>CM035093.1:51491540-52691540 GCA_020205505.1 Panax japonicus
AAGTCGTTTTGACTTGATTCAATTACATAGAATGAAAATAATAATAAAATATCTCTTCAACTTTCTCTTCATCCCTAGAATTTTCTGATAATTCTTCCTTAGCTATAATTTTTAAAAGATAATTACAAGAATGAGAATAAGAATGTCCAACAAGTCTACCATATATATATATATATATATATATATATATATATGAGAAGAGAATCACCTTTTCAAGATATATATACAGAATAAGTTGACACAAAACTTCGACGATTATCAATATAGTAGATTAATTGGTTCTTAATTCGTAAACTAATGAATTAGTTCTCTGTCTTATCAATACTTCTATCAATGTCCCAATAAATGTGCATTGTTCTATCTGACAATCATACTGAATTATCCACATGGGTACCTACAATATTGTTCGATAGGTTTCTTAAAACATCTTAAACTCCTGCCCATACAAGAGAGTTGTTTAACTCAGATACTAACATGGTTTTCAATTCAAATTCAACAATTACTATCACGTTGTGAATGACAGATAACAACATGTTAATGCACGGGGTGCAAAAGAAACAATACTTATATAACAGTAAACTGTAAGACCCCAACTTTTATGAATAAAGATTTAATTTTCTCTAAATATCATTTTGAGTAATAAGGTGTGGATTTGATATAATGTTATAGTTGTGGGTAATATTTACAAATTTTACAAAGTAAGCAAGTTGTCATAAAATATTCGTTTGGTCAGAGAATATTCGTACGACGACACAATCATTGGTGGACCCATAACAGAATTTTTGTCGGAGTTAAAAAATGACAAAAATAATGACAAAATTTTTACTGTTAACTGTTGAAATACCTAGTGATAAAAGTACGGTAATATGCGTGGTTGCACAGTATCACACAGTATTGCACAATATCTCTAACTTATTGATGCTTACGTGAGAAGTCACTCAGTTATACTCAATTATTGCAACAGTAGTTGCTGCATAGTATCTCATATTATTGATTCAATTATTGTCACAGTATCATATGCACAATAGTATATATTATTAAATCAATAATTGAGACGATAAATTTATTTATATTATTATTTGCATTATTGATAATGTCTAGAAAGTTCTGTCGAGGAAAGGGTTTGGTCACCTAATTATGCGCTAATAAGGAAAAGTCCTTATCGGAAAGTTCCATCTTTCCTAAGAATGATCTAGTTGTTAATATTGTAAGTTATAATATTAATGATGAATAAATGTTATTAAAAATGTGTTTAGTGAAGACAAGTGAATTGAGATAAATAGATGGGTTTTTTATGAAGTATTTATTATAAATTTGGCTTAGTACATGAACCCCCACTTACTCGTTTTTCAAAATCGTCGGCAGAAAATTATCTCAGTTTTTGTTTTATAGTAATAAAACAGAAAACTTTATATATAAAATAGAATACTTTTTATAAATAAAATATATTATATTTTATTACATTGCACAATGTTGCATAGTGTTTGCATAGTATTGCATAGTGTTTGCATAGTACTGCATACTGAAAATCAAATTTTTTTTGCTGAATTTTCTGCGCGCCTGAGATTTTGACATTTTACAATCCGTGATTTTTCTTAAATAGTATCCTGCCATTCTCCTATAAATAAGATGCTTAGTTTAGAAATGAAAATCACACCAGAATTAGAGAATTCTTCTTCTATAATATTGAGCGTATTTCTTTTAAGTTAAGGAAACTTTGAGTGTAGCAAATAGTGCAAGTTTTTCTTCAAGAATATCCCCGCCATACCAGTCAGAAATACTCTCCTTTTAAGGTAAGGGGTATTTTTTTTTAATATTCACAGGGTACTATTCACGACAAAAATTAATTTCTTTTCTGTCCAAATTATTTTTGATATATGAATATTATTCTTGAATTTTACTCCACAAAACAGTTATCATGTTGACAATTTGCACATTCTTAAACTCTGAATAAATTAAAAATCTTTAATATTTATCCTTGATCTCGTTTGATTGATTCTTATATCATTGTCATCATTCTCATGCTTATATTTTGATGAAAGTCATCTTTAGTCCGTAGTGCATAGATGGACTGTTCATTGGTATGATTATGACTAGGAATTATGTATCGGTATAATCATGACCTGTAATGTAACAAATGATGTGGTAAAAGTCCTCATTGGCCTGTAGTGCATTGATGAACAGTTGTTGGCATGATCATGACCACTGGTGATAATAACTAATATCCTTGGCCCGTAGTGCATGGATAATTCGGGGATGTGATACTAATGAATATCATTAGCCTATAGTGTATGCATAATTCGATAATGTAAATTATTTATTGAGTTGTGTTACAGCGATAAAATATTGATGATGAACATTTAAATCATAGAAGATACTAGATATCATGTTCTACTTGACTCTTCTAGTGGATTGCTTGTTCCATTGCAATTAAACTTGTTGTCCATTGTATTCTATCAGTTTTATACTGTTGAAGGCTAAGGATAAATTATTCTGCATTATCTTAGTCATAATATTCTTTACTGGGCTAGTTGAGCTCACCCTTTGCTATCATTGTTCTCTACAGGAAATGAGAGCATAACTAGGACTAGTCGGGAAATGGAGTGACGGTCCGAGATGGTGGCTGTAGTAGTCCTCACTATTCTATAAAATAGTGTGATAATAATTGTAATGAGGACTTCATTTGAGTTTGGATATTGTCTACGAGACAATATCCGTGTTAAAACTCTCAGCTTACGTTTGTCGTATTATGTAAATTAAGTTTTTATTTAAATTCTATACCATGTATTTGGCGACTCATAATGAGTTGTGTATACCTATTTTGGGGGCGTCACAGTTGGTATCAAAGCTTAGGGATATGATCCCTGGCTGAGACTTGAGACTAGAACTAGGAGGGGAGAGACAGGTAAATCCTTCGCTAGTATGACCTACCTAAGCTTATTGTTATTTAATTGGTCGGTCAGAATATAGGGATAATATATGGCATGTCAATTTACCCTTGTTTTGTGATAGTGCTTGAGAATGACATCTAAAAATGTTGAGATAAGCAATGGAGCACATGAGACCGTTGAGTCATCGCCGATCAATAACCAGGATAATGTGCATCAGGAAGGCAATAATCCTCATGTAAATAACAACACCGACCAAATGATGAACAATGGGATGTTTTGGAGCTTTCTACAATTCATGCAACACCAACCGAGAGAGACTCCTGTTCAAAATGCAGGTGGAAACAATGGCAACTCACGGTTGGTCACTACTAAGCAATTCAAGGAGTTGGGACCACTAGAGTTTTTTGGAAAGCCAAAGCCACTTAAGGCAGAGATGTGGATTAAATAGATCACCAAGATATTTGATGTCTTGGGATGCTCCAAGGAGCAAAAGGTTCCATTTGTCACCTTCATGTTGCGAGAAGAGGCAGATTATTGGTGGGAATCTGTCAGACGTACTCAACCTTTCGCACTGAAGATGTCTTGGGGGAAGTTCCAAGAATTGTTCAACGACAAGTACTTTCTTGAAAGTATTCGTCACATGAAGGAGGTAGAATTTATCAAGCTGGAACAAAAAATATGACTGTGTCACAATACGAGGCTAAGTTTGCGGAGTTATCCCGGTTTGCATCCCATTTGGTTGATAATGAGGAGCGAATGACGTGAATGTTTCTGCGAGGTTTGAAACTTGAAATATGTCAATACTTCATTTCTAACAAACTTTAATTGTATTCAGTTGTTATGAATAGGGCTCAATTATTGAAGCGCGATAATGAGTCAGCCCAACTAAAAGATAGCAGCCGACAAAATGATAATAGTCATACCTGTCAGGAATAAGCATGTGAATGATATTCCAATTTTTATATGATTTGATTATGATATAAATGAATGAATATGTAAGTATGCTTGTATTAAGAAAAGCTGTAAAGTCCTTTGATAGATAATAGAAACATATGTATAAGGACTTAGAAAGAATTGATTAAATATGTTAGGTTGATCCTACATAAGTAAAACAACTTTATAAAGTCCTTAAAAAGAAATGATGTACAAGGACTATAAATATAGAAAGATCATGCTTTTTAGGTTGATCTTATAATGTAATAGATAGGCATGTCTAACCGTCGAGCACTGCACCAGAAATCGTAGTATGCCAGAAGAGTCAAGGAATGATCAAGAACCATCAAGGCAGAATTGTAGTATGCAAGATAGTAGATCCTGAAGTTCGTAGACTGCCAGGAGAGACGAGGAAGGATCGTAGTGTGTCAAGTAGAACTACCTCTAAGTCGTAGTTTGTTGAGGAAGTCATGTTTAGAATCATAGGTACAACCTATCTAAGAGCCGACCGAGCATCTGCCAAAGCCAAGACAAGAATCTTAGACCACACTCAAATTCGTAGAGTCTAATGATCATATCAAAGGCAGAAATCATAATCGAAGCCAGATCAGACAAGGACAACAAGCATAAATCATAGTCTGTCAAAGTCTGATCTTGAGATAGTAGTGTCTGCAAGACCAAAGCCAAATCGTAGTCTGCAGAGCTAAGGTTTCCACAGAGGTGCTAACAACTCCAAGACAGAATCGTAGAGTTAACACGATTCTCAACAAATGAGCACTCCCATAATATCCAAAGGATGAAGCCTCTGGTCAGAGCTGCAAAGTTACACTCCACCTAAAGGAAACCAGAGAGAACTCAACGAATAGCTTACAAGATAACAGAAGATCTAAGCACCAACCTAATCAGCATCCAGATTGAGTCATAAAGCCATTCGAGATAAAGTCTTCCACAAGTTGTTTAGAATAAGACTTCAGTAAAAGTGACTGACTAAGGGAAGTCTGAAAGAGCAGTAGCTGTTAAGTGAACAGAAGACAACGATCTTGGGGTCAACCAGGATCGTAGTGTTTGTCAAGCAAAGAAGGAAATGATGTAATTTACACAGAGATACTGGAAAGCTTCTGAAGAATGTTTGTCAAGCAAAGAAGGAAATGATGTAATTTACACAGAGATACTAGAAAGCTTCTGAAGAACAAGGCTAAAGTGATTAAGCATGGGTCAGTCCATCGATGATAAGTGAATGGGAGATCACAAGGAGAAAGTGAGCTGGGCAATGCCATAAATCTAAGGTGTTTTGTGGTTCAGAAGAGACCAGAACAAGGAGTCAAGCTATCAGTTCCTGAGATTAGTCGAAGGAAAACAGAAGTGTTAAAGTATTGCACAAATGAAGGAAGAGATGTTCAACATTGAAGATTCAATGAACACTCTTCAGGATCGTAGAGTTCCACAAGACACACTACGATCATGTCCAAGAACATATGCATCAAAATCGTAGAGTTCGGTCATCTGCAAATTAAAGCATAGGCAACGGTTCAATCTAAAGACTAATATTTGAACATTGTTGTTTGAGGGCATCGGTGCGAAATGACAACTCCTGATGTTCTAATCAAGGAATCAGAAAGGAGAAATAAAGTTGATTACCTGCCCGAGGCACCAAAGTGACATCTTTGACGGGGTAGGTGAAATAGTAGACTGCAGTGTCAGAAATCTGCAAAAATGGGATGTCATGTCACATCTGAAGTTTACATCAAATAACTCGAGATTTACGAAGCAATTCAAATATAGCTTTCAATAGCTATATTCCAACAGGAAGATTTGGATGGAGTATATATCAGCCAGAGCTTCAAATATCAGAAGTAGCTAAAAAAAGGATTGTTGAGTTGTTGGAATGCTATACTGTTGACTCTACGAGTTCCACCAGAACTGAACAGAACAAGTCTCAGTGGCAGTGAGACTACGAAGGTGGAAGTGAATCAGATTTGAAGAAGGACTTGAACAAACTAAAGCTTCACTTAATAAGGATGAGAATGCCATTGAAGATGGAAGCTAAGCTGAGAGCCGATAAGGCCAAGAAGATAACATTCAAAAAAGTGGCAGAGCACAAAAAAGATCCAGAGAGCCACTGAACAAATCACCATGAACCAAAAGCTGAAACAGAAAAGATGCATAACCATGTATGTAAACCATTTAAGAAGCGTTCATGGAGTACTAAGTACCAGATGAAGTCTACCAAAAGCTCAAACCCTTAGTAAACCTAAATGGTGATGGTGCACAACTAACATTAGATGAAGATGAGAAGAACAGAATGAAGATCAGCTGCACCAAAGAAGAAGTGGTCCAATCTTTACGCAAAATGCAAAGTGGATCACGCCAAGCTACTAAGTACAAAAGATGTTCAAGCTTCAAGACATTTTAGCAGCAAGGTACCAACAACAACAACTACACCAATAAGTAGCCAGGGCCTGAGGGGTCCTTATCCGAAGGGACTAAATGAAGTTCCAATCCTGCTAGGCTTGAAGAGTTCCTATGGAAATAGAGGAGTTCCAATCCTATTAGGCTTGAAGAATTCTTAGTGAACTGAAGTTCCAAGGCTGCTGGCCTTGAAGGAATCTTAGTGATTCAGGGTGCTGCCCTTCCTTAGTGGAATTCCTGCTCGTTGAAGCAGAAGAGTGGATTAGAAGCTTGAGTCTCTGAACCACTTAAAATCCCTTGTGTCTTTTACATTCAGTCATTTACTTTATGTACCTAACTGCTATAAATGCTATGTTTGTATTAACTGCTTATAACTTAACTAACTCTATGAACAATGTATGTATGTTCATGAATATATCAATGAAATGGATATTTTACTTATTCCGCTGTGCTTGAAAAGATTCTTATGTTTGTCATATGTTGATTCGTTAGCAATACAAAATAAATAAGAAAAGTATATGAAAATAAAAAGGATCTATTCAACCCCCCCTTCTAGATCTATTGTGTGTCTACTGGAAACTAACAATTGGTATCAGAGCAGGTTCTCATGCTATATTCAAAAGCTAATCGCTTTGAGTCTGATCCCAGACACAAACATTATTCTAAACTTAGTTTAGTAGTAAGTCACTTGTAAATGCAGAAGAGCTCACACGTTGGAAATACTGTGTACAGGTAAATGTGTATATACACCTGAAGTTGCTCAGATTGGTCCATGTTCCTAAATGTCATAGTAACAAGACCAATCCTTGTCCATAGTCAATCTTGTAGTCTAAAGACCAAAGATCAAAGGCTATACATTTAAGAAATACTTATCAAGAGGAGATAGAAGAATCTTTAAAAAATGTATTTGGCTATCCAGCAGATGGATGTGAACCTTGAGGTTCAAGGTCGTCAAGGAACTCAGGATGCCAAGATTTTCTTAGCTTACATCTTCAAGACTATGATTGATTGATCGAAGGACAATTGGAGCAACAAGCTGTCAGAAATGAATGTAAAAATATGCACATCAATGCCTAACCTTATTATATCGAGATAAGTGACTGTCAAGAAACTGACAGTAAAAAGTTACGGTTCCTCAGTGATATTAATATAAACATCATGTTGCATCAACTTTTGAGCTATAACAACATTCTATCAAGAGACCATGTTCTACCTAAAAAGGGGAAAAGAGAAAGTACACTAAGGGTGAAAATTCAAATGATAACAAACTTTCTCTCCATCCAAGTTTTAGGGTGAAGATAACATCTTGAAAGAAGTCTAAAATAGATCATAAGTGTATCAAGATTTAATTAACCATAAATGGAGTAATTCTTGCTGATGGGTTAGTATGTACTTACAAACCTTTGTTCTATATTTTTTTAAAACATAGAGTTTGATCAGTTCAACAATATCTTGAAGATTCATAGAAATTGATTATCTCCATGAATCAACCAGATACAAATAAGTGATAAAACTGATTCTCACTTTGTGAACATTTAAAATTCGTGAACATAATCAAGTAAATGATAAAACCATCAAAGAAAAAGAGTGTTCTGTTAAAATGATTAATCTTACACACTCATCGTCATGCATCTTAAAATGTATAACCTAAATACATGCATAAAAATGATTGTTGATGTGATGAAAATTCAAATATATGAGGAACAAGGATTTTGGAAATTAACCTAGCAGGACTCATTTAACCATGAGTACCAAAAATAAAGATTTATCCGATCTGCAGGTAGTTGGTCTATCTGAATACACAAAGGAATACTGAAACAGATGACTTCAGTCGAGAAGATTCAACCAGCTGGAGGCTTAATACATTTCAGAAATGTTCTGACAAAATTAGTCTCTCTCAAGTTTATTCTCGGAGACTTACTGAGCTAACATAAATGAAGCTCACATAATTGCTGATCTCTATATGGAAGCAGACCTTTTACCCTAAGATATAAAGGGTCTTATATGCTCAATCATCCAAAGCATATCACCTGAGAAGAACCCTCGAGAAACTCATTAGAGAAGAAGAACTCCACAAGTACAAACTATCAAAGAAGACTATATTCGTAGTTCTGTCAAACTATAATAGAATGATCATTCCTGAAGATATCTATTTTTGTGGTCCAATGAGGTTTAAATGATAGTGATGATTCCAGTCAGAAGGAGATATGCAAGGCTGCCTTCTGATGCACATAAAGAAGAAGATCTCACACTCCTCTGAGAATGTAGTATCAACTATGAGGGAACAGTGATTTGTTAAGGAAAAGCAACACTGAAAGTATCAAAAATACACTATAGAGCAATATACTAGTTATAAAGTCCCAAAACTTTGTGGATGATGAACCGAATAAAGATCCATAGTCAGTAGGAACGTCTCAAAACATACTACTGATAACCTTGTCAACCACCCAACTCAAAATTATGGAGTGTCTACGATCAAGCATTTGATCGTAGTGTAAGAACATGAGGACACCACGGTTACAGCCAATGCAAATGTCTAAAGTTGATAGATGAACTTCTCAGCAGAAAAGGTCAAATGAGATATCAGTGTTAATCACTTCTAAAGGTTTTAATCTGAAAAGTGCCTCAGGGACAAACTTCACCCTTAGTTCACTCTAAGAGGTTGGTCCTTCCTGAGCTACCTTAACCCAGAAAGAAGGATTAGTCAAGTTCTTCACAAGGACCATGACAAACAATGATCGTAGAGTAGGCTCGACGATCTCAGTCTTCCCAGGGGATACACTAGCTCATAGGGAGCTCGAAAAACTAGACATATGCTCAATTATTCAGATCGAGTAGAGATAAGTTAGAATAAGTTTGGAAAGATGCCCTGCAGACTCACTTAAGAAGTTCAGTGCCCAAACAATCACGAGGTACATCAGTGGTTAAGTCATGCAACCTCAAAATGAGGATCAATATCAAATGCTCACTGAGTCATCTCTCAGGAGACAATCGTTGAGTTGTCAAAGAAAATCCTAGAGTACATGGCAATCTCATTAAAAGCTACTCTACGAACTGGAATAGTCAACAGAAGAAAAGTCAAATCAAGGGAGAGGACATGATGGAGGAGTTATAGATTGTGAACTATCAGCGACTTACAACTGTCCCACTAAGGAACGTGGTAGGAATAGTTACAAGAGAGAAATTCAAATAAATTGGCAATTTCATTTTAGCGGGTTCCTAAAATTCTGCTAGACTATCAAATCCACATCTAGGCAAAACCTAACCAACTCGAAAATAGCCAAACCCTCTCAAACAATTATCAAACCAAGAATCTCTTTCTGACATCTCATAAGTGCCCCACAAAGTCATAAACCCAAAAAATTTGAACTCTTTAAATAGCAGATTAGCGAGTAATCATTGACATTCAGCTCGGATCAAAGACGTTTGAGAAATCTGAGAAGAAGTTAAGAGATATTCTTGAACTTGTGAAGAAGGTCGGATTCTCAGAATGTCTGGAGGTAAACACTCGGATATATGTTGACCTAGTTAAAGAGTTTCACTCAAATGTAACTATAAATTCTGGAATCCTTTCCACTAAGGTCAAGGGTCAGATTCTGAAACTGAATTCTTCCGACATCAATCAATGCTTAGGTCTTCTTAAACTAGATCTGAAAAGCCTGGATGAGATCAACAATGAAAAAGCTAAGAAGATTATGCAGTACATAAGAAACCCTAGTCTGAAGGACATGAAGAAAAAGGGGTTTCCTAAAGAATTTGAGTTCCTCGCTGAAATAATGGGCAAATGTATCTTATGCAAGGACACTACACATGACACTGTGATTGATCAATAACTAAAGATCATGTCTGCAATAGTTCTAAAAAATGTATCAACTTTGGAGCTATTCTGCTTTACCAAATGTCCAAATTGCTGGATAAGGAAGAGAAGAAAAGGTTAACTAAAAAACCCATTACAAAGGTTTTTTATGGAAGGTTTTTAAGTATTATTTTGAAGAAAAAGCTGAAGAATAAAATTTAGGATGATGAAGGTGAAATTCTTAATGTTCATAAAGTGATGTCCCCACAGTTGTTTGAAAATTGGAAGAAAAATCCCAAGGAAAATAAGAGGCTAATAACATCTGGGAGCAGCAGCAAGGTCTCTGCAAAGAAGAGGAAAGAAAAAGAAATAGAAGAACAAGCATCAACTGTAGGAACCCTAAAAAGAAGGAGTAACAGATTACTACAAGGGACATCCAAGAAGAAAGAAAAGGTGATGAAGAAGTCAGTTCCAGTTCCTCAAAGAAGCATATCTACTCAAGAATAAAGAGAAAATGTAAAGTCAAAAAATGAGAAGGAATCTGAAAGCTTCAAGGATAAATCCTCAAAGAGCAAATTCAATAACGAAGAAGAAGCTAAATCTATGAAAGAAATAGCCAAATTTGATGGTAAAGAAGAATGTGCAAGTCCTGTGGCTAAACCTCAAAGTAGCCACACTGTTGCTGAAGAAAGTTTGAAAGATGAAATAATTGGATCTCCTACTGCTAATGCTCCAACAAGTTCATATGATGGTTCAAAAGATGTTGAGTCTGAGGAAGAAGTACATGTTCCTACTATTGTTGAACATAAAGGAAGCTTATATAGGGATACAGAAGCTTCAATCTCTAAAGAAGAAGAAAAGTCTGAAACCCCTATAGCTAACCCTCCAATAAGAAGAAAAAGCAACAGTCTGCTTGTTAAATCTATCTTAAAAAGGACATGAGAACACTCCACTGCTGTCATTGATTTGAGTGATGATGAGTTTGAAACCACAGAAGAAGATGCTGAAGAAGAAGATGAAAATATGGAAAAAGATTCTAATTCTACAAACTAGGAATCATAGGAACACACTGACAAGTCTGATGAAGGAAGTCTACACAGGTCTAACTCCATACCCTAACAAAATGAAGATGGAAAAGACTTTAGTTCTAAAACAGAAGAGCCAAAAAATTTTCACATTCCTAACCCTATAAATCGCAAGAGAAAAATTGTTGTAGAAATTGACGAATCACTGGATGTGCTTCCCGGCAGATGGATCAATCATGGGAATGAGAGGCTAAACGTGGTGATGATGACTACAGAAAATGCGCTCAATAATCGTAAGGCTATGAAGCTAAACACCTCAACTATGATATATGAGCCTGAAGTTAAGAACCATGCAATGAGGTTGTGAGATCCCAAATTTTATGAAATAAAAGTGTTCAATTTTCTTATAATTTTTATTATATTTAGTAAATGGTTAAATTGATAAAAGGTTAAAGTTAAGGGTGATATTTGAAAATTTTACAAAGTAAGCAAGTTAATATAAAATATTCGTTGTGTCGGGGAATATCCATACGACGACACCATTATTGGTGGACTCCACAACAGAATAACTGTCGGAGTTAGAAAATGAAAGAAATAACTTTTTATAAAAATAATGGCAAAAATTTTATCGTTAAACTATTGAAATACCCGGTGGTAAAAATACAGTAATACGCGTGGTTGCATAGTATCACACAGTAATTATTGCATAGTATCTCACGTTATTTGATTCAATTATTGTCACAGTAGCATCTGCATAATATTTTATATTATTAAATCAATAATTGAGACAACACATTTATTCATATGATTATTGACAATATCTAGAAAGTTCTGTCGAGAAAAAGGATTTGGTCACTTAATTGCGCGCCAATAAGGATAAATCTTTATCGGAAAGCCCCCTCTTACCTGGGAATGATCTGGTTGTCAATATTGTAAGTTAAATATTAATGATGAATAATTATTGAAGTATTAAGAATATGTTTATTGAAGATAAGTGAATTACAAAAGTTAGAGGGGAATAATGAAAACTTGGAAAACTTTAGGGGTACTAAAGTGTAATAAGTTAAATTAACCTGGACTATTGGTGGTGGTTTTAATAATAAATCAATCTGGACCGTCGATGGTGGTTTTAATAGTAAATCAATCTGGACTGTCGATGGTAGTTTTAATAGTAAATCAATCTGGACCGTCGACGATGGTTTTAATAGTAAATCAATCTAGACCGTCGACGGTGGTTTTAATAGTAAATTAATCTATACCGTTGATGGTGGTTTTAATAGTAAATCAATCTGGACCGTCGGTGGTGGTTTTAATAGTAAATCAATTTGGACAGTCCGTGGTGGTTTTAAAAGTAAATCAATTTGGACCGTTAGTGGTGGTTTTAAAAATAAATCAATCTGGACCGTCGGTGGTGGTTTTAAAAGTAAATCAATCTGGATTGTCGACTGTGGTTTTAATAGTAATCAATATGGACCGTCCGTTCTAATAGTAAATTAATCTGGACCGTTCGTGAATTAGTTACTATTTAGTAATTTATCCTATAAATAGAAGCTAAATTCTTCTTTCATTCTCACCAATTCACTGAGATTCACATGAGAAGCTATAGAGAGAGAAACTATAGAGAGAAAGAAGAAGAGTATTCTGCTATTTCACTATTGTAGTATCCAGTCTTCTACTAAAGTAAGGGATATTATCTTTTGTATTCGTAAGGGATATTATCTTTTGTATTCGTAAGGGATATTATTTATTGTATTCGTAAGGGGTATTATTTCTTTTGACATTCTTAAATCTAAACTTACTATGGTAAGTATTGTTTCTATAATTCTTAAAATTAGTAAAATATCCTTGACCTTTGCGCTTCATCTAGTATCATTTCATTAGAATATTGGTCTGAAATTTCTTATTAAATTTCAATATTTTCACCTAGAGAACTATTCACGGGTTGATATTCACTCGGTTACTATTCACTCGAATATTATTCACTTGAGAATTTGGGACACTTTTCATGTCGGGGTACTATTCACAAGTTACTATTCATGGGTTACTATTCACTCGAATATTATTCACTCGGGTATTTGGGACAATTTTCATGCCAGGGTACTATTCATGAGTTACTATTCACGAGTTACTATTCACCCCATTACTATTCACTCAGGTATTTGGGGCACTTTTTATGTTGGGGTATTATTCACGATGTACTATTCCCAAAGTACTATTCACGGGGTACTATTCACCAGAAAAATTTATTTCTTTTTCGTTCAAATTATTTTTGATACATGAATATTATTCTTGAATTTTACTCCACAAAGCAGTATCCTATTGAAAATCTGAATATTTTTAAACTCTAGATAAATTTAAAGTATTTAATATGTATCCTTGATTTCATTTGATTAATGCTTATATCATTGTCATCATCCTCATGCTTATATTGTGATGAAAGTCATCTTTGGCTTACGTGCATAGATGGACTTTTTATTGGTATGATTATGACCAGGGATCATTTGGTATAATCATGACCCATAGTGCTACAAATGATGTGGTAAAAGTCCTCATTGGCCATAGTGCATTAATGAACAGTTGTTGGTATGATTATGACCAGGGATTATTCGGTATGATCATGACCATTGGTGAAATCACGAATATCCTTGGCTCATATGGAATGGATAATTCATGGTTGTGATACTAATTATTAAGCTGAGTCTCAGCGATAGTTGTTGGTATGATCATGACCATGCGTTCTCTTCGGCCAAGGGTGCAAAGATGAATTGTTGTTTGGCGTGATCATGACCATTGGTGAAAACACGAATATCCTTGGCCCGTAGTGCATGGATAATTCGTGGTCGTGATACTAATGAATATCCTTGGCCCATAGTGCATGGATAATTCAGTGATGTAGATTATTTATTGAGCTTAGTCTCAGCGATGATATATTAATTCATAGATGTGATACTATCGAATATCATTGGCCGTAGTGCATGGATAATTCAGTGATTGGATTATTTATTGAGTTGAGTCTCAGTGATAAAATATTGATAATAAACTTTTAATTCGTAGAAGATAGTAAATATCATGCTCTACTTGACTCTTCTAAAATACAGTTGCATGTCTTTGGCCTGTAGTATAAAGATGAACTGTTAATGAATATCTTTGGCCCGTAGTGCAAAGAAGAATTTATGAGTATGATTATGAACAGGAACTGTAAGTTGGTATAATCACGATCTTTGATGTTTCAGGTAAAAACATGTGATGAAAATTATCTTCGTCCTGGGTGCGAAGAGGAATTTAGAATCACAATTATGATTATGAGTTATTCACATAATTGTGGACAGAAACTGTTGATTGATGTTATAGAGATAAAACATAGTTGCTGGACTTTTAACATGAAAAAGATATTAGACTTTATGGTCTATTTGACTCTTCTAATGGATTGTTCGTTCCGCTGCCACTATGGTTGAAACGTTTTATCATATACCATATGTTCTAAATTTCTGATTTATTACTGACAAAGGTTATTGATAATTTAATTGTCTTTAGTCATGATATTTTTTATCGGGCTAGTTGTGCTCACCCTTTTGCTTCACAATTCCTTTCAGGTAATAGGACTGTAGCTGGGTTAAGCGAGGGTAACAAGGGAATAGAACGATGGTCTATAGCTGTTGAGGTTTCCCCTAAAACAGTATAAAAATAATTTTATTGAGAATTATAGATAAGTGTGTCGTATTTTATATGTCATTTTAACCCTTGATTTTGGTGAACCGAATAGGGTGAGGTGAACCCAACTTTGGAAGGGCGTTTTGCCACTATCATACAAGATGTCTAATGGCAGACGACTTCGTGTTATTATAAGACAGGGTTGTGCACATGCACTTACTGATTATATCTATGAGCACTAGCTATATAATCTTGGAGTTTGATTGAAATATAATTCTCAATTTGAGACAATGGAGATAATTATATGTCAAGAGAAGACTCACCATTGGAAAGAACATGATAGTAATATTCTCATTTTTCTTTGGGCTCTATTGGGTCAACCAATGATAATTCTCGAGTCATATGATATCTATCATAACTTAGATGCATGGCCTCCCATGTACGAAGGTTTCCTTGAGCATTTTCCAAAGATTTTAATTTCTAAAATAATTATTGACTGTACTTTTATGTAAAGTACCATTGTAAGGTGTTGTGGTCGAGGTACCATGAGAGTTACCTATATTTGTATTAAAACTCACAACTTATGTGTTGTCTTACTCTGCACGATAGTTCAACAGTTGTATAAATGAAGTTTGTATTTAATTTCTGTAGTGTGATATCTGACGACTCAGAATGTGTCGTGTGGACCTATTTTGGGGGCGTCACAAAGGTGGTTTCACCCTCATATGCCATGGGTAAAAGCATCTCTCACTGAAGACAACAACTATCTCACATGGGTCTTTTCTCATCTTCCCAACCTAGAGCTGGTGGCACAGAACTTTCCAAGGATAAAGAAGTTTGCAACCAAGATGATCAGAGACCAGTCTCACTTCAAAGTCTACCAACATGCTGGTAACCACTACATTCCCTACGATTGTAGAGTAGGTTCTGATGGAAGAAGAATTATGGCCAAGTGGATAATCGTAGAATCCCTTCATTCTACCATTCAAGATGATCAAGTTTAGGTTGAGAAGCTTCCCTCTGACCAAGCACAATTGTCGGATATTCCTTCATCCTTCAACAGTGAATGGCACTCAATGATTTATCAGATTGTCACTGCTTTAAAAAAACTGTCTGAAAATGAAAATCATAGAGTTGAAGCTGGAAGACAACAAGAGTCTGCCCAATCATATGACCAAACTCCTACAGAGCAGGAGCTATTGAAGAATTCTGATGAGTTGGTTGAGAAGATATTTATCATCACAAAAGAAGCAAAGATGTTGACAGAAGTAGGAGATAATGCGGCTCAGGACAGACTCCAAACCACTATATCTGATATATCTCTCAAAATCAAATAGAGAGATTAAATCTATCTAAAGGCTATGTATGATCAGAAGGTCGAAGCTCTACGAGCACAAAAGGCAAATGAAGAGCAAATTCTATCCCTCTCTGACAAGATTGACAATCTGAATCAGTCTCTCTCCCTACAGCTGGAGCTGAGCCAACAAGAACTCAAGATTGAGGTTGGTAATTCATCTTACCTCATGGAGCAACTTATGTCAAACGTGGAACAGCTGTCCCAAGTGATTAATGACAAAAAGGAGGAGAAAAAGAGACAGAGAAAGAAGCACTCAAGGAAAAGTAAGGAGAATAGAAGAAAAGAAGGCCAAGAGAAAGGCAAAGGAACAGAAGAAGAAGATAACAACAGCTGAAGTAGACTCATCATCTGAGGGGGGCCAGAGGATGATGATCCCATGAATACAAAGTCTGAGGGGGAGCAGAAGAAGAAGATAACAACAGCTGAAGTAGACTCATCATCTGAGGGGGAGCTAGAGGATGATGATCCCATGAATACAGAGTCTGAGGGGGAACAGAGAAAAGAAATGAAGTCACCACCTCAAGGGGAGCAGGCGCAAAAATATCAAACAGATAAGTAGCTGATCCACAGACATCCTAGAAGACACATATGGAACCAAAAAGGTACATCTCTATCTAGCTAGATATGTTCTGGATCCAGGATGTAAAGTGTCATAGTTTATGTAATTCCATATTATTATCAATGACATTCATGATTATCTATTTTAGAAATACAGCTACTCACTGTATATAAGATTCATTCATATCATGCATATGCACTAATTATTTTTGTCATAATCAAATAGGGGGAGATTGCTCTAAGTCGTAATCTGTTGAGGAAGTCATGTTTATAATCATAGAGACAACCTATCTAAGAGCAAACCGAGCATCTGCCAAAGCCAAGTCAAGAATTGTAGACCACACTCGAAGTCGTAGAGTCTACTTATCATATCAAAGGAGACATCATAGTCGAAGCCAGATCAGAAAAGGACAACAAGCATAAATCGTATTCTGTCAAAGTCTGATCTTGAGATCGTAGTGTCTGTAGGACCAAAGCCAAATTGTATTCTGCAGAGCTAAGGTTTCCATAGAGGTGCTCACAACTCTAAGACATAATCATAGAGTTAACACGATTCTCAACAAATGAGCACTCCTAGAATATCCAAAGGATGAAGCCTCTGGTCAGAGCTTCAAAGTTACACTCCACCTAAAGGAAACCAGAGAGCACTCAACGAATGACTTGCAAGTTAACAGAAGATCTAAGCACCAACCCAATCAGCATCCAGATTGAGACGTAAAGCAATTCGAGATGAAGTCTTCCACAAGTTGTTCAGAAGAAGACTTCAGTAAAAGTGACTGACTAAGGGAAGTCAGAAAGAGCAGTAGTTGTCAAGTGAACAGAAGACAATGATCTTAGGGTCAAATAGGATCGTGGTGTTTGTTAAGCAAAGTAGGAAATTATGTAGTTTACACAGAGATACTGGCCAGCTTCTGAAGAACAAGGCTAAAGTGATTAAGCATGGGTCAGTCCATTGATGATAAGTGAACGAGAGATCACAAGGAGAAAGCGAGCTGGACATGCCACAAATCTGAGGTGTCTTGCTATTCAGAAGAGACTATAACAAGGAGTTAAGCTATCAGTTCCTGAGATCAGTCGAAGGCAAACAGAAGTGTTGAAGCGTTGCATAAATGAAGGAAAAGATGTTCAACATTAAAGATTCAATGAACACTCTTCAGGATCGTAGTGTTGTCTCAATCAGTCAATGAACAACATTTAACAAGACACACTACGATCAAGGTCCAAGAATATATGCATCAGAATCGTAGAGTTTGGTCATCTGAAAATTGAAGCATAGGCAACGGTTCAATCCAAAGACTAATATTTGAACATTGCTGTTTGAGAGCATCGATACGAAAGGACAACTTCTTATGTTCTAATCAAGGAATCAGAAAGAAGAAATAAAGTTGATTACCTTCCCGGCGCACCAAAGTGACATCTCTGATGGGGTAGGTGAAACAGTAGACTACAGTGTCAGAAATTTGCAAAAAGGGGATTTTATGTCACATCTGAAGTCTACATCAAATAACTCACGATCTGCGAAGCAATTCAAATATAGATTTCAACGGCTATATTCCAACGGGAAGATTGGGAAGGATTATATATCATCCAGAGCTTCAAAGATCAGAAGTAGCTAAAAAAGGGATTGTTGAGTTGTTGGAATGCTATACTGTTGACTCTACGAGTTCCACCAGAACTGAACAGAACAAGTCTCAGTGGCAGTGAGACTACGAAGGTGGAAGTGAATCAGATTTAAAGAAGGACTTAAACAGAGTAAAGCTTCACTCAATAAGGATGAGAATGCCATTGAAGATGGAAACTAAGCTGAGAGCCGACAAGGCCAAGAAGATAACATTCAAAAAAGTGACAGAGCACAAAGAAGATCTAGAGAGCCACTCTACAAATCACGATGAACCAAAAGCTAAAACAGAAAAGATGCAGAACCATGTCTGCAAACCATTCAAGAAGGGTTCAGGGAATGCTAAGTGTCAGACGAAATCTACCAAAAGCTCAAACACTTAGCAAACCTAAATGGTGATGGTGCATAGCTGACATCGGATGAATATGAGAAGAAAAAAATGAAGATTAGATTCACCAAAGAAGAAGTAGTCAAATATCTACGCAGAATGCAAAGTGGACCACGCCAAACTGCTAAGTACAAAAGATGTTCAAGCTTCAAGACATCTTAGCAGCAAGGCACCAACAACAACAACTACACCAACAAGTTGTCAGGGCCTGAGGGGTCCTTGTCCGAAGGGACTAAATGAAGTTTTAAGCCTGCTGGGCTTGAAGAGTTTCTATAGAACTAGAGGAGTTCCAAGCCTGCTGGGCTTGAAGAGTTCTTAGTGAACTGAAGTTCCAAGGCTGCTGGCCTTGAAGGAATCTTAGTGATTCAGGGTGCTGCCCTTCCTCAGTGGAATTCCTGCTTGTTGAAGCAGAATAGTGGATTAAGAGCTTGAGTCTCTGAACCACTTAAAATCCCTTGTGTCTTTTACATTCAGTCATTTACTTCATGTACCTAACTGCTATAAATGTTATGTATATATTAACTGCTTACAACTTAACTAACTCAAAGAATAATATATGTATGTCCATGAATATATCAATGAAGGGAATCTTTTACTTATTCTGTTATGCTTGAAAAGATTCTTATGTATGTCATATGTTGATTCGTTAGAAATAAAAAATAAATAGGAAAACTATTTAAAAATTAAAAAGGATCTATTCAACTCCCTTCTAGATCTATTGTGTGCCTACTAGGAACTAACAATACCGATGGTAGCGGTTATCGAAGTGGTGACAACAAACGTGGAGGAAATCATCATGCCAGAAATGATAACCACTTCGGTGGTAATCCTGGAAAAGATAATAGAAGTGAAAATTTCAAAAATAGGAAATTTAACAATGATGCAAAGACAGCAGCACCAACACCCGTTGTTAAGGAAGAAGAACGACCACCGGTCGTATGCTACAGATGCGGAGGGGAAGGACACATCAGTCCAAACTGCAAGCAACAATCCAAAGCGTGTTACAATTGTAGAAGAGAAGGTCACCAAGTCCAATTTTATCGTGTAGTGAAGTTAAGTCCAGCTGGGATGGAGACAAAAAAGGCTGTCCTAGACAAGTCAAAGTCGGTAGTTCAAGGGAGAGTGTTTTTCGTGACCTCCCAAAAAGCGAGGAACCCGATTGAAGTTATCACGGATAAGCTAATCATAAACTCTTACGAAGTTTATACCTTATTTGATACTGTTCTACCCATTCTTTTATTTCACCTACTTGCGCTCAACATTTAAATTTGACTCTAGAGAAATTAGACTTTGACTTATCTATTGAAACTCCGTTGGGAGAAACCTTCATTATATCCACTATTTATAAATCTTGTTTGATTCAAATTGACACTCTCACATTACCTGTTAATCTCATCTCTTTGAAAATACTTGCATTTAATATGATTTTAGGGATTGATTGGTTAACTACTCATCATGCTAAAATTGATTATTTTTGTAAGGTTGTTATCTTTCATATTCCTAACCAACCTATTATGCGAATTCAAGCAACCAAACCACTAAAGTCAATCACTGTCATATCAAGCCACAAAGACATTCGTTTATTGAAAAATGGATGTCAAGCTTTCTTAACCCATGTCACGGATTTAAACAAAAATACGTCAGATTTGAATGATATTTCTATTGTTAATAAACTTCCTAACATATTCCTTGAAGAACTTCCTGGCCTACCCCCAGAGCATGAAATCAAATTTGGTATTGATCTTGAACCCAGTACAAAACTCATTTCCAAAACCCCATATCAAATCACTCCTTTTGAACTTCAAGAGTTAAAAATCCAACTGCAGGAATTGTTAGACATCGGTTTCATTCGTCCTAGTACGTCACCTTGGGGTGCTCTTGTTCTATTCGTAAAGAAGAAGGATGGAAGTATGCGACTTTGTATTGATTATCAGGAGTTGAATCATGTCACCATCAAAAATAGGTACCCATTGCCTCGCATTGATGACCTATTTGACCAGTTGCAAGGTGCTAAATTTTTTTCAAAGATCGATCTTCGTTCTGGATATCATCAGTTAAAAATTAAAACTAATGACATTCTAAAGACTACTTTCAGAACTCAGTAGAGGCATTACGATTTCCTAGTCATATCTTTTGGAATGATCAATGATCCTGCTGCCTTGATGGATATGATGAACCGAGTATTCAAAGAATTTTTCGATCATTTTGTAGTTGTCTTTATTGATGACATCCTCATTTACTCCAAAATCCGTCAAGATCATGAGCAACACTTGAGGCTGATATTCCAAAAAGCTTCGTAAAAATAAGTTATACGCTAAGTTAAAGAAATGTGAGTTCTTGCTTGAGGAAGTAGCATTCCTTGGGCACATGATATCAAATCATGGAATATCAGTTGATCCAGCAAAAATTGAAGCAATACAAAGTTGGGAGCAACCCAAGTAAGTAACCAAAGTATGTAGCTTTCAGGGCTTAGCGAGTTATTATCGGAGATTCGTGAAAGGATTTTCTTGAATCGCTACTCCATTAACTTAGCTGACTCGAGAAGATATAAAATTCAGATGGAGCGAGGAATGTGAGAAGAGCTTTCAAGAACTCAAGAGGAGACTCATTTCATCACATGTTTTGACAATACAATCAGGTTCGAAGGGATTTGTCATCTACAACGATGCTTCAGGTAGAGGGTTAGGATGTGTTCTCATGCAACATGGATAAGTCATAGCCTATGCCTAACGATAACTCAAAGAATATGAGAAGAATTATCTTACTCATAATCTAGAGTTGGCAGCTGTCGTTTTCACACTTAAAGATCTGGAGGCATTACCTGTATGGGGAGAAAATGGAGATCTATACGGATCAGAAAAGCCTCAAATATTTCTTCACCCAAAAGGAACTCAACATACGGCAACGACGTTGGCTCGAGCTGTTGAAAGATAACGATCATACCATTCAATACCATCCTGGTAAAACGTATGTGGTAGTTAACGCGTTGAGTAGAAGATCATATGCGGGTACGAGTGCGATATTGTCAACGCAAAGGCCCATTTGGTATGACTTACAAATGATGGAGATAGAATTAAAGACTCCAAGGACCCATGTGATGATGTCAAATATACGATTAGAACTGACTTTAATCAATAAAGTTAAAGTTGGTCAAGCTATAGACCTGGAGCTGATGCGTATGAAGAAGAATGTGCAAGAAGGTGCTATTTCAGAAGCAAGAATTGATGAAGAAGGAATACCTCAAGTCAAATCCAGACTTTTTGTTCCTAACAACTCTGAATTGAAGTATAAAATCATGATGAAGGCGCACAACACACCGTTTGCAATCCATCTTGGGAGTACCAAAATGTATCGTGATATTTGACATACATTTTGGTGGAGCAATATGAAGAAAGAGATAGCGAAGTTTATCTCAAGGTGTTTATCTTGTCAACTAGTCAAGGCGGAGCATCAAGTACCAAAAGAACCATTGCAACCACTTGAAATTCTAGAATGAAAGTGGGAGCACATTACCATGGATTTTGTTACTGGTTTTCCCAAGGTTTCTTAAGGCATAGATGTCATTTGGGTCATTGTTGATAGATTAACCAAGTTTATATTTCTTACCCATACGAGAAATATATTCACTTGAACGTCTTACTCGTATATATATAAACGAGATTGTAAGACTGCATGGTATGCCAGTATCCATAGTTTCTGATTGAGACCCAAGATTCACTTCATGATTTTGGGTTAGTTTGCAGAAAGCTATGGGCACGGATTTACGATTCAGTTCTGCATATCATCCTAAGACAGACGGGCAGTCGGAGAGGACTATTCAAACTCTTAAAGATCTATTAAGAATCTGTGTCCCAGAATTTAAAGGAAGTTGGGACAAGTTCTTGCCATTAGTGGAATTCTCTTACAACAATAGTTATCAAACAAGTATAGGCATGGCTCCATTAGAGGCATTGTATGGACGAAAATGTCATTCTCTAGTATGCTGAGATGAGGTGGGTGAAACAATATTGTTGGGACCGGAATTGGTATGCATGACAATGGAAAATATTCAAATAATCCAGTAATATATAAAAGCCTCACAAGATCGAAAAAAAGAGTTATGTTGATCTTCATCGAAGGGATGTGGAATTCAATGTTGGAGATCATGTGTTGTTACGTGTTGCTCCATTGAAAAGAATTACGAGATTTGGAAAGAGAAGAAAGCTCAATATTCGATTCATTGGCCCATTTGAAATGCTCGATCGAGTAGGAATTGCGGCCTATAGACTCGCCTTACCGTCAAGTATGTCTCGTGTTCATAACATTTTTCACATATGTGAGATCCCGAATTTTATGAAATAAAAGTATTCAATTTTTCTATTTTGGTAAATAGTTAAATTGATAAAAGTTTAAAGTTAAGGGTTATATTTGAAATTTTTTTTTAAAGTAAGCCAGTTGCCATAAAATAACCGGTAGTAAAAGTACAGTAATAAGCTTTGTTGCATAGTAGCACACGATATTGATTATTGATGCTTATGTGAGAAGTCACTCAGTTATACTCAATTATTTCTATAATAATTGTTGCATCATATCTCTCATATTATTGATTCAATTATTGTCACAATATCATCTACATAATATTTTAAATATTATTAAATCAATAATTGAGATGACAAAATTATTCATATTATTATTTGCAATATTGATAATGTCTAGAAGTTCTATCAAGGAGAGGTTTGGTCACTTAATTGTGCGCCAATAAGGAGAAATCCTTATCGGAAAGCCCCCTCTTTCCTGGAAACGATCTGGTTGTTAAATATTATGAGTTATAATATTAATGATGAATAAGTTCGTTTTGATTAAAGATGAAATTGATAGTTCCATTGTGTTGGAATTATTAGTGTTAGTAGAAATCGACATTTATTTCGATATTAATTGATGTTTAGAAGTTATACTGACCAGTCGGGTAATTAATCGGATAAATGAACAATTAATTGCTTTAATTCACATGATTATAACTATTTATTCACATGTGTGTACTATTGATTCACATTCTTATACTAGTAGGGGAGTTGGAGCAAGATTGATAATACTTGCATGACTAAGTTAAAAATGGAGGTATAGATGGAGGTACTATACTGTAATTTGTATTTTCACTTGATTATAACTATTGATTCACATGATTGAACTATTAATTCACATTATTTACTATTAGGGGGTGGTGCAAGTTTGATAATACTTGCAGAACTAAATTAAAAATGAAGAAAAAGAGGAAGGTATTATACTGTAATATTTCGACCCCCAAAATGTGCAATTATGGAAACTATATTTTCCTATAAATAGAAGCTCATTCCTTCATTATTTTTTCATCAATTCACTAAGTCTCACAAGAGAAATTATTATAGAGAAATTATAGAGAGAGAAGCTATAAGGAGAAAGAAGAAGCGAAGTCTGCTACTTCACTATTCCAGTATCCAGTCTTCTTCTGAGGTAAGGGATATTATTATTGTGTAAGGGATATTATTATTATTATAGTAAGGGGTATTATTCTTTCATATTCATGAAGAGAGTTATTTTCTTTCAATACTCGTAAGAGTTGTTATTCCATTCTTTATTAATATGTTGGAATAACCTGTTTATGCGAAGTACCGCATACATGGTGAAATTCTTCTGTTGTTCCATTCTTTATTATTCTGTTGGAATAACCTGTCTGTGCGGTCTATCGCATGCCTCATGAATTCTGTTGTTATTTCATTCTTTATTATTCAGTTAGAATATCATGTCTGTGCGGATTACGCATGACCTGGTTCCATTCTTTATTATTCTGTTGGAATATCCTATCTGTGCGGATTACGCATGACCTGGTTCCATTCTTTATTATTCTGTTGGGAATAACCTGCTTGTGCGGTCTATCGCATGCATGGTGAATTATTCTTTTATTCCATTCTTTATTATTCTGTTGGAATAACCTGTCTATGTGGATTACCGCATGCATGGTGAATGATCCTTTGTATTCATTCCTTATTAAATTGTGGAAATGATCTGTCTACGTGGATTACCGCATGGCGGGTGTAAATCCATTTGCAGTTTCGTATAATCTATTATACTCGTATGAGATATCATTTTATTTGTACTCGTCATGCAATATCATTTTCTTTGGTATTTTATTTACGAGTTACTATTCACGGGTTACTATTTACCCAGTTAATATTCATTCTAGTATTATTCACTCGGGTATTCGGGACACTTTTCATGTTAGAGTACTATTCACGAGTTACTATTCATGGGTTACTATTCACCCAAATTAATATTCACCCGAATATTATTCACTCGGGTATTTGGAGTACTTTTCATGTCGGGGTACTATTCACGAGGTACTATTCCTGAACTATTATTCACATGGTACTATTCACGGGGTACTATTTACCCAAAAAATATATTTCTTTTCTATCCAAATTATTTTTGGTACATAAATATTATTCTTGAATTTTACTCCACAAAAAAGTATCATGTTGACAATTTGGATATTTTTAAACACTGGATAAATTTAAAGTCTTTAATATTTATCCTTGATTTTATTTGATTAATGCTTATATCATTGTCATCATTCTCATGCTTATATTGTGATGAAAGTTATCTTTGACTTACGTGCATAGATGGACTGTTGATTATTGGTTTTACAGTTGTATATCTTTGGCTTACGTGCAAAGATGGACTGTTGATTATTGGTTTTACAGTTGTATATCTTTGGCTTACGTGCAAAGATGAACTATTGATTGATGAGTATCTTTGGCTTATGTGCATAGATGAACTGTTTATTTGTATGATTATGACCAGGGATCATTCGGTATAATCATGACCCGTAATATTATAGATGATGTGGTAAAAGTCCTCATTGGCTCGTAGTGCATTGATGGCTAGTTATTGGTATGATTATAACCAAGGATTATTTAGTATAATCATGACCATTGATGATTACATGAATATCCTTGGCCATAGTACGGGGATGATTCGATGATGTGGATTATTTATTAAGCTGCGTCTCAGAGATAAAACATTGGTTATACACTTTTAATTCGTAAAAGATAGTAGATATCATGCTCTACTTAACTCTTCTAAAATACAGTTGTATGTCTTTGGCCTGTAGTGAAAAGATGAATTGTTAATGAATATCTTTGGTCGTAGTGCAAAGATGAATTTATTAGTATGATTATGAGCAGGAATTGTGATTTGGTATAACCATGATTTTTGATGTTTCAATTGAAGTGATAAAAATTATCTTCGTCCTGGGTACGAAAAGGAATTTAGAATCACAATTATGATTATGAGTTATTCATATGATTGTGGACAGGAATTATTGATTGATGTTACAGGGATAAAATATTATTGGTGGACTTTTAACATGGAGAAGATAATAGATCTGATGGTCTATTTGACTCTTATAATGGATTTCTCGTTCCGTTGCAACTATGGTTGAAAAGTTTTATCATCTACCATATGTTCTAAATCTCTGATTTATTATTGATGAAGGCAATTGATGATGTAAATTATCTTTAGTCATGATATTCTTTACTGGGCTAGTTGTGCTCACCCTTTTTGCTTCACAATTCCTTTCAGGTAATAAGAGTGTAGCTGGGTCGAGCGGGGGTAACAGGAGAATAGAACGGTGGTCTATAGCTGTTGAGATATCCTTAAATAGTATGAAAATAATTTTATTGAGAACTTTAGATAAGTGTGTCGTATTGTATACGTCATTTGATATTTAATTTTGGTGAACCGAATAGGGTGAGGTGAACCCAACTTTGGAAGGGTGTTTTGCCACTATCATACAAGATGTCTAATGACATACAACCTCCTGTTATCATAAGACAGGGTTGTGCACATCCACTTGATGAGTACATCTACGAGCACTACCTATATGATCTTGGAGTTTGGTTGAAATATAATTTTCAATTGCAGACAGTAGAGATAGTTATATGTCAAGAGAAGACTCACCATTGGAAAGAACATGATAGTAATCTTCTCGTTTTTCTTTGGGGTCTATTGGGTCAACCAAGGATAATTCTATGGACATATGATATCTATCATAACCTTGACGCATGGCTTCCCATGTACGAAGGTTTCCTTGAGCACTTTCCAAAGATTTTAATTTCTAAAACAGTTTTTAACTGTACTTTTATGTAAAGTACCATTATAAGGTTGTGGTCGAGGAACCATGAGAGCTACATACATTTGTGTTAAAACTCACAGTTTAACTATGGTCGTATTCTGCACGATAGTTCAACAGTTGTATAAATGAAGTTTGTATTTGATTTTTATAGTGTGATATCTGGCGACTTAGAATGGGTCGTGTAGACCTATTTTGGGGGCGTCACAACATATCTATGTTATGTAAATATATGAAAGACCCGAATCACATTATTGAATTAGAACCAGATGAGATAGCGGAAGATTTAACGTATAAAGAGGTACCTATTAAAATCTTGTATAAGAAGGAACATATTCTACTCTCAAAGGTTATACCTCAAGCCAAAGTTTTGTGGAGAAACCACGATATTGAAGAAATAACCTTTGAGTTAGAATCTGAAATAAAAAAAAGGTATCCTCACCTCTTCGACATACCAGGTACGTACACTAATTTCGAGGATAAAATTTCATAAGAAAGAGAGGTTGTAAGACCCCAACTTTTGTGAATAAAGATTTAATTTTCTCTAAATATCATTTTGAGTAATAAGGTGTGGATTTGATATAATGTTATAGTTGTGGGTAATATTTATAAATTTTTCAAATTAAGAAAGTTGTCATAAAATATTCGTTTGGTCGGAGAATATTCGTACGACGACACAATCATTGGTGGACCCCACAACAGAATTATTGTCGGAGTTAAAAAATGACAGAAATAACTTTTTATAAAAATAACGGCAAAACTTTTACCGTTAACTGTTGAAATACCCGGTAATAAAAGTACAGTAATACGCGTGGTTGCACAGTAGCACACGGTATTGCACAATATCTCTAAATTATTAATGCTTACGTGAGAAGTCACTCAGTTATACTCAATTATTGCAACAATAGTTGTTGCATAATATCTCATATTATTGATTTAATTATTATCACGGTATCATCTGCACAATATTTTATAGTATTAAATCAATAATTGAGACGACAAAGTTATTCATATTATTATTTGTATTATTGACAATGCGAGGCAACGAGTATCTATTTTTGATGGTGACATGATTCAACTCCCGATAGTCAATACAAAGTCACATACTTTCATCTTTCTTCTTTACGAATATAACAGGAGCAGCCCAAGGAGACGTACTAGAACGAATGAAACCAATGTCTAACAACTCATGCAGTTGGGTTTTTAACTCCCGAAGTTCAATAGGAGCCATTCGATATGGATTTTTGGAAATGGGTTTTGTACCGAGTTCAAGGTCGATACAAAATTCGCTTTCACGCTCTGGGGGTAGGCCAGGAAGTTATTCAGGGAATACGTCAGGAAATTTATTAACAATATAAATATCATTCAAATCTGACGTATTTTTGTTTAAATCCGTGACATTGGCTAAGAAAGCTTGACATCTGTTTTTTTAAAAACAAATGGCTTTATGGCTTGATATGACAGTGATTGACTTTAGTGGCTTGGTTGCTTGAATTCGCATAATAGGTTGGTTAGAAATATGAAAATTAACAACCTTACAAAAAAAATCAATTTTAGCATGATAAGTAGTTAACTAATAAATCCCTAAAATCACATCAAATGCAAGTATTTTCAAAGAGATAAGATCGACAAGTAACGTGAGGGTGCCGATTTGAATCAAACAAGATTTATAAATAGTGGATGTAATGAAGGTTTCTCCCAACCGAGTTTCAATAGATAAGTCAAAGTTTAATTTCTCCAAAGTTAAATTTAAACATTGAGCGCAAGTAGGAGAAATAGAAGAATGGGTAGAACCGGTATCAAATAAGGTATAGACTTCGCAAGAGTTTATGATTAGCTTATCCATGATAACTTCGTTCGGGTTCCTCGCTTTTTGAAAGGTCACGACAAACACTCTCCCTTGAACTACCTGTTTTGACTTGTCTGGAACAGTCTTTGGTTCCACCATCCCAATTGGACTTGACTTCACTGCATGACAAAATCGAGCTAAATGACCTTCCTTTCCGTAATTGTAAGACACTTTGGGTTGCTGCGTACAGTTTAGACTGATGTGTCCTTCTTGTCCGCATTTGTAGCATACGACCAGTGGTCGTTCTCCTTTCATAAAAATGGGTACTGGTGCTGACGTCTTTCCATCATTATTGAATTTCCTCTTCTTAAAATTTCTATTTCTATTGTCTTGGCCAAGATTACCACCGAAGTGGTTACCATTTCTGGCACGTTGATTTGTCACCACTTCAATGACTCTTACCAATGGTATTGTCATTTTATCGACTACTCTCTCTTGGTTGGATTGACTCATTATCATGCTCCAATAACTGAACCTTATTCACAACATCTGAATACAATCAAAGTTTATGTGAAATGAGGTATTGACGTATCTCGGGTTTCAAACCTCGCAGAAACATTCGTGTTATGAGCTCTTCGTTATCAACCAAATGCGATGCAAACCGGGACAACTCGACAAACTTAACCTCGTATTGCGACACGGTCATATTATTTTGCTCCAGCTTGATGAATTCCACCACCTTCATGTTACGAATACTTTAGGGAAAGTACTTGTCGTTGAACAATTCTTGGAGCTTCTCCCAAGACATCTTTAGTGTGGTAGTTTGAGTACATTTTATATATTCCCACCAATAATCTACCTCTCCTCTCAACATGAAGGTGGCAAAGGGAAACTTTTGCTCCTCAGAGTATCCCAAGAAATCAAGTATCTTGGTGATCTGTTTTATCCACGTCTCTGCCTTAAGTGGTTCTGGCTTTCCCAAAAACTCTGGTGATCCCAGCTCCTTGAATTTCTTAGCGATGACCATCCGTGAGTTGCCAATGTTTCCACCTGCATTTTGGACATGAGTCTCTCTCGCTTAGTGTTGCATGAATTGCAAAAAGCTCCTAAATATCCCAACGTTCATCATTTGGTCGATGTTGTTGTTTACCTGAGGATTATTACCTTCTTGATGCACATTATCCAGGTTATTGATCAGCAGTGAATCAACGGTCTCACGTGCTCCATTGCTTAAATCAACATTTTCAAATGTCATTTTCAAACACTGCCACAAAACAAGGTTTAATTGACATTCCACATATAATTCCTATATTTTGACCGACCAATTAAATAACAAATAAGCTTAGGTAGGTCATACTAGCGAATGATTTACCCGTCTCTCCCCTCCTAGTTCTAGCCTCAATTCTTTGCTAGAGATTATATCCCTAAGCTTTGATACCAACTTTGACGCCCCCAAAATAGGTATACACAAACTATTTTGAGTCGCCAAATACATGGTACAGAATTTAAATACAACTTCATTTATACAATACGATAAAAACGTAGTTGAGAGTTTTAACATGAATATTGTCTCATAGACAATATCCAAACTCAAATAGAGTCCTCATTAAAATTATTATCACACTATTTTATAAAATAGTGAGGACTACTACAGCCACCATCTCCGACCGTCACTCCATTTCCCGATGGCTACGTTCTCATTTTCTGAAGAGAACAATGAAAGTAAAGGGTGAGCTCAACTAGCCCAGTAAGAAATATTATGACTAAGATAATGCAGAATAAATTATCGTTAGCCTTCAACAGTATTAAACTGATAGAATACAATAAACAACAAGTTTAACTACAGCGGAACAAGTAATCCATTAGAAAAGTCAAGTAGAGCATGATATCTACTATCTTCTATGATTTAAAAGTTTGTCATCAATATTTTATCGTTGTAACACGGCTCAATAATCCACATCATCGAATTATTCATGCACTGCGGGCCAAGGATATTCGTTAGTATCATATCCATGAACTTTCCATGCACTTCAGACCAAAGATATTTATTATTATCACAAATGGTCATGATCATGCCAACAACTGCCCAACAATGCACTACGGGCCAATGAGGACTTTTATCATAATATTTATAATATTACATATCATGATTATACCGATACATAATTTCTGGTCATAATCATACCAACAACGGTCCATCAATGCACTACGGGCCAATGAGACTCAGCTCAATAAATAATCCATATCACCAAATTATCCATGCACTACGGGCCAAGGATATTCATTAGTATCACCTCCATGAATTATCCATGCACTACGGGCCAAGGATATTCGTTTTATCACCAATGGCCATTGTAAGACCCCGAATTTTATGAAATAAAAGTATTCAATTTTTCTTATAATTACTATTCAATAAATGGTTAAATTGATAAAAAGTTAAAGTTAAGGGTGATATATGAAATTTTTTCAAAAATACGCAAGTGGTTATAAAATATTCATTGTTGTCGGGGAATATTCGTTTGGTCGTGGAATATTCTTTCTTTCGGGGAATATTCATACGACGGCGCAGCCTTTTGTGAGCCCCATAACAGAATACCTATTGGATGAAGAAAATGACAAGTATGAGTTTTTTATAAATAACGGCGTAGTTGTTACCGTTAACACTGTTGGAATACCCGGTGATTAAAATACAGTAATATGCGTTGTTGCATAGTAGCACACAGTATTGCACCAATTATTGATTCTTATGTAAGAAGGCACTACTCAATAATTGTTACAGTAATTATTGTTCAATATTTTATTTTTGATTCAATAATTGTTGCGTTGATATTTTATATTACTGTTGTTTTAATAATTGTCACTACACAGTATTTTTCATTATCGAAGCAATAATTCATATTATCGGAATAATATTATTAGATAACATTATTGGCAATGTCTAGAAAGTTCTGTCTAAGGAGGGTTTTGGTCACCTAATTGCGCGTCAGTAAGGAGAAATTCTTATTGGAAAGCCCCCTCTTTCTTGGGAACTACCTGGTTGTCATTATTATGATTCTGTAATATTATTTGTGAATAATTAATTATTAATTTATATGATGAGAAAAATATTTATTTTATGTGAATATAGATGGAGAAACTTTTTAAAGTGACGATTGTTGAAAATTTATATTTTATCTTTTCTGATAAAATAATATTTTATTATATTATTATAATATAATAATGATGATATTTTTACAATGAATGTGTGATATATGAGTATATAAGGAGGAAGAGTATTTTTGTTGCATTAAATGATTAACACATGTTTTGTGTGTCGGTGGACCCCATTTCTTGACTGAAATTTGATTATAGCCTGTAAAATCGCCCGTATGTGGATTTCGGTCAATTTCTGTTTGGAATTTGAAAAAACTTTCTTCTGCAAAGTTATAGAGAATTGAATTTCCTATATAAAGTTGTGAGATTCAAATTTTCTGATAAAGGGCTATTTATTATGAATTATTGAAGTTCCGGATTAATTAATTATTATTAATTGGAGTTTTAAATAAATTAAATGAGAAAAACATTTTTAGTACTTGTTGGTGAGGTGTGGCTGATATTTGAACAAAATAAGTGTGCGTAGGAAGTTAAGAAAAAATATATTATTATTATATTAAATTTTCTGCTTTGGTGTTCTAAGTATTTTCCTATAAATAGGGTGCTTAGGTTAGAATTGAAAATCACACCAGAAACTGAAGTTTTCTCTCTATTTCTCTCTCTATATTATCGAGTGTATTCTTGTGAGTATTTTGATATCTTGAGTTTTGCTATACGTTGCAAGTTCGTTCAGCGTTATTCCAGTCAAAAGTACTGCTCTTTTGAGGTAAGGGATTGTAAGGGATGTTATTTTCTTCTCAAATGATATTATTTCTTCAATATCATTATGGCGAAATATTAGTTGAAACTTTTTATCAAATTTAGAACTTTTTCATGTCGGGGTTACTATTCATGAGTTACTATTCACGAGTTACTATTCAGGAGTAACTATTCACGAGTTATTATTCACGATTTACTATTCACGAGTTACTATTCATGACGGGTTATTATTTATGAATTACTATTCACTAGTTACTATTCACAAGTTACTATTCACGTGTACTATTCACTATAAAATTGATTTTTTTTAAACCAAATTATAGTTGATTTATGAATATTACTCTGGAGATTAAAACTATGTATTGATTATATTGATTTTATTATCATATATAACATTTTTATAATTCTAATGTTGAAATTCTCTTTTACTGGAGTGTAAAGATGGGTAGGTTATTTGTATGATCATGACTAGGGTTATCATTGGCCAGTAGTGAAAAGTTGAATTGTGACTGGTATGATCATGACCATTGAATTTATAATTGAATATCTTTAGCTTAAGTGCAAAGGTGAATTGATCAACATGGTTATAATTATTGTTTATATAAATTTTTAAATGATTATATATTTCTTTGAGATATTAATATACTTGGCCTGTAGTGCAAATATGAACTGTTGATGAATATATTTGGCCTGTAGTGCAAATATGACTGTTGAGGAATATTTTTGGCATGTAGTGCAAAGATGAATTGTTGATGAATATCTTTGACCCGTAGTGCAAAGATGACCTGTTGTTGAATATCTTTGGCCTGTAGTGCAAAGATGAACTGTTGATGAATATCTTTGGCATGTAGTGCAGAGATGAATTTATTAGTATGATTATGAACAGGAACTGTGATTTGGTATAACCATGATCTTTGATGTTTCAGGTAAAGACAAGTGATAAAAATTATCTTCGTCCTGAATGCGAAAAGGAATTTAGAACTACAATTATGATTATGAGTTATTCACATGATTGTGGACAAGAACTGTTGATTGATGTTACAGGGATAAAATATTATCGGTGGACTTTTAACATGGAGAAGATAATAGACTTTATGGTCTATTTGACTCTTCTAATGGATTGCTCGTTCCGCTGCAACTATGGTTGAAAAGTTTTATTATATACCATATGTTCTAAATCTCTGATTTATTACTGTTGAAGGCTATTAATAATTTATTTATCTTTAGTCATGATATTCTTTATTTAGCTAGTTGTGCTCACCCTTCTGTTTTACAATTCCTTTCAGGTAATACGAGTGTAGCTGGGTCGAGCGGGGATAACAAGTGAATAGAACGGCGATCTATAGATGTTGAGAGTGATGTGAATTTAACTTGGAAGTGCGTTTTGCCACTATCATACAAGATGTCTAATGACATACAACCTCGTGTCATGTTAAGACAGGGTTGTGCTCATCTACTTGCTGAGTATATTTACAAGCACTACCTATATAATCTTAGTGTTTGTTTGGAGTTTAATTCCCAATTAGAGACAGTGGAGATAATGATATGTCAAGAGAAGACCCACCATTTGGAAGAATATGATAGTAATCTTTTCGTTGTTCTTTGGGGTCTATTGGATCAACCAAGGATAATTTTGTGGGCATATGATATCTATAATAACCTAGACGCATGGTCTCCCATGTACTAAGGTTTCCTTGAGCACTTCCCAAAAATTTTAATTTCTAAAATAAATTTTAACTATACCTTTATGTAAGGTGTCATTGTGGCGTGCTATCTAAGGTTGGGATGAGAGTTATAGTTGGTATATATTTGTATCCAAACTCACAACATATGTATTGTTGTATTTTGCACGACAATTGTTGTAATAAAATTGTAGTTATTTTTGTATCATGTATTTGGAGACTCATAATGGGTTGGATGGAATGGACCTATTTTGGGGGCGTTATAGCTATGATCATGCCAACAACTGTCCATCAATGCACTACGGGTCAATGAGAACTTTTACCACATCATTTGTAACATTACAGGTCATGATTATACTGAATAATCTCCGGTCATAATCATACCAATCAACAGTCCATCTATACACTACGGGCCGAAGATAACTTTCATCACAATATAAGCATGAGGATGATGACAATGATATAAGAATTCAATTAAATGAGAGTAAGGATAAATTTTAAAGATTTATAAATTAATTTATCCAGAATTCAATAATGTCCAAATTATCAACATGATAATGCTTTGTGGAGTATTCAAGAATAATATTGTATCAAAAATTATTTGGACAGAAAAGAAATTAATTTTTGTCCTGAATAGTACCCCGGGTGAATAGTACCCAAGTGAATAGTACTTTGGGAATAGTACCTCGACATGAAAAGATTAAAAATTATCAAAAATTTTCAGAATAATATTTTCGTGAAAAGATACTAGATGAAGCGCAAATTTTAAGGATATTCTACTATTTTCAAGAAGTATAGAAGTAATACTTAACAAAATAAATGTAGAATTTGGAATTTGAAACGAAATAATATTACTTACATACTACAGAGTATGAAAGAAAAAATATTAATTCATACGGATATTGAACAAAAATAATATCTCTTACCTTAAAAGAAAAGTATTTATAACTGGTATAGCGGGGATATTCTTGAAGAAAACTTGCATTATTTTCTACACTCAAAGTTTCCTTAAACTCTAAAGAAATACTCTCAATATTATAGAAGAAGAATTCTCTGATTCTAGTGTGATTTTCAATTCTAAACTAAGCATCATATATTATAGGAGAATGAAAGGATACTATTTGAATAAAAATCATGGGTGAACAGAAGAAAATTTTCACGGGCGACGTTCTGCGCGATTTTTTGAATTTTTTATTTTACTATACAGTACTATGTACACACTATGCAGTACTATGCAACATTATGCAGTACTATGCAGCACTATATAAATAATAAAATATAATATATTCTATTTTATATATAAAAAATATATAATATATATATATATATATATATATATATATATATATATATATATATCCCGATTATTTTAAAAAATGAGTAAGTGAGGGTCCAAATAATAAGTCAAATTTATAATAAATACTTAGTAAAAATCCCTTCTATTTATCTCAACTCACTTAGCTTCACAAAACACATTTTTAATAATATTCATCATTAATATTATAACTCATAATATTAACAACCAGAACATTTCCAAGAAATATGGGGATTTTCGATAAGGATTTCTCCTTATTGACGCGCAATTTGTTGACCAAACTCCTTTCATCGACAGAACTTTTTAGAAATTGTCAATGATGCAAATAATAATATGAATAACTTTGTCGTCTTAATTATTAATTTAATAATATAAAATATTATGACAATAATTGAATCAATAACGTGAGATACTATGCAGCCATTACTATGGCAATAATTGAAATAAATTGAGTGACTTCTCACGTAAGCATCAATAATCAAATATACTGTACAATAATGTGTGCTACTATGCAACCACGCGTATTACTGTACTTTTATCACTATGTATTTCAACAGTTAACGGTAAAACTTTCGTTTTTATTTTTATAAAAAGATATTTATGTCGTTTTATAACTCCGACAGTAATTCCGTTGTGGGGTCCACCAATGATTGTGCCGTTGTACGAATATTTTCTGATAAAACGAATATTCCTCGACCAAACGAATATTTTATGACAACTTGCTTACTTTGCAAAATTTATAAATTTTGCCCACAACTATAACATTATATCAAATCCACACCTTAATATTCAAAAAAGATATTTAGAGAAAACTAATCTTTATTCATAAAAGTTGGGGTCTTACATAAGTTGCTGAGTTGTCCATTAAAAAGCTGATGTGACGTCCTTGTGTGACGTGACAATAATTATGTGGATTTGAAGGAAAATTTTTATAAAGAAAATGAAAAAAATATTTTAAAATATAATATAAATTTAAAAAATCTGCCAAAAAATAAGAAAATAAATAAATAAAATATTTAATTATTTTTATAATTAATATCAAATAAAATTTTATTTATAATTAAGCCATTTATATAATAAAAAATCCAAAAAATATGCTAATTAAAATTAAGGAAAATATAATTAAATATTTTTATTTATTTAAGTTGGGTAAAATTTAGACTTATAGACTCAAACCCTTAAAACTAATTTCCACCCTGATTTTTCAATCCAAATCCAAATCAGATAATTCGATAATAAAATATAATTTAGGGAGAAATGAAAGAAAAGTATAATAAAATCAAAAAATTTAGCAAATATAATTGAGCAAATAATAATAAAATATTTTAAAATTACTATTATTCCAAAAGTATTATTATTATTGTTGTTATTATTATTATTATTAGCCATTTTTCTTCTAATTACAAAGAAATTAAGAACATCAGATTGCCATCGCCATCTTCACCACAAACTCAGAAGAAGAAAAAAACACCATAGCCGTCGATCGAAGATGATGTAGTCCGTCGACCCTCAGATTTGAAACTTATCTCTCATTATCTTCTCATATTTCTTCTGCTCGTACGAAATATGAGAAGGTAATGATGTCAATGATTTTGGTTGTAGTGAGGCGTTGGTTGGGCGATGGTGAGGGAAAATTAAGATGCAGTTTTTCATCTCCGATGTTGTGTTTGAATTCTTTTTGATGATTTATGTGAATTTGTTTTTATTGTTGCTGCTCTAATTTGTGGGATGATTTTGAGAGAGGGAGAAGGTGAAGAACATTTTGGTGTGTGAGGGTTGTATTGATGATGATGATGATGATGATGGTGGTGGTGGTGGGGGCACGGCGGCGGGAATGGCGGTCCATTGTTGATTTCTATAGCTAATTTCATGAAAACTCTTAAGCCGTTAATTGATAGCTAAATTTTCTAATTTGGATTTGGATTGAAAAATTTGGGTGGAAAATAGTTTTTAGGGCTTGAGTCTTAACTTAAATAAATAAAAACATTTAATTACATTTCCCTTTTGGATTTTGTATTTTATAAATGGCTTAATTATAAATAAATTTTTTTTTTGATATTAATTACAAAAACAATTAAATAATTTTTTATATATTTTTTTGTTTTTTGGCACACTTTTTAAATTTATATTATATTTTAAAATATTTTTTTCATTTTTTTAATAAAAAATTTCCTTCAAATCCATATAATCACTGTCACGTCACACAAGGACACCACATCAACTTTTTAACCGACAACTCAACAGCTTAGTTGTCTTTGCATTTAACGATTTTTTTTAACTTTGTGTTAGAAAAGTCGAGTACAGCGAGTTGAGTGTAAAAATAAAATTCAATTACCCATTTGTAAATTGACATAAAGTTTAGTGACTGAAAAAACATTTAACCCCAAAAAAGTTAACATAAATATTTACTAACATATATTATTTTCCTACACATTATTCATCATTTACTAAAAAAAAGGGTCTTTTACATAAGTATACAACAAATAAAAAGTATTTATAAGAAAAGTGCATCAACTAAATAATTACAAAAATAGTGTACTTATGACTCATATTATAAAAATAATGCAATTCACATTAATTAGGAAACCTAAAATCAAGGAGAAATAACTGTTAATAACTCAAATTCAAATTCAAAAATTTGAAATCTAACAACAAAAACAAATTCTGATCCAGGAACATCATGAACTTTATTCATCAAAAGTATTTATTTCCTCACTATAGAGAGTGACTTTGTAGAGAGAGAAAAGTATCCGAAAATGGCCAAGTCGCTGATTCTTCTGCTACACCGCCGCGAATCTCTGTTGTCCAAAACGCCAAGAAGAAAAAAAAAAGATTCGCCTCCCGCCGCCGCCGCTAGATCGACTCCGCCACCACCACCGCTATCTCACCGGAGTTGCTATTCTGATTTTTTTGACGATTTGGTTACCCACAAAAATTAAAATGGTTACCTTTATACAAAGTTTGGCTACCAACTGCATTACATTCAAAATAAAATTGGTAATAAAATAAAACTGAATTGGTTACCTTATCGGAAGGTTTGATAACCAACTGCATGAAGTTTGTTTACCAACTGCATCACATTCAAAATAAATTGGTAACCTAATAAAACAGAATTGGTTACCTTCATACCAAGGTAACCAAACCTTGATAACAAGGAAACCTTCATATTAAGATTCGGTTACCTTGGTATGACTGTTTGGTAACCAACTGCATGAAATTTGGTTATCAAACTGCATCACATTCAAAATAAATTGATAACCTAATAAAACTGAATTGGTTACCTTCGTACCAAGGTAACCAACCCTTCATACCAATGTAACCAAACCTTCATAATAAGGTAACCAAACCTTCATAACAAAGAAACCTTCATATTAAGGTTTGGTTACCTTGTTGTGAAGGTTTGGTTACCTTGGTATGCCTATTTGGTTACCAACATATTACCTTCATACCAAGGACCCTAAAAAGGAACAATTACTTTTTAAGGTTTGATTACCGGTGGAGTTAAAGAACGGATCGATGGTGGAGGGGAAGCAACGGGTGGTGGAGGGACTTCCATCGCGGCCAGTGGCGGGGTCTCCACCGACGACAACCTTGGATCGATCTGGAGGAGGAGGAGAAAGGGGGCGGGAGGAGGCGGAGGAAGAAGAAAAGAAGGGGAGGGGAGGGGAGGGGAGGGGAGGGGAGGGGAGGGGGAGGAGGAGAAAGGGGGGCGGGAGGAGGGGAATGGCGGTGGTAGGCTGAGGGAGGTGGTGGGGCGTGGGCGTGGGCGGGGGGAGGAGAAGGGAGGCGGAGAAAGGGGAAGAAGAGGGTGTGGGGCTGGGGCAGGGGCTGGGGCGGGGGCGGGAGAAGGGAGGCGGAGGAAGGGGAAGAAGAAGATAAATTGCTGATGCTAGAGACAAACTATTTTATAAATTGCTGATATGGCATAGTCCACCTCAGCATATTGATCGACAAATTGTTTCAATGTAGTTTTCGGTTCCACACAGTATGTTGATGTGGAATATGCCACATCAGCAGTTTGTAAAATAATTTGTGTCTCCAATATTAGTCTTAAGCTTTTATCATCATGTCAAGAAATTCAACCATATGTTATCGGTAAGAAGATTTAGGGCAACTTAGGAGGTGTTTGTTTAGAGCTGAATGGAGCTGAATCTGAATGGCTGAATCGGTCAGTGCGTTTGTTTTGGTCTGAATGACTGAATCGGTAAGATGGACGAGCTGGATGGCTAAGTCAGATTTTTTTTGTTGAATGGCTGAATGAGCAGTTGAATGAAGTAAAAAAATTTTTTAAAAAAATATTAACTATTATATTAAGTAATATTAAATAAATTTACAACAATTTTGAATTTTTTCAGAAGGGTAAAATAATAAAGTTTTGTCATTCAGATGTTTCAGACATGTCAATTATCAAACAACTTTTTTTATTCAGATTCAGATTCAACTCATTCAGATTCAACTCATTCAAATTCAGATTCATTCAATTTTTATCAAACATCCCCTTAATCTAAATGCTAAGAGATTTTGATATTACTTAAAAATATAACCCTACTAATGCAAAGAGTATAAAAAACATTTAAAAAATTGAAAATTTTAATATAATTTAAAGTTTTGAAGTATTATTATAATGATATAAAAATAAATATATTTTTGACAACTCATTAGCTAGACTATTTTTTTTACTACTATAAAGTTGTGGACGCATATCACCGAATTATATAAAAATTTAAATGCGTATTTTATTTAACAAGAAAAAAAATAAGAACACCAATATGAAATAGAAGAGAAATTTTAATCCTCACCCAAAAAAAATAAAAATAAACCCAACTACCACCACCATTTTATCTATATAAATTGGATCCTTAGCCATCTCTAATGGTATCCAACCTCCCTTTTCTTATCCTTCTTTTATTTTATCCTTTTATCACCAATAATTAATGTGACATGCATCTATATTAATATTTAGTCTTTTATATTTGTTTTTTGTCCTTCAAATTTTATAAAATTTTAATTTTACCCACATAATTTATATACGCAACGCGTGCTGGTATTTATTTTGGTTATTGATAATTAGAGTGTATTTATAACCTTAATACAACTATTTGAGTTGTTTTGATGCCATTGTCTAGTGATTAGAAATTAGCCCTAAAAATGTAATGATGGGATTGTGACGATCTCCTTCAAAAAAAGAAATCAATGTTAAGAGGAGGGAAATTAAAGGGTAGGGATCTCTCTTTTATGCTCATCCAAAAGAATCACAAAAAGACGTACAATAGTATACTTTTGCTTTTTACTACTTTTTGGCGCGCCTCTCTTTTTTAGTGTGCAAGTAAGCAGCAGCATCAACATTGACACAAAGAATTTCCCCCTATTTTTCAGCAATGACTGTTTGATTAAGACAATACTTAACTATTACTACTACTACCTCCATTCGGTTCTTATTAGCTTCCTGCATATAAATTAAAAAAATTATTTAATAATTAAAATAAAAATTAATATTTCTACAAGACTTTTTGATATTTTTAAATAATAAGTATCGCTATAGATATATGTAGCGACGATAAAAATTGTAGTCATAGGATCTATAACGACTATTTGTATGTAAAAAATATTAAAAAGTCATGTAAAAATATCAGTTTTCAATAAAATTTGTGTAAAATTCCCTTTTATGGGAAGTTGAAATTTACTGATACAAGGGAGACAATTTATATTTCACCAGTTGGGCTCTTGTTGAAAAAATTTTTCTTCAAATTAAACTTGTAGTAGTGGAGTGTATATGGTATGGTAAAAAATGAAGTGCATTTGATTGATACAATACTGAAATTATGAGGATTTTGATAGGATTATATTAATTGTTTTTTCTTTATCACTATGTTTGTTTGCCACGATTATAATTCCAAGACTATTATTCTTAGAATTATAATTTCAGTATTATAAATTATAATCCCAAGATTATTAAGCCATTTAATAATAATCCAAAGTCTTAATTTGAAAACAAACAAGACGCTTAGAATTAATAATCTTATCTCAACTATAATCTTTGCAAGCAAACATATCCTATACGTAAACTTTTACTGGTGATTATATTCAAATGGACATTAAGTTGGCTCTTAAATTATTGAATCATAATCCAAGTATAAAACATGCTTAAAAATCTTATATAATCTAATGAGATGGAATGTGTGTATAAAACATGCTTAAAAATCTTAGAATAATACTACATATACAAACAATTTTATAAACTGTTGATTTAGCATACTCCACCTCAACTTTTTATATGGGGCCGAAAACTATATTAAAATAATTTGTTGATCAATATTCTGAGGTAGAGTATGATGTTATATCAGCATTTTGTAAAATGTTTGTAGTATAGTTTGTGTTGTAACATTACTCAAAATCTTATATAATCTAATGAGATGGAATATGTGTTGATATTGGTCATTAAAATTTATTTTATGACCTATCAATTATCTAATTCTATCTAATAAAATACAAATGATTTTGAATTTCCCGCTCACTTAATAAATCACCTGGGCCGTCCAAAGTTTGGGATAAATCCCACCGTTCATACATCTATCTAATAAAATACATCTATCTATCTAATAATCTAATAATAATTTAATAAAATAAAATGACTTTAAATTTCCCGCTCACTCAATAAATTATTTTGGTCGTTCAAAGTTTGAGATAAATCATATTGTCCATACAGTGCCGGAGGCACGGGACCTAGCTAGTTTATATATATCTAGTGATCTTACTGTCATAATTTCATGTCTATCCAATAACAAAATCAGCAAGACGGAACATACGTAATTTTTTTTTAAAAAAACTTTCCTTCTAGTTTCTTGCCCTTCTACTATGTATGTATCTGTGGCCCTTAAGATTGAAATGTAATTGTATAAATGGTTCAACTAGGCATCGGGTGATATTTTCACATGAAAAGTGCACTTTTATTGTGAAAATATCGATTTTTTAAAGAGAACTCAATTAGGGTTGGAAATGTGATTAGTGGCTTAATACATAGGGCACTCCATATAAGCTAAAAGTAAATGATCTTGAATTGATGCTTGAATTTATAAGCGATTTCTTGTCCTAATCGTGTCGAATGGACAAAAAAAAAAGAAAAAAACTTTTTGGCTTTTAGTCTTGTACTTGGTTGATTAACAAAAAATTTCAAACCAAATCTCAACTATTTGAGGACTTAGAATTATATAAGAGTCAACATGATTAGTTTCTTCCTCATCTAAAAATCTTGTTAATCCTATAAGCCTATAGTCATAATTAGGCAAATTCAAAGGGGGAAAATGGATCGAAATCGGACCGGGGGACAAGGGGTAATCTTGTTTAAACTTAGGATGCTAATTTTGTTTCTTGAATTCCTCTCTTTTTTCTTGAATCCCCTTCTTTTTCCTTCAACCCCCCTTCTTTTTTCTTGAATTCTTCTGAACGTGCCAAAAAAAAGAAGAAGAGACTTTAGACACAAATTTCTAACCCTTTTTCCTCAAATTCCATAAAATGGGATTTCTTTTTCAATTCTCTTTGTTTAATGTTGTTCACCTTTTTATATCTCTGTTTGCAGTATCACTCTCAAAATTTCTCTTTGGACCAAAATGTTTGAACCCATATGAATCATGTCGGATGAGATCATATATTATGTTGATATTATTATTATTATTAATGATTTATATTGTTTGTAGTAAGAGTTATCAAAGGAGCATGAGTGGGGTCCCCTCCCCTCCCCATTTGGGACTTTTGTTTATTTTAAGGCTGGTCTAAAGAGAGTCTTGCTGCAAATTTGTTTGAGATCTGAGCTCTCCAGAGTATCATTATTCATACCCACTACACATTTTTTACTGTTGCAAACCCAATGCTGGGTCATATGTTAAGCATATGACCATATTCTTTGTGTCCTTTACCTACCACTAGTATAAGTAAGTTTATCTTAATATGGCTGCTAACTGCTAAGGGATGTGAATTAACCAAGTTTATTTCACAATACTTTTTGACACTGTGAATTGCTCTCCTCTTGGAAGGGAAGTCTTGCAATTATTACTCCCACTCTTCTAATTTGACATGATATTTTTAATTTACCATGGAACACTGTTATATACAATGGAACTTAACATGCATTTTATCTTTTAAGGTGAAATTTCTTTTGGCCCAACCCCAAATGATTCAACATTTTTACAAAATAAACTCATATTTTCATGTGTTAAAATGATATTTTTACATGACATTAGTTCAAAATTCAAGACGATACATGGTAGGTTTGATTTTAATCTTTAACTTGGACGAAATGAATTGGGTTGTGAAATGGGATCCTTAACTTGAGCTATGGAATGTGTATGTAGTATGGGTGGGTTAATTGACTTTTTGGTCATTGTAGTAGGAGTCTGTTTTTATTGTTTTTATCGAATTTTTTTTGTTACAAATGTATTACTATACTCTAAAAACCTTACAAAATAGTCATTATTTATGATTCCGTTGAAAAATGTGACAGAAAGTGCTGAGTAGACTAACGGTTGACAGGTGTTAATGACGTGACAGATAACGTGAATTGGGTTAATTGAAGTTTTGGTCATTGTACTAGGGGTTGATTTTTATTTTATTTACTGAAATTTTATTTTGTTACATTTTCTATATCGAAATACCAAATATATTACAGATTAGTAATTTTATTAAAAAATATTACACATATGAAGAGAAAGTACATTATAGCTAATTTAAATATATAAATTTCCGAAAATCATATTTAATTTGAAACCTTCTAAACACCAAAATAAATAGCAAAATAAAGGAGAAAATTGACCCAATAAACTCTCTCAGATCTGCCGATTATTGCAAAAATATGTATAATAGAAACTATTTCACTCTCATTTTAAAATGATCAAAGAAGTAGCTTCACCGCCATCATCAATTTGTCACTCTTGTTTTCTCCGTATTTTTTCTTCTTCGGCGAGTATACAGAGGTATAAGTAGATTTCGAGAGACTGTAGTTTCAACTTGGTCCACGATGAGAGAAAAAGTTGATGTATATAAGGTGTAAAACACCATTTTTCCCGATAAGTCTGTCGTTTGTGGTTAGAAGAGGATGATGAAATTTGATTTTTAATTATTTTATTTCTTCAAATTATGTTCATTTTTTCTTAAAACTTTATTTATCATCTTATAATATTATGGAGTATAAAAATAATTAGTTTAACTTTATCTTTTTCCTTTTTTTCTAGGTGAGAATTTTATTTTATTTCTACAAGTTGACCTATATATGCTAGCTCATTAAAATATTCCACATCTATATGTCAAATGTTTGCAAAGTAAGCTTTTACTTTAATATTTTGGACGAAAAATTATAAAATCACTAATTTATAAAATTTTTGGTACTTCGATAATGAGAATGAAACAAAAAAGAGTTTCAGTAAGTAAAATAAAAATTGACTTCTAGTACAATAAACAAAACATCAATTAACTTGATTCACGTCATCTGTCACGTCATTAACACCTGTCAACGGTTAGTCTACTCAGCATTTCCCGTCACTTTTTTCGACGGAATCATAAATAATGACCATTTTATAAGTTTTTCGAGTATAGTAATACGCTTGTAACAAAAAAAAGATTCAATAACCACAATAAAAACTGACATCTAATATAGTGACCAAAAAGTCAAAATATAACTATGGCTAGACTTGACAAAATATAGTTATAGGTTTGTTTTGGTTTACAAAATATAGTTATGATTCTATTTAAGAACTAAAACCACATTACCTATTTTTAATATTAATTGCATGGGTTGGGTATAAATATTTATTGATCCAATCCAAATCAACCTATATTTATCAAATGTATTCTTTTTTAACCCGAACAAAGGCATGCCGCTCTACAAATGCAATGACACCTCCAAATACTGTCGTATTACTATTTTTTTTTGAAATAAACTTTTTGAAACAGACCTCCTAATACGTTGTAGAAAAAGTAATACTCTACGTTTCAATATTAAAACTAATACGAGTACTATTTATTTAGCAAAAAAAAAACACTAATACAATTTTAAAATATTAATTTAAGTTTTATTAATATAATTATGAATATCAAAGTTTATCTTAAAAATATTCATATGACATATATTGTATTTAGAACATACTTTTTTATGAAACAAAAGAATTTTCAAGTTCATACAAGATAGAATTGTAAAAATAAAAAAAATTGTAAAAATATTACTCTCTATTATATAAAAAGAATCTCATTTTAATTTTTAAAGCCAAGTTTGAAAATAAAAAATTTAACATTGATGTGACTAAATTAAGTATTAAGAAATTATTTTTTTTATTAGAAGCACTTTCAAAATAATTTACATTAATAATTTCTATATTAATTAAAATGAAAAAAATTATTGATACTATTATTGCAGTTTTTCAATTTTTTCTTCTGTTTTTCAGAAAAAATAAAACGATACCAAAAAAGTATGAATTCAATTTAAAATAATATCTCAAAATATTTTGTATCCAATCTTTCCTTTGTGTAATCTATCTATAAAATACAAATGATTTTGAATTTCCCTGTTCACTCAATAAATCATCTGGGCCGTCCAAAGTTTGAGATAAATCCCACTGTCCATAAATCTATCTATCTAATAAAATACAAATGATTTTGAATTTCCCACTCACTCAATAAATCATCTGGACCGTCCAAAGTTTGAGATAAATCCCACCGTCCATACATCTATCTAATAAAATACATCTATCTATCTAATCTATCTAATAATGATTTTGAATTTCTCGCTCACTTAATAAATCATCTGGACCATTCTAATTTTGAGATAAATCTCACTGCCCATACAGTGTCGGAGGCACGAGACCCAGCTAGTAGTATAAATATTAGGCTTAAATATAATTTACTGTCCTAAATTATAGATCATATTCTATTTCGGTGATCTACCTTTCAATTTTGTACTATTAATTTTTTTCAATTCTATCCAATTGAAGCTGCCACATCAGAAATTGCTGACGTGTCTATTTGGATGGGACATAGTTGTGCTGATGTGTAACAAAAATATAGTTATTTAATTTTATATTAAACATTTATGATATATTAAAGGAAAAAATTGTCAAATCATTTTATATTAAACATTAAAAGTAAACAAATTAACTAATAATGTCTCCAAACAAACAATGAATCATAAAACCACAAAATTCAAAAATTCCCACCGACAAGACTCCGGCAAAACCTCCTGACACCATAGCTTCTGGCCAAACTCCGACAGAGACTCCCAAAAAATTCAGCGGTGAAATACAATCCACCAGTAAGCAAATCCAATCCAAACAATTAATAAAGCTTAGAATGAAAGAATATTAGAAATATAACATCCCAAAATGATACCAGCAGAGACTGATAACAAGAATGAGAGACATCGCAGTTTGGAGCAAATTTGGTCCAATAAAGAACGAACCTAAATGCAGGCACCAAACTACATCAGATGAAAACCAAAATAAAACACCAAATCGTTAGAAAGCAAAAATAGAGAACCAATTCCAGATCGAACAAAAATGGAACATAGTGGAATACGCAGATCCAAGGCCAAAATCCAACTGAAAACCAACAATGGACCAGAACAGAACCAACAATAAAAAACATCTAAAACTGAATATTAAATAGATAAGCAATAAATCTATCTAATAAAATACAAATGATTTTGAATTTCCCGTTCACTCAATAAATCATCTGGGCCGTCCAAAGTTTGAGATAAATCCCACCGTCCATAAATCTATCTAGTTGTTGATGCTTACGTACGAAGTCACTTAGTTTTATTCAATTATTGCCATAGTAATTGCTGCATAGTATCTCATATTATCGATTCAATTATTGTCACAGTATCATCTGCATAATATTTTATATTATTAAATCAATAATTGAGACGACACAATTATTCATATTATTATTTGCATTATTGTCAATGTCTAGAAAGTTCTGTCGAGGAAAGTGGTTAGGTCATTTAATTGCGCGCCAATAAGGAGAAGTTCTTACCGGAAAGCCCCCTCTTTCCTGGGAATGATCTGATTGTTAATATTATGAGTTATAATATTAATGATGAATAATTTTTGAAAGATTAAAAATTTGTTTATTTAAGTTAAGTGATTTAATATAAATAGAGGGGTTTTTTAATGAAGTATTTGTTATAAGTTTGTCTTATTACATGAAACCCCACTTACTCATTTTTAAAATCATCGATAAAAAGTTATCTCAATTTTTATTTTATATTGCATAGTATTGCATAGTAAAAATTAAAAAAATCACGTCGAACGCCCATGAATTCGTCTAAAAATTAATGTGCGTCCGTGATTATTTTTCTTAAATAGTATCCTGCCATTCTTTTATAAATATGATGCTTAGTTTAGAAATAAAAATCACACCAGAATCAGAGAATTCTTCTTCTATAAATTGAGTGTATTTCTTTTGAGCATAAGGATACTTTGAGTGTAGAAAACAATGCAAGTTTTCTTCAATAATATCCCCGCTATACCAGTCAGAATTATTCTTCTTTTAAGGTAAGGGGTGTTATTTATTTCATATTCGTAAGAGATATTATTTTTCGTATTCGTAAGGAATATTATTCTCGTTCAATATTCGTAAGGAATATTATTTTCGCTCAATATTCGTAAGAAATATTATTTTCTTCCATACTCTATAGTATGTAAGTAATATTATTTCATATCATATTCCTAAATCTACACTTATTTTGATAAGTATTGCTTCTATACTTCTTAAAATTAATATAATATCCTTGAATTTTGCGCTTCATATCTAGTATCGTTTCACGAAAATATTTTACTGAACTTTCTAGTTAAATTTTATACTTTTTCATGCCAGAGTACTATTCATGGGTACTATTCATACATACGGCACTATTCATACATATGGTACTATTCATATGGTAATATTCACGAGATACTATTCACGGAGTACTATTCACGACAAAAAATGATTTCTTTTCTGTCTAAATTATTTTTGATACATGAATATTATTCTTGAATTTTACTCCACAAAGTAGTTATCATGTTGACAATTTGGACATTCTTAAACTCTGGATAAATTGAATTATAAATCTTTAATATTTATCCTTAATCTCACTTGATTGATTTCTTATATTATTGTCATTATCCTCATGCTTATATTGTGGTGAAAGTCATCTTTGGCCCGTAATGCATAGATGAACTATTGATTAGTATGCTTATGACAAGGAATTATGTATCGGTATAATCATAACCTGTAATATTATAAATGATGTTGTAAAAGTCCTTATTGGCCCGTAGTGCATTGATGAACAGTTATTTGGCATGATCATGACCACTGGTGATAATAACAAATATCCTTGGTCCTTAGTGCATGGTTAATTTATGGATGTGATACTAACGAATATCTTTGGCCCGTAGTGCATGGATAATTCGGTGATGTGGATTATTTAATTAGTTGTGTTACAGAGATAAAATATTGATGATGAACTTTTAAATCATAGAAGATAGTAGACATCATGCTCTACTTGACTCTTCTAATGGATTGCTTGTTCCGCTGCAGTTAAACTTATTCCATATTGTATTCTATCAGTTTTTGTACTATTGAAGACTAAGGATAATTTATTCTACATTATCTTAGTCATAATTTCTCTTCAGGAAATGAGAATATAGCCGGGACTAGTCGGGAAATGGAGTGATGATCCAAGATGGTGGCTATAGTAGTCCTCACTATTCTATAAAATAGTGTGATAATAATTGTAATTAGGACTCTATTTGAGTTTGGATATTGTCTACGAGATAATATTCGTGTTAAAACTATCAACTTATATTTTGTCGTATTCTGTATGACAATTAATAATTGTGTAAATTAAGTTTGTATTTGAATTCTATACCATATATGTGGCGACTCAAAATGGATTGTATGGACATATTTTGGCGGCATCACAGTTGGTATCAAAGCTTAGGGATATGATCCCTGGCGGATATCTAAGGCTAGAATTAGGAGGGGATAGATGAGTAAATCCTTCGCTAGTGTGTCCTACCTAAGTTTAATTGTTATTTAATTGGTCGGTCAGAATATAGGGATAATATGTGACTTGTCAATTAACCCTTATTTTGTGACAATGTTTGAGAATGACATCTGAAAATTTTGAGATAAGAAATGGAGCACATGAGACCGTTGAGACACCGCCAATCAATAACCAAGATAATGTGCATTAGGAAGGCAATAATCCTCATGTAAACAATAACACCGATCAAATGATGAACGATGGGATGTTCAGAAACTTTATACAATTCACGCAACACCAAACGAGAGATATTCCTGTTCAAAATGCAGGTGAAATCAATGGCAACTCACGGCTGGTCACCGCTAAGAAATTTCAGGAGCTAGGACCACCAGAGTTTTTGGGAAAGCCAGAGCCACTTAAGGTAGAGACGTGTATTAAGCAGATCACTAAGATATTTGATGTCTTGGGATGCTCCGAGGAGCAAAAGGTTCCCTTTGCCACCTTCATATTGCGAGGAGAGTCAGATTAGTGGTGGGAATATGTAAAGCGAACTCTTCTTTCCGCACTGAAGATGTCTTAGGATAAGTTCCAAGAATTATTAAACAACAAGTATTTTCCAGAGAGTATTCGTCACATGAAGGAGGTAGAATTTATCAAGCTGGAACAAAAAAATATAATCGTATCACAATACGAAATAAAGTTTATGGAGTTATCCCGGTTTGCATCCCATTTGGTAAATAATGAGGAGCATAAATACTTCAATATCTCATTTCTCATAAACTTTCTTTATATTTAGATGTTGTGAATAGGGTTTAGTTATTGGAGCGCGATAATGAGTCAGCCTAACCAAAAGACAACAACCAACAACACGATAATAATCATACCAGTGGCAATGTCCATCAGAACAATGATAACCATCGTGGAGAAAATTATCATGCCAGAAATGGTAACCACTTCGGTGGTAATCATGGCCAAGAAATTAGAAAAGGTGAACTAAGTGGGAACAACTTTAAGAAGAGCATATTCAACAATGGCGGAAAGACATCGACAGCAGCACCAACACCCGTTCCAAGGAGAAAGACCACCGGTCGTATGCTATAAATGCGGATAGGAGGGACACATCCGTCCAAACTATACGCAGTGACCCAAAGTGTGTTTCAATTATGGAAAGGAAGGTTATTTAACTCGATTTTATCATGCAGCGAAATCAAGTCCAGCTGGGGTGACGACACTAAAGGCTGTCCCCGACAAGTCAAAGTTAATAGTTTAAGGGAAAACGTTTTTCGTGACTTCCCAAAAAATGAGGAACCCGAGCGAAGTTATCACGGGTAAGCTAATCATAAATTCTTTCGAAGTCTATACCTTATTCTATACCGGTTCTACCCATTCTTTTATTTCACCTGCTTGTGCTCAACGTTTGAACTTAACTCCTGAGAAATTAGACTTTGACTTATCTGTTGAAACTCCGTTAAGAGAAACTATCATTACATCCACTGTTTATAAATCCTATTTGATTCAAATCGGCACCCTCCCATTACCTGTTGATCTCACCTTTTTGAAAATACTTGCATTTGATGTGATTTTAGGAATTGACTGGTTAACTACTCATCATGCTAAAATTGATTGTTTTTGTAAGGTTGTTAGCTTTCATATTCCTAACCAACCTGTTATGCAAATTCAAACGACCAAACCACTAAAGTCAATCACTGTCATATAAAGCCATAAAGTCATCCGTTTATTAAAAAACTGATGTCAAGCTTTCTTAGCCCATGTCACGGATTTAAACAAAAATACGTCAGATTTGAATGATATTTCTTCTGTTAATAAATTTCCTGACGTATTCCCCGAAGAACTTCCTGGCCTACCCCCAGAGCATGAAGTCAAATTTTGTATTGACCTTGAACCTGGTACAAAACCCTCAAATATTTCTTCACCCAGAACGAACGTAACATGCGCCAAAGACGTTGGCTCGAGCTGTTAAAAGATTACGATCATACCATTCAATACCATCCAGGAAAAGAGAACGTGGTAGCTGACGCATTGAGTAGAAGATCGTATGTAGTTACGAGTGCGACGTTGTTAACACAAAGACCCGTTTTGTATGATTTACAAAGGATGGATATAGAGTTAAAGACTCCAAAGACCTGTATAACCCCAACTTATTATAAATAAAATTGAATTTTCTCTATTCATTATCTTGAAATAATAAGAAGTTAATTTGATATAATACTTTGGTTATGGGTGAAATGTACAAATTTTACAAAATAAGCAAGTGGTTATAAAATATTCATTTTTTCGGGGAATATTCGTTTGGTCGTGGAATATTCTTGCTGTGGGGGAATATTCGTAAGACGACGCAGTCATTTGTGGGCCCCATAACAGAATAACGGTCAGATGAAGAAAATGACAAGTTTGAGTTTTTATAAAAAACGACGTAATTATTACCGTTAACACTGTTGGAATACCTGGTGGTTAAAATACAGTAATACGCGTGGTTACACAGTAGCACACAGTATTGCACAGTATTTTTGAATTATTGATTCTTACGTATGAAGGCACTACTCAATAATTGTTACAGTTATTAATGTTCAATATTTTATTTTATTGATTCAATAATTGCTGCGTTGATATTTTATATTATTGTTGTTTCAATAATTGTCACTACATAATATTTCCCATTATCAGATCAATAATTCATATTATTTGAATAATATTATTAGATAGCATTATTGACAATGTCTAAGGAAGTTCTGTCTAGGAAAAGGGGTTTGGTCACCTAATTGCGTGCCAGTAAAGAGAAATCCTTATCGGAAAACCCCCTCTTTTCTGGGAACGACCTAGTTGTCATAATTGTGATTCTGTAATATTATTTATGAATAATTAATTATTGATTTATATGATAAGAAATATTTATTTTATATGGATATAAATGAAGGATAGGGAAATATTTATTTTATGTGATTATAAATGAAAGAATTAATACTGAGGTGTTTTATCAGTATTTTGTCAGAATGAAGGTATTAAAAATCGTCCGTATGTGGATTTCGGGCATTTTTTATTTGGAATTTGGAAAAACTTAAATCTACAGTTGTAGAGAATTCGATTTCCTATGGAATGGACATAAAATTCGTATTTTTCTGATAAAAGGCTATTTATTATGAATTATTGAAGTTTTTGATTATTGCTTAAATGGTAAAACATTTTGGAAATTTCTAGAATGGGCGGACCAACTTTTGGTTAGTGAGAAATGTGTTGAAATTTTATTTCAAAAGCGGTGGGCATGAATAGTAACAGGTAAAGCCATCAAGTAGCAGGTTAAGTGTGCCTCGGCGTTCTAGCATTTTCCTATAAATAGGGTGCTTAGTTAGAATTGAAAATCACACCAGAAATAAGTTTTTTCTCTCTCTATATATATTATCGAGCGTATTTTGTGAGTATTTAAATACTTTGAGAGTTGCTATTCAGTTCAAGTTTCCTTTACCTTTACATCCGATATTCCGATCAAAAATACTGTTATTTTGAGGTAATGGATGTTATTTTCTTCGTAAATGATATTATTTTCTTTAATATCATTATGCCGAAATATTGATATGAATTGTATTATGGAATTTCAACCTTTTTGTGTTGGGGTTACTATTCACGTATAAGGCACTATTTACGAATACGACACTATTCACCAAAAAATAAAATTTTTTCTTCTTTGTCCCAGATGTCTATTATGGTTACTATCTTTGATTGTATCCATGTTTTGTTCCTCATTCTTGAATTTTACTCCATTATGGTTTATTATGGAGTATTTTTAAACTTGAATTATCTAAAGTACGAATCTCTAATCCTTGTCCTTTTATCTAACTGGATTCGTTCTCTAAAATGTTTTTCATCATCCTCAGTCTTTAATGGTGATACTTGATGAATATCTTTGGCCTGTAGTATAAAGATGAATGATTACTTGATGAATATCTTTGGCCCGTAGTACAAAGATGAATAGGTGTTGAGATGAACATGACCAACTGGTGATACAAATGAATATCTGTGGCCTGTAGTGCAAAGATGAATATTTGATTCAAGATGTATATTGATTGATGTTACAGGGATAAAATATTGATGATGGTCTTTTAAATTCATAGATGATAGTAGATTTCATTCTCTACTTAACTCTTATAATGAATTGTTGTTTCCGCTGCAGTTGTTGATTTAAAACTTGTTGTCTATTATATTCTATCAGATTTTTCCCTGTTGAAGACTAAGGATAATTTGTTGTATATTATCTTAGTCATAATATTCTTTACTGGGCTAGTTGAGCTCACCCTTTGTGACGCCCCCAAAATAGGTATACATAACCCATCTTGAGTCGCCAGCTACATGGTACAGAACTCAACTACAAACTTAATTATACAACTGTCGTGCAAAATACTACAAAACATAGCTGAAAGTTTAGACACGAATATTGCCTTCTAGACAATATCCACACTCAATGGAGTACTCATTAAAATTATTATCACACTATTTTATAAAAATAGTGAGGACTACTATAGCCACCATCTCTGAACATCACTCCATTCCCCGACTCATCCCAACTATATTCTAATTTTCTGAAGAGAACAATGGAAGAAAAGGGAGAGCTTAACTAGCCCTAGTAAGAAATATTATGACTAAGATAATGAAGAATAAATTATCCTTAGTCTTCGACAGTGTTAAACCGATAAAATACAATAAACATCAAGTTTAACTGCAGCGGAATAAGCAATCCATTAGAAGAGTCAAGTAGAACATAATGTCTAATATCTCCTCTAGATTAAAAGTCCATCTTTAATATTTCATTCCTGTAATACTCATCAACAGTTCTTTGTTATACCTAAGACACAAAGAACTCTCATCACCTGTCTTCACTTGAACCACCAAAGATTATAGTTAAATCCATAATTCATTATTTATAATCATGTAAATCAATAGTTTGTCCTTGCCACAAAGGCTTAATAGAACGTTTACTCAATATCCTTACCCCAAAGGCTAAAGACATTCAAATGTAATAACAATGATCATACCAATCAGTTGTCTACCTTTACACTTTGGGCCAAAGATATTCAACTATAAAACCAATGGTCATGATCATATCAATTAATTGCCTGTCAGTGCACTACGGCCAAAGACATTCAACTGTTAACTAATGGTCATGATCCTGCCAATCACATCATTGAATTATCCATGCACTACGGGCCAAGGATATTCGTTATTATCATCAGTGGTCATGATCATGTTATACACCTGAACATCTTTGCATGTAAGCCAAAGATATACAACTGTAAAACCAATAATCAACAGTCCATCTTTTCACGTAAGCCAAAGATGACTTTCATCACAATATAAGCATGAGGTTGATAACAATGATATAAACATTAATCAAATGAAATCAAAGATAAATATTAAAGACTTTAAATTTATCCAGAGTTTAAAAATATCCAAATTGTCAACATGATACTACTTTGTGGAGTAAAATCCAAGAATAATATTCATGTACCAAAAATAATTTGGACAGAAAAGAAATATATTTTTCGGGTAAATAGTACCCTGTGAATAATACTTCGGGAATAGTACCTCGTGAATAGTACTCCGACATGAAAAGTACCCTAAATACCCGAGTGAATAATATTTGGGTGAATAGTAATTGGGTGAATAGTAACCAATGAATAGTAACTCATAAATAGTACTCTGCCATGAAAAGTGCCCCGAATACCTGAGTGAATAATATTTGAGTGAATAGTAACTCGTGAATAGTACTCCATCATGAAAGGATCAATAATTATCAAGAAAACTCAGAATAATATTTTCATGAAAAGATACTGGATGAATCGCAAATATTAAGGATATTATACTAATTTTATGAAGTATAGAAACAATACTAAACAAAATGAGGGTATAATCAGGAATACGAGACGAAATAATATTACTCACATACTACAGAGTATGGAAGAAAATATTATTCCTATGAATACTAAAAAAAATAATATCCCTTACAACTGTTGAACGAAAATAATATTCCAACGAATATTTAACGAAGATAATATTCCTACGAATATTGAACGAAGATAATATTCTTTACGAATATTGAACGAAAATAATATTCATACGAATATGAAAAATAATATCTCTTCAGAATATGAAATAAATAATACCCCTTACCTCATAAGAAGACTGGATACTGGAGTAGTGAAGTAGCAGACTACTCTTCTTCTTTCTCCCTATAGCTTCTCTCTCTATAATTGCTCTTGTGAGTCTTAGTGAATTGGTGAGAATGAAGGAAGAATGAGCTTCTATTTATAGGAAAATATAGTTTCAAAAATTGTACATTTTGGGGCTCGAAATATTACAGTATAATACCTTCATCTTTTTTTTTATTTTTAATTTAGTCATGCAAGTATTATCAAACTTGCACCACCTCCCCTAATATTACATCATGTGAATCAATAGTACAATCATGTGACTCAATAGTTATAAGCATGTGAAAAAAATAATTACCGTATAGTACCTTCATCTATACCTTCATTTTTAATTTAGTCATGCAAGTATTATCAATCTTGCACCACCTCTCCTAATAGTACATACATGCGAATCAATAGTACACACATGTGAACACATAGTTATAAGCATGTGAATTAATAGAAATTAATTGCTCATTTATCCGATTAATTACCCGATTGGTCAATATAACTTCCAGACATCAATTATTATCGAAATAAATGTCGATTTCCACTAACACTAATAATCTCAACACAATGGAACTATCAATTCATCTTTAATCAACACGAACTTATTCATCATTAATATTATAACTCACAATATTTAACAATCAGGTCGTTCCCAGGAAAGAAGGGGCTTTCCGATAAGGATTTCTCCTTATTGGCGCGCAATTAGATGACCAAACCTCTCCTCGATAGAACTTTCTAGACATCGTCAATATTGTAAATAATAATATGAATAACTTTTTCGTCTCAATTATTGATTTAATAATATAAAATATTATGCAGATGATATTGTGACAACAATTGAATCAATAATATGAGAGATATTATGCAGTAATTACTGTAGCAATAATTGAGTATAACTGAGTGACTTCTTACATAAGCATAAATAATTAATATCGTGTACTACTATGCAACCACACATATTACTGTACTTTTACTACCGGGTAGTTCAACAGTTTAACTGTAAAACTTTCGTCGTTATTTTTTCAAAATATTTTAGTCATTTTCTAACTACGACAGTACCTCCGTTGTGGGGTCCACCAATGATTGTGCCGTTGTAAGAATATTCCCTGTTAAAACGAATATTCCCCGACCAATCAAATATTCCCCGACACAACTAATATTTTATATCAACTTGTTTACTTTGCAAAATTTTCAAATGTTACCCTTAACTTTAACCTTTATCAATTTAACCATTTACTAAATAACATAATAATTAAAAAAAATTGAATACTTTCATTTCATAAAATTCGGGATCTCACACCTTTTTCCTTTTTGTTCCATTTTTTTTCTCAAGAAGCTAGAATATAACAGGAACCAGTCGGGGTATAGAGTGATGGTCCTAGACAATTGTTTTAGCAGTCCTCACTATTTTTGTAAAATAGTACATCAATAATTGTAATGAGGACTTTATTTGAGTGTGGATACTGTCTAGAAGGTAATATTTGTATTTAAACTCACAGTATGTGTTGTCGTATTTTGTACGAAAATTGTAATAATAAAATTGTAGTTGTTTTCTGTAGTATGTATTTGGCGACTCAGAATGGGTGGTGTATACCTATTTTGGGGGCGTCACACTTGGTATCAGAGCTTAGGGATATGGTCTTTGGCGGAGATCGGAGAATAGAACTAGGATGGGAGAGACGAGTAAATCCTTCGCTAGTGTGTCCTACCTAAGCTTATTTGATGGTCGGTCATAATATAGAGATATTATGTGATATGTTAATTTGTTTAATTAACCCTTGTTTTATGGCAGTTTTTAAGAATGAAAGCTTAGAATGTTAATAATGGAGTGTATGAGACCGTGGAACAACCTTCAAACTAGGAGAACGTGCAATAGGAAGGCAATATTCCTCCTATAAACTACACTACCGAGCAAACGATGAATGGTGGGATGTTTAGAAGCTTTTTGTAATTCCTACAAAATCAGACGAGAGAGACTCGTGTACAAAATACGGGTAGAAATGATAGCAACGCGCGGTTTGTCACAACCAAGCAGTTCAAGGAGTTAGGACCACCAGAATTATGGGGAAATCCGGATCCGATTAAGGCGAAAATGTGGGTCAAGCAAACTACCAAGATATTCGATGTCTTGGGATACACAGAAGAACAGAAGGTTCTATTCGCCACCTTTATGTTCCGTGGTGAGGCAGATTACTGGTGGGAATCTGTGAAGCGTACCCAGCCAGCCGCACTCAATATGTCTTGGGAAAGATTTCAGAAACTTTTTAATTACAAGTACTTTCTTGAAAGTATTCGTCATATGAAGGAGGTAAAGTGTATTAGACTGGAGCAGAACAACATGACGGTGTCCCAGTACGAGGCGAAGTTCACGGAGTAATCCAGGTTTGCACCTCATTTGGTAGAAAATGAGGAATGTATGACACGAATGTTTCTGAGAGGTCTAAAACCCGAGATTCGTCAATACCTTATCTCTCAAATTTTTTTTGTATTCAGATGTTTTCAACAGGGCTCAATTATTAAAACAAGATAGTGAGTATGTTCAACTAAGGGACCACAACCAGGGTCATACTGGTGACAGCAGTCATTAGAGCGATATAACCAGCAAGGAGTAAAAAATACGGATAAACGCGGTAACCACTCGGGTGGTAATTGTGGCCATGATAATAGGAGAAGTGAGTCAAGTGGAAATTTCAAAAAGAGGAGATTCAACAATGATGGGAAGACATCAGCAACAACACCAACAACAAATTATAGGGGAGGAGAATGACCGCCAGTTAAATGCTACAGATGCGGAGAGGAGGGACACATAAGTCCAAACTGTTCACAGCCTTCCAAGGTGTATTTTAGATATAGAAAAGATGGTCATATAGCCAGATTTTTTCTGGTAGAGAAGTCAAGTCCAGCTGGGACGGTGACACCAAAGGCGACTACAGACAAAACAAAGTTAATGGTTCAAGCGAGAGCGTTTGTAGTGACTGGCCAAAATGCGAAAAACCCGAACGAGGTGATCACGGGTAAACTAATCTTGAACTCTTGCGAAGTTTATACCTTACTAGATACCGCTTCTACCCATTCTTTTATCTCTCCTGCTTTTGCTCAACGTTTAAACGTGACTTCGGAGAAATTAGACTTTGATTTATTTGTGGAGACTCCGTTAGGAGAAACTTTTATTACATCCACTGTGTATAAATTTTGCTTGATTCAAGTTGGCATCATCACATTACCTGTTGATCTTATCTCTTTAAAGATACTTGCATTTGATGTGATTTTAAGGATTGATTGGTTAACCACTCATCATGCCAAAATTGATTATTTTCGTAAGGTTGTTAGTTTTCATATTCCTAACCAACCTGTTATGCGAATTCAAGTAACCAAACCACTAAAGTCAATCATTGTCATATCAAGCTATAAAGCCATTCATTTATTAAAAAATGGATGTCAAGCTTTCTTAGCCCATGTTATGGACTTGAACAAAAACATGTCAGATTTGAATAATATTTCTATTGTTAGGTAATTTCCTGACGTATTTCCTGAATAACTTTCTGGTCTACCCCCAGAACGTGAAGTTGAATTCTTTATTGACCTTGAACCTGGTACAAAGCCCATTTCTAAAACCCCATATCGAATGGCTCATATTGAACTTCAAGAGTTAAAGGTCCAACTACAGGAGTTGTTAGACATCGGTTTAATTCATCCTAGTACATCTCCTTGGGGTGCTCCTGTTTTATTCGTAAAGAAGAAAGATGGGAGTATGCGACTTTGTATTGACTACCAAGAATTGAACCATGTCACCATCAAGAATAGGTATCTGCTACTCCGCATTGATGACCTGTTTGACCAATTGCAAGGAGCACAATTCTTTTCAAAAATTAATCTTCGTTCTAGATATCATCAGCTGAAAATTAAAACTGATAATATTCCGAAGACTGCCTTCAGAACTCGGTATGGGCATTATAAATTCTTAGTCATGTCTTTTGGATTGACTAATGCTCTTTCTGCTTTCATGGATATGATGAACCGAGTATTCAAGGAATATTTAGATCAGTTCGTTGTTGTCTTTATTGATGACATCCTCATCTATTCCAAAAATCGTGAAGATTATGAGCACCATTTGAAGCTGATACTTCAAAGACATCGTGAAAATAAAGATATATGCAAAGCTGAAGAAATGTGAGTTCTGGCTTGAGGAAGTAGCATTCCTTGGGTATATGGTGTCGAAACATGGAGTATCTGTTGACCAGACGAATATTGAAGCAATACAAAGTTGGGAACAATCGAAGTCGGTGACCGAAGTACGTAGCTTTCTGGGCATAACTAGTTATTATCGGAGATTCGTGGAAGGATTTTCTTGAATCGCTACTACGTTAACTCAGCTGACTCAGAAAGATACAAAATTTGTATGGAGCAAGGAATTCGAGAAGAGTTTCCAAGAGCTCAAGAGGAGACTCATTTTGGCACCTGTTCTAGAAATACCATCTGGTTCGGATGGATTTGTTATCTACATCGATGACTCAGGCAAAGGGTTAGGATGTGTTCTCATGTAACATGGGAACATCATAGCCTAAGTCTCACGACAACTCAAAGAATATGGGAGAAATTATCTTACTCATGATCTAGAGTTGGCAGCAGTCGTTTTTGCGTTGAAAATTTGGAGACACTACCTGTATGGGGGAGAAAGTGGAGATTTACACGGATCATAAATGCCTCAAATATTTTTTCACCCAAAAGGAACTCAATATACGACAAAGAAATTGGCTCGAGCTGTTGAAAGATTACGACCATAACATTCAATATCATCCTGGAAAAGTAAACGTTGTAGCTGACGCATTGAGTAGAAGATCGCATGCAGGTACGAGTGCGATGTTGTTAAAACAAAGACCCATTTTATACGACTTATAAAGGATGAAGATAGAGTTAAAGACTCCAGGGACCCACGTGATGATGGCAAATATACGAGTAGATCCGACTTTAATCGATAAAGTTAAAGCTGCTCAAGCTATAGACCTGGAGCTGATGTGTATGAAGAAGAAAGTGCAAGAAGGTACTACTCTGGAAGTAAGAATCGATGAAGAAGGAATACTTCGAGTCAACTCTAGACTTTGCGTTCCTAACGATTCTAACTTGAAGCATAGAATCATGATGGAGGCACACAACACACCATTTGTAATCCTTCCTGGGAGTACAAAAATGTATCATGATCTTTGACATATATTTTGGTGGAGCAATATGAAGAAAGAGATCGCAGAGTTTATCTCGAGGTTTTTAACTTTTCAATGTGTAAAGGTGGAGCATCAAGTGCCAAATGGTCCATTGTAACCTACTTGAGATTCCAAAATGGAAGTGGGAACACATTACTATGGATTTCGTTATAGGTCTTCCCAAGGTTTCTCAAGGCATAAATGCGATTTGGGTTATTGTTGATAGATTAAGCAAGTTTGCTCATTTCTTGCTTATACGTGAGACTTATTCCCTTGAACGTCTTGCTCGTATGTACATGAATGAGATTGTGAGATTGCATGGCATGCCAGTATCCATAGTTTCGGATCGTGACCCAAGATTCACTTCATAATTTTGGGTTAGCTTTGCAGAAAGCTATGGGCATGGATTTACGATTCAGTTCGGCATACCATCCTCAAACGGACGGGTAATCGGAAAGGATTATTCAACCCCTTGAAGATCTATTAAGACTCTGTGTTCTAGATTTCAAAGGAAGTTGGGATAAGTACCAGCCATTGGTGGAATTCTCCTACAACAACAGTTATCAGGTAGGTATAGGTGTGGCTCCATTCGAAGCATTATATGAACGAAAGTGTCGCTCTCCAGTATGTTGGGATGAGGTGGGTGAAGCAACGTTGTTGGGACCAGAATTAGTACGCATGACTACAGAAAAGATTCAAATAATCCGACAACGTATAAAGACCTCACAAGATCGACAAAAGAGTTATGCTAATCTTCATCGAAAGGACATGGAATTTAATATTAGAGATAATATACTGTTACGTATTGCTCCATGGAAGGGATTTACAAGATTTGGGAAGAGAGGAAAGTTCAATCCACGATTTGTTGGTCCATTTGAGACTCTTGACCGAATAGGAAATGTGGCCTATAGACTCGCATAACCTCCAAGCATGTCTCGTGTTCATAATATTTTTCATATATCTATGCTTCGTAAATATGTGAAAGACCCAAATCACATTATTACGTTAGAACCAGATGAGATAGCCGAAGATTTAACGTACGAGGATGTACCTATCAAGATATTGGATAAGAAAGAGCATGTCCTACGAACAAAGGTTATACCACAAGTCAAGGTTTTGTGGAGGAACCATGTTATTGAAGAAATGACCTGGGAGTTGGAATCAGAAATGAAAGCGAGGTACCCTCACCTTTTCGAAACACCAGGTACCTACGTCAATTTCGAGGACAAAATTTCATGAGGAGGGGAGGTTGTAAGACCCCAACTTATTATGAATAAAATTAAATTTCCTCTATTCATTATCTTGAAATAATGAGTAGTTAATTTGATATAATGCTTTGGTTATGGGTGAAATGTGCAAATTTTGCAAAATAAGCAAGTGGTTATAAAATATTTATTTTTTCGGGGAATTTTTGTTTGGTCGTAGAATATTCTTGCTGTTGGGGAATATTTGTACGACGACACAACCATTTGTGGGCCCCATAACAGAATAACGGTCGGATGAAGAAAATGACAAGTTTGAATTTTATAAATAAGATGTAATTATTACCGTTAACACTATTGGAATACCTGGTGGTTAAAATACAGTAATACACATGGTTGCACAGTAGCACACGGTATTGCACAGTATTTTTGAATTATTGATTCTTACATAGAAAGGCACTACTCAATAATTGTTACAGTAATTACTATTTAATATTTTATTTTATTAATTCAATAATTGTTGCGTTGATATTTTATATTATTGTTGTTTTAATAATTGTCACTTCACAATATTTTCCATTATCAGATCAATAATTCATATTATTTGAATAATATTATTAGATAACATTATTGGCAATGTCTAAAGAAGTTCTGTCTAGGAAAAGGGTTTTGTCACCTAATTACGCGTCAGTAAGGAGAAATCCTTATTGGAAAGCCCCCTCTTTCTTGGGAACGACCTGCTTGTCATAATTATGATTCTGTAATATTATTTGTGAATAATTAATTATTGATTTATATGATAAGAAATATTTATTTTATGTGGATATAAATGAAGGATAGGGAAATATTTATTTTATGTGATTATAAATGAAAGAATTAATGCTGAGTTGTTTTATCAGTATTTTGTCGGAATGGAGGTATTAAAAATCGTCCGTATGTGAATTTCGGGCATTTTTCGTTTAGAATTTGGAAAAACTTAAATCTAAAAAGTTGTAGAGAATTTGATTTCCTATGGAATAGACATAAAATTCGTATTTTTCTGATAAAGCGCTATTTATTATGAATTATTGAAGTTAATGATTATTGTTTAAATGGTAAAACATTTTGAAAATTTCTAAAATGGGTGGGCCCTACTTTTGGTTGGTGAGAAATGTGCTGAAATTTTATTTCAAAAGTGGTGGGCATGAATAGTAACAGGTAAAGCCATCAGGTAGCAGGTTAAGTCTGCTTTGAAAATCACACCAGAAATAATTTTTCTCTCTCTATATATATTATCGAGTGTATTTTGTGAGTATTTAGATACTTTAAGAGTTACTATTCAGTGCAAGTTTTCTTTGGCTTTACATTCGATATTCCGATCAGAAATACTGTTATTTTGAGGTAAAGGATATTATTTTCTTCGTAAATGATATTATTTTCTTCAATATCATTATGCCAAAATATTGATATGAATTTTATTGTAGAATTTCTACCTTTTTGTGTCGGGGTTACTATTCACGTATACGAAACTATTCATGAATATGACACTATTCACCGAAAAATAAAATTTTCTCTTCTTTGTCTTAGATGTCTATTATGGTTACTATCTTTGATTGTATCCATATTTTGATCTTCATTCTTGAATTTTACTCCATTATGATTTATTATGGAGTATTTTTAAAGTTGAATTATCAAAAGTACGAATCTTTAATCTTTGTCCTTTTGTATCACTAAATTCGTTCTCTAAAATATTTTTCATCATCCTCAGTCTTTAATGGTGATACCTGATGAATATCTTTGTCCTATAGTACAAAGATGAATGATTACCTGATGAATATCTTTGGCCTATAGTGCAAAGATGAACAGGTGTTGAGATGAACATGACCAACTGGTGATACAAATGAATATCTTTGGCCTGTAGTGCAAAGATGAATATTTGATTCAAGATGAATATTGATTGATATTACAGGGATAAAATATTGATGATGGACTTTTAAATTCATAGATGATAGTAGATTTCATTCTCTACTTAACTCTTCTAATGAATTGTTGTTTCCGCTGCAATTGTTGATCTAAAACTCGCTGTCTATTATATTCTATCAGATTTTTTCATGTTAAAGACTAAGGATAATTTGTTGTATATTATCTTAGTTATAATATTCTTTACTGGGCTAGTTGAGCTCACTCTTTTCCTTTTTGATCCATTTTTCTTCTCAGGAAGTGAGAATATAACAGGAACCAGTCGAGGTATAGAGTGATGGTCCTAGACAGTTGTTTTAGTAGTTCTCACTATTTTTGTAAAATAGTGCATCAATAATTGTAATGAAGACTTTATTTGAGTGTGGATATTGTCTAGAAGACAATATTTGCGTTTAAACTAACAATATGTGTTGTCGTATTTTGCACGATAATTGTAATAATAAAGTTGTAGTTGTTTTCTGCACCATGTATTTGGCGACTCAGAATGGGTGGTGTACACCTATTTTGGGGGCGTCACAAGACCCACACGATGATGTCAAATATCGGAGTAGAATCGACTTTAATCGATAAAGTTAAAGCTGCTCAAGATACAGACCCAGAGATGCTGAATATGAAGAAGAAAGTACAAGAATGTGTTATTCTAGAAGTAAGATTAGATGAAGAAAGGAAATCTCAACCCTCGATTTATTGGTCTATTTGAAATCATCGACCGAGTAGGAATTATGGCTTATAGACTCGCCTTACCGCCAAGTATGTCTCGTGTTCATAACGTTTTTCACATATCTATGTTACGTAAATATGTGAACGATCTGAACCACATTATTAAATTAGAACCAGATGAGAGAGCAGAAGATTTAACGTATGAAGAGGTACTTGTTAAAATCTTAGATAAGAAGAAACCTATTCTATGCTCAAAGGTTATACCTTAGGAGTTAGAATCTGAAATGAAAATAAGGTATCCTCACCTTCTTTGGCATACCAGGTACGTACCCCAATTTCGAGGATGAAATTTCATAAGGAGGGAGGTTGTAAGACGCCAACTTTTTATGAATAAAAATTTAATTTTCTCTAAATGTTATTTTGAATAATAAGATGTGGATTTGATATAATAGTTGGATAATATTTATAAATTTTGCAAAGTAAGCAAGTTGTTATAAAATATTCGTTTGGTCAATGAATATTCATTTTATCAGAGAATATCCGTACGACAACACAATCATTGGTGGACCCCATAACGGAATTACTTTCAGATATAGAAAGCGACAGAAATAACCTTTTTATAAAAATAATGGCAAAACTTTTATTGTTAACTATTGAAATACCCGGTGACAAAAGTATAGTAATACGCGTGGTTGCACAGTAGCACACGGTATTACACAGTATCTCTAATTATTGATGTTTATGTATGAAGTCACTCAATTTATTCAATTATTGCCACAGTAATTGTTGCATAATATCTCATATTATTGATTCAATTATTGTCACATTATCATCTGCACAATATTTTATATTATTAAATCAATAATTGAGACGACATAGTTATTCATATTATTATTTTCATTATTGACAATGTCTAGAAAGTTTTGTCGAGGAAAGGGGTTAGGTCATCTAATTGCGCGCCAATAAGGAGAAGTTCTTATCGGAAAGCCCCCTTTTTCCTGGAAATGATCTGGTTGTTAATATTGTGAGTTATAATATTAATGATGAATAATTGTTAAAAGATTAAAAATGTGTTTATTCAAGTCAAGTGATTTGATATAAATAGAGAGGTTTTTTATGAAGTATTTGTTATAAGTTTGGCTTATTATATGGACCCCCACTTACTCATTTTTCAAAATCATCAGTAGAAATTATTATTTTATATTGCATAGTACTGCATAGTATTGCATAGTACTATATAGTGTTGCATAATGCTGTATAGTGATGCATAGTGCTGCATAGTAAAAATCAAAAAAATCGCACCGAACGCCCTTGAATTTGTCTGAAAATTACTGTGCGTTCGTGATTATTTTTATTAAATAGTATCCTGCCATTCTCCTATAAATAGGATGCTTCGTTTAGAAATGAAAATCACACCAGAATCAGAGAATTCTTCTTCTATAATATTGAGCGTATTTCTTTTGAGCATAAGCATACTTTGAGTGTAGAAAATAGTGCAAGTTTTCTTCAAGAATATCCCCGCTATACCAGTCAGAATTACTCTCCTTTTAAGGTAATGGGTATTATTTATTTCATATTCGTAAGAGATATTATTTTTCGTATTCGTAAGGAATATTATTATCGTTCAATATTCGTAAGGAATATTATTTTCGTTCAATATTCGTAAGTGATATTATTTTCTTTCAATATACGTAAGAAATATTATTTTCTTCCATACTCTATAGTATGTAAGTAATATTATTTCATTTCATATTCCTAAATCTACCCTTATTTTGATAAGTATTGCTTCTATCCTTCTTGAAATTAGTAGAATATCCTTGAATTTTGTGCTTCATCTAGTATCGTTTCACAAAAATATTTTTCTAGACTTTCATGTTAAATTTTAAGCTTTTCATGCTGTAGTGCTATTTATGGATACTATTCATACATACGACACTATTTATACATACAACACTATTCATACATACAATATTATTCATACTATACTATTTACGGGGTACTATTCACGACAAAAATTGATTTCTTTTCTGTCCAAACTATTTTTGATACATGAATATTATTCTTGAATTTTATTCCACAAAGTAGTTATCATGTTGACAATTTTGACATTCTTAAACTCTGATAAATTGAATTATAAATCTTTAATATTTACCCTTAATCTCACTTGATAAATTTTTTATATCATTGTCAGCATCCTCATGCTTATATTGTGGTGAAAGTCATCTTTGGCCCGTAGTGCATAGATGGACTATTGATTGGTATAATTATGACCACATATTATGTATCGGTATAATCATCACCTGTAATATTATAAATGATTTGGTAAAAGTACTCATTGGCCTGTAGTGCATTTATGGACAGTTGTTTGGCATGATCATGACCACTAGTGATAATAATGAATATCCTTGTCCCGTAGTGCATGGATAATTCGGTGATGTGGATTATTTATTGAGTTGTGTTACAGAGATAAAATATTGATGATGAGCTTTTAAATCATAGAAGATAGTAGACATCATGCTATACTTGACTCTTCTAATGTATTGCTTGTTTTGCTGCGGTTAAACTTATTCTCTATTGTATTTAATCATTTTTTATATTGAAGACTAAGGATAATTTATTCTACATAATCTTAGTCATAATATTCTTTACTGGGCTAGTTGAGCTCACCATTTTCTTTAATTGTTCTCTTCAGCAAATGAGAATATAACTGGAACTAGTCTGGGAATGGAGTGATGGTCCAAGATGGTGGTTATAGTAGTGTTCATTATTCTATAAAATAGTGTGATAATGATTTTAATGAGGACTCTATTTCAGTTTGGATATTATCTACGAGACAATATTCGTGTTAAAACTCTCAACTTATATTTTGTCGTATTTTGCATAACAATTAATAAGTGTGTAAATTAAGTTTGTATTTGAATTATGTACCATGTATTTGGGGACTCAGAATGAGTTGTATGGACATATTTTGGGGTCGTCACATTTAATATATCAAGATTGTTTAATCAAAAAATAAAAAATTATTTTTTTCACACATCAGCTTAGTTATGTCCCACCCAGATAGTCACATCAATAATTTCTAACATGGAAACCTCAATTGGATGAAATTGAAAAAAAATAATAGTTCAATCATCTAATTGACAAAATTAAAAGGTGGATCACCGAAATAGAATATGACCTATAATTCAGGGTCGTAAATTATATTTAAGCCTAAATATTACTATTACTATTTTTACTTTGTGCTAAAAATTGTAATTAATGTGTTGATTCTGAAAATTATCTAAAGATGGTGTTGGGCTTGTTTCGGGTTAACAAAACAGATTCTAACTCATGTAAGTAAACACGGGTCAACAAGTAGTACAGAGTAAAAAAGTATCGTTCCCTTGGAGAAAGGTGAATAATTCTATACTAGCATGCAACAACCTTATCGCTGTTTTTGGTTGCTTAAACGATCAATTAACAAGCAAATTGAAATCTAAATTAATTATCACACAAAATTACTAAAAATTAAATTTAGGTAATCAAAGTGGAGAGTAATGGGATCCTAATGTCATTTAATGCTTTATCCAGAATGCACGCCTCTTGTTATGCTTGATTAATTACTATAGACAGTTAGTCAAGAGCACGAAAGTGAAATATGGTCATCTTTCGATGTACCATGTCCAAATCACACAAAATCCACTAAATGATAGAATTCATATGAGCATTAATATTACCTAACCCACTATATGTCTACGTGAATTACAAGCAATAATGATTTAAACATAAGCCCTCTCAATGACTACACATGGTGAATCGGTATATACCTATCCGGATCATGAATCAGGAAACCTAACACATGCTAACATGGTCTAACCTGCACTTACATTTCCTTTTGTCAATTCCATATAAGTTATTAGGGTGAATGGTGATCAAGCATTCAAACATTTAAGCACAACCAAGTTAGGAAATTCAATATAACCATACAAGCAATCACAAGTAGGAATACAAGTCTGTACTACACAATAAACTTCATTAGCATCCCATAATAGAAGTTAGTTCATTTCTGAATCAACACCCATTATGGGATTTAAGCCAAGCATTGAAATAAACAAAGAGAGCAAAGAGATTTTGGGGAAATGAGAAAAAAAATATGATAAAACCCTGCTCCAAAGTGTGCCTTCAAGCTAGTTCAGGTCCACAATCATCACCAAAAATGAAAACCAATATTTACAATCTGTTCAATTTAGAGAGAGAAGCTCAAAATGGTAAAGAAATGCTATGAATTCTCTTTAGATTATAAAACCCTAAAAATTGTAAATACTAACCGATAGAATACGTCTTTTCAAAATAGAAAATATACCTAAATATAGAAATCACGCTCAGTAGCATAAAATGAAAAGTCAGCATTTAATTTAAGTCTGACTGGCGTGACCGCGCAGGAGCGTAGCACAAATCGGGCGCGGGCGCACTGGCACTACATCTGAGAACCTCCTGGCGCGGGCGCGCCGTGTCCCTGTGTAAAATGGGCGCAGTGCGCGCTGAGTGTGTTTGCGTCTGGAATGCTTATGGCGCGGACGCGCCATGTCTGGCTTGTTTCTGGACGCGGCCGCGCTAGTGCTGGCTTCTGCATACTGCTGGTGTCCTGGTGCTCTGTTGCTGCTGCTGTTAACTCCTTCTTTTCTTCACTTCTTTCTTCTTCACTTTATCACTTTAAAGACCCTCTTCACATGCTTTAGTTCAGCTCCAAATCTCCATCCTAGCCATTGCTCAACATTCCATGTAATTGCTAAGCCATCACCATGAAAGTAGTATGCACATAAGTCAATCTTGTTTAATGATAAAGCATATACTTTGTAACAATCTTATTCATTTATTAATAAAAAGTATTAATTTATTAAAGGCTTTTAATTATCTACATGATGCTACTTTATAATATGTGATAAACCCATAGTTTTAAGCAATACTTTTAGAATAAGATGATGATCATTCTAATGAGATCTAAATTCTTTGAAAGCTTAAAACTAAAATAGTTCCCAATCGTTGGATTACTAAATTGGGGATTAGTGAATCTAGATAGATTGGTACATACATTACTTGCTCATTGGATAAGGATGATTGATCTCATGATCATTTGTGTGGAGACACTAAAGCAAGTATGTAGGTGCTTATTCGAGAATAAGTTTACTAAACGTGGCTCACTAAGGAATAACTAATAGAGTTTTACTTGCCTGTCAATAGAAATTCCTGTAGTGATAGTAGTACAAGTGATCCTTGGACTTGAGATCATCATAGTATCTTGTGTATGATGAATTATACTTTGACTTATTCCTCCTTAGGGTATATCAAAGGGTATGGTTGGGTATAATAAGTCATACATGGAGATAATGTATGATCAATAAAAAATCTACCACTTCTAGTAAAAGAAGTAAAATGTCCTATGTGATTCGATAAATGATAACCCAGTAGTCCTTGGCCAAGGCAGAATAAAATTAGAAATGAGTTTCTAATTTGCATTATTCGTTGTTGTGCATTTAAGAATCGAAAAATATTTAATTAAATTAAATAAGACTTGATAGTAATTCCATGTCTTATATTTAATTGAGACATTATATGGTGGAAGGATTGAATTGTACGGTAACTATTTACTCAAATGTTCTTTTATGATTAATGTTAAAATCTATATTATCTGAAAATTCGTTAATCGCTAGGGAGACTTATCCCTATTGTAGAATAAATATTATTTGTTTAAATAAATTAATAGTTTAATTTATTTATTTAAGTAAGATTAGAATTGTTCTAATTGATTTATAAACAACTGGTTTAATATGGAGAACCTAAAGGGTCACACCATAAAAGGAAGAATAATTATTTAAGAAGTTAATGGCATAATCATAACAATATGTTAATTGCATTTAATTTAATCTATGGTGATAGAATAAATTAAATAGCTTAATATTTGTTATTTAATATTTTGGAAATATTAAATATATAAATTAATAAGAGGATTCTTATTAATATTATTACAATTATTATTATTTTAATTTCTAAAGAGTTGGAAATTAATTTAATATAAGTACTCTCATTTATTCCTAATAAAATTAGGAGGCTAATTAATTAAAAGATTTTTAATTAATTATTCCTAATAAAATTGGGAACATAATTAATTAAAGAAATTTAATCAATTAAAATAAAATCCAATTCCTTAATTGTTAAGGAGGGTTGCCCACATCTATAAATAAGAGGAGTCTTATTATGGGTGAGGGTGGTTGACACTTTCAAAAACACGTGAATACGTAATTTCAATATTTGAGAGAGTACACCATTTTCTATGAGAGATTAAAAAAAACTAGGATTTTGCCAAATACTTATCTTTTTAAATCTTTTTTCTTCCTTGGTGGATCACCTCTAGAGGCCAAACACTTGGGTGGCTAATATTGATCAAAGGAAGGAACCAAACCTGGTGGATTTAAGTTGAACGCGAAAAGATTAGAGGTGAACTTGTACTTGAGGAAGCTCGAAATTTCAAAGGTATGATTCTTGTTCTTCATATTTTCGTTTAACTAATAATTGTGCATAAAAGATGATCTAGGTATATGGTTTTTAAAATTTTAAAACTCTAATTTTCCATGCTTCTCCTTATTTTGTGCAATTTGATTGCGTGTATGAATCTTACAAACCTAACAGTGGCATCAGAGTCAAACCTTTATGTAAATTATTAATTATTTTAATTTGATATGTGTATTGATAAGTATTTAGAACAATTTAATTGTGCATATATATAATTTGTTGTATAAAATTTATTTTAAAAAAAATAATCTGAAAATCAGCATAATGTTGATTGGTGTCGGTTTGGTTTATATAAATATGCGCTGGAATATATTACGTTATATAGATATATATAATATTGATTTTGTTATATATATCACTAAATATCTGAACATGCTCCTGTTAATATTGATTTTGTTATGCAACATTATCTATATATATATATAATATTTATATCAACGTGATTCATATATAAATATATATTATCAGGTGTTATATTAATATATTAACCGTATAGATATAATATTATATATATATATATATATATAATATATAATATTCTTAATTATTTTATAATTAAAATAAAAAGTTTATTTTAATCTTAGAATTGGATTTCATGCTAACTAATTAAAGTTGGAGTTGAAATTGGATTCCATGTTTTCTTAAATAAAAGAGTTTATTTAGATATGAAATAAGATTTCATATTATTCAAAATAAATTAGTTTATTTGTGAATAGGAAAGAGAATCTGTATTTCCTTAAATAAAGGAGTTTATTTAGATATAGAATAAGATTTCATATTATTCAAAATAAAGGAGTTTATTTGTGAATAAGAAAGAGAATCCGTGTTTCTTTAATAAAGGAGTTTTCTTACTTGGAATTGGATTCCATAATTAATTAAAAGGAATGAGTTTATTTTGATTAAAGAATTTGATTAAAATAAAATAATTTATTTTATTCAAAATTGGATAAATTAAAATAAAAGAGGTTTATTTTGATTTAAATTTGGATTAAAATAAAGGAGTTTATTTTGATTCAAAATTAGATTTTATGCTAACTAAATTTGCCTATTAAATGATATCAATATATATATTGAATGTTTATTATTCATGAGATGAATTTATTTATTGATGCATGTGGTAATGTGTATGATAATAAATGGGATTGATTATAGACTATTGACTAATGTGATTGAATTTTATTTTAGTTGGATGCATGAATGTATGAGTTTCATTAAATGGGGTCTGCATACCTCGTCTTCTATAATTTTTTATTAATGTAAATTCTATCCTCTTCCTATGTACTTCTCCTTGACTGCTGATCAAGATTTCTATTTATTTTAAATAGTTTTGTAATAGGAATAGTTAGAATTAATTTTGAAGAAATGGAGATCAATGAGCGCTTGAAGACCCGTTTGTAATGGAGCCCGAGTTTAAATGTAATAGTTATATTTAAATATTAATTCTTGCACCCTAGGTTTGACTTTTTGGTTCACTTGATGACTCTAGTAAACCAAACTAGAATAAAGTCCATAATCAATCCGGGTAGGATATAGTATTCTATATGTGCATGCTTATACTATATATATATATATATATATATATTATGAAAACATGCTTCACATGTTAATTAATATGATGCGTATTATATATATATATAATATGTGAAGCATGTTTTCATAATATTAATTAACATGTGAAACATGTTTTCATAATATATATATATATGTGTGTGTGTGTGTGTGTGTGTGTGCGCGCGCGCGCGCGTGCGCACTAAACAAGATGGAATAAATTAATAACAAACCCCTCAACAATTTATATTAAGTCCTAAGCGTTCAAAGATATTTGGAATATCGAACGTCGCCTTCTAGCATGATAGAAACAAAAGAGTATTGAATATTTAATATGAGTTTGTTGTGCACACACAAGGCAAGTATTAAATATTTAAGATGTTATTTTTATTACATATGATGTTTATAAGGAATTGAACATTACTACTTTATTGTGCACACACAAGGGCTGTAGTTTTCTCTTCACTTATATGGAAATGCTGGGTCTGACTTAACTTAAATCATTTTAGCTCAGATGTGCACACACTTGACCATTATGATTTAAGAGGCAAAATACAAGGAGTTGCATAGTTGATGTAATTGACAAGAGTTGTCTACCTATTTATTTATATATTGTTTGTTGTGCACAAACAAGGCTATATACATTTGAAATGAGATCCTTATTCTCACTAGCATATCTTTAATTAAATATTTCCAAACTATATATATTGAGGGTAATATAGTTTGAAGAAAATAGTGAGAGATACCAATTTAAAACAAGACCTAAATTATTTTGGTAATTAATAAAAGAATGTATGCTAAAATATTGTTAAGAATAAATTCATTTACAGAATCTTACAATGTCTAAATTACTATCACTGCGTAGCATATTAGATGCAAAATTAACTGGACCGAATTAAACGGATTGGTTAAGGAAATTGAGAATAGTCCTCACAACAAAAAACTATCTTATGTCCTTAATACACCTATCCCTGCAATGGTTGCTGACAATGCCTCTGAGGAAGAGATTGTAACTTTTAGAAAGTGGCATGATGATGCAAAGTTGGCTCAATGCATCATGCTCGCATCCATGAGTAATAAGTTTCAGCATCAGCATTAAATTGTGGATGCTCCTATTATATTTCTGCACATCAAGTAGTTGATGGTGAGGAAAGTAGGACTAATAGATATTATATATCTAAGGAGCTCTTCCTATCTAGAATGACCAACGACACTACAGTACAGACACATGTCCTAAACATGATCAATTTGATTGAATAATTAGGACAACAAGTTTTGTCATGGATGGAGAGTTGAGCCAAGATTTGATCTTACACTCATTCCCGGACTCCTTTCAAAATTGTTGTGAATTTTTCATATGAACAAGCTAGATATCAGCTTCGCTGATTTGCTTAACATGTTGAAAAATAGCTAAGAGTCACTTTCCAACCAAGAAAGACCAAGTCTTACTGGTAGGGACCAAAGGTTCTTTTAAAAGAAGAATGATTCAAAGAAGGTAAATAGAAAGGCAAAAACAAAGGATAATAAGAATAAAACTGATATGGATATCAAATGAGTTTAATTCCACTGCAATAAGCCTGGACACTGGAAAGAAACTACAAGAAGCATCTTGCAGAGGCTAACCAGAAGAAGCTTAGTGAAGTTTCGATTACAAATATAATTTTGTTCATGATTTAAAATATTTTTTTTAAGTCAATGTTCTACTTGGGTATTGGATATCGGCTTTGTTATCATAAATTTGACACCCCCAAAACAGGTATACATCACCCATTTTGAGTTGTCAAATACATGGTACAGAAATAACTACAACTTTATTATTACAACATATAAACTGAGAGTTTAAATACAGATATTGCCATCTACACAATATCCACATACAAATAAATCCTCATCATAATTATTGATACATTATTTTACAAAAATGGTGAGGACTACTAAACAACTCTCAATAGAACCATCATTACATCCCCCGACTCGTACTCGCTACATTCTCGTCTCCTGAGAAGAAAAATGGAACAAAAAGGAAAAAGGGTGAGCTCAACTAGCCTAGTAAAGAATATTATGACTAAGATAATATACAACAAATTATCGTTAGTCTTCAACAGGAAAAATCTGAGAGAATACACTAAATAACAAGTTTTAGATCAATATTCGCAGCGGAAAATAATAATTCATAGAAGAGTTACGTTGTAAGACCCCAACTTATTATAAATAAAATTGAATTTTCCTTTATTCATTATTATAAATTAATAAGGGTTAATTTGATATAATGCTTTGGTTATGGGTGAAATGTGAAAATTTTACAAAATAAACAAGTGGTTACTAAAATATTCATTTTTGTCGGGGAATATTCGTTTGGTCGTGAAATATTCTTGCTGTCGGGGAATATTCGTACGACGGCGCAGCCATTTGTGGGCCCCATACCGGAAAACAGTTGGATGAAAGAAAACGACAAAGATTGAGTTTTATAAATAACGGCGTAAATTATTACCGTTAACACTGTTGGGTTACCTGGTGGTTGAAATACAGTAATACGCGTGGTTGCACAGTAGCACACGGTATTGCACAGTATTGTTGAATTATTGATTCGTACGTAAGAAGGCACTACTCAATAATTGTTACAGTAGTTACTGTTCATTATTTTATTATATTGATTCAATAATTGCTGTATTATTAGTTTATATTATTATTATTTCAATAATTATCATTGCACAGTATTTCTCATTATCAGATCAATAATTCATATTATTTGAATAATATTATTAGATAGCATTATTGGCAATGTCTAGAAAGTTATGTCAAAGAGAGGTTTGGTCATCTAATTGCGCGCCAGTAAGGAGAAATCCTCATTGGAAAGCCCCCTCTTTCCTGGGAACGGTCTGGTTCTCGTAATTGTGATTATGTAATATTATTTATAAATAATTAATTATTGATTTATATGATAATGAAATATTTATTTGATATAAAAGATGGATATATTTATTTTATGCGGTTATAATTGAAGGAATTAATGTTGAGGTGTTTTTGTCAGAATGGAGGTATTAAAAATTAAATCACTGTTCTTGAGATATATTGCGTGAGTTATAATTTTTAATCTGACCGTTGGATCGTTGTGATTTTTGGATATGTTATACATATATAAGTTGAGTATATGTCTACAAATTTTAAACCGTTAAAAATGAACGAATGATTTTTTATGAATTTTAAGAGGTGTCTGATTCGAAAATTAGGGTTATAATTGATTTTGGTGGAAAATTCTAGAATTGAGTGGGCCCCACTTGTGGTTGGTAAAAATATGTGTTGAATTTTATTTCAAATGTGGTGGGTGGTAATAGTAGCAGGTAAAGCCATCAGGTAGCAGGTCAAGTCTGCTTCGGCGGGCTAACATTTTCCTATAAATAGAGGGCTAAGTTAGAATTGAAAAATCACACCAGAAACAAGTTTTCTCTCTTTCTCTCTCTGTATTATCGAGCGTATTCTTGTGAGTATACTTTGAGTGTTGCTATACGGTGCGAGTTTCTGTCAGCACTATACCGAAATTCAGTCAGAAGTGCGGTTATTTTGAGGTAAGGGATGTTATTTCTTTCGCAAATGATATTATTTTCTTCAATATCATTATGCCAAAATATTGGTTGAACTTTTTATCAAATTTGGAACTTGTTGTGTCGGAGTTACTATTCACGTATACGACACTATTCACGAATACGACACTATTCACCGAAAAATAAATTTTTTTCTTTTTGTCCAAAATATCTATTATGAGTATTATCTTTGATTGTATCCATGTTTTGGTCTTTATTTTTGAATTTCTGCTTCATATTTGGTTATTATGGAGTATTATTAAATTTAGATATACTGAAATACGAATCCTTAATCCTTAATCCTTGTCATTTTGTTTCATTGGATTCGTTTCTTTAAAAAATATTTTTCATCATCCTCAGTCCTAAATGATGATACTATTGAATATCTTTGGCCTGTAGTGCAAAGATAAATGATTACTGATGAATATCTTTGGCCCGTAGTGCAAAGATGAACAAGTGTTGAGATGAACATGACCAACCAGTGATATAAATGAATATCTTTAGCCTATAGTGCAAAGATGATTAAAGATGTATATTGATTGTTGTTACAGGAATAAAAATATTGATGATGGACTTTTAAATCTTAGAAGACAGTAGAATTCATTCTCTACATGACTTTTCTAATGGATTGCTGTTTTCGCTGTATTTGTTGATCTAAAACTTGTTGTCGATTATATTTTATCAAATTTTTCCCTGTTGAAGACTAACGATAATTTGTTGTATATCATCTTAGTCATAATATTTTTTACTGGGCTAGTTGAGCTCACCCTTTTCCTTTTTGTTCCTTTTTTCTTCTCAGGAGGTGAGAACATAGCAGGATCTAGTCGGGGTATGGAGTGAGGTTTCTAGAAAGATGTTTTAGCTGTCCTCACTATTTCCGTAAAATAGTGTTTGAATAATTGTAATGAGGACTTATTTGCGTGTGGATATTGTCTAGAAGACAATATTTGTATTTAAACTCACAGTATGTATTGTCGTATTTCACACGACATTTATATTATTGAAGTTGTAGTTTGCTTTATGTACCATGTATTTGGCGACTCAGAATGGGTGTTGTATACCTGTTTTGGGGGCGTCACAGTTGGTATCAAAGCTTAGGGATATGGTCTCTGGCGGAGATCGGAGAATAAAACTAGGAGGGGAGAGACGAGTAAATCCTTTGCTAGTGTATCCTAACTAAGCTTATTTGTTGGTCGGTCATAATATAGGGATATTATATGACATGTTAATTTGTTTAATTAACCCTTGTTTTATTGCAGTATTTAAGAATGGCTGCTGAGAACGTTAACAATGGAGTGTACGAGTCTGTGGAGCAACCTTTAGTCACAAACCAGGAGAACGTGCAACAGGAAGACAATATTCCTCCTGTAAACAATACTACTGAGCAAACGATGAACGATGGAATGCTTAGGAGCTTTTTGCAGTTCATGCAAAATCAGACGAGGGAGACTCGTGTACAAAATACGGGTGTAAATGATGGCAACGCGCGGTCTGTCACAGCCAAGCAGTTTAAACAGTTGGGACCACCAGAATTTAAGGGAAAACCTGATCCGATCATGGCAGAAACATGGGTCAAGCAAATTACCAAGATATTCGATGTATTGGGATGCACGGAGGAACAGAAGGTTCCATTCGCTACCTTTATATTTCGTGGTGAAGCAGATTACTGGTGGGAATCTGTGAAGCGTACCCAACCAGATGCACTCAACATGTCTTGGGAAAGATTTCAGAAACTTTTCAATGACTAGTACTTTCCCGAAAGTATTCGTCATATGAAAGAGGTAGAGTTTATTAGACTCGAACAGAATAACATGACGGTGTCTCAATACGAGGCAAAGTTCGCAGAGTTGTCCAGGTTTGCACCTCATTTGGTGGAGATTGAGGAACGTATGACGCGGATGTTTCTGAGAGGTCTAAAACCCGAGATTCATCAATACCTTATATCTCATAAATTTTCTTTATATTCAGATGTTGTAAACAGGGCTCAGTTGTTAGAGCGAGATAGTGAGTATATTCAACCGAGGGACCACAACCAGGGTCATATTGGTGACAGCAGTCATTAGAACGATGATAACCAGCGAGGAAGGAAGAATACTGACAAAGGTGGTAATCGTGGCCATGATAATAGAAGAGGTGACTCAAGTGGAAATTTCAGAAAGAGAAGATTCAACAACGATGGGAAGACATCAGCAGCAGCACCAACACCAACAATAAATTCTATGGGAGGAGAACGACCGCTAGTTAGATGTTACAAATGCGGGAAGGAGGGACATATCAGCCCAAACTGTCCACAACAATCCAAGGTATGTTACAACTTTGGAAATGAAGGCCACATCGCTCGAGATTGTACTATGGCGAAACCAAGTTCAGCGGGAGTGGTGATTCCAAGGACTGTCCCGGATAAGTCAAAATCAGCGGTTCCTAGAAGAGCGTTTGTCGTGACTGGCCAAAACGTGAGGAACCCAAACGAAGTGATCACATGTAAGCTAATCTTGAATTCTTGCGAAGTTTATACCTTACTAGATACCGGTTCTACCTGTTCTTTTATCTCCCCTGCTTGTGCTCAACGTTTAAACTTGACTCCGGAGAAATTAGATTTTGATTTATCTGTTGAAACTCCATTGGGTGAAACCTTCGTTACATCTACAGTTTATAAATTTTGCATGATCCAAGTTGGCACTATCATATTACCTGTTGATCTTATCTCTTTAAAGATACTTGCTTTTGATGTGATTTTAGGAATTGATTGGTTAACCACTCATGCAAAAATTGATTGTTTTCGTAAAGTTGTTAGTTTTCATATTCCTAACCAACCTGTCATACGAATTCAAACCACTAAACCACTAAAATCAGTCACTATCATATTAAGCCACAAAGTTATTCGTTTATTAAAAAACGGATGTCAAGCTTTCTTAGCCCATGTTATGGATTTGAATAGAGACAAGTCAGATTTGGATAATATTTCTGTTGTTAAAGAATTTCCTGATGTATTTCCCGAAGAACTTCCCGGTCTACCCCCGGAACGTGAAGTTGAATTCTTTATTGATCTTGAACCGGGTACAAAACCCATTTCTAAAACCCCATATCGAATGGCTCCAATTGAACTTCAGGAGTTAAAAGTCCAACTACAGGAATGGTTAGACATCGGTTTCATTCGTCTTAGTACATCTCCTTGGGTTGCTTCTGTTTTATTCGTAAAGAAGAAAGACGGGAGTATGCGACTTTGTATTGACTACTGAGAATTAAACCATGTCACCATCAAGAATAGGTATCCACTACCTTGCATTGATGACCTATTTGACCAGTTGCAAGGAGCATAATTCTTTTTAAAGATCGATCTCCGTTCTGGATATCATCAGCTGAAGATTAAACTGAGGATATTCCAAAGACTGCCTTCAGAACTCGGTACGGGCATTATGAATTCTTAGTCATGTCTTTTGGATTGACTAATGCTCCAGCTGCTTTCATGGATATGATGAACTGAGTATTCAAGGAATATTTGAATCAATTCGTTGTTGTCTTTATTGATGACATCCTCATCTATTCCAAAAGCCGTGAAGATCATGAGCACCATTTGAAGCTAGTACTTCAAAGACTTCGTGAACACAAGCTTTATGCCAAGCTGAAGAAATGCGAGTTCTGGCTTGAGGAAGTAGCATTCCTTGGGCACGTGGTGTCAAAACATGGAGTATCTGTGGACCCGGCGAAGATTGAAGCAATACAAAGTTGGGAGCAGCCAAAGTCGGTGACCGAAGTGCGTAGCTTTCTGGGCTTAGCTGGTTATTATCGGAGATTCGTGGAAGGATTTTCTCGAATTGCTACTCCGTTAACTCAGCTGACTCGGAAGGATGCAAAATTCGTATGGAGCGAGGAATGCGAGAAGAGCTTCCAAGAGCTCAAGAGGAGACTCATTTCGGCACCTGTTCTGACAATACCATCTGGTTCGAATGGATTTGTTATTTACAGCGATGCTTCTGGCAAGGGGTTAAGATGTGTTCTCATGCAACATGAGAAAGTCATAGCCTATAGCTCACGACAACTCAAAGAATATGAGAGGAATTATCTTATTCATGATCTGGAGTTGGAAGCAGTCGTATTCGCGTTGAAGATATGGAGACACTACTTGTACGGGGAGAAAGTGGAGATTTATACGGACCATTAAAGCCTCAAATATTTCTTCACCCAAAAAGAACTCAACATGCGGCAACGACGTTGGCTTGAGCTGTTAAAAGATTACGATCACACTATTCAATATCATCCTAGAAAAGCGAACGTAGTAGCTGACGTATTGAGTAGAAGATCATATGCGAGTACGAGTGCAATATTGTTAACGCAAAGGCCCATTTTATATGAATTGCAAAGGATGGAGGTAGAATTAAAGACTCCAAGGACCCACATGATGATGGCGAATATACGAGTAGAACCGACTTTAATTGATAAAGTTAAAGCTGCTCCAGCTACGGACCTGGGGCTGATACAAATGAAGAAGAAAGTGCAAGAAGGTGCTATTCCAGAAGCAAGAATCGATGAAGAAGGAATACTTCGAGTCAACTCTAGACTTTGCGTTCCGAATGATTCTGACTTGAAGCATAGAATCATGATGGAGGCACACAACACCCCGTTTGCAATCCATCCTGGGAGTACCAAAATGTATCATGATATTCGGCACACATTTTGGTGGAACAATATGAAGAGAGAGATCGCGGAATTTATCTTGAGGTGTTTAACTTGTCAACGTGTAAAGGCGGAGCATCAAATGCCAAAAGATCCATTGCAACCACTTGAGATTCCGGAATGGAAGTGGGAACACATTACAATGGATTTCGTTACAGGTCTTCCCAAGGTTTCTCAAGGTATAAATGCGATTTAGGTTATTGTTGATAGATTAACCAAGTCCGCCCATTTCTTGCCGATACATGAGACTTATTCCCTTGAACATCTTGCTCGTATGTATGTGAATGAGATTGTGAGATTGCATGGCATGCCAATATCCATAGTTTCGGATCGTGACCCAAGATTCACTTCAAGATTTTGGGTTAGCTTACAGAAAGCTATGGGCACGGACTTACGATTCAATTCAGCATATCATCCTCAAACGGACGGACAATCAGAGAGGACTATTCAAACCCTTGAAGATCTATTAAGACTTTGTGTCTTAGATTTTAAAGGAAGTTGGGATAAGTACTTGCCACTGGTGGAATTCTCCTACAACAACAGTTATCAAGTAAGTATAGGCATGGCTCCATTTGATGCATTGTATGGACGAAAGTGTCGATCTTCAGTATGCTGGGATGAGGTGGGAGAAGCAACGTTGTTGGGACCAGAATTAGTACGCATGACTACAGAAAAGATCCAAATGATTCGACAACGTATTCAAACTTCACAAGATCGACAAAAGAGTTATGCTGATCTTCATAGAAAGGACGTGGAGTTTAATATTGGGGATCATGTACTGTTACGTGTTGCTCCATGGAAGGGAGTTACAAGATTTGGAAAGAGAGGAAAGCTCAATCCAAGATTTGTTGGTCCATTTGAGATTCTTGACCGAATAGGAAATGTGGCTTATAGACTCACATTACCTCCAAGCATGTCTCGTATTCATAATGTTTTTCACGTATCTATGCTTCGTAAATATGTGAAAGACCCGAACCACATTATTGCGTTAGAACCAGATGAGATAGCTGAAGATTTAACATACGAGGAGATACCTGTTAAGATCTTGGATAAGAAAGAGCATGTCTTACGCACGAAGGTTATACCACAAGTTAAGGTTTTGTGGAGAAACCATGCAATTAAGAAAATGACATGGAAGTTGGAATCGGAAATAAAAGCGAGGTACCCTCACCTTTTCGATACACCAGGTACGTACGTCAATTTCGAGGACAAAATTTTATAAGGAGGGGAGGTTGTAAGACCTCAACTTATTATAAATAAAATTGAATTTTCCTTAATTCATTATTCTAAATTAATAAGGGTTAATTTGATATAATGCTTTGGTTATGGGTGAAATGTGAAAATTTTACAAAATAAACAAGTGGTTACTAAAATATTCATTTTTGTCGGGGAATATTCGTTTGGTCGTGGAATATTCTTGCTGTCGGGGAATATTCGTACGACGGTGCAACCATTTGTTGGTTCCATACCAAAAAACGGTTGGATGAAAGAAAACGACAAAGATTGAGTTTTATAAATAACGGCGTAAATTATTACCGTTAACACTGTTGGGTTTCCTGGTGGTTGAAATACAGTAATACGCGTGGTTGCACAGTAGCACACGATATTGCACAGTATTGTTGAATTATTGATTCGTACATAAGAAGGCACTACTCAATAATTGTTACAGTAGTTACTTTTCATTATTTTATTATATTGATTCAATAATTGCTGCATTGTTAGTTTATATTATTATTGCTTCAATAATTGTCTCTGCACAGTATTTCTCATTATCAGATCAATAATTCATATTATTTGAATAATATTATTAGATAGCATTATTGGCAATGTCTAGAAAGTTCTGTCAAGGAGAGGTTTGGTTATCTAATTGCGCGCCAGTAAGGAGAAATTCTTATTGGAAAGCCCCCTCTTTCCTGAGAACAACCTGGTTGTCGTAATTCTGATTCTGTAATATTATATGTAAATAATTAATTATTGATTTATATGATAATGAAATATTTATTTGATATAAATAATGGATATATTTATTTTATGCGGTCATAATTGAAGGAATTAATGTTGAGGTGTTTTTGTCAGAATGGAGGTATTAAAAATTAAATCACTATTCGTGAGATATATTGCGTGAGTTATAATTTTTAATCTGTCCGTTGGATCGTTGTGATTTTTGGATATGTTATACATATATAAGTTGAGTATATGTCCACAAATTTTGAACAGTTAAAAATGAACGAATGATTTTTTATGAATTTTAAGAGGTGTTTGATTCGGAAATTAGGGTTATAATTGATTTTGGTGGAAAATTCTACAATTGAGTGGGCCCCACTTGTGGTTGGTGAAAAAATGTGCTGAATTTTATTTCAAATGTGGTGGGTGGTAATAGTAGCAGGTAAAGCCTTCAGGTAGCATGTCAAGTCTTCTTCGACGGGCTAACATTTTCCTATAAATAGAGGGCTAAGTTAGAATTGAAAAATCACACCAGAAACAAGTTTTCTCTCTTTCTCTCTCTATATTATCGAGCGTATTCTTGTGAGTATACTTTGAGTGTTGATATACGGTGCGAGTTTCTGTCAGCACTATACCGAAATTCAGTCAGAAGTGCGGTTATTTTGATGTAAGGGATGCTATTTCTTTCGCAAATGATATTATTTTCTTCAATATCATTATGCCAAAATTTTGGTTGAACTTTTTATCAAATTTGGAACTTGTTGTGTCGGGGTTATTATTCACGTATACGGCACTATTCACGTATACGACACTATTCACGAATACGAAACTATTCACCGAAAAATAAATTTTTATGTTTTTGTCCAAAATATCTATTATGGGTATTATCTTTGATTGTATCCATGTTTTGGTCTTTATTTTTGAAATTCTGCTTCATATTTGGTTATTATGGAGTATTATTGAATTTGGATATACTGAAATACGAATCCTTAATCCTTAATCCTTGTCATTTTGTTTCACTGGATTCGTTTCTTTAAAAAATATTTTTCATCATCCTCAGTCCTAAGTGATGATACTATTGAATATCTTTGGCCTGTAGTGCAAAGATAAATGATTACTGATGAATATCTTTGGCCCGTAGTGCAAAGATGAACAGGTGTTGAGATGAACATGACCAACCGATGATATAAATGAATATCTTTGGCCTGTAGTGCAAAGATGATTAAAGATGTATATTGATTGTTGTTACAGGGATAAAAATATTGATGATGGACTTTTAAATCTTAGAAGACAGTAGAATTCATTCTCTACATGACTCTTCTAATGGATTGCTGTTTTCGCTGTATTTGTTGATCTAAAACTTGTTGTCGATTATATTTTATCAGATTTTTCACTGTTGAAGACTAACGATAATTTGTTATATATTATCTTAGTCATAATATTCTTTACTGGACTAGTTGAGCTTACCCTTTTCCTTTTTGTTCCATTTTTCTTCTCAGGAGGTGAGAACATAGCAGGATCGAGTCGGGGTATGGAGTGAGGTTTCTAGAAAGATGTTTTAGCAGTCCTCACTATTTTCGTAAAATAGTGTTTAAATAATTGTAATGAGGACTTATTTGCGTATGGATATTGTCTAGAAGAAAATATTTGTATTTAAACTCACAGTATGTATTGTCGTATTTCACACGACATTTATATTATTGAAGTTGTAGTTTGCTTTATGTACCATGTATTTGGTGACTCAGAATAAGTGTTGTATACCTGTTTTGGGGGCGTCACATACGTAGAGGATGAAATCTACTAATATCTATGAATTTAACAGTCCATTATCATTATTTTATCCCTGTAACATCAATCAATATATATCTGTAATCAAATCTTCATCTTTGCACTACAGGCCAAAGATATTCATCAGTTGGTCATGTTCATCTAAACACATGTTCATCTTTGCAATACAGGACAAAGTTATTCATCAAAAATCATTTATCTTTGCACTACAGGCCAAAGATATTCAATTATATCATCATTTAGGACTGAGTATGATGAAAAATATTTTAAAGAAAACGAATCCAGTGAAACAAAAGAACAAATATTAAGGATTCGTACTTTAAACAATTCAAGTTCAAAAATACTTCATAAATAACCAAAGTGGAGTAAAATTCAAGAATGATCAAAATATGGATACAATCAAAGTTAGTATCCATAATAGATATTTTGGACGAAAAATAAAAATTTAATTTTTCTGTGAAAAGTGTCGTATTCGTGAATAGTGCCGTATACGTGAATAGTGTCGTATACGTGAATTGTAACTCCGACACCAAAAGATAGAAATTTCACAAAAATATCATCATGCTTTGTGAATAGTATTCGTGAATAGTAACTCGTGAATAATAACTCATGAATAGTAACTTATGAATAATAACTCATGAATAGTAACCCCGACATGAAAAAGTTCTAAATTTGATAAAAAATTTCAACCAATATTTCGACATAATGATATTGAAGAAATAATATCACTTACGAAGAAAATAACATCCTTTACCTCGAAAGATTTGTACTTCTAGCTGGAATACTGTGTATAGTGCTGAAGGAAACTTGCACCGTATAACAATACTCAAAGTATCAAAATCCTCACAAGAATACGCTCAATATATAGAGAGAAAAATAGAGAGAAAACTTCAGTTTTTGGTGTAATTTTTAATTCTAACCTAAGCACCCTATTTATAAGAAAATGCTTAGAATACCAAAGCAGAAAATTTAATTTAATAATATATTTTATTTCTACAACTTCCTACGCCCACTTACCAGCCCACAACATCAGCCACACATGCCAAAACATAAAAAAAACGTTTTTCAACAAAAATGCCATTATCTACAACTTTGCAGAAGGAAGTTTTTCCAAATTCCAACCAGAAATTAACCGAAATTCACAAACGGGCGATTTTACAAGCTATAATCAAATTTTAGTCAAGAAATGGGTCCACCAACATGTTTAACATGTTTTAAACAATTTTTGCAACAAAAATACTCTTCCTTCTCATATACTCATATATCCCACATTCATTATAAAAATATCACCATTATTATATTATTAAAATACAATAATATATTTAAATGAATTATTTTATCAGAAAAAGATAAAATTTTAATTTTCGACAATTGTCACATTACAAATTTTCTCCATCTATATCCACATAAAATCAATATTTTCCTCATCATATAAATCAATAATTAATTATTCACGAATAATATTACAGAATTACAATACTGACAACCAGGCAGTTCCCAGGAAAGAGGGGGTTTTCCAATAATAATTTCTCCTTACTGGCGCGCAATTAGGTGACCAAACCACTCCTTAGACAGAACTTTCTAGACATTTCCAATAATGTTTTCTAATAATATTATTCAGATAATATGAATTATTGCTTCGATAATGAAAAATATTGTGTAGTGACTAATTATTGAAATAACAGTAATATAAAATATCAACGCAGCAATTATTGAATCAATAAAATAACATACTGAACAATAATTACTGTAACAATTATTGAGTAGTGACTTCTTACGTAAGAATCAATAATTGATGCAATACCGTGTGCTACTGTGCAACAACGCGTATTACTGTGTTTTAATCACCGGGTATTCCAACAGTATTAACTGTGACGCCTCCAAAATAGGTCCATTCCATCCAACCCATTCTGAGTCGTCAATTACATGGTACAGAAATAACTACAACTTTATTATTACATTACAACATACAAACTGTGAGTTTAAATACAGATATTGCCATCTAGACAATATCCACATACAAATAAATCCCCATCATAATTATTGATATATTATTTTACAAAAATGGTGAGAACTACTAAACAACTCTCTCTAGAACCATCATTACATCCCCCGACTCGTACTCGCAACATTCTCGTCTCCTGATAAGAAAAATAGAACAACAAGAAAAAGAGTTAGCTCAACTAGCCCAGTAAAGAATATTATGACTAAGATAATGTACAACAAATTATTCTTAGTCTTCAACAGGGAAAAATCTGATAGAATACAATAGACAACAAGTTTTAGATCAACAATTGCAGCGAAAACAACAATTCATTAGAAGAGTTAAGTAGAGAATGAAATCTACTAACATCTATGAATTTAAAAGTCCATCATCAATATTTTATCCCTGTAACATCAATCAATATATATCTCAAATGAAATCAAATATTCATCTTTGCACTACAGGCCAAAGATATTCATCAGTTGGTCATGTTCATCTAAACACCTGTTCATCTTTGTACTACGGGCTAAAGATATTCATCAATTGTTCATGTTCATCTCAACACCTGTACATCTTTGCACTACGAGCCAAAGATATTCATAATAAAATCAACCATCTTTGCACTACAGGCCAAAGATATTCAGTAACACTATCATTTAGGACTGAGGATGATGAAAAATATTTTAAAGGAAACGAATCCAGTGGAACAAAATAACAAGTATTAAGGATTCGTACTTTAAACAATCCGAGTTCAAAAATACTTCATAAATAATCATACTGAAGTAAAATTCAAGAATGATCAAAACATGGATACAATCAAAGCTAGTATCCAGAATAGATATTTTGAATAAAAAGAAGAAATTTCATTTTTTGGTGAATAGTGTCGTATTTGTGAATAGTGCCGTATACGTAAATAGTAACTCCGACACCAAAAGATAGAAATTTCAGAAAAAAAACATCATCACGATTCGTGAATAGTACTCGTGAATAGTAACTCGTGAATAGTAACTCATGAAAAATAACTCATGAATAGTAACCCCGACATGAAAAAGTTCCAAATTTGATAAAAAGTTCCAACAAATATTTCAGCATAATGATATTGAAGAAATAATATCATTTGAGAAGAAAATAACATCCCTTACCTCGAAAGACAGTACTTCTAGTTGAAACACCGGATATAAGCTATGACTTAAACTTGCACCGTATAGCAATACTCAAAACACTCACAAGAATACGCTCGATAATATAGAGAGAGAAAACTTCAGTTTCTGGTGTGATTTTCAATTCTAACCTAAGCACCCTATTTATAGGAAATTGCTTAGAACACCAAAGCAGAAAATTTAATATAATAACAATATATTAATTAATATTCCAACGCCAACATTTGAAGAACTGAAATCAGTCATTAACATCACATGAAAGACCCACCATAAATGACAAAAACGTTATTGTTATTAAAAACATTTTAAACTTCCAAAAATCAATTATTTCAGAACTTCGGAATTTCAATAATTCATAATAAATAGCCCTTTTGTCAGAAAATTCGAATCTCGCGAGTTTTTATAGGAAATTCAATTCTCTACAACTTTACAGAAGAAAGTTTTTCCAAATTCCAAATAGAAATTGACCGAAATCCACAAACGGGTGATTTTAGAGGCTATAATCACATTTCAGTCAATAAATGGGGTCCACCGACATGTTTAACATGTTTTAAACATTTATTGCAACAAAAATACTCTTCCTCCTCATATACTCATATATCCCACATTCATTATAAAAATATCACCGTTAAAATAATATATTTAAATGAATTATTTTATCAGAAAAAGATAAAATATTAATTTTTAACAATTGCCACATTAAAAATTTTCTCCATCTATATCCACATAAAATCAATATTTTTCTCATCATATAAATCAATAATTAATTATTCACAAATACTATTACAGAATCACAGTACTAGCAACCAGGCCGTTCCCAAGAAAGAGGGGGCTTTCCAATAAGAATTTCTCCTTACTGGCGCGCAATTAGGTGACCAAACCTCTCCTTAGACAGAACTTTATAGACATTGCCAATAATGTTATTTAATAATATTATTCAGATAATATGAATTATTGCTTCGATAATGAAAAACACTGTGTAGTGACAATTATTGAAACAACAGTAATATAAAATATCAATGCAGCAATTATTGAATCAATAAAATAAAATACTGAACAGTAATTACTGTAACAATTATTGAGTAGTGCTTTCTTACGTAAGAATTAATAATTGGTGCAATACCGTGTGCTACTGTTCAACAACGCGTATTACTTTACTTTTTCCTCCGGGTATTCCAAGAGTGTTAACGGTAACAACTACGCCGTTTTTTATAAACAACTTATACTTGTCATTTTCTTCATCCAATCGCTTTCCGTTATAGGGCCCATAAAAGACTGCGCAGTCATACGAATATTCCCCGACAGCAAGAATATTCCGAATATTCCCCGACAACAATGAATATTTTATAACCACCTGCTTATTTAAAATATTTGCGCATTTTACCCAAAACTAACCACATTAATCAAATTCACCCTTACTATTTAAAAAAATAAATAAAGGAAATTCCTTTTTATTTAAAAATTTTTGGGGTCTTACAACCTCCCCTCCTTATGAAATTTCGTCCTCGAAATTGACGTACATAACTGGTTTTTCAAAAAGGTAAAGATACCTCGCTTTCATTTCCGTTTCCAACTCCAATGTCATTTCCTCTATAGCATGATTCCTCCATAAAACTTTAACTTGTGGTATGACCTTCGTGCGTAGGACATGCTCCTTCCCATCCAACATCTTGACAGGTACCTCCTCGTATGTTAAGTCTTCAGCTATTTCGTCCGGTTCTAACTCAATAACATGGTTCGAGTCTTCCACATCGGTACATAAAAAAACATTATAAACACGCGACATACTTGGTGGTAAAACGAGTCTATAGGCCACAGTTCTTATTCGATCGAGAATTTTAAATGGATTAATAAATCGAAGGTTTGAGCTTTGCTCACATCGCCAATTCTCGCTTTTGGAATAAGAACTTCTTGTACCTGCTTCTTCATATTCACCAGCTCCAGTGTGTAGCTTGAACAGCTTTAACTTTATCGATTAAAGTCGATTATACTCGTATATCATCACGTGGGTACCTAGAGTTTTTATCTCCATCTCTATTATTTATAAATTATACGAAATTAGTCTTTGACAATATCGTACTCGTACTTGTATACGATCTTCTACTCAACACGTCAGCTACCACGTTCGCTTTTCCAGGATGGCATGGTCAGAACATGTGCTGAAATGAGTCTCCTCTTGAGTTCTTCGAAGCTCTTCCCACATTCCTTGCTCCATTCGAATTTTGTATCTCTATGAGTCAGCTGTGTTAATGGAATAGCGATTCGAGAATATCCTTCAACGAATCTCCAATAATAATCAACTAAGCCTAGAAAGCTACGTATTTCGATTACCGACTTAGGTTGTTCTCAACTGTTACTCATATCCCAACCTTGGATAGCACGTTACAATGACACCTATCAGTTTACTATAGCACAAATATTGTGTCCACTACGAAGAGTCTGGCTTCGGTGCATTCCACAAAGGAAGTCACAAGATAAAGGCTCGGGTACCAAATTCTATAGTTAAATTTTTAACTCCTGAAGTTCAATAGGAGCCATGAGATTTTTAGAAATGGGTTTTGTACCGGGTTCAAAGTCGATACAAAATTCAATATCACGCTCTGGGAGTAGGACAAGAAATTCTTCAGGAAATACGTCAGGAAAAATCAATAACAGAAATATCATTCAAATCTGAGGTATTTTTGTTCAAGTCCATGACATGACTAAGAAAGCTTGACATTCATTTTTCAATAAACAAATGGCTTTATAATTTAATATGAAAGAGTTTGACTTCAATGGTTTGGTTGCTTGAATTCAAATAACAGGTTGCTTAGGAATATAAAAACTAACAACCTTACGAAAGCAATCAATTTTGTCATGATGAGTAGTTAACCAATCAATCCCCAAAATCACATCAAAAGCAAGTATTTTTAAAGAGATAAGATCAACAGGTAATGTGATGGTGCCAACTTGAATCAAGTAAAATTTCTAAACAACGGATGTAATAAAAGTTTCTCCTAACGGAGTCTCCACAGATAGGTCAAAGTCTAATTTCTCCGTAGTCAAGTTCAAACGTTGAGCGCAAGAAAGAGAGATAAAAGAATGGGTAGAACCGGTATCTAGTAAGGTATAAACTTCTCAAGAATTATAATTAACTAACCCGTGCTAACTTTGTTCGGGTTCCTCGTATTTTGACCGGTCACAACAAACGCTCTTCCAGGAACCGTTGACTTTAACTTTTCTGGGACATCCTTTTGAGTCATCATTCCCGTTGGACTGGGTTTCGATACCGTATAATCTCGAGCGATATGTCCTTCTTTTCTACAATTATAGCATACCTTAAACTGTTGTGGGCAGTTTGGGCTGATATGTCCCTCTTTCCCGCATTTGTAACATACGACCGATGGTCTTTCTCCTCCCTTGGAACTAGTTGCTGCTGGTGCTGATGTCTTCACATGGTCGTTGTTGAATCTCCTCTTTTTAAAATCTCCTCCCATCTCGCTTCTTCTATTTTCATGGACGTGATTACCACCAGAGTGGTTACCACCTTTGCCCGTATTCTTCTTTCTTCGCAGGTTATCGTTGTTCTGATGACTGCTGTCACCAGTATGATCCTGGTTATGGTCCCTCGGTTGAACGTACTCGTTATCTCAGCTCTAACAATTGAGCCCTGTTGACAACATTTGAATAAGAGAGAAAATTTATGAAAAATGAGATACTGGCGTATGTCAGGTTTCAAACATCTCAAAAACATCCGCATCATACGTTCCTCATTCTCCACCAAATGAGGTGCAAACCTGGATAACTCTGCGAACTTTGCCTCGTACTGGGATACCGTCATGTTGTTCTGTTCTAGTCTAATAAACTCTACCTCCTTCATATTGCGAATAATTTCAGGAAAGTATTTTTCATTGAAAAGTTTCTGAAACGTTTCCCAAGACATGCTGAGTGCAGCTGGATGGGTACGCTTCACAGATTCCCACCAGTAATCTGCCTCACCACGGAACATAAAGGTGGCGAATGGAACCTTCTGTTCCTCCGTGCATCCCAAGACATCGAATATCTTGGTAATTTGTTTGACCCACGTTTCCGCTATGATCGAATCTGACTTTCCCCAGAATTCTGGTGGTCCCAACTCTTTGAACTACTTGGCCGTGACAAACCGTGCGTTGTTATCATTTCCACCTGTAATTTGTACACGTGTCTCCCTCGTTTGATTTTGCATGAACTGCAAAAAGCTCCTAAACATCCCATCGTTCATCGTCTGCTCAGTGGTGTTGTTCACAGGAGGTACATTGCCAGCATGTTGCACGTTCTCCTCGTTGGTAAGTACAGGCATCTCCACGATCTCATTTACTCCACTGTTAATATTCTCTGTAGACATTCTCAAATACTACCATAAAACTAAGGGTTAATTAAACAAATTAACAAATCACATAATACCCCTATATTATGACCGACCAACAAATAAGCTTAGGTAGGACACACTAGCGAAGGATTTACTCGTCTCTCCCCTCCTAGTTCTATTCCCCGATCTCCGCCAGAGATCATATCCCTAAGCTCTGATACCAACTGTGACGCCCCCAAAATAAGTCCATTCCATCCAACCCATTCTGAGTCGTCAATTACATGGTACAGAAATAACTACAACTTTATTATTACATTACAACATACAAACTGTGAGTTTAAATACAGATATTGCCATCTAGACAATATCCACATACAAATAAATTCCCATCATAATTATTGATACATTATTTTACAAAAATAGTGAGGACTACTAAACAGCTCTCTCTAGAACCATCATTACATCCCCCGACTCGTACTCGCTACATTCTCGTCTACTGATAAGAAAAATAGAACAAGAAAAAGGGTGAGCTCAACTAGCCCAGTAAAGAATATTATGACTAAGATAATGTACAACAAATTATTCTTAGTCTTCAACAGGGAAAAATCTGATAGAATACAATAGACAACAAGTTTTAGATCAATAATTGCAGCGGAAACAATAATTCATTAGAAGAGTTAAGTAGAGAATGAAATCTACTAACATCTATGAATTTAAAAGTCCATCATCAATATTTTATCCCTGTAACATCAATCAATATATATCTCAAATCAAATCAAATATTCATCTTTGCACTACAGGCCAAAGATATTCATCAGTTGGTCATGTTCATCTAAACACCTGTTCATCTTTGCACTACGGCCCAAAGATATTCATCAATTGTTCATGTTCATCTCAACACCTGTACATCTTTGCACAACGAGCCAAAGATATTCATAATAAAATCAACCATCTTTGCACTACAGGCCAAAGATCTTCAGTAACACCATCATTTAGGACTGAGGATGATGAAAAATATTTTAAAGGAAACGAATCCAGTGGAACAAAATAACAAGTATTAAGGATTCGTACTTTAAACAATCCGAGTTCAAAAATACTTCATAAATAATCATACTGAAGTAAAATTCAAGAATGATCAAAATATGGATACAATCAAAGCTAGTATCCAGAATAGATATTTTGGATAAAAAGAAGAAATTTCATTTTTTTTGGTGAATAGTGTCGTATTCGTGAATAGTGCCGTATACGTGAATAGTGCCGTATACGTGAATAGTAACTCCGACACCAAAAGATAGAAATTTTACAAAAAAACATCATCACGCTTCGTGAATAGTACTCGTGAATAGTAACTCATGAATAGTAACTCATGAATAGTAACCCCGACATGAAAACGTTCCAAATTTGATAAAAAGTTCCAACCAATATTTCAGCATAATGATATTGAAGAAATAATATCATTTGAGAAGAAAATAACATCCCTTACCTCGAAAGACAGTACTTCTAGTTGAAACACCGGATATAGGCTATGACTTGAACTTGCACCGTATAGCAATACTCAAAGTATACTCAAAACACTCACAAGAATACGCTCGATAATATAGAGAGAGAAAACTTCAGTTTCTGGTGTGATTTTCAATTCTAACCTAAGCACCCTATTTATAGAAAATTGCTTAGAACATCAAAGCAGAAAATTTAATATAATAACAATATATTAATTAATATTCCAACGCCAACATTTGAAGAACTGAAATCAGTCATTAACATCACGTGCAAGACCCACCATAAATGACAAAAACGTTTTTGTTATTAAAAACATTTTAAACTTCCAAAAATCAATTATTTCAGAACTTCGGAACTTCAATAATTCATAATAAATAGCCCTTTTGTCAGAAAATTCGAATCTCGCGAGTTTTTATAGAAATTCAATTCTCTACAACTTTACAGAAGAAAGTTTTTCCAAATTCCAAACAAAAATTGACCGAAATCAACAAACGGGTGATTTTAGAGGCTATAATCACATTTCAGTCAATAAATGGAGTCCACCGACATGTTTAACATGTTTTAAACATTTATTGCAACAAAAATACTCTTCCTCCTCATATACTCATATATCCCACATTCATTATAAAAATATCACCGTTAAAATAATATATTTAAATAAATTATTTTATCATAAAAAGATAAAATATTAATTTTCAACAATTGTCACATTAAATTTTTTTCCATATATATCCACATAAAATCAATATTTTTCTCATCATATAAATCAATAATTAATTATTCACAAATAATATTACAGAATCACAGTACTAACAACCAGGCCGTTCCCAGGAAAGAGGGGGCTTTCCAATAAGAATTTCTCCTTACTGGCGCGCAATTAGGTGACCAAACCTCTCCTTAGACAGAACTTTCTAGACATTCCCAATAATGTTATCTAATAATATTATTCAGATAATATGAATTATTGCTTCGATAATGAAAAATACTGTGTAGTGACAATTATTGAAACAATAGTAATATAAAATATCAACGTAGCAATTATTGAATCAATAAAATAAAATACTGAACAGTAATTACTGTAACAATTATTGAGTAGTGCTTTCTTACGTAAGAATTAATAATTGGTGCAATACCGTGTGCTATTGTTTAACAACACGTATTACTTTACTTTACCCACCGGGTATTCCAACAGTGTTAACGATAACAACTACGCCGTTTTTTATAAACAACTTATACTTGTCGTTTTCTTCATCCAATCTCTTTCCGTTATGGGGCCCACAAAAGACTGCACCGTCGTACGAATATTCCCCGACAGCAAGAATATTCTGAATATTCCCCGACAACAATGAATATTTTATAGCCACCTGTTTATTTAAAATATTTACGCATTTTACCCATAACTAACCACATTAATCAAATTCACCCTTACTATTTAAAAAAATAAATAAAGGAAATTCCTTTTTATTTAAAAATTTTCAGGGGTCTTACATTAACGGTGACAACTGCGTCGTTATTTATAAACAACTTATACTTGTCATTTTCTTCATCCAATCACTTTCCGTTATGGGGCCCACAAAAGACTGCGCCGTTGTACGAATATTCCCCGACCGCAAGAATATTTAACGACCAAACGAATATTCTCCGACAACAATGAATATTTTATAACCACTTGCTTATTTGAAATATTTGCGCATTTTACTCATAACTAACCACATTAATCAAATCAACCCTTACTATTTCAAAATGATAAATAGAGGAAATTAAATTTCAATTATTAATAATTTGGGGTCTTACAATCTCCCCTCATGAAATTTCATCCTCGAAATTAACGTAGGTACATGGTGTTTCGAAAAGATGAGGATACCTCGCTTTCATTTCCGTTTCCAACTCCCAGGTCATTTCCTCAATAGCATGGTTTCTCCACAAAAATTTAACTTGTGGTATGACCTTCGTGCGTAGGACATACTCTTTCCTATCCAAGATCTTGACAGGTACATCTTCATACGTTAAGTCTTCGGCTATCTCGTCCGGTTCTAACTCAATAACGTGGTTCGGGTCTTTCACATATTTACGAAGTACAGATATGCGAAACACATTATGAACACGAGACATACTCGGAGGTAACGCGAGTCTATAGGCTACATTTCCTACTCGGTTAAGAATTTGAAATGGACCAATAAATCGTGGATTGAGCTTTCCTCGTTTCCCAAATCTTGTAACTCCCTTCCATGGAGCTACACGCAACAATACGTGATCCCCAATACTAAATTTCACGTCTTTTCGATGAAGATCTGCATAACTCTTTTGTTGATCCTGTGCCGTTTGTATACGTTGTCGAATCATTTGGATCTTTTCCGTAGTCATACATACCAACTCGGGTCCCAATAATGTTGCTTCACCCACCTCGTCCCAACATACCAGAGAGTGACATTTTCGTCCATATAATGCTTCGAATGGAGCCACACCTATACTTGCATGATAACTGTTGTTGTAGGAGAATTCCACCAATGGTAAATACTTATCCCAACTGCCCTTGAAGTCTAGGACACAGAGTCTTAATAAATCTTCAAGAGTTTGAATAGTCCTCTCTGATTGTCCGTTCATTTGAGGATGGTATGACGAACTGAATCGTAAATCCATGCACATAGCTTTTTACAAGCTAACCCAAAATCTTGAAGTGAATCTTGGGTCACGATCCGAAACTATGGATACTGGCATGCCATGCAATCTCATAATCTCATTTACGTACATTTGAGCAAGACGTTCAAGGGAATAAGTCTCACGTATCGGCAATAAATGAGCAGACTTGGTTAATCTATCAACAATAACCCAAATAGCATTGATTCCTTGAGAAACTGTAGGAAGACGCGTAACGAAATCCATATTAATTTGTTCCCACTTCCATTTCAGAATTTCAAGTGGTTGCAATGGACCATTTGGCACTTGATGCTCCGCCTTTACACGTTGACAAGTTAAACACGTTGAGATAAACTTTGTAATCTCTCTCTTCATATTGTTCCACCAAAATGTATGTCGAAGATCACGATACATTTTGGTACTTCCAGGATGGATTACAAATGGTGTATTGTGTGCCTCCATCATGATCTTGTACTTCAATTCAAAGTCGTTAGGAACACAAAGTCTGGAGTGGACTCGAAGTATTCCTTCATCATCGATTCTCGCTTCCGGAATAGCACCTTCTTGTACTTTATTCTTCATAATCATCAGCTCCGGGTCGATGGATTGAGCAACTTTAACCTTTTCGATTAAAGTCGGTTCTATGCGTATATTTGACATCATTGCACTCGTTTCTGCATATTATCTTCTACTCAATGCGTCAGCTACCACGTTTGCTTTTCCATTATGGTATTGAATAGTGTGGTCGTAATCTTTCAACAGCTCGAGCCAAAGTCATTGCCGCATATTGAGTTCTTTTTGGGTGAAGAAATATTTGAGGCTTTCATGGTCTGAATATATCTCCACTTTCTCCCCATAAAGATAGTGCCTCCAGATCTTTAGCGCGAAAACGACTACTGCCAACTCTAGATCATGAGTAGGATAATTCCTCTCATATTCTTTAAGTTGTCGTGAGGCATAGGCTATGACTTTCCCACGTTGCATGAGAACACATCCTAACCCTTTGCCCGAAGCATCGCTGTAGATAACAAATTCATTCGAACCAGATGGTATTGTTAGAACAGGTGCCGAAATAAGTCTCTTCTTAAGCTCTTGGAAACTCTTCTCGCATTCTTTGCTCCAAACGAATTTTGTATCCTTCCGAGTTAGCTGAGTTAATGGAGTAGCGATTCAAGAAAACCCTTCCACGAATCTCCGATAATAACCAGCTAGACCCAGAAAGCTACATATTTTAGTCACCGTCTTCGGTTGTTCCCAACTTTGTATTACTTCAATCTTCGCTGGGTCAACAGACACTCCATGTTTTGACACCATGTGCCCAAGGAATGCTACCTCCTCAAGCCAGAACTCGCATTTCTTCATTTTGGCATATAGCTTATTATCACGAAGCCTTTGCAGTACCAGCTTCAAATGGCGCTCATGATCTTCACGACTTTTGGAATAGATGAGGATGTCATCAATAAAGACAACAACGAACTGATCCAAATATTCCTTGGATACTCGGTTCATTATATTCATGAAATCAGTAGGAGCATTAGTCAATCCAAAAGATATGACTAAGAATTCATAATGCCCGTACCGAGTTTTGAAAGCAGTCTTTGGAATATTGTCAGTTTTAACCTTCAGCTGATGATATCCAAAACGAAGATCGATTTTTTAAAAGAATTGTGCTCCTTGCAACTGGTCAAACAGGTCATCAATACGAGGTAGTGAATACCTATTCTTGATAGTGACATGGTTTAATTCCCGGTAGTCAATACAAAGTCGCATACTACCGTCTTTCTTTTTTCTTCTTTACGAATAAAACATGAGCACCCCAAGGAGATGTACTAGGACGAATGAAACCGATGTCCAACAACTCCTGTAGTTGGACCTTTAACTCCTGAAGTTCAATAGGAGCCATTCGATATGGGGTTTTAGAAATGGACTTTGTACCAGGTTCAAGGTCAATAAAGAATTCAACTTCACGTTCTGGGGGTAGACCGGGAAGTTCTTCAGGAAATACGTCAGGAAATTCACTAACAACAGGAATATTATTCAAAGCTGACGTGTCTTTATTCAAATCCATAACATGGGCTAAGAAAGCTTGACATCCATTTTTCAATAAACGAATAGATTTATGACTTGATATGACAGTGATTGATTTTAATGGTTTAGTAGCTTGAATTCGCATAACAGGTTGATTAGGAATATGAAAACTAACAACCTTACGAAAATAATCAATTTTGGCATGATGAGTAGTTAACCAATCAATCCCTGAAATCATATCAAAAGCAAGTATCTTTAAAGAGATAAGGTCAGCGGGTAATGTGATGGTGCCAACTTGGATCAAACAAGATTTATAAAAAGTGGATGTGATGAAAGTTTCTCTTAACGGAGTTTCCACAGATAGGTCAAAGTCTAATTTCTCCAGAGTCAAGTTTAAACGTTGAGCACAAGCAGGAGAGATAAATGAATGGGTAGCACCGGTATCAAGTAAGGTATAAACTTCACAAGAATTTATGATTAGCTTACCCGTGATCACCTCGTTTGGGTTCCTCGCATTTTGACCAGTCACGACAAACGCTCTTCCAGGAACCGTTGACTTTGACTTTTCTGGGACATCCTTTTGAGTCACCATCCCCGCTGGACTTGGTTTCGCTACAGTGCAATCTCGAGCGATATTTCCTTCCTTTCCGCAGTTAGAATATACCTTAAACTGTTGTGGTCAGTTTAGGCTGATATGTCTTTCTTTTCTGCACTTATAGCATATGACCGGTGGTCGTTCTCCTCCCTTGGAACTAGTTGTTGCTGGTGCTGAAGTCTTCACATTATCATTGTTGAATTTCCTCTTTTTAAAATCCCCCCCCCCCCGAGTTGCTTCTTCTATTTTCATGGCCATGACTACCACCAGAATGGTTACCATTTTTGTCCATCTTTTTCTTTCTTCACTGGTTATCGTTATTCTGTTGACTGCTATCTCTGGTATGATCCTGGTTATGGTCCTTCGGTTGATCGTACTCGTTATCTCGTTCTAACAACTGAGTCCAGTTGACAACATCTGAATAGAGAGAAAATTTATGAGAAATGAGATACTGACGTATGCCGGGTTTCAAACCTCTCAGAAACATCCGCGTCATACGTTCCTCATTCTCCACCAAATGAGGTGCAAACCTGGATAACTCCGCGGACTTCGCCTCATACTGGGACACAGTCATGTTATTCTTTTTCCAATCTAATAAACTCCACTTCCTTCATATGACGAACACTTTCAGGAAAGTATTTGTCATTAAATAGTTTCTGAAATGTCTCCCAAGACATGCTGAGCGCGGATGGATGGGTACGCTTCACAAACTCCCACCAGTAATCTGCCTCATTATGGAACATAAAGGTGGTGAATGGCACCTTCTGCTCCTCCGTGCATCCCAAGACATCGAATATCTTGGTGATTTGTTTGACCCACATCTCCGCTTTAATCGGATCCGGCTTTCCCCAGAATTTCGGTGATCCCAACTCTTTGAACTGCTTGGCTGTGACAACCCGTGAATTGCTATCATTTCCTCCTATATTTTGAACACGAGTCTCCCTCGTCTGATTTTGCATGAACTGCAAAAAGCTTCTAAACATCCCCTCGTTCATCATCTATTCAGTGGTGTTGTTCACAGGAGGAACATTGCCAGCCTGTTGCACGTTCTCCTCGTTGGTGAGTACAGGCGTCTCCACGGTCTCATTTACTCCACTGTTAATATTCTCAGTCGACATTCTCAAATACTGTCATAAAACAAGGGTTAATTAAGGAAATCAATATATCACATAATATCCATATATACTGACCAACTAAAAAATAAGCTTAGGTAGGACACACTAGCGAAGGATTTACTCGTCTCTCCCCTCCTAGTTCTATTCCCCGATCTCCACCAGAGATCATATCCCTAAGCTCTAATACCAACTGTGACACCCCCAAAACAGGTATACATCACCCATTCTGAGTTGTCAAATATATGGTACAGAAATAACTACAACTTTATTATTACAACATATAAACTGAGAGTTTAAATACAAATATTGCCATCTAGACAATATTCACATACAAATAAATCCTCATCATAATTATTGATACATTATTTTACAAAAATGATGAGGACTACTAAACAACTCTCACTAGAACCATCATTACATCCCCCGACTCGTACTCGCTACATTCTCGCCTCCTGAAAAGAAAAATGGAACAAAAAGGAAAAGGGTGAGCTCAACTAGCCCAGTAAAGAATATTATGACTAAAATAATATACAACAAATTATCGTTAGTCTTCAACAGGAAAAAATCTGAGAGAATACACTAAACAACAAGTTTTAGATCAATATTCGCAGCGAAAAATAATAATTCATAGAAGAGTTACGTAGAGGATGAAATCTACTAATATCTATGAATTTAACAGTCCATCATCATTATTTTATCCCTGTAACATCAATCAATATATATCTGGAATCAAATCTTCATCTTTGCACTACAGGCCAAAGATATTCATCAGTTGGTCATGTTCATCTAAACACATGTTCATATTTGCACTACATGCCAAAGATATTCATAAAAAATCATTCATCTTTGCACTACAGGCCAAAGATATTCAATTATATCATCATTTAGGACTGAGGATGATGAAAAATATTTTAAAGAAAACGAATCCAGTGAAACAAAAGAACAAATATTAAGGATTCGTACTTTAAACAATTCAAGTTGAAAAATACTTCATAAATAACCAGAGTGGAGTAAAATTAAAGAATGATCAAAACATGGATACAATCAAAGCTAGTATCCATAATAGATATTTTGGACGAAAATTAAAAATTTAATTTTTTTATGAATAGTGTCGTATTCGTGAATAGTGCCGTATACGTGAATAGTAACTCCAACACCAAAAGATAGAAATTTCACAAAAACATAATCATGCTTCGTGAATAGTATTCGTGAATAGTAACTCGTGAATAGTAACTCATGAATAGTAACTCGTGAATAGTAACTCATGAATAGTAACCCCGACATGAAAAAGTTCTAAATTTGATAAAAAGTTTCATCCAATATTTCGGCATAATGATATTGAAGAAATAATATCACTTACGAAGAAAATAACATCCATTACCTCGAAAGATTTGTACTTCTAGTTGGAATACTGTGTATAGTGTTGAAGGGAACTTGCACCGTATAACAATACTCAAAGTATCAAAATTCTCACAAGAATACGCTCAATATATAGAGAGAAAAATAGAGAGAAAACTTCAGTTTCTGGTGTAATTTTCAATTTTAACTTAAGCACCCTATTTATAAGAAAATGCTTAGAACACCAAAGCAGAAAATTTAATTTAATAATATATTTTTTCTACAACTTCCTACGCCCACTTACCAGCCCACAACATCAGCCACACATGCCTAAAACATAAAAAAATGTTTTTCCTAATTAAAATATTTTAAACTTCAAAAATTAATTATTTCGGAGCTTCAGAACTTCAATAATTCATAATAAATAGCTCTTTTGTCAGAAAAATTCAAAACTCGCAACTTTCCATAGGAAATACCATTATCTACAACTTTGCAGAAGAAAGTTTTTCCAAATTCCAAACAAAAATTAATCGAAATCCACAAACGGACGATTTTACAAGCTATAATCAAATTTCAGTCAAGAAATGGGTCCACCATCATGTTTAACATGTTTTAAACAACTTTTGCAACAAAAATACTCTTCCTTCTCATATACTCATATATCCCACATTCATTATAAAAATATCATAATTATTATATTATTAAAATATAATAATATATTTAAATGAATTATTTTATCAGAAAAAGATAAAATTTAATTTTCAACAATTGCCACATTAAAAATTTTCTCCATCTATATCCACATAAAATAAATATTTTTCTCATCATATAAATCAATAATTAATTATTCACGAATAATATTACAGAATTACAATACTGACAACCAAGCAGTTCCTAGGAAAGAAGGGGCTTTCCAATAAGAATTTCTCCTTACTGGCGCGCAATTAGGTGACCAAACCTCTCCTTAGACAGAACTTTCTATACATTGCCAATAATGTTTTCTAATAATATTATTCAGATAATATGAATTATTGCTTCGATAATGGAAAATACTGTGTAGTGACAATTATTGAAACAACAGTAATATAAAATATCAACGCAGCAATTATTGAATCAATAAAATAAAATACTGAACAGTAATTACTGTAACAATTATTGAGTAGTGCCTTCTTACGTAAGAATCAATAATTGGTGCAATACCGTGTGCTACTGTGCAACAACGCGTATTACTGTATTTTAACCACTGGGTATTCCAACAGTATTAACGGTGACAACTGCGCCGTTATTTATAAACAACTTATACTTGTCGTTTTATTCATCCAATCACTTTCCGTTATGGGGCCCACAAAAGACTACGCCGTTGTACGAATATTCTCCGACCGCAAGAATATTTAACGACCAAACAAATATTCTCCAACAACAATGAATATTTTATAACCACCTGCTTATTTGAAATATTTGCGCGTTTTACCCATAACTAACCACATTAATCAAATCAACCCTTACTATTTCAAAATGATAAATAGAGGAAATTAAATTTCAATTATTAATAATTTGGGGTCTTACAATAAATATATATTTATGAAGGAACAAAGTAGAAGTAGAAAGCTAAACATATGATAAGTGATCCTATATTTGGTAAATGAAGTAAATGATGCTGCATTAGCCATATGAACTTATAGTTTAGCACTGCCTACAAGCAAATCTATTAAGTCAATAAGTTGTTATTGTATTCCAGTTCTCGTTGGAAACATTATTTCCATTTTGTTGTTGGACAATGAAATCTTTGGTATTATATTTAAGAACAATTGTTGTTCTATTTATAATAATAATATTTTGTATAGAACTAAAATATTACTTAATGGATTTTGTGTACTTAACTTATGTAAAAATTATTTTACAAATTGAATAAACTAGTATAAGAAAAGGAGATGATTATACAAAAAGCTGAATGTGTGTATTTGCTGAAATATAATTGGGAATTATTTGAAAGATTTAAAGAATTCAGAAATAAAACAAATTGGCAAAGTATTAGTATTCTTTGATCGGATCAAGGAAGGAATACTTGTGCAATGAGTTTCTAGATCATCTAAAATGGTTTTCTCACAATGGTCGCCTCTTGATATATAATAATTGATTGATGTATCTGAAAGGAAAAAGCGTACATTGTTGGACATGGTGTGATCCATAATAATTTTACCGACATTCCAGTATCCTTATGGGATAATGTCCTTGAAATGGTTGCATATATACGAAAAAGGTAACCTCAAAATCTAGCCACAAGACTGCATAAAAGTTATGGACATGAATGATTCCTAATTTTAAGTAAGTTAAGATAAGGGGTTGTCCAACTTATGTGAAATGGTTTCAAAGGATAAGCTTGGGACAAGATTTTACAAGTACAGATTTGTGGGACATCCTAAAATAAGTTTACGGTATATGTTCTATAATCCTACTTAGCAAAAGGTGTTTGTTGTGAAACATGTTACCTTCTAAGATAAAAATGTTTATCATTGAAGGGGCTAGTGGGAGGATAATACATCTTGAAGAGTTCAAGAACCACAAAACATTATAATTCAAATAGGAGGAACCTCTAGATAGACCTATTGTACCACAACTAAATCGTAAATCTGGAATAGTACTGAAGATACCTAGGAGGTATGAATTTATCATAGATGATGATGATGAGGTACACATCATAAAAGATGATGATCTAGTTACATACGATGAGGTAAGAATTGTAGACACTCAAAGAAATGGATTGAAGCAAGCTTCTCAAATATGGAATATTCGTTTTGATGAGACAATTAAAAGAGTTTGATTTTATCAAAAACAAAAATGAACTAGTGTGTACAAAAGGGTCAGTGGGAACGTTGTGACATTTCTAGTATTATATGTTGATATATTATGGATAAGGAATGACATACTAATGCTACAATCAGTAAAGATAAAGTTGTCTAAACATTCCTCCATGAATGATTTGGGAAGAGTATTATAGTTGGGGATAAAAATATATAAAGATAGATTTAAAAAGATGCTCGGCTTAACCCAAGGAACGTATATTCATTTGATGCTAAAGTCATTTAGCATGACAAACTCCAAGAGATGTCTCATGTTGATGAACCCTGGAGTGTATCTCTCTTAATAGTCCTCATAGAATCCTAAAAGAGAGATCATATGAGTAACTATCATGTATACAATGAAATATACGAGACCTGATGTTGATCGGTCATATTATGGAGAAGATAACTGTAAGACAGTGAAAAACATCTTAAATTACTTAACCGACACTAAGGATGTGATCATATTTATGGTGAGTCTGAATTAAAACTAGAGGGCTTAACAGACTCATTTTTTTTCAGACAGACCAAGATGACAGAAAATCTAATTTAAGGTAAAGCATTACCTTGAACGGTGGTGCAGTGAATTAGAAAGGTTCCAAATAGTAAAGAGTTGCTGGTTTAATGATAAAGACAAAGTATATAGCTATAAATGAAGCTGTAAGTTGATTGTTTGGATGAAAAAGTTCATTACAGAACTAAAAATAGTTCCTAAGTCTCATCTTGGATCTAAACATGTGTTGTTGCACTTTCATTTGATTATAGGAATCATTGAAAGATGGAAAATTACTATCGAGATAGTGGAATTTCAAGAACAACATTACATATCCATTAACTAAAGCTTATCCAACAGTAGGATAATCGTCACTTAGAGAAGAAGGGTATGAGATACCATGTCGATTGGCTTTAATGAAAGTGGGAGATTAAAAGTAGTATGCACATAAGCTAATCTTATTTGATGCCAAAGCATATACTTTTTAACAATCTTATTCATTTATTAATAAAAATTATTAATTTATTAAAGACTTTTAATTATCTACATGATGCTTCTTTATAATATGTGATAAATGTTAGGATTTTGTGAAAATCAAAGTAGCAATCAAATTGCAAAATAAGCGGAAGCGTAATAAAATCAGATTTAAAAAAAAAATTCACAAACCAATTACCCGGATAATCCTTTATGCATATTATTAATTAAACGAAGAATAAGAAATTATGAAATCATACCCTTGTAGAAACGAGCTTCCTCAGGTACGAGTTCACCTCCTACTTCTCCGCGATCTCCTTGAATCTCCGGGTAGATTCCTTCCTTTGATCAATATAAGCCACCCAAGTGTATGGCCTCTAGAGGTGATCCACCAAGGAAGAAGAATTTTCAAGAAGAAGGGTGTTTTGGCTCAAACCCTAGTTTTTCCTATCTCTATAGAAAAGGAGGCGTACTCTCTAACTTTTTTTTGGAATTACGTATATTTGATATCTGATATAAGACTCCTCTTATAAAGATATCATGTAACCCTATTTTAATTAAAATAAGGTATTATTTATTTAATTAAACTCTTTTAATTAAATGGGCTCCCTAATCCTATTAGGGATAATTAATTAAACTCCTTTAACTAATTTTTCCTCCTAATCCAATTAGAAATAAATGAGAGTACTTATATTAAATTAATTCCTAAACCCTTTTAGAAATTAAAATAATAATAATTGTAATAATATTAATAAGACTCCTCTTATTAATTTATATTTAATATTTCTAAAATATTAAATAATAAATATTAAATTATTTAATTTATTCTATCACCATAGATTAAATTAAATATACTTAATATATTATTACGATTATGCCATTAACTTCTTAAATAATTATTCTTCCTTTTATGGTGTGACCCTTTAGGTTCTCCATATTAAACCGGTTGTGAATAAATCAATTAGAACAATTCTAATTTCATTTAAATAAATAAATTAAACGAATAATTTATTTAAATAAATAATATTTATTCTACAATAGGGATAAGCCTCCCTAGTGATCAACGACTTTCTAGATAATATAGATTTCAACATTAATCATAAAAGAACCTTTTTAGTAAATAGTTACCGTACAATTCAATCCTTCCACCATACAATGTCCCAATTAAATATAAGACATGGAATTACTGTCAAGTCTTATTTTATTTAATTATATGTATTTCGATTCCTAAATGCACAACTCCTAATGAATGCAAATTAGAAACTACTTTATAATTTCATTCCACCTTGGCCAAGGATTCCTGGGTTGTCATTTATCGAATCACATAGGACATTTCTCTTCTTTTACTAGATGTGGTAGATTCTTTATTGATCATTCATTGTCTTCATATATAACTTATTACACCCAAGCATACCCTTTGATATACTCTAAGAGTCTTAAGGAATAAGTCAAAGTGTAATTAATTATATATAAGATACTATGACGATATCAAGTCTAAGGATCATTTGTACTACTATCACTACAGGAATTCCTATTGACAGGCATGTAAAACTCCATTAGGTATTCCTTAGCGAGTCACGTTCAGTGAACTTATTCTCTAATAAGCACCTACATACTTGCTTTAGTGTCTCAACACAAATGATCATGAGATCAATCATCCTCATCCAATGAGCAAGCAACGTACGTACCAATCTATCCGGATTCACTAATCCCCTTTTTAGTAATCCATTGATTGGGAACATTTTAGTTTTAAGCTATCTAAGAATTTAGATCTCATTAGCATGATCTCATCATGATTCTAAAAGCATTGCTTAAAACTATGGGTTTATCACATATTATTAAAACAGCACCATGTTGATAATAAATGCCTTTAATAAATAATTATTTTATTAATAAATAAATAAGATTGATTACACAGTATATGCTTTATCATCATACATGATTGGCTTGTATGCATAATACTTTCAATCTCCCACTTGCACCAAAGCCAATCGCCGTGGTATCTCATACCCATCTTCTCTAAGTGGCGATCAAACTGTTGTTGTCTTAACGCTTTAGTAAATGGATCTGCAATATTGTCTTGAGAGTCCACACGCTCCAGGTTGACGTCTCCTCTTTCAATGATCTCTCTGATCAAATGAAATCGCCGCAACACATGTTTGGATTTCTGATGAGACATGGGTTCCTTAGCCTGCGCAACAGCTCCAGTGTTGTCACAGAATAAAGGCACTAGTCCTGTAATGCTAGGAACCACACCAAGTTCGGTAATGAACTTCTTCATCCAAACAGCTTCCTTTGCAGCTTCACTTGCAGCTATGTACTCTACCTCTGTCACTGAATCAGCAACTGTTTGCTGTTTGGAACTCTTCCAACTCACTGCGCCACCGTTTAAGGTAAACACATACCCCGAAACGAATTTATTGTCATCTTGGTCTGTTTGAAAACTTGAGTCTTTGAAGCCCTCTAGTTTCAATTCAGACCCACCGTAGACAAGAAATACATCCTTAGTTCTTCTTAAGTACTTTAAGATATTTTTCACTGCCTTCCAGTATTCTTCTCCTGGATTCGATTGATATCTGCTTGTTACACTAAGTGCATGAGCAACATCTGGTCTAGTACATATCATACCGTACATGATAGATCCTATTGCTGAAGCATAAGGAATCTTACTCATACGGTCTCTCTCCTCAGGTGTCTTTGGGGCCTGTTTCTTGGAGAGATGTATTCCATGGCTCATCGACATGAGACCTCTTTTGGAATCTTCCATGCTAAACCTCTTTAGCATCGAGTCAATGTACGTTCCTTGGGACAAGCCAAACATCCTTTTAGATCTATCTCTATAGATCTTTATCCCCAAAATAAAGGATGTTTCTCCCAAGTCCTTCATGGAGAAGTGTTTAGATAACCAGATTTTAATTGATTGTAGCATAGGAATATCATTCCCTATCAGTAATATATCATCAACATATAATACAAGGAATGAAACAGCGCTCCCACTAACCTTCTTGTACACACATGGTTCATCCTCATTTTTGATAAAATCAAACTCTTTGATTGTCTCATCAAAACGGATGTTCCACCTACGAGAAGCTTGCTTCAATCCATAAATGGATCGTTGTAGCTTACAGACTTGATTTGTTCCAACCTTTAAAACAAATCCCTCTGGCTGTGTCATATACACATCCTCCTCAAGTTTCCCATTGAGGAAGGCCATTTTCACGTCCATCTGCCAGATTTCGTAGTCATGGTAAGCTGCAATCGCAAGCAAAATCCGAATGGACTTGAGCATTGCTACTGGTGAGAAGGTTTCGTCATAGTCAACTCCTTGTCTTTGTTTGAAACCTTTTGCGACCAGTCGGGCCTTATAGGTCTCTACCTTGCCGTCTGCTCCAGTCTTTCTTTTAAATACCCATTTACACCCAATAGGCTTAATGCCTTTAGGTGGTGAAACCAAAGTCCATACTTGGTTCTCATACATGGAGTCCATCTCGGATTTCATGGCTTCTTGCCACTTCTCTGAGTCTTTACTACTCATAGGCTGTTCGTAATTCAATGGATCATCATCATCTATGATGCGTACCTCATTGTCATCTTCTATGACAAGTACATACCTCTCTGGTATCTTTGGTACTCTTCAGATTTACGAATAAGGTGTGGTACAGAAGGAATCTCTACTTGGTTAGGTACCTCACTTTGATCTGTAGTGGTTTGTGGTTCTTGAATTTCTTCAAGATCTATTTTCCTCCCACTGACCCCTTCAAGGATAAACTCCTTTTCCAAGAAGGCAGCATGTTTGGCAACAAACACCTTTTGTTCAGTAGGATTGAAAAAATAATATCCTAAACTTTCTTTAGGATATCCCACAAAAGTACACTTATCAGATCTTGCCCCAAGCTTATCGTTCTGAAACTTTTTCACATAAGCTGGACATCCCCAAATCTTAACATGCTTAAGACTAGGTTTCTTCCCTGTCCACATCTCACATGGAGTCTTAGGGATGGATTTCGTGGGAACCTTATTTAGTAGATATATGGTCGCTTCTAGAGCATATCCCTAGAATGACACCGGAAGATCGGTAAAACTCATCATGGAACGAACCATGTCCAACAGTGTTCGATTTCTCCTTTCAGACACACCATTCAGCTGTGGCGTCCCTGGTGGAGTCCATTGTGAAATTATACCATTTTCTTTGAGACAATCGAGAAACTCACTGCTTAAGTATTCACCACCTCGATCTGATCGAAGAATTTTAATACTTTTTCCCGTTTGTTTCTCTACTTCACTTCTGAACTCTTTGAACTTTTCAAATGATTCAGATATGTATTTCATTAAATACACATATCCAAATCTTGAGTGATCATCAGTGAATGTAATAAAATAAGAATACCCTCCTCGTGCATTCGTTGTCATAGGTCCACATACATCTGTGTGTACCAACGCTAACAACTCTGTAACTCTTTCTCCTTTTCCACTAAAAGGAGATTTAGTCATTTTTCCCATGAGACAAGATTCACAAGTTGGATATGATTTATAATCCGATAGCTCTAGGAGCCCATCTTTATACAACTTAGATAATCTTGTTTCATTAATATGACCAAGTCTACAGTGCCACATATAGGTATAATTAACATCATCTCTTTTCCTTTTCTTAGTTTGTTCAATTTGAAGTATATTTTCATTCAAGTCAAGAATGTAAAGTCCATTTCGTAAATTACCAACACCATATAAAACATTATTATTATAAATAGAACAACTATTGTTCTTTATTATAATGTCAAAACCATCCATATCCAATACAGATATTGAAATAATGTTTCTAATAAGTGACGGAACAAAATAACAATTATTTAAACTAATGGACTTGCCCGTAGGCAGTGCTAAATAATAAGTCCCTACAGCTAATGCAGCAACCTTTGCTCCATTTCCCACTCGTAGGACGACCTCATCCTTGCTCAGCTTTCTACTTCTGACCAGTCCCTGCATATTATTACATATGTGAGAACCACAGCCGGTATCCAATACCCAAGTAGAAGATTGACTTTCAGAAAAATTAATTTCAATCATAAACAAACCTTGATTAGGATTCGAAGCTTCTCCAAGCTTCTTCTGCTTTTGTTCTGCAAGATAATCCTTGCAATTCCTCTTCCAGTGACCCGACTTGTTACAATGGAAGCAAATTCCTTTGCTAGCTGGATCAGGTTTCTTTTGATCCTTCACTTTCGCCTTTCCCTTAGCCTTCTTGGATTTCTTCTTTTCAGAAGATACCTTGGGCCTCTTCCTTTTCTTGGAAGAATCATCCACCAGTAAGACATGGTTCTTCTTGGATGGGAAGTGACCTTCAGCAGTTTTCAACATGTTAAGTAACTCAGGCAAGCTGACGTCCAACTTATTCATGTGAAAATTCACAACCAATTGTGAGAAGGTGTCAGGGAGTGACTGCAAGATCAAATCTTGACTCAACTCCCCATCCATGACGAACCCAAGCTATCCAAGACGTTCAATCAGATTGATCATCTTTAGGACATGAGTCTCAACAGTAGTACTCCCGGTCATCCGAGATCGAAAGAGCTCCTCAGATATCTGATATCTAGCAGTCCTACTTTGCTCACCATATAGCTCTTGCAGGTGCAGCAGTATAGTAGGAGCATCCATGTTTTCATGCTGACGCTGAAGCTCGTTACTCATGGATGCGAGCATGATGCATTGAGCCACAGATGCATCATCTTGCCACTGTTTAAAATTAGCAATCTCTTCCTCAGAGGCTGTCTCTGCAACTTTTGCAGGTACGGGCGAATTTAGGACATAAGAAATCTTTTCAGCAGTGAGAACAATTCTCAGATTCCTTAACCAGTCCATGTAGTTCGGTCCGGTCAGTTTGTTAGCATCAAGTATGCTACGCAGTGAAATTAGTGAATGTGACATTTTCAAAATTCTGCATGTAAAAAGATAATATTTTAGCAAACATTTATTTAATTAATTACCAAAATAAATTAGGTCTTATTTTATATTGGTATCTCCCACTATTTTCTTCAAACTATATTACCCTCATGAATATAGTTCGGCAATATCTAATTAAAGATTTGCTATTGAGAATAAGGATCCAATTTCAAATGTATATAGCCTTGTGTGTGCACAACAAACAATATATAAATAAATAGGTAGACAACTCTTGTCAATTACATCATCATGTAACTCCTTATATTTTGCCTCTTAAATCATAATGGTCAAGTGTGTGCACATCCGAACTAAAATGATTTAAGTTAAGTCATACCCAGCATTTCCATATAAGTGAAGAGAAAACTACAACCCTTGTGTGTGCACAACAAAGCGGTAATGTTCAATTCCTTATAAACATCAAATGTAATAAAAACATCTCAAATATTTAATACTCTCCTTGTGTGTGCACAACATAACTCATATTAAATATTCAATGCTCTATTGTTTTTATCATGCTAGAAGGCGACGTTCGATATTCCAAATATCTTTGAACATTACAACTTAATATAATTTTGTTGAGGGGTTTGTTATTATTTGTCTCATCTTGTTTAGCGCGCATGCAATTATATATATAAAATACGTGTCATATAATTAAACATGCGAAGCATGTTTGAATAATATATAATATATATAATACTAGCATGCACATATAGAATACTATATTCTACCCGGATTGATTATGGACTTTATTTTAGTTTGGTTCACTAGAGCCACCAAGCGAACCAAAAGGTCAAACCCTAGGGTGCAAGAATAAACATTTAAATATAACTATTACATTTAAACCCGGGCTCCATTACAAACGGGTCTTCAAAATCTCCTTGATCCTTGATCTCTGATTCTTTGAAAAAATTCTAACTAATCCTATTACATTAAACTATTTAATTTAAATAGAAACCTTGATCAGCAGTCAAGGGGAAGTACATAGAAGAGAGATAGAATTTACATCAAGAAGAAAACCAGAAAAGACGAGGTACGCAGACCCCATTTAATAAAACCCATTCATTCAAACATCCAACTAAAATAAATCCAATCACATTGGTCAATAGTCCATAATCAATCCCATTTATTAACATACATATCACCATATGTATCAATAAATAAAATCATTCCATATATATATGAGTATCAAAATAATTAATAATTCGAAAATTCATACCCATATACATATATGGAATCAAAATAATTAATAATTCGCATAAAGTTTGGCTCATGATACCACTGTTAGGATTTTGTGAAAATCAAAGTAGCATTCAAATTGCAAAATAAGCGGAAGCGTAATAAAATCAGATTTTAAAAAAAAAAATTCACAAACCAATTACTCGGATCATCCTTTATGCATATTATTAATTAAACGAAGAATAAGAAATTATGAAATCATACCCTTGTAGAAACGAGCTTCCTCAGGTACGAGTTCACCTCCTACTTCTCCGCGATCTCCTTGAATCTCCGGGTAGATTCCTTCCTTTGATCAATATAAGCCACCCAAGTGTATGGCCTCTAGAGGTGATCCACCAAGGAAGAAGAATTTTCAAGAAGAAGGGTGTTTTGGCTCAAACCCTAGTTTTTCCTATCTCTATAGAAAAGGAGGCGTACTCTCCAACTTTTTTTTGGAATTACGTATATTTGATATCTGATATAAGACTCCTCTTATAAAGATATCATGTAACCCTATTTTAATTAAAATAAGGTATTATTTATTTAATTAAACTCTTTTAATTAAATGGGCTCCCTAATCCTATTAGGGATAATTAATTAAACTCCTTTAACTAATTTTCCCTCCTAATCCAATTAGAAATAAATGAGAGTACTTATATTAAATTAATTCCTAAACCCTTTTAGAAATTAAAATAATAATAATTGTAATAATATTAATAAGACTCCTCTTATTAATTTATATTTAATATTTCTAAAATATTAAATAATAAATATTAAGTTATTTAATTTATTCTATCACCATAGATTAAATTAAATATACTTAATATTTTATTACGATTATGCAATTAACTTCTTAAATAATTATTCTTTCTTTTATGGTGTGACCCTTTAGGTTCTCCATATTAAACCGGTTGTGAATAAATCAATTAGAACAATTCTAATTTCATTTAAATAAATAAATTAAACGAATAATTTATTTAAATAAATAATATTTATTCTACAATAGGGATAAGACTCCCTAGCGATCAACGACTTTCCAGATAATATAGATTTTAACATTAATCATAAAAGAACCTTTTTAGTAAATAGTTACCGTACAATTCAATCCTTCCACCATACAATGTCCCAATTAAATATAAGACATGGAATTACTGTCAAGTCTTATTTTATTTAATTATATGTATTTCGATTCCTAAATGCACAACTCCTAATGAATGCAAATTAGAAACTACTTTATAATTTCATTCCACTTTGGCCAAGGATTCCTGGGTTGTCATTTATCGAATCACATAGGACATTTCTCTTCTTTTACTAGATGTGGTAGATTCTTTATTGATCATTCATTGTCTTCATATATAACTTATTACACCCAAGCATACCCTTTGATATACTCTAAGAGTCTTAAGGAATAAGTCAAAGTGTAATTAATTATATATAAGATACTATGACGATCTCAAGTCTAAGGATCATTTGTACTACTATCACTACAGGAATTCCTATTGACAGGCATGTAAAACTCCATTAGGTATTTCTTAGCGAGTCACGTTCAGTGAACTTATTCTCTAATACGCACCTACATACTTGCTTTAGTGTCTCAACACAAATGATCATGAGATCAATCATCCTCATCCAATGAGCAAGCAACGTACGTACCAATCTATCCGGATTCACTAATCCCTTTTTAGTAATCCATTGATTGAGAACATTTTAGTTTTAAGCTATCTAAGAATTTAGATCTCATTAGCATGATCTCATCATGATTCTAAAAGCATTCCTTAAAACTATGGGTTTATCACATATTATTAAAACAGCACCATGTTGATAATAAATGCCTTTAATAAATAATTCTTTTATTAATAAATAAATAAGATTGATTACACAGTATATGCTTTATCATCATACATGATTGGCTTGTATGCATAATACTTTCAATAAACCCATAGTTTTAATCAATGCTTTTAGAATAATGATGATGATCATTCTAATGAGATCTAAATTCTTAGAAAGCTTAAAACTAAAATAGTTCTTAATTGTTGGATTACTAAATTGGGGATTAGTGAATCCGGATAGATTGGTACAAACGTTGCTTGCTCATTGGATGAGGATGATTGATCTCATGATCATTTGTGTGGAGATACTAAAGAAAGTATGTAGGTGCTTATTAGAGAATAAGTTCACTGAACGTGGCTCGCTAAGGAATACCTAATGGAGTTTTACTTGACTGTCAATAGGAATTCCTGTAGTGATAGTAGTACAAGTGATCCTTGGACTTGAGATCATCATAGTATCTTGTGAATGATGAATTATACTTTGACTTATTCCTTAAGACCCTTAGAGTATATCAAAGGGTATGCTTGGGTATAATAAGTCGTACATGGAGATAATGTATGATCAATAAAGAATCTACCACTTCTAGTAAAAGAAGTAAAATGTCTTATGTGATTCGATAAATGATAACCCAGTAGTCTTTGGCGAAGGCAAAATGAAATTAGAAAGGAGTTTCTAATTTGCATTATTTGGTGTTGTGCATTTAAGAATCGAAAAATATATAATTAAATAAAATAAGACTTGACAGTAATTCCATGTCTTATATTTAATTGGGACATTATATGGTGGAAGGATTGAATTGTACGATAACTATTTACTCTAAGGTTCTTTTATGATTAATGTTGAAATCTATATTATTTGAAAAGTCGTTAATCGCTAGGGAGGCTTATCCTTATTATAGAATAAATATTATTTATTTAAATAAATTAATAGTTTAATTAATTTATTTAAATAAGATTAAAATTGTTCTAATTGATTTATTCACAACTAGTTTAATATAGAGAACCTAAAGGGTCACACCATAAAAGGAAGAATAATTATTTAAGAAGTTAATGTCATAATCGTAATAATATGTTAAATGTATTTAATTTAATCTATGGTGATAGAATAAATTAAATAGCTTAATATTTATTATTTAATATTTTGGAAATATTAAATATATAAATTAATAAGAGGAGTCTTATTAATATTATTACAATTATTATTATTTTAATTTCTAAAGAATTGAAAATTAATTTAATATAAGTACTCTCATTTATTCCTAATAAGATTAGGAGGCTAATTAATTAAAAGATATTAATTAATTATTCCTAATAAGATAGGGAGCATAATTAATTAAAGGAGTTTAATTAATTAAAATAAAACCAAATTCCTTAATTGTTTAGGAGGGTTGCCCACATCTATAAATAAGAGGAGTCTTATTATGGGTAAGGGTGGTTCACACTTTCAAAAATATGTGAATACAGTAATTTCAATAGTTGGGAGAGTACACCCTTTTCTATGAGAGATAGAAAAAAATTAGGATTTTTGTCAAATACCCATCTTCCTGAATCTTTCTCTTCTTCCTTGGTGGATCACCTCTAGAGGCCAAACACTTGGTGGCTAACATTGATTAAAGGAAAGAACCAAACCTGGTGGATTCAAGTTGAACACTAAAAGATTGGAGGTGAACTTGTACATGAGGAAGCTCGAAACTTCAAGGGTATGATTTTTGATCTTCATATTTTCGTTTAATTAATAATTGTGCATAAAGGATGATCCGGGTAGATGGTTTGTAAAATTTTAAAACTCTAATTTTCCACTGCTTCCGCTTATTTTGTGCAATTTGATTGCGTGTATGAATCTTACAAACCTAACACACCATGCCTTGTCATGCCTTCACCTTACCTTAAGAGTTTCCTTGATGCAAACTACAAAACAAACATAAAAAACAATAAAACCATACTAAAAATACTTAAGTTGAGAAAAAATCTAGTAAATTGGTAACCAATAAGTAGGTCTAAAACCTATTTATCAAATAACCCCAAACTTGAACTATTGCTTGCCTTTAAGCAATGAACACAAATACAAATAAGAAATGCAAACTACAAGCTATGCAATTATACTATCATGCAAATGGATCCCAAGATTTCTAGTCATGTTAGAATTCCAATACGATATGCCTCAGATAAATATCCAAATCCAAGAACAAAGTATCAAATTGAGCTACATGCATAATGACATACAATTAAATAATCCACACCTGCTCTAAAGATGATGTGTGTGTCTGTGATGTGTTCACAGATAAGCTTGACAAAGTGTAATGACCCCAAATTTTATAAATAAAGATTTAATTTTCTCGAAATATTTTTTTTAATATTAAGGTGTGGATTTGAAATAATGTTATAGTTGTGGGTAATATTTACAAATTTTGAAAAGTATGCAAGTTGTTATAAAATATTTGATTGGTCAGAGAATATTCGTTTTATCAGGAAATATTCGTACAACGACGTAATCATTTGTGGACCCCACAATGGAATTACTGTCGGAATGAGAAAACAACAGAAATATCTTTTAATGAAAATAACAGCGAAAGTTTTACCGTTAAACTGTTAGGAATACCCTGTGGTAAAAGTATAGTAATACGCGTGGTTGCATAGTAGCACACGATATTTGATGCTTACGTGAGAAGTCACTCAATTATACTCAATTATTGCTACAGTAATTGCTGCATAGTATCTCACATTATTTGATTCAATTATTGTTATAATATTTTATATTATTAAATCAATAATTGAGATGACAAGTTATTCATATTATTATTTGCATAATTAACAATGTCTAGAAAGTTCTGTCGAGGAAAGGTGTTTGGTCACCTAATTATGAGCCAATAAGGAGAAATTCTTATCGGAAAACCCCATCTTTCTTGAGAACGATCTGGTTGTTAAAATCACGGGTTATAATAATGATGAATAAATGTTGTTAAAAATATTGAGGGGATTTTTATGAAGTATTTGTTGTAAATTTTGATTATTATTTGGACCTCTATTTACCCATTTTTCAAAATAATCGTTAGAAAATTATTCAGTATATATATATATATATATATATATATATATATATTATAAAGGTAGGGGGCATATGTGGGGCCCACGTGTGGAAGAAAAATGAAACGTGGGGCCAAACTTTATATATATATAAAGTTTTATTTTATTAGATTATAAATAGAATATATTATATTTTATTTAAAGTTTTTGTTTTATTAGAATATTTTATTGCATAGTGCTGTATAGTAAATCAAATATTTTCAGAAATCAGTCGAATTCGCTCGAATTTACTGTGCAGTCCCTGATTTTATTTTCTAAATAGTATTCTTCTATTCTCTTATAAATAGGATGCTTAGTTAGAATTGAAAATCACACCAGAATCAGAAAATTCTTCTATAATATTGGGCGTATTTCTTTAGAGTTTAAGGAAGCTTTGAGTGTAGAAAATAGTGAGTTTTCTTCAAGAATATATCCGCTATACCAGTTGGAATACTCTACTTTTTGAGGTAAGGGGTATTATTCAATTCATATTCGCTTACATTATTATTTTTCGTATTCGTAAGAAATTTTATTTCGTTTAATATTCGCAAGAAATATTATCTTCATTTAATATTCGTAAGGAATATTATCTTCATTTAATATTAGTAAGGAATATTATCTTCGCTTAATATTCGTAAGGAATAATATTTTCGTTCAACAATTGTAAGGGATATTATTTTTGTTCAATACTTATAAAATAATATTTTCTTCCATACTCTGTAGTATGTAAGTAATATTATTTTGTTTTAGATTCCGAATTCTATACGCTATGAAATTAGTAGAATAGTTCTTAAAATTTGCGCTTCATTCAATATCTTTTCATGGAAATATTATTCTGAGCATTCTTGATAAGTTTTAACTTTTTTATGCCAGAGTACTATTCACAAAATACTATTCACGGAGTACTATTCACTCGAGTACTATTCACCCGGGGTACTATTCATGACAAAAATTGATTTTTTTCGGTTCAAATCATTTTTGATACATTATTATTCTTGAATTTTACTCCACAAAGCAGTATCATGTTGACAATTTAGATATTCTTGAATTCTGAATAAATTAAAATATAAAATCTTTAATATTTATGCTTGATCTCATTTGATTGAATTTTTTATATCATTGTCATCATCCTCATTCTTATATTGTGATGAAAGTCATCTTCGGCCAAGGGTGCAAAGATGAACTGTTGATTGGTATGATTATGACCAGGGATTATTCGGTGTAATCATGACCTGTAATGTTACAAGTGATGTGGAATATTATGCTGAGTCTCAAAGACAATTGTTGGTATGATCATGACCATGCGTTCTCTTCAGCCAACGGTGCAAAGATGAATTGTTGTTTGGCATATTCATTAGCATTGGTGTAAACATGAATATCCTTGGCCCGTAGTGCATGGATAATTCGTGGTTATGATACTAATGAATATCCTTGGCCCGTAGTGCATGGATAATTCAGTGATGTGAATTATTTATTAAGCTGAGTCTCAACGATAAAATTGATGATAAACTTTTAAATCATAGAAGATAGTAGATATCATGTTCTACTTGACTCTTCTAATAGATTACTTATTCCGCTGCAGTTATTGATCTAAAACTTGTTATCTATTGTATCCTATCAGTTGTTATACCGTTGAAGGCTAAAGATAATTTATCTTGCATTATCTTATTCATAATATTTCTTACTGGGCTAGTTGAGCTCACCCTTTTCTTTCACTGTTCTCTTCAGGAAATGAGAATATAGCTGGGACTAGTCGGGGAATAGATTGATGGTCCAAATGGTTGTTTTAGTAGTCCTCGTTATTCTGTGAAATAGTGTGATAATAATTGTAATAAGATTGAATTTGAGTTTGGATATTGTCTAGAAGATAATATTTGTATTAAAACTCACAACTTATTTTTGTCGTATTCTGCACGACATTTAACAGTTGTATAAATTAAGTTTATATTTAAGTTCTGTACCATGTATTTGGAGACTCGGAATGGGTGATGAATACCTATTTTGGGGGCATCACAGTTGGAATCAAAGCTTTGGAATATGTTCTCTGGCTGAGATTTGAGACTAGAATTAGGAGGGGAGAGACGACTAATTCCTTCGCTAGTATGACCTACCTAAGTTTATTTGTTATTTAATTGGCCGGTCAGAGTATAGGGATAATATGTGGCATGTCTATTAACCTTTTTCTTGTGACATTAAAATGGTATCTGAAAATGTCGAGATAAGAAATGGATCACATGAGATCGTTGAGTCACTAACGATGAATAACCAGGATAATGTGCATCGAAAAGGCAATAATCCTTCTGTAAATAATAACACCAACAAAATGATGAACGATGGTATGTTTAGAAACTTTCTAGAATTTATATAAAACCAAATGAGATAGACTTATGTTCAAAATGCAGGTGGAAACACTTGTAACTCATGGCTGGTCACCACTAAGCAGTTCAATGAGTTGGGACCACCAGAGTTTTTGGGAAAGCCAGAACCACTTAAGGCAGAGTCGTGGATAAAGCAGATCACCAAGATATTTGATGTCTTGGAATGCTCAGAGGAGCAAAAGGTTCCCTTCGCCACCTTTATGTTGCGAGAAGAGGCAGATCATTGGTGGGAATCTGTAAAGCGTACTCAACCTGCCGTATTAAAGATGTCTTGGGAGAAGTTCCAAGAATTGTTCAATGACAAGTAATTTCCTGAAAGTATTCGTCACATGAAGGAGGTAGAGTTCATCAAGCTAGAGCAAAACAATATGACCGTGTCACAATACAAGACTAAGTTTGTCGAGTTGTCCTGGTTTGCATCCCATTTAGGTTGATAATGAGGAGCGAATGACGTGAATATTTCTGCGAGGTTTGAAACCCAAAATACATCAATATCTCAGTTCTCATAAACTTTGCTTGTATTCAGATGTTGTGAATAGGGCTCAGTTATTGGTACGCGATAATGAGACAACCCAACCAAGAGAGAGCGGCTGGCAAATCGATAATGCCAATAGTAGTAGTCATCGAAGCGGTGATAACAAACATGGAGGGAATTAATATGCCAGAAATGGTAACCACTTCGGTGGTAATCATGGTCAGGATAACAGGAAAGATGAACTAAGTGAGAACAACTTTAAGAAGAGAAGGTTTAATAATGATAAAAAGACGTTAGCACCAGCACCCGTTGTCAAGGAAGGAGAATGACCACTGGTCGTATGTTTCAAATGCGGACAGGTGGGACACATCCATCCAAACTGTACGCTTGCAACCTAAAACGTGTTTTAATTACGAAAGAAAAGGTCACCTAGCTCGATTTTAACATATAGCGAAGTCAAGTCCAGCTGGGATGGAGACGCCAAAGGCTATTCCAGATAAGTCAAAGCCGGTAGTTTAAGTGAGAGCGTTTGTCGAGGAACCCGAACGAAGTTATCACGAGTAAGTTAATCATAAACTCTTGCGAAATCTTTACCTTGTTCGATATCAGTTCTAACAATTCTTTTATTTCTCCTATTTGCGCTCAACATTTAAATTTAACTCTGGAGATATTAGACCTTGACTTATTTGTTGAAACTCCATTGTGAGAAACCTTTATTAAATCCACTATTTATAAGTCTTATTTGATTCAAATTGGTACCCTGACGTTACCTATCGATCTTATCACTTTGAAAATACTTGAATTTGATGTGATTTTAGGAATCGACTGGTTAACTTTTCATTATGCTAAAATTGATTGTTTTCATAAGGTTGTTAGTTTTCATATTCCTAACCAACCTGTTATGCAAATTCAAGCAACCAAATCACTAAAGTCAATCACTGTCATATTAAGCCATAAGTAAATAGTCCCGAACCTTTCGTTGGTGACTTCCAAGTCTTGGAATGCACCGAAGCCAGACATTCCGTAGGGGACGCCATGAATAATGGTGGCAAGTTGATAGGTATCAATGTGAAGTGCTATCCAAGTCTTGGATGAGAGTCACAGTTTTAAATAAAATTTCTATCGTTAATAAATTTCCTGACGTATTCCCCGAAGAACTTCCTAGCCTACCCCCAGAGCGTGAAATAGGATTTTATATCGACCTTGAACCCGGTACAAAACCCTCAAATATTTCTTCACCCAAAATGAACGTAACATGTTCCAAAGATGTTGGCTCGAGATGTTGAAGATTACGACCATACCATTCAATAACATCGTGGAAGAACGAATGTGGTAGTTGACGCGTTGAGTAGAAGATCGTATGCGGTTATGAGTGCGACGTTGTTAACACAAAGACCTATTTGTATGATTTACAAAGGATGAAGATAGAGTTAACGACTCCAAGAACCTACGTGAAGATATCGAATATACGATTAGAACCGACTTTAATCAATAAAGTTAAAGCTGCTTAAGCTACAGACTCAGAGCTGATGAATGTGAAGAAGAAGGTTCAAGAAGCCGTTATTCTAAAAGCAAGAATCGACAAAGAGAGGAATTCTCAACCCTCAATTTTATTGGTCCATTTGAAATCCTCGATCAAGTAGGAACTGTGGTCTATAGACTCGCTTTACCGCCAAGGATGTCGCGTGTTCATAATATTTTTCACGTTTCGATGTTACGTAAATATGTGGAAAACCTGAACCACATTATTGAATTAGAACTAGACGAGATAGCAGAAGATTTAACGTATGAGAAGATACCTGTTAAAATCTTGTATAATAAGAAACATATTCTACGCTCAAAGGTTATACCTCAAGAGTTAGAATCTGAAATGAAATCAAGGTATTCTCATCTCTTTGACATACCAGGTACGTACATCAATTTCGAGGACGAAATTTCATAAGAAGGAGAGATTGTAAGACCCTAAATTTTATAAATAAAGATTTAATTTTCTCGAAATATATTTTTTAATATTAAGGTGTGGATTTGATATAATGTTATAGTTGTGGGTAGTATTTACAAGTTTTGAAAAGTATGTAAGTTGTTATAAAATATTGAATTGGTGGGAGAATATTCGTTTTATCAGGGAATATTCGTACAACAACGCAGTCATTGGTGGACCCCACAACGGAATTACTGTCAGAATGAGAAAACGACAGAAATATCTTTTTATGAAAATAACGACAAAAGTTTTACCGTTAAACTGTTGGAATACCCGGTGGTAAAAGTACAGTAATATGCATGGTTGCATAGTAGCACACGGTATTTGATGTTTACGTGAGAAGTCACTCAATTATACTCAATTATTGCTACAGTAATTGCTGTATATTATTTCACGTTATTTGATTCAATTATTGTTATAATATTTTATATTATTAAATCAATAATTAAGATGAAAAGTTATTCATATTATTATTTACATAATTAACAATGTCTAGAAAGTTCTGTCGAGGAAAGGGGTTTGGTCACCTAATTGCCCCCGAATAGGGAGAAATCCTTATCGGAAAGCCTCCTCTTTCGTGGGAATGATCTGATTGTTAATATTGCGGGTTATAATAATGTTGAATAAATGTTGTTAAAAATATTGAGGGGATTTTTATGAAGTATTTGTTGTAAATTTTGATTAATATTTAGACCTCCATTTAACCATTTTTCAAAATAATAGGTAGAAAGTTGTTCAGTATATATATATATATATATATATATATATTATAAAGGTGGGGGGCCACATGTGGGGCCCACGTGTGGAAGAAAAATGAAATGTAGGAGGGAGGAATAATTGGTCACGGGTGGGGTGGGAATGGTGTGTGTGTGTGTATATATATATATATATATAAAGTTTTGTTTTATTAGATTATAAATAGAATATATTATATTTTATTTAATATTTTTGTTTTATTAGAATATTTTATTGCATAGCAGCATAGTAAATAAAATTTTTTCAAAAATCAAACGAATTCGCCCGACGCCCGTGAATATACTGTGTAGTCCGTGATTTTATTTTCTAAATAGTATCCTTCCATTGTCCTATAAATAGGATGCTTAGTTCGAATTGAAAATCACACAAGAATCAGAAAATTCTTCTTTTATAATATTGAGCGTATTTCTTTAGAGTTTAAGGATGTTTTGAGTGTAGAAAATAATGAAAGTTTTTTTCAAGAATATATCCGCTATACCAGTTGGAACACTTTCCTTTTTGAGGTAAGGGGTATTATTCAATTCATATTCGCTTACGATATTATTATTCGTATTCGTAAGAAATTTTATTTCGTTCAATATTTGCAAGAAATATTATCTTCATTTAATATTCGTAAGGAATATTATATTCATTCAATATTCGTAAGGAATATTATTTTCGTTCAACAGTTGTAAGGGATAGTTGTGACACCCCCAAAATAGGTCCAATCCATTCAACCTATTCTGAGTCGCCAAATACATGGTACATAAAACAAATACAACTTTATTGCTACAATTGTCGTGCAAAATACAATAACACATATATTGTGAGTTTTAATACCAACTGTGCCTCATGTCCCTAACTATGGACAACACCTCACATTGATGCATTACGTAAATGTACAGTCAATAACTATTTTAGAAATTAAAATCTTTGGGAAGTGCTCAAGGAAACCTTCGTACATAGGAGGCCATGATCTAAGTTATGATAAATATCATATGTCCAGAGAATTATCCTTGGTTAATCCAATAGACCCCAAAGAAAAATGAGAAGATTACTATCATGTTCCTTCCAATGGTGAGTCTTCTCTTGACATATAACTATCTCCACCGCCTGCGATTGAACATTATGCTTCAACCAAACTCCGAGATCATATAGGTAGTGCTCGTAGATATACTCAGCAAGTGGATGTGCATAACCCTATCTTATGATAACACGATGTTGTATGCCATTAGACATCTTGTATGATAGTGGCAAAACACCCTTCCAAAGTTAGGTTCACCTCACCCTCAACAGCTATAGACCACCATTCTATTCCCCTATTATCCCCGCTCGACCTAGCTACACTCTTATTACCTGAAAGGAATTATGAAGCAAAAGGGTAAGCACAAATAGCCCAGTAAAGAATATTATGACTAAGATAATATACAACAAATTATCATTAGTCTTCAACAGGGAAAAATCTGATAGAATATAATAGACAACAAGTTTTAGATCAACAAATGCAGCGGAAACATCAATCCATTAGAAGAGTCACGTAGAGAATGAATTCTACTATCTTCTAAGATTTAAAAGTCCATCATCAATATTTTATCCCTGTAACATCAATCAATATACATTTTAATTAAATATTTATCTTTGCACTACAGACCAAAGATATTCATCAGTTAATAATTCATCTTTGCACTACAGGCCAAATATATTCATTTATATCACCAGTCGGTCATGTTCATCTCTACACCTGTTCATCTTTGCACTACGGGCCAAAGATATTCAATAATATCATCATTTAAGACTGAGGATGATGAAAAATATTTTAAAGAAAACGAATCTAGTGAGACAGAAGGACAAATATTAGAGATTCATATAACATTTTATCCAAGATCAATAATACTTCATAATAACCAATTGTGAAGTGGAATTCAAAAATAAAGATCAAAATATGGATACAATCAAAGAAAGTAACCATAATAGACATCTTGGACAAAAAAGAAAATTTTATTTTTCGGTGAATAGTGCCGTATTCGTGAATAGTGCCGTATACGTGAATAATAACCCCGACACAAAAATTTCCAAATTTGATTAAAAAGTTCAAACCAATATTTCGGCATAATGACATTGAAGAAAATAATATCATTTAAGAAGAAAATAACATCCCTTACCTCAAAGAAAATGTACTTAGGAATGAAAGGTCGGAAGTGATGCTGAATGAAATTTGTACTGAACAGCAACTCTCAAAGTATCCAAATACTTACAAAATACGCTCGATAATATAGAGAGAGAAAGAGAGAAAACTTTGTTTCTGGTGTGATTTTCAATTCTAACTTAGCCCTCTATATATAGGAAAATGTTAGCACGCCGAAGCAGACTTGACCTGCTACCTGATTGCTTTACCTGATACTATTGCCACCCGCCACATTTGAAATAAAATTCAGCACATTTCTTCACCAACCACAAGTGGGGCCCACTCAATTCTAGAATTTTCCACCAAAATCATTTATAAACCTAATTTCCGAATCAGTCACCTCTTAAAATTCATAACAAATCATACGTTCATTTTTAACGGTTCAATATTTGTGGACATATACTCAACTTATATATGTATAACATATCCAAAAATCACAACGATCCAACGGTTGGATTAAAAATTATAACTCACGCAATATATCGTAAAAATACTGATTTGATTTTTAATACCTCCATTCCGATAAAAATACTGATAAAAACACCTCAACATTAATTCCTTCAATTGTAAACACATAATATAAATAAATTCATCATTTATATCCGCATCAAATAAATATTTCCTTATCATATAAATCAATAACTAATTATTCTCAAATAATATTACAGAATCACAATTATGACAACCAGGCAGTTCCTAGGAAAGAGGGGGCTTTTCAATAATGATTTCTACTTACTGGCACGCAATTAGGTGACCAAACCTCTCATTGACAGAACTTTCTAGACATTGCCAATAATTCTATCTAATAATATTATTCAAATAATATGAATTATTGATCTGATAATGGGAAATACTGTGCAGTGACAATTATTGAAACAACAATAATATAAAATATCAATGCAGTAATTATTGATTCAATAAAATAAAATATTGAACAGTAATTACTGTAACAATTATTGAGTAGTGCCTTCTTACGTAAGAATCAATAATTTAAAAATATTGTGTAATACCGCGTGCTACTGTGTAACCACGCATATTACTGTATTTTAACCACCAGGTATTCCAACAGTGTTAACGGTAACTACTACGCCCTTATTTATAAAAACTCAAACTTATCGTTTTCTTCATCCGACAGTTATTCTGTTATGGGGCCCACAAATGGCTGCGCCGTTGTACGAATATTCCCCGACAACAAGAATATTTCATGACCAAACTAATATTTCCCGACAAAAATGAATATTTTATAACCACTTGCGTATTTTGAAAATTTTCATATATCACCCTTAACTTTAACCTTTTATCAATTTAACCATTTACTGAATAACAATTATAAGAAAAATTGAATACTTTTATTTCATAAAATCTGGGGTCATACAATAGTACTTTTGTTCAATACTCGTAAGAAATAATATTTTCTTCCATACTCTGTACTATGTAAGTAATATTATTTCGTTTCAAATTCCGAATTTTATACTTATTTTGTTAAGTTTTGGCTTGTATACGCCATGAAATTAGTAGAATATCCTTTAAATTTGTGCTTCATCCAATATCTTTTCATGAAAATATTATTCTTAGCATTCTTGACAAGTTTTAACTTTTTCATGGCGGAGTACTATTCATAGGGTACTATTCCTGAAGTACTATTCATGGGGTAATATTTACTCAGGTATTATTCACCCGGGGTACTATTCATGATAAAAATTGATTTCTTTTTGGTTCAAATCATTTTTGATACATTATAATTCTTGAATTTTACTCCACAAAGCAGTATCATGTTAACAATTTAGATATTCTTGAATTCTGAATAAATTAAATTATAAAATCTTTAATATTTATCCTTAATTTTGTTTGATTGAATTTTTTATATCATTGTCATCATCCTCATGCTTATATTGTGGTGAAAGTCATCTTCGGCCAAGGGTGCAAAGATGAACTGTTGATTGGTATGATTATGACCAGGGATTATTCGGTGTAATCATGACCTGTAATGTTACAAGTGATGTGGATTATTAAACTGTGTCTCAGTGACAGTTGTTGGTATGATCATGACCATGCGTTCTCTTCGGCCAAGGTTGCGAAGATGAATTGTTGTTTGGCATGTTCATTACCATTGGTGTAAACACTGAATATCCTTGGCCCGTATTACATGGATAATTCGTGGTTATGATACTATTGAATATCCTTGGCCTATAGTGCTTGGATAATTCAGTGATGTGGATTATTTATTAAGCTGAGTCTCAGCGATAAAATTGATGATAAACTTTTGAATCATAGAAGATAGTAGATATCATGCTCTACTTGACTCTTCTAATGGATTTCTTATTCCACTGCAGTTATTGATCTAAAATTATTGTCTATTGTATTCTATAAGTTGTTATACTGTTGAAGGCTAAATATAATTTATTCTGCATTATCTTAGTCATATTATTTCTTACTAGGCTAGTTGAGATCACCCTTTTCTTTCACTGTTCTCTTCATGAAATGAGAATATAGCTTAGACTAGTCGGGGAATTGATTGATGGTCCAGATGGTTGTTTTAGTAGTCCTCACTATTCTGTGAAATAGTGTGATAATAATTGTAATAAGATTGAATTTGAGTTTGTATATTGTCTAGAAGATTATATTTGTATTAAATTTCACATCTTATGTTTTGTCGTATTCTTCACGATACTTAACAGTTGTATAAATTGAGTTTGTATTTAAGTTCTGTACCATGTATTTGGCGACTCAGAATGGGTGATGTAAACCTATTTTGGGGGCGTCACACAAAGGCTAAGATTTCACATGCTATACTTCTTAAGAAAGAAAACTAAAGTTCAAATCAAGAACTATGCATATAAATGAAACAACAACTACTCCAACACATCAATACAAACTAAAGTTCAGCAATGGGTTTGTTCTACTTTATTTTTACTCACGAGGGCGATTTTCACACTTTCCCGCGGTGTTTATTGATTTTTTTTATATTTCCCATGACTGTGAAATGTCTCATTCCATTAGGCTAACAGTGCTACCCCTTAGCGAGCTTTCAACCAACAACTCCCAGACCTTTAAGACCTTAGGGCGCTAGGTGTAGAGACAATCCCCTCGGGCGTACTTACTCAAGTAACAAAGGCCCCAAAACAAGACTAGCCACGATATTTTTATTTATTTCTCCATTTTTCTTTTCTTTTTTTAAAAATATCAAGTATACCCATGCGTTCCTAAAGCTTGAGTTTCAGTGTTTTCATAGCAATTACTCACTTTCTACATAATTCTCTCTTTAAAACAACGTTTTCCTCTCAGCAGATAAGTAAACTAATCTTAACCAACAAGCAAATATGAACACTAACGTGCTACCCGGTAGCATCTAAACAACATACATGAATCATATCATGTATAGCTCAAGATATCAACCAAACTCAAGAATCTATCAAATTTCTTAATTCATCATTGGCCAAATTAGAATTCAACTAACTAGATACTTGGAATTATGCAATGTTATGCAACTAAACAGATAAACTAAACAAATAATAAGCAATAAAAAGAAAAAAATTTTTGCAAAATTAAATTAATGCTACTAACATACAATAACTATACTAAACATTGATAAATGATGTAATTTACAATATATGCATGCTCTACACTACTAATTAAACCCAATACCCCCAAACTTAGCATATTCATTGTCCCCAATGAATGAAGGTAAAGGGCAACGAAAACTCCTTATTACTCGATATGGCCACCCTCCTCGGGTGGTGAATCTAGCGGTGGGTAAGGTACGACTGAACCAAATATAGGCCACTCTAACATTGTCCCTTGCTGCGCGAAGGCTTCGGCTAATGATCTTGACAGCCCATTTTCAAATGCCGAAAAGTTATCGTGGAGGGCATACACCTTCCTCTCCAGTCGCCTTAATCTGCGATCATCAACCCCAAAATAGTGGCATGGGTAATGTCTTAGCTCAAAAACTGCAGCTGCTCATCTTCCCAAGTAACTTCAGCTTTTGTGCATAGATGGGCTACTACTGAGGTGTTTGGGATGCTGCGTGTGGTGCTCCCCCTCATATAATGGAGCATGTTTTGGTGGAGGAGGTGGCCCACATTTATGTATTTACCCATGATGATTCCCCACAGTATGATTTCCTGCTCAGATGGGATGTCGTGCTGGTGTAAAGAAGGCATCAACTTGCCACAAATAAACAGGTTCCATGCCTTTGCGTATCGATTAAGTGCTGAACTTGCAAAATTGGTGGACTGATTTGTGTCTTATTTAGTAGTTCCACCTAGTACCAGGCACGCACAAATCAACAATAACTCTATCTAAATTTGTCTCAAACCTTGCAGTCTCGACCCAATTGGTTCGACCAGTCAGTGGGTTGGGCAAATTGAATACCTCCTGAATCGCCTGTGGGCGATAGTCCACCTGCATGCCTCTAACAAATGATAACCCACTCATTGTTTCCTTAGCATTGGCGTAAAACTTACGTATAATGGCCATTGGTATAGGCATCAGACTAGATACAACTCCTACCCAGCCTCTCTCTCTTATCATTTCCCAAAGCTGCCCATCTTACTTCTCAAGGATTGAATCCCTTTTCTTTCACAAATGTTTTGGTGACAATTCGGTAGTATTATGTCTGAGCCTCTAAACTGACATACTTGGTGAGGTCCAAGATGTCTTCATCTTGACTGCTAGAAGAGGAGGACTCATGAGTGTGGGAAAGTGCTCATTTTGGACCCATGGAGATTGACAAAGAAAAGCCCTAACTGATGTGAAAAGAGGAGAACTTAACTTCACTCTGTATACCCCAACTGGCAAACCCTAATTCAGCCCTTGTATGCTCTGAATAAACCTTAGTCACTAAGAATAACCCCTAAACTTATTATTTTCAATTACTCTGAACAAACCCTAGGCAAATCCTTTATATATGAGTGGTTGATATGTAGAAGTTGAGTGTTGGGAAGGAAACCGAATGAGTAAGAATCGTAGTGGGGTTGGATTGTAAGAGATTTATGGGCGCACAAGTAAAGGAGAGGTTACATTATGTTTCTAAGGATGCATAACTGAAGGAAATAAAGAGGTTATGTAGAAGTGGGTTACATTTAAATGACTTAAATCTGTCTGGGACCGGACTCAGGCGCAGGGCGCGCTGAGGTTAAGCTTGGATTGGGCGCGGACGCGCTGGGGCGCTGATTGCAATAAATCCTGGCGTGGGCACGCGTGTTTTAACTGAATGCCTAACGTGCCCGCGCCGCCCTAAACCCAGAACTGAAATTGTTTTTCACCATAAGAAGTAACAAGCAACAACTTTCTACTAGCTATCAAACCTGCATACCAAGCATTCACAAAAATGAGATATGCCTATTCTCAAATCAAAATTTCAACTGTATAACATATATGTATGATTGTATACATAAAAATGCTCTATATGCAATTTCTATCAAAAAGGATATGTGTATTAAGCTTTAATTAACATTTACGTCAATTTTTTTCATAATCATAAGAATTAAACATGGGGGGGGGGAAGAAATAGACATGATTCACCATCAAAATTAAACAGTAGAAAGAAGCAAAAATATATGCAACTGAAGATCAATTAACAGAATTAAACAGGAGGGAGAAAGAGATATGATGCAAATAGAATTAAACATGAAGAGAGAAGAGATATAATGAGGTGCCTCACATCGAGCGCTAGTTTATAGTATTTTAGCTTGACTATCTCTACCTTGATTAAGTAGTAGAAAGGATTTAGATGACCTTCTGCCTGTCAACCTCACCACCATAGTAATGCTTAAACCGCTATCCATTGACCTTGAAGGGCTTTTCTGGCCACTTGTCAAAAATTTCTATTGCACCATGTGGATATTCAGTCTTCACAGTAAAAGGCCCTGACTGTGAGACCCCAAATTTTATGAATAAAGATTTAATTTTCTCAAAATATTTTTTTGAATATTATGGAATGAATTTAATATAATGTTATAGTTGTGGGTAATATTTATAAATTTTGCAAAGTACGCAAGTTGTCATAAAATATTCTATTAGTCGGGGAATATTCGTTTTAACAGGAAATATTCATACGACGGCACAATCATTGGTGGACCCCACAACGGAAGTATTATCGTAGTTAGAAAATGACAGAATTATCTTTTTATAAAAATAATGGCGAAAGTGTTACCGTTAAAACTGTTGAACTACTCGGTAGTAAAAGTACAGTAATACGCGTGGTTGCATAGTAGCACACAGTATTGATTATTGATGCTTACGTAAGAAGTTACTCAGTTATACTCAATAATTGTTACAGTATTTACTGTTCAATATTTTATTTTATTGATTCAATAATTATTGCGTTGATATTTTATATTATTGTTGTTTCAATAATTGTCACTGCACAGTATTTCCTATTATCAAATCAATAATTCATATTATTTGAATAATATTATTAGATAGCATTATTGGCAATGTCTAGAAAGTTCTGTCAAGGAGAGGTTTGGTCACCTAATTGCGTGACAGTAAGGAGAAATCCTTACCGGAAAGCCCCTTCTTTCCTGGGGAATTCCCTGGTTGTCATTATTATGATTCTGTAATATTATTTGTGAATAATTAATTATTAATTTATATGATAAGGAAAATATTTATTTTATGTGGTTATAAATGAAGAAATTAATGTTGAGATGTTTTATCAGTATTTTTTCAGATTGGAGGTATTAAAAAAAATCAAATCGGTGTTCTTAAATCTCTCTTGCGTGAGTTATAATTTTAATCCGACCATTGGATCGTTGTAATTTTTGGATATGTTATACATATATAAGTTGAGTATATGTCCACAAATTTTGAACCGTTAAAAATTAACGTATGATTTGTTATGAATTTTAAAAGGTGTTAAAAATTATTCGTTTGTGGATTTCAGATATTTTTTGTTTGTAATTTGGAAAAACTTAAAGCCTCAAACTTGTAGAGAATTCGATTTTGTGTGGAATGGACATAAAATTTATATTTTTCTGATAAAAAGGGCTATTTATTATGAATTACTGAAATTTTGAAAAATAAAATAATTTTTATTAAAATTAGATGGGACCCACTTTTGGTTGTTGGGAAAGATGGCTGATCTTTGGTAGGCCCCACTTGTGGTGGCTGAAATTTTTCAAAAAAGCATGCGTAGAAAAAAAAAATTAAATTAATATTTTATTAATTTAGTCTCCTGTGGCGTTCTAGCATTTTCCTATAAATAGGGTGCTTAGTTAGAATTGAAAATCACACCAGAATCAGAGAATTCTTTTTTTATATTCTTAAGCGTATTTCTTTAGAGTTTTAGAAAGATTTGACCGTAGAAAACAGTGAAAGTTTTCTTTAAGAATATCTCCGCTATACCAGTTGGAATACTCTTCTTTTCAAGGTAAGGGATGTTATTTTTGTTCAATATTCGCTTGAAATAATATTTTCTTCCATACTATGTAGTATGTAAGCAATATTATTTCATTTAAAATTTGGAATTCTATACTCGTTTTGTTAAAATTTTGGATTCTATACTCCATGAAATTAGTAGAATATCCTTGATATTTGCGCTTCATCCAGTATCTTTTCATGAAAATATTATTCTGAGCATTCTTGATAAGTTTTAACTTTTTCATGTCGAAGTACTATTCACGGGGTTACTATTCCCGAATTACTATTCACGGGGTACTATTCACTCGAGTACTATTCACCCGGGGTACTATTCATGATAAAAATTGATTCGTTTTCAATCCAAATTATTTTTGGTACAATATTATTCTTGAATTTTACTCCACAAAGCAATATCATGTTGACAATTTGGACGTTATTGATTTCTGGATAAATTAGATTATAAATCTTTAAAAATTTATTCTTGAACTTGTTTTATTGAATTCCTATATCATTGTCATCATCCTCATGTTTATATTCTGTTGAAAGTCATCTGTGTTCTGTAGTGCATAGATGGACTTGGTATGATTATGACCAAGGATTATTTAGTATAATTATGACCATAATATTACAAATGATGCGGTAAAAGTCCTCATTGGTCCGTAGTGCATTGATGGATAGTTGTTGGCATGATCATGATCATTGATGAATACACGAATATCCTTGGCCCGTAGTGCATGGATAATTTGTGGTTGTGATACTAATGAATATCCTTGGTCGTAGTGCAGGGATGATGTGGATTATTTATTGAGCTGAGTCTCAGCGATAAAAGTGATGAAAAACCTTTTAAATCATAGAAAATAGTAGATTTTATGCTCTACATGACTCTTCTAATGGATTGCTTGTTCCGCTGCAGTTAAACTTGATGTTTGTTATATTTTATCAGTTTAACACTGTTGAAGGCTAACGATAAATTATTCTGCATTATCTTAGTCATAATATTTCTTACTAGGCTAGTTGAGCTCACCATTTTGCTTTCATCGTCTTCTTCAGGAAATGAGAACGTAGCCGGGACTAGTCAGGGAACGGAGTGACGGCCCAGATGATAGCATTAGTAGTCCTCACTATTTTATGAAATAGTGTGATAATAAATGTATTGAGGACTCCATTTGAGTTGAATATTGTCTAAAAGACAATATTCGTTTTAAAACTCTCAATTTATGTTTTGTCGTATTTTATACGACAGTTGTATTATTAAGTTGTATTTGAATTTTGTACCATGTATTTGGCGACTCAAGGTGGGTGATGTATACCTATTTTGGGGGCGTCACAGTTGGTATCATAGCTTAGGGATATGATCCCTGGCTGAGATGTGAGACAAGAACTAGGATGGGAGAGACGGGGAATTCCTTCGCTAGTATATCCTACCTAAGTTTATTTGGTATTTACTTGGTCAGTCAGAGTATAGGGATAATATGTGACATGTCAATTAACCCTTATTTTATGGCAGTATTTGAGAATGACAGCTGAAAATGTTAACAATGGAGTGAATGAGATCGTGGAGACACCTCTAAACACCAACCAGGATAATGCGATGTCAGGCGAAGAAGGAATTAGAGTTATCCATGTGGTGAGTAAAGAATTGATAGTTGCACCCGAGATAGTCGCAGAGGTAGCAGCTGAGAGTGAGGAAGTAGAGGAACCTGAGGAGAATTTATTAGAAGAATTTATGATCGAAATTTAGAATTGCAAAATAGTGTTCATGAGTTAGAAGAGCAGGCTGAAGAACGACATACGATCGTGGAGCAAAATGATGCAACAATTCAAGCTTGTGTTACCCGATATGTAATGCTTGAACAGAAGCACTCTTTGACAGAGTATAAGATGATAAAGCTTAAATCTGAGCTTAAGGAAGAAACAACTGAACGAGTGAGAATGAGTGATGCATGGGTAAAAGCCGCACGACGCGTTGATATTGTGGAAAGAGATGTCTGATCTAAGAAGGCTAAAACAGATGATATGCATTTCTCTTTTTGGACAGCAATTGAGAGAACCCAACATCGAGTTTTGAATTACCCTGTACATTGCGGGCAACCCTAATTTGATATGGATCGAAGATTAATGATCCAGATCATGAAACAGGAGTTCGATGAAGTAGTTGAGGGTGGAATCTACCCTATAGAAAAGTAAGTTTCAACGGTAGTGATGACACCAAATGCTGCCCCAAACAAGTCAAAGCCGGGTAGTTCAAGGGAGAGCGGTTGTCATGACTTCCCAACAAGCGAGGAACCCAAATAAAGTTATAACGGGTTAATTAATTATAAATTCTTGCGAAGTCTATACCTTATTTGATACCAGTTCTACCCATTCTTTTATTTCTCCTACCTGCGCTCAATGTTTAAATTTGACTCCAAAGAAATTAGACTTTGACTTATCTGTTGAAACTCCATTGGGAGAAACCTTCATTACATCCACTATTTATAAGTCTTTTTTTGTTCAAATCGGTACCCTCATATTACTTGTCAATCTTATTTCATTGAAAATACTTGCATTTGACGTAATTCTAAGGATTGATTGGTTAACTACTCATCATGCAAAAATTGATTATTTTCGTAAGGTTGTTAGCTTTCATATTCATAACCAACCTATTATGCGAATTCAAACAACCAAACAATTAAAATCAATCACTGTCATCTCAAGCTATAAAGCTATTCGTTTATTAAAAAACGGATGTCAAGCTTTCTTAGCTCATGTCACGGATTTAAACAAAAATACGTCAATTTTGAATGATATTTCTATTGTTAATAAATTTCCTGACGTATTCCCTAAAGAATTTCCTAGCATACCCCAGAGCGTGAAATCAAATTTTGTATTGACCTTGAACCTGCTACAAAACCCTCAAATATTTTTTTTCACTTAACACGAACGAAATATGTGCTGAAGACGTTGGCTCGAGCTGTTGAAAGATTACGATGATACCTTTCAATACCATCCTGAAAAAGCGAACGTGGTGGCTGACGCGTTGAGTAAAAGATTGTATGTGTTTACGAGTGCGAATATAGAAACCTATGTGAAAATAGCGAATATACGATTAGAACTAACTTTAAATGATAATGTTAAAGTTACAGACCCGGAGCTAATGAATACGAAGAAGAAGGTTCAGGAAAGCGTTATTCTAGAAGCAAGAGTCGAGGAAGACGGCCCATTTGAAATCCTCAATCGAATAGGAACTGTGGCCTATAGACTCGCCTTAATGCCAAGTATGTCGTGTGTTTTTCACGTATCGATGTTACGTAAATATGTGGACGACCCGAACCACATTATTGATTTAGAACTGGACGAGATAGCGAAAGATTTAACGTATGAAGAGGTACCTGTTAAAATCTTGGATAAGGAGGAATATATTCTACGCTCAAAGGTTATACCTCAAGAGTTAGAATATGGCGAAGTGTCCTCATCTATTCGGCATATCAAGTAAGTATTTGAATTTCGAGGGCGAAATTTCATAAAGAGGGGAAATTATGAGACCCCAAATTTTATGAATAAAGATTTAATTTTCTCAAAATATTTTTTTTTGAATATTATGGAGTGAATTTAATATAATGTTATAGTTGTGGGTAATATTTATAAATTTTACAAAGTACGCAAGTTGTCATAAAATATTCGATTGGTCGGGGAATATTCGTTTTAACAGAGAATATTCGTACGAAGACACAATCATTGGTAGACCCCACAACAAAAGCATTGTCGTAGTTAGAAAACAACAGAATTATCTATACTTTATGAAATTAGTAAAATATCCTTGATATCTGCGCTTCATCCAATATCTTTTCATGAAAATATTATTCTGAATATTCGTGATAAGTTTTAACTTTTTTATACCATAATACTATTCACGGGGTTATTATTTCTGAAATACTATTCACGGGGTACTATTCACTCGAATACTATTCACATGTGGTACTATTCATGATACAAAATTATTCATTTTCAGTCCAAATTATTTTTGGTACAATATTATTCTTGAATTTTACTCCACAAAGCAGTATTATGTTGACAATTTGGACGTTATTGATTTCTGGATAAATTAGATTATAAATCTTTAAAAATTTATTCTTGAACTTGTTTTTATTGAATTCCTATATCATTGTCATCATCCTCATGTTTATATTCTGTTGAAAGTCATCTGTGGCCTGTAGTGCATAGATGGACTTGGTATGATTATGACCAAGGATTATTCGCTATAATTATGCACCGTAATGTTACAAATGATGTGGTAAAAGTACTCATTGGCCCGTAGTGCATTGATGGACAGTTGTTAGCATGATCATGACCATTGATGAATACACGAATATCTTTGGCCCGTAGTGCATGGATAATTTGTGGTCATGATACTAAAGAATATCCTTGGCCGTAGTGTAGGGGTGATTCAATGTTGTGGATTATTTATTAAGTTGAGTCTCAGCGATAATAGTGATGAAAAACCTTTTAAATCATAGAAGATAGTAGATTTTATGCTCTACTTGACTCTTCTAATGGATTGCTTGTTTCATTGCAGTTAAACTTGATGTTTGTTATATTTTATCAGTTTAACACTATTGAAGGCTAACGATAAATTATTCTGCATTATCTTAGTCATAATATTTCTTACTGGGCTAGTTGAGCTCACCCTTTTGCTTTCATCGTCCTGTTCAGGAAATGAGAACGTAGCCGGGACTAGTCGGGCAACGGAGTGACGGTCCAGATGATAGCATTAGTAGTTCTAACTATTCTATGAAATAGTGTGATAATAAATGTATTGAGGACTCCTTTTGAGTTGAATACTGTCTAGAAGACAATATTCATTTTAAAACTCTTAGTTTATGTTTTGTTGTATTTTACACGACAGTTGTATTATTAAGTTGTATTTGAATTTTGTACCACGTATTTAGGCGACTCAAGATGGGTGATGTATACCTATTTTGGGGGCGTCACACTGACCACCTTGACTTGAGCTTTCTTAGGAAGAGTTTAAGTCTAAAATTAAATAACAACACTGCTTTCCCTGGCTCAAATATCCTTTCCATAATCATGCGATCAAGCCACCTTTTTACCTTTTCTTTGTACAATTTAGAATTTTCATAGGCCTGCAATCTAAATTTGTCTAACTCATTGAGTTGGAGTAAGCGTTTCTCCCCTGCAGCCTTTAAGTCAAAATTTAGCTTCTTTATTCCCCAATAGGCCTTGTGTTCAAGCTCCATGGGAAGGTGACAAGCCTTTCCATACACAAGCTGAAATGACAACATACCCAACGGTGTTTTGTAGGCAGTCCTATAAGCCCATACCACATCATCCAATTTCAGCGACCAATCTTTCTTCGTGAGGTTCACAATATTTTCCAATATTTTTTTCACCTCACGATTTGACACTTATGCTTGGCCATTTTTCTGGGGATGGTAAATTGTAGCTTTTCGATGATTCACCCTATATTTAGCCAACAAAGCTGTAAACTGAACATTGCAGAAATTGCTTCTTTCATCATTAATGATCGCTCTGGGAGTCCCGAACCTCGTGAAAATGCTCTTTTAAAGAAACCTCAGAACCACCCTAACATCATTCGTTGGTAGAGCTGCCACTTCCACCCATTTGGACACGTAATTGACTGCCAACAAAATGTAAAAATTCCCACATGATGAAACGAAGGGCCCCATGAAGTGTATCCCCCAGAAATCGAAGATCTCCACCTCGAGGATTGCATTCAAAGGCAATTCAGTATGCTTAGATATGTTCCCTACCCTTTAACATCTATCACATCCTTGAACAAAGCTGTAAGCATCCTTGAAGATAGTCGACCAATAAAAACTTACTTGCAAAACCATGGCCGCTATCCTTTCACTCCCATAATGACCTCCACATACTGACACGTGGCAATCCTGCAATATACCCTTCGTTTCACTATATGGAATGCACCTTCTTATCATTTGATCAGCACACTGCTTGAACAAGTAAGGTTCATCCCAAATAAAACATTTCACATCGTGTAAAAACTTCTTCTTTTGATGCCCAGTCAAGTCAGAAGGGATTATCTTTCTTACTAGGAAGTTTGCATAATCTTCGAACCATGGCACTTCGCCTTTCACCACGAACAATTGCGCATCTAGGAAGGACTCATTGATCATCACTTTATCATTTACATCCCTTACCGGATTTTCCAATCGAGATAAGTGGTCAGCCACTTGGTTCTCAGTCCCTTTTCTGTCCCTGATTTCTAAGTCAAATTCTTGTAAAAGAAGTATCCACCTGATACGACGGGGCAGTGTCATCTTTCTTTTCTACCAAGTACCTGATCGCTGCATGGTTTATATACACAATCACTCTAGTCCCAATTAAATAAGCATGAAACTTGTCAAATGCATACACCACTACTAGAAGCTCCTTTTCCGTGGTAGTGTAGTTCAACTCGGTGTCAGTAAGGGTCTTGTTGGCATAATAGATAACATGGAAGACCTTATCCCTACGCTGGCCCAAAACAGCTCCCACAACAAAGTCACTTGCATCAAACATCAGCTCAAAAGGAAGGTCCCAATCTGGTGTTGTAATCACAGGTGCCGTAGTCAACTTCTTTTTCAAATGTTCAAATGCAATCAGGCATTCCTCATCAAATTTAAATTGGACATCTTTTTGTTAAAAATTACAAAGTGGCTTTGTAATCTTTGAGAAGTCCTTTATAAACCAACTGTAGAAGCTTGCATGCCCCAAAAAACTACGAACACCCTTAACAGAAGTGGGTGGAGGCAAGTTCTCAATTGTTTCCAATTTAGTTCTATCCACCTCTAATCCTTTCTTCCAAACTTTATGTCCCAATATTATACCTTTTTATACCATAAAATGGCACTTTTCCTAATTTAGAACAAGATTCGTCTCAACACATCTTTTTAACACCATTACCAAATTCTCCAGACACAGATCAAAGTAATATCCAAAAATAGAGAAGTCATCCATGAAGACTTCAACATTGTGCTCAACTATATCCGAGAAAATGACCATCACACACCTCTAAAATGTGGTCAGGGCATTGCACAACCAAAAGACATCCTTCTAAAAGAAAATATTCCATACGGACAGGTAAAAGTAGTCTTTTCTTGGTCTTCTAGGGCTATCACTATTTGATTATATCCTGAGTACCCATCCAGAAGGCAGTAGTATTTATGAGTTGCCAGCCTATCAAGTATCTGATCAATTAATGGGAATGGAAAATGATCTTTTCTTGTAGCCTTATCCAGTCAGCAGTAATCCATGCAGACTCTCCAACCCGTCACTGTTCTGGTAGGTATTAGCTCATTGTTTTGGTTGGATACCACGATCATACCCCCTTTATTCGGCACACACTGCACCGGGCTCACCCAAGAGCTGTTTGATATTAGATATATAATCTATGCATCTAACAACTTTAGAACCTCCTTCTTAACCACTTCCTTCATAATAGGATTCAGCCTTCTCTGTTGCTGCACTGATGGTTTACTATCATCTTCCAGCAGGATCTTATGCACATAGAATGAGGATTTGGTCCCCTTTATGTCTGTTATGGTCCATCAAATTACTGACTTAAATTCTCGTAGTACTCGTAGCAGTTTATCTTCCTGGTAAGATGTTAGTGCAACAGAAATAATAACAGGCAACTTTGAAAATTCACTTAGAAATACATACCTTAAATGATCTGGAAGGGGTTTAAGTTCAAGATCTGGAGGCATCTCAAGAGAAGGCTTGAGTCGTGCTGATGTCTCCCCAGAAAGCTTGAGTGGCTCGATAGGAATCTTAAATCTTCGAAACTGGGGTGTTGTGTCAAGAATCTGTACATATTCTGCAATCTTAGTACCTTCCATCTCTGAATTTCCCAATATAACACTTTTCAAAGGCTTATCATCAAACAAATTTCCAAATTCTTCATTTAACATTCTGTCTACCATATCAATTCGAAAGCACTCTACTTCGTGGGTGGGAAAATTTATAGCCTTAAACACATTAAAAGTGACCTTTTGATCATGCACTCTCATTGTCAACTCTCCTTTCTGGACGTCTATAAGAGTTTGCCCCGTGGCTAGGAAAGGTCTCCCAAGGATGATTAGTATATTTCTATCCTCTTCATAGTCTAAGATGATGAAGTCAGCTGGGAAGATAAATTTATCTACTTTGACCAAAACATCTTCAACAATACCCCTTGGATAAGTGATGGATCTGTCAGCAAGCTGTAGTGATATATTCGTCGTCAGCAATCCAAATTGATTGAATACTGACAGAGGCATAAATTTTATGCTCGCCCCTAAATCACATAGGCATTTGTTGAAAAATATATTTCAACGGAGCATGGTATTGTGAAACTGCTTGGGTCCTTAAGCTTTGGAGGTAGCTTACGCTGTAGCACTGTACTGCACTCTTCTGTCAAGGTCATTGTCTCAAAGTCCTCTAATTGTTTCTTCCTTGATAGAATGGCATTCATGAACTTCGCGTAACTCGGCATCTGCTCTAAAGCCTATGTGAACAGGATATTTATCTGCAAGTTTCTTGAATACCTCTAAAAACTTGGCAAATTGCTTATATTCTCTTTACTTTTGCAATCTCTGTGGATAAGGGACAGAAGGGTAAACAAGTGGTGGTTTAGTTGTGGGTTTTTTAGTTAACTCTTCATGATTCTTCTCCACTACCCTCTGTTCAGAACCTTCTTTTGCCAAACCATCATCAGAGCCAACTTCCTCTTGGAGTGGTCGCGTGGGCTCCCCTTCTATATTGGGTGCGAGCACGCCGGCCTATAAGTCTACAGTCTGCTTTCCTTATCTGAGTGTAATAGCTTGACATTGATCTTTTCCTTCCCTTCTTGGATTGGCTTCAGTAGTAATTGGCAAAGCTCCTTGTGGTCTACTGTTCAACATATTGGCCATTTGACCCATTTGAGTTTCCAAATTCTTGATAGCCACGACTTTTCTCTTTATCATAACTTCAATATTTTCCATGTACTTCAGTATCATTTCTTCCATCTCTGACTTCTTTTCTGGTTGAGGTACAAGTGGTGGATGATGTTGCTATTGTTGTTGAAATCCAAGAGGGTAAGGAGGTTTGGGTGAATATTTCTAGTGAGATTGTTGTGGTTGATACTGTGGTTGAGATTAAAATTTTTGTTGTGGTTGGTGTTGTTGCATGTTCTGACTGTTGTTCCAACTAAAATTGGGATGGTTGCAGTTGTTGGTTAAGAATTTTGGTACTTGCTCACAAATCGCATTGATTCTGGACTGAAAGTACATTGGTCTATTTGATGTGACCCCGTACAAAGCTCATAGACAGTAAGCAACTGACTTTACTTTGTTTTATGCCAATGAATCAATCTTCTTTGCCATGGCTACCATTTGGGCTGACAATGCTGTAATGGTATGCACCTCTAACATTCCCTTGACTTTTGGTTGTGGAATCCTGGCCGTTTGATTCTGGAAATTGTTCATTGCCATAGTCTCAATAAGCTCGTAAGCTTCTTCATAGATTTTAGCCCACAAGGCTCCTCCTGCAACATCATCTACTATTGGCCTAGACTGCCAACCCAATCCATTGTAGAAGGTATTTATGACCATACAGTCAGGCATTTCATGGTGAGGGCATTTCCTTAACATTTCTTTATAGCGTTCCCAGGCTTCATACAGTGATTCTCCCTATTGCTGCTCAAATTGGGAAATAGCAGTTCTCAATTTTGTTATCTTAGCCATAGGGAAAAATTTGTCTAAGAACTTCTGTGCTAAGTCCTCCCATGTGGTGATTGACCCATATGGAAATGAATGGAGCCAACTTCTTGCCTTATCCCTCCAAGAAAATTGAAACAATCTGAGCCTTATTGCATCTTCTGACACACCATTGTATTTAAAAGTGTCACATATCTCAATGAAATTCAGCAAATGCTTATTGGAGTCATCAGTAGTAGCACCCCAAATTAAACTGAATTCTGCACCATTTGTATCATTTCTGGCTTAATTTCGAAGGTATTTGCTGCTATAGCTGGCCTTATAATGCTCGCCTACAAATCATTGATTTTTGGCATAGAGTAATCCCTTAAGGCTCTGTGTTCTTCTCTATGCTCTTCTGCCATGTTGGTTGATGATGTCTCAGTATTTACTTGTGTGTTCTGACGTGCACCCGCTCTCCAAGCTCTACCATTGATGTTGTCATGTGCAGGTATCAACTCAGGATTTGACGATCGCGTGCACATATACTATACACAAGTACATGAAATGTAAACAAAAACAAAATAGAAATGAGATAAGATAAGAATTGTTCAAGCCAAACAAATCTAGCTTAAGTTGATGACGACAATAATAAAAATAAACGCCATTCCCCGGCAACGACGCCAAAAAACTTGTTGGGCTTGTTAAGGGTTAACAAAATAGACTCTAACTCATGCAAGTATACACAGGTCAACAAGTAGTATAGAGTAAAAAAGTATCGTTCCCACGGAGAAAGGTGAATAATTCTATACTAGCATGCAACAACCTTATCGCTATTTCTGGTTGCTTAAACGATCAATTAACAAGCAAATTGAAATCTAAATTAATTATCAACACAAAATTACTAAAAACTAAATTTAGGGAATCAAAGTGGAGAGTAATGGGATCCTAATGTCATTTAATACTTTATCTAGAATGCACGCCTCTTGTTATGCTAGATTAATTACTATGGACAACTAGTCGAGAGCGTAAAAGTGAAACATGGCCATCTTTTGATGTACCATGTCCAAATCACACAAAATCCACAAAATGATAAAATTTATACGGGAATCAATATTACCTAACCACTATATGTCTATGTGAATTACAAGCAATAATGATTTAAGCACAAGCCCTCTCAACAACTACGCATGGTGAACCGGTATATGCCTATCCGGTCACGAATCAGGAAACCTAACACATGTAAATCTCATGAACACATGCTAACATGGTCTAATCCACACTTATATTTCCTTTTTCAATTCAATATAAGTTATTAGGGTGAATGATGATCAAGCATTCAAACATTTAAGCACAACCAAGTTAGGCAATTCAACATAACCATACAAGCAATCACAAGTAGGCATACAAGTCTGTACTATGCAATAAACATCATTAGAATCCCATAATGGAAGTTAGTTCATTGCTGAATCAACACCCATTATGGGATTTAAGCCAAGCATTGAAATAAACAAAGAGAGCAAACAAATTTTAGGGAAATGAGAAAGTAAATCTGATAAAACCCTGCACCACAGTGCACCTTCAAGCTAGTTCAAGTCCACAATCATCACCAAAAATGAAAACCAATATTTACAATCTGTTCAATCTAGAGAGAGAAGCTCAAAATGGTAGAGAAATGCTATGAATTCTCTCTAGACTATAAAACCCTAAAAATAGTAAAGACAAACTGATAGAATACATCTTTTTCAACCAACAAATACACCTAAATATAGAAATCACGCTCAACAATATAAAATGAATATTCAACATTTAATTTAAGTCTGACTGGCGCGGCCGCAGGGGAGCGTAGCACAAATCGGACGTTAGCGCGCTGGTACTGCATCTGAAAACTTCCTGGCGCGGGCACGCCGTGTCCCTGGGATAAATGGGTGCAGGTGCGTTGAGTGTGTTTACATCTGGAATGCTATGGTGCGGGCGCGTCGTGTCTGGCCTGTTACTAGGCGCGACCTCGTTGGTGCTGGCTTTTGCATACTGCTGATGTCCCGGTGCCGTGTTTATACTGTTGTTAACTCATTCTTTTCTTCACTTCTTTCTTCTTCACTTTATCACTTTAAAGACCCTCTTCACATGCTTTAGTTCAGCTCCAAATCTCCATCCTTGCCATTGCTCAACATGCCATGCCATTGCTAAGCCATCACTATGCCTTGTCATGCCTTCACCACGCCTTAAGTGCTTTCTTAATGCAAACTACAAAACAAACATAAAAAAAATAAAAAACAATAAAACCATACTAAAAATACTTTTGTTAAGCAAAAATCCAGTAAATTGGTAACCAATAAGTAGGTCTAAAACCTACTTATCAGATGGAAACTGTAATACCCGAGAATTTCTGAATATTAATAATAAATAAATTAATGGAAGTCAAATATTTTCTTAAATATAATTAAATATTGTTGTGGCATGTGAAACTCTATTCAATTAAGTTGAGTATAACAGCAAGGTGTTGTGATGAGACTGGTAAAGATCTTAACATAAAGTTTATCAGAATTGCCAATGGAGGATTGAGAGAATCATTACGTGAACTAAAAGAGAAAAAAATTTAATCAGAGAAAGATTCATTATGTGTAATTGTATAACTCCATGCATATAATGAATAGGATTTTTAACTAATAACATTATTGTTTTGGGATTTATTCATGCTATGTGAAACTGGTATGATGATAGAGGTCAGAACTGGCTTGAAGCTAAACCAGTTTGGCACTACCAGGATCTGGCGCAACAACGCCCTTCCTGAAATACAAACTGGCACAGCTGTGCCAGTGGCCAAAGTTAGGAAAGTTGGTTATTACTGTAGGAATTATATGAAACATTATTGTAATGTGTAGCATTATTAAAAAAAATATGATAGGAGTAAATTTAATGGTATGAAGTACCAAGTAGCACAATAAAATCATGTGTGACATTTTAATACATAAATAATTAATTAATTGTGCATCTCAAAAATTTCAGAAAGAAATTAAATGTTTTAAAATAGACATTTAATATTGGATAGTGTTATAATATTGATTTATGTGCACTAATATTATCCATGAAGAATACCCGGATAATAATACCTAACTGCATTATTTTATTTGCGTTAAATATTAAATTATTTAAATCGAATGAACATGAATTATATAATATGGGTACATATATAATACCTAACTTTTCATTTTGTAGTAACATTAATGTATTAAAATCTCATGAGGAAACCAAAATGGAATTAAATTAACCACAATTGAACCAAATACTGAGGATTTAAAAGCCCTATACCATTTCAGTTACCAAACAGTAACCTATATCTTCTTTACGTGAACTGTCGAGCTTGAACAGTGGCTAGCTAGGGGAGGTGATGATGGCTATGAAAATGGCTGAGAATGGGTGGTTGAGTAACTCGTCTACGACCATTGTCTTCTTCTTCTACCCCATGGATTCCAACCTCAGTGAAAAATCATTAACGAGTCAATCATTATTTTATAAAAAGGCAGTTTCATTTTCATTTTCCCGTCACTGTGAATTGCCTGTTGAATTTCAAGTTTGAGAGTGTGAGTTACTTGTGATTGAGAAGGAGTCTAGATAATGCAGAGGGAATGAACTAAGCTGACTAAGCTTCATAGAAGGTAAAATTGTTGTTTTAAGTTCTTAATTCCAAACTTGGCAAATCATAGAAATCCTACTTAATTCGTTCAAGCTTAATTTGAAATTACTACCAAAGTGCTTATGAAGCTTATATGTATGTATGAACCCTTTATGGATAGGTTTAAGCATGTTTAGAATGAAGAAATCGAAGTTGGGTTTGATACTCTGCAAAACAGAGCTCTTTCCTGGTTCTGTCTAGGAAGGGCGCAACTGCTGTAAGACCCCAACTTTTATGAATAAAGATGAATTTTCTATAATTATCATTTTTGAATATTATGGAATGAATTTGATATAATGTTATAGTTGTGGGTAATATTTATAAATTTTGCAAAGTACACAAGTTGTTATATAATATTCGATTGGTCGGGGAATATTCATTTTAACAAGGAATATTCGTACGACGGTAGAATCATTGGTGGACCCCACAACGGAATTATTGTCGAATTGAGAAAATGATAAAAAATATTTTATGAAAATAATGGCAGAAGTTTTATCGTTAACTATTGAAACACCCGGTGTTAAAAGTACAGGAATACGCGTGGTTGCATAGTAGCACGCGGTATTGATTATTGATGCTTACGTGAGAAGTCACTCAGTTTTGTTAAATTATTGCTACAGTAATTGCTGCATAGTATCTCGTGTTATTTGATTCAATTATTGTCGATATTTTTATATATTAGTAAATCGATAATTGAGACAACAAAGTTATTAACATTATTATTTACAATATTAACGATGTCTAGAAGTTCTGTCAAGGAGAGGTTTGGTCACCTAATTGCGCGCCAATAGGGAGAAATCCTTATTGGAAAGCCCCCTCTTTCCTGGGAACGACCTGGTCGATTAATATTGTGAATTATAATAATAATAATGATAAACGTTGTGAAAAATATTGAGGGGATTTTTATGAAGTATTTGTTGTATTTATGGACCCCCATTTACCTATTTTTCAAAATAATCGGTAGAAAGTTATTTAGTATATATATTAAAAGATGGGGCCACTAGTGAGGTTGATGTCTTGTGTGGGGGAGGGGGAAATTTGCATTGTCGGGAGGGAAAGTTGTATTATATGGTGGATGGTTACATAATGTATGATTATAATATATATATATATATATATATATATATATATATATATATATATATATTGCAAGGAATCTTGAAAGCTGAGGTCTGCCAATTAGTCCGTGACCTTCTAGTTCATGTTTCGTCCGTGAGAATGGAGATGGGATTTGAATTCACGAGGTTGTAACCTGTGAATGTAATATGTGATTATATATATATATATATATATATATATATATATATATATATATATATATATATATATATATATATATATATATATATATTAAAATTTTTGTTTTATTAGATAATATATATAATATACTATATTTTATTTAAAAGTTTTTGTTTTATTAGAATATTTTATTAATACTGCATAGTATATTAATATGGACCGTCCGTTTAAAAGTAAATCAATCTGGACCGTTCATGAATTAGTTACTATTCAGTCCATTCTCCTATAAATAGAAGCTCATTCCTTCATTATTTCTTACGAATTCACTGAAACTCTAGAGAGAGAAACTACAGAGAGAAAGAAGAAAAGTATTCTGCTACTTCACTACTCCTATATCCAGTTTGTTCTAAGGTAAGGGGTATTATTTCTTCCATATTCATGAAGAGAACTTCTGTTGTTCCATTCTTTATTATTTTGTTGGAATAGCTTGTATATGCGAAGTACCGCATACATGGTAAAATTCTTCTGTTATTCCATTATTTATTATTCTGTTAGAACATCTTGTCTGTGCGTTTACACATGACCTGGTTCCGTAATTTATTATTCTGTTGGAACATCCTGTCGGTGCGAATTTTGCCTGACCTGGTTCCGTTATTTATTATTCTGTTGGAATATCCTATCTATCGCATGCTTGGTGATTTCTTTTGTCATTCCATTCTTCATTATACTCAGTTGGTTAATGTTTTGGCTTTTATACTCCATGAAATTAGTGGAATATCCTTGATATTTGTGCTTTATCTAGTATCTTTTCATAAAAATATTCTTCTGAGCATTCTTGAGTTTTACCCCACAAAGCAGTATCATGTTGACAACTTGGACGTTATTGGTTCTTGGATAAATTAATTCTTAAACTTATTTTATTGAATTCTTATATCATTGTCATCATCCTTATGTTTATATTACTGTTGAAAGTCATCTGTGGCCTGTAGTGCATGGATGGACTTGGTATGATTATGACCAGGGATAATTCGGTATAATCATGACCGTAATGTTACAAATGATGTGGTAAAAGTCCTCATTGGCCCGTAGTACATTGATGGACAGTTGTTGGCATGATCACGACCATTGATGAATACACGAATATTCTAGGCCCGTAGTGCATGGATAATTTGTGGTTGTGATACTAATGAATATCCTTAGTCGTAGTGCAGGGATGATGTGGATTAATTATTAAGCCGAGTCTCAGCGATAAAAGTGATGAAAAACCTTTTATAATCTTAAAAGATAGTAGATTTTACTCTCTACTTGACACTTTTAATGGATTGCTTGTTCTGCTGCAGTTAAACTTGATGTTTGTTATATTTTATTAGTTTAACACTATTGAAGGCTAACGATAATTTATTCTGCATTATCTTAGTCATAATATTTCTTACTGGGCTAGTTGAGCTAACCCTTTTGCTTTCATTGTTCTATTCAGGAAATGAAAACGTAGCAGGGACTTGTCGGGGAACAGAGTGACGGTCCAGATGATAACATTAGTAGTCCTCACTATTCTATGAAATAGTGTGATAATAATTGCAACGAGGACTTATTCTGAGAGTGGATATTGTCTAGAAGACAATATTTGTATTAAAACTCACAATTCTTGTTGTATATTTAAGATTGTATTTGTATTCTGTACCATGTATTTGGCGACTCAGAATAGGTGATGTATACCTATTTTGGGGGCATCACAGTTGGTATCAAATCTTAGGGATATGATCCCTGGTTGAGATGTGAGACAAGAACTAGGAGGGGAGAGACGGGGAATTCCTTCGCTAGTATAACCTACCTAAGTTTTTTTGGCATTTAATTGGTCGGTCAGAGTATAGGGATAATAAATTGCATGTCAATTAACCTTTGTTTTGTGGTAGTATTTAAAAATGGCATTCGAGAATATTGAGAGTATCAATGGAGCACAGGAGACCGTTGAGTCTCCACAGATCAATAATCAGGACAATGTGCATCAGGAATGAGACAATCCTCATGCAAACAACAACACTGACCAAATGATGAACGATGAAATATTCAGAGGCTTCATGCAATTCATGCAACATCAGGCGAGAGCGGCTCCTGTCCAAAATACAGGTGGAAACACTGGCAACTCTCGGACGGTCACCTCCAAACAGTTCAAGGAGCTGGGACCACCGGAGTTTTTTGGAGAGCCAAAACCACTTAAGGCGGAGACGTGGATAAAACAGATCAACAAGATATTTGATGTCTTGGGATGCTCCGAGGAGCAAAAGGTTCCCTTTGCCACCTTCATGTTGTGGGCAGAGGAAGATTACTGGTGGGAATCTGTAAAGCGTACTCAACCTGCCGCACTGAAGATTTCTTGGGAGAAGTTCCAAGAACTATTCAACGACAAGTACTTTCCTGAGAGTATTAGTCACATGAAAGAGGTAGAGTTCATTAAACTGGAACAAAACAACATGACCGTGTCACAGTACGAATCCAAGTTTGTCGAGCTATCCCGGTTTGCTTCCCATTTGGTTGATAATGAGGAGAGAATGACAAGATGTTTCTAAGAGGTTTGAAAACCGAGATACGTCAATATCTTATCTCTCATAAATTGTGTTTGTATTCAGATGTTGTTAATAGGGCTCAGTTATTGGAGCGCGATAATGAGTCAACCCAACCAAAAAAGAGCAGCCAACAAAATGATAATACCAGTGATAGCAGTCATCGAAGCGGTGACAATAAGCGTGGAGGGAATCAACATGCCAGAAATGGTAACCACTTCGGTGGTAATCATGGTCAAAATAATAAGAGTGGACATTTCAAGAATAGGAGATTCAACAATGAGGGAAGGACGTCAGCATCAGCACCCGTTCTTAAGGAAGGAGAACGACCACCTATCATATGCTTCAAAAACGGAGGGGAGTGACACATCAGTCCAAACTACGCGATGCCATCCAAAGCATGTTATAATTGTGGAAGAGAAGGTCACATAGCCCAATTTTGTCGTTCACCGAAGACAAGTTCAGCTAGGATGGAGGCACCAAAGGACGTCCTAGAAAAGTCAAAGCCAGTAGTGCAAGGGAAAGTGTTTGTCGTGACATCCCAGAAAGCAAGGAACCCGAACGAGGTCATCATGGGTAAGCTTATCATACACTGTAGCGAAGTTTGTACCTTATTTGATACCGGTTCTACCCATTCTTTTATTTCACCTACTTGCGCTCAACTTTTAAATTTGACTCCGAAGAAATTAGACTTTGACTTATCTGTTGAAACTCCAGTGCGAAAACCTTCATTCGAACCACTGTTTATAAGTCTTGTTTGGTTCAAATCGGTACCCTCACATTACCTGTCGATCTTATTTCATTGAAAACACTTGCATTTGACGTAATTCTAGGGATTGATTGGTTATCTACTCATCATGCAAAAATTGATTGTTTTCGTATGGTTGTTAGCTTTCATATTCATAACCAACCTATTATGCTAATTCAAGCAACCAAACTATTAAAATCAATCACTGTCATCTCAAGCCATAAAGCTATTCGTTTATTGAAAAATGGATGTCAAGCTTTCTTAGCTCATGTCACGGATCTAAACAAAAATACGTCAGTTTTGAATGATATTTCTATTGTTAATGAATTTCCTAACGTATTCCCTGAAGAACTTCATGGCCTACCCCAGAGCATGAAATTGAATTTTGTATCGACCTTGAACCCGGTACAAAACCTATTTCTAAAGCCCCATATCGAATGGCTCCTATTGAAATTCAGGAGTTAAAGACCCAACTGCAGGAATTGTTAGACATCAGTTTAATTCGTCCTAGTACTTCTCCGTGGGGTGCTCCTGTTCTATTCGTGAAAAATAAAGATGGGAGTATGCGACTTTGTATTGATTATCGGGTGTTGAATCATGTCACCATCAAAAATAGGTACCCACTGCCACGTATTGATGACCTGTTTAACCAGTTGTAAGGCGCCAAATTCTTTTCAAAGATTGATCTTTGTTCCGGATATCACCAATTGAAGATTAGAACCGATGACATTCCAAAGACGGCTTTCAGAACTCGGTACGGGCATTATGAATTCCTAGTTATGTCTTTTGTATTGACTAATGCTCCTGCTGCCTTCATAGATATGATGAACCGAGTATTCAAGGAATATTTGGATCACTTTGTGGTCGTCTTTATTGATGACATCCTCATATATTCCAAAAGCCTTGAAGATCATGAGCAACACTTGAGGTTGATACTCCAAAAGCTTCTTGAATATTAGCTTTATGCCAAGTTGAAGAAATGCGAGTTCTGGCTTGAGGAAGTAGCATTCCTTGGGCACATGGTATTAAGTCATGGAATATCTGTTAACCCGGTAAAGATTAAAGCAATTCAAAGCTGGGAGCAACCTAAATCAGTAACCGAAGTACGTAGTTTTCTCGGGTTAGCTAGTTATTATCGAAGATTCGTAGATGGGTTTTCTCGAATCGCTACTCCATTAACTTAGCTGACTCGGAAGGATACAAAATTTGGTTAGAGTGTGGAATGCGAGAAGAGTTTTCAAGAACTCAAGAGGAGACTTATTTTAGCACCTGTTCTGACAATACCATCTGGCTCGGAGGGATTTGTCATCTACAATGATGCTTCGGGCAAAGGGTTAGGATGTGTTCTCATGCAACATGGGAAAGTCATAGCCTATGCCTCTCAACAACTCAAATAATATGAGAGGAATTATCATACTCATGATCTAGAGTTGGCAGCAGTCATTTTTGCACTAAAGATTTGGAGGCATTACTTGTATGGGGAGAAAGTGGAGATCTTTACGGATCATAAAAGACTCAAATAGTTCTTCACTCAAAAGGAACTCAACATGCGACAACGACGTTGGCTTGAACTATTGAAATATTATGATCATACCATCCAATACCATCCTAGAACAGTGAACGTGGTAGCTGACGCATTGAGTAGAAGATCATATGCGGGTACGAGTGCAATATTGTCAATGCAAAGGCATATTTTGTATGACTTGCAAAGGATGGAGATAGAGATAAAGACTCCAGGGAACCACGTGATAATGGCGAATATACCAGTAGAACCGACTTTAATCGATAAAGTTAAAGCTTCTCAAGCTACAGACCTGGAGTTGATGCGAATGAGGAAGAAAGTACAAGAAGGTGCTATGCCGGAAGCAAGAATCGATGAAGAAGGAATACTTCGAGTCAACTCCAGACTTTGTGTTCCTAAAGACCCTGATTTAAAAGTATAAAATCATGATGGAGGCGCACAACACACCATTTGCAATCCATCCTGGGAGTACCAAAATGTATCGTGATATTCGTCATACATTTTGGTGGAGCAATATGAAGAGAGAGATAGCGTTGTTTATCTCAAGGTGTCTAACTTGTCAACGAGTCAAGGCAGAGCATCAAGTACCAAAAGGTCCATTGCAACCGCTTGAAATTCCAGAATGGAAGTGGGAGCACATTATCATAGATTTTGTTACTGGTCTTCCCGAGGTTTCTCAAGGCATAGAGGCAATTTGGGTCATTGTTGATAGATTGACCAAGTCTGCTCATTTCTTACCTATACGAGAAACTTTTACACTTGAACATCTTGCTCGTATGTACATAAACGAGGTTGTAAGATTGCATGGTATGCCAGTATCCATAGTTTCTGATTGAGACCCAAGATTCACTTCAAGATTTTGGGTTAGTTTGAAAAAATATATGGGCACGGATTTACGATTTAGTTCGGCATATCATCCTCAGACGGACGGACAATCAGAGAGGACTATTCTAAATCTTGAAGATTTATTAAGACTCTGTGTCCTTGACTTCAAGGGAAGTTGGGATAAGTTCTTACCATTGGTGGAGTTTTCCTACTACAACAGTTATCAAGCAAGTATTGGCATGGCTCCATTCGAAGCGTTGTATGAAAGAAAGTGTCGTTCTCTAGTATGCTGGGATGAGGTGGGTAAAGCAACGTTGTTGGGACCGGAGTTAGTATGTATGACTACGAAAAAGATTCAAACGATACGACAACGTATAAAAACCTCACAAGATCGACAAAAGAGTTATGCTGATCTTCATCGAAAGGACGTGGAATTCGATATTGGAGATCATGTGTTGTTACGTGTTGCTCCATGGAAAGGAGTTACGAGATTTGGAAAGAGAAGAAAGCTCAATCCTCGAATCATTGGCCCATTTGTAATCCTCGATCGAGTAGGAACTATGACGTATAGAATCGCTTTACCGCCAAGTATGTCTCGGGTTCATAACGTATCCTTATGAATAACCTGGGGGAACCACGATGTTGTGGAAATGACCTGGGAGTTAGAATCTGAAATGAAATCAAGGTATCCTTACCTCTTCGACATACCAGGTACGTACCCTAATTTCGAGTGTGAAATTTCATAAAAAGGGGAGATTGTAAGATCCCAACTTTTATGAATAAAGATGAATTTTCTATAATTATCATTTTTGAATATTATGGAATGAATTTGATATAAAGTTATAGTTGTGGGTAATATTTATAAATCTTGCAAAGTACGCAAGTTGTTATATAATATTCGATTGGTTAGGGAATATTCGTTTTAACAGGGAGTATTCATACGACGGCACAATCATTGGTGGACCCCACAACGAAATTATTGTCGGATTGAGAAAATGACAAAAATATGTTATGAAAATAACGGCGGAAGTTTTATCGTTAACTGTTGAAACACCCGGTGTTAAAAGTATAGGAATACGCATGGTTGCATAGTAGCACACAGTATTGATTATTGATGCTTACGTGAGAAGTCACTCAGTTTTGTTCAATTATTGCTACAATAATTACTGTATATTATCTCACGTTATTTGATTCAATTATTGTCGATATTTTTATATATTAGTAAATCAATAATTGAGATGACAAAGTTCTATCAAGGAGAGGTTTGGTCACCTAAATGCGCGCCAATAGGGAGAAATCCTTATTAGAAAGTCCCCTCTTTCTTGGGAACGACCTGATCGATTAATATTGTGAATTATAATAATAATGATAAATGTTGTGAAAAATATTGAGGGGATTTTTATGAAGTATTTGTTGTATTTATGGACCTCATTTACCTATTTTTCAAAATAATCGGTAGAAAGTTATTTAGTATATATATTAATAGATGGGGCCACTAGTGAGGTTGATGTCTTGTGTGGGGGAGGGGGGAAATTTGCATTGTCGGGAGGGAAAGTTGTATTATGTGGTGGATGGTACATAATGTAAGATTATAATATATATATATATATATATATATATATATATATATATATATATATATATATATATATATATATATATATATATATATATTGCAAGGAATCTTGAAAGCTGAGGTCTGCCAATTAGTCTGTGACCTTCCAGTTCATGTTTCGTCCGTGAGAATGGAGATGGGATTTGAATTCACGAGGTTGTAACCCGTGAATGTAATATGTGATTATATATATATATATATATATATATATATATATATATATATATATATATATATATATATATATTATAAGTTTTGTTTTATTAGATAATATATATAATATATTATATTTTATTTAAAAGTTTTTGTTTTATTAGAATATTTTATTAATACTGCATAGTAAATTAATATGGACCATCCGTTTAAAAGTAAATCAATCAGGACCGTTCATAAATTAGTTACTATTTAGTTCATTCTCCTATAAATAGAAGCTGATTCCTTCATTATTTATTACGAATTCACTGAAACTCCAGAGAGAGAGAGAGCTATAGAGAGAAAGAAGAAAAGTATTCTGCTACTTCACTACTCCTATATCCAGTTTGTTCTAAGGTAAGGATTATTATTTCTTCCATATTCATGAAGAGAACTTCTATTGTTCCATTCTTTATTATTATTTTGGAATAACCTATATATGCGAAGTACCGTATACATGGTGAAATTCTTCTATTATTTTATTCTTTATTATTCTGTTGGAACATCCTGTCTGTGCGTTTACGTATGACCTGGTTCCGTTATTTATTATTCTATTGGAATAACTTGTCTGTGCGGTCTATCGCATGCCTGGTGATTTCTTTTGTTATTCCATTCTTCATTATACTCAGTTGGTTAATGTTTTAACTTTTATACTCCGTGAAATTAGTGGAATATCCTTGATATTTGTGCTTCATCAAGTATCTTTTCATTGAAATATTCTTCTGAGCATTCTTGAGTTTTACCCCACAAAGCAGTATCATGTTGACAATTTGGACGTTATTGGTTCCTGGATAAATTAATTCTTGAACTTGTTTTATTGAATTCTTATATCATTGTCATCATCCTCATGTTTATATTATGTTGAAAGTCATATGTGGCCTGTAGTGCATGGATGGACTTGGTATGATTATGACCAGGAATTATTCGGTATAATCATGACCGTAATGTTACAAATGATGTGGTAAAAGTCCTCATTGATCCGTAGTGAATTGATGGACAGTTTTTGGCATGATATGAATACACGAATATCCTTGGCCCGTAGTGCATGGATAATTTGTGGTTGTGATACTAATGAATATCCTTGGCCTTAGTGCAGGGATGATGTGGATCAATTATTAAGCTGAGTCTCAGTGATAAAAGTGATGAAAAACCTTTTTAAATCTTAAAAGATAGTAGATTTTACTCTCTACTTGACTCTTTTAATGGATTGCTTGTTCCGAAAACGTACTTTGATGGAACTTGTATTTTACAAATTCTAATAATGATAATATATATATATATATATATATATATATATATGACTGATTTATGAACATAAGTAAGCATGAGTTGTGATATATGGTCCCTTAGTTTATGTCAAATTTGTTTGGCTTTGACCTAATTGATTTTTCAAGGGAAAATTGACATATTTGAAACTAATATACATGAATACCACATGGGATATATTCTGATTTTGTGAGCATGAGTATACGGTCTAGCTATGCATGAAATATGATTATAAAAGGCTTCGTATGCACTAAATTTCCTTAACTTGTTTTAAAATGATTTCAAAAACAAACTCGGATGTTTTTCAAACTAAGTTGAACTTGTATAAGTAGTTAAGTTCTGAAGATTCATGATGGCATATTTATGATCATTGTGTCTCTAAACATGATTCATATATGTTTGACATAATGAAAGTTAATTAAGCGTGAGTTTAAACATGTTTTTATAGTGATAAACAATACTAATCATGAGTAAATGATGTGAACACTTGTAAGCATGCGTATTATAGATTATGTGATCTCTTTTGTAGATATATGATTAACATAGTAGGACTTGTGATTTTATGACCCTATTTGGCCCTATTTCCTTAGAAATCCCTAAGACAGTGATGTGTAAATGTGAACCTAGAATGGTCGAACAAGTATGTAAAGTCCTCTAGCATGTATGCATGATAAGTGTTAATGTCTTAGTATGTTAAGAATGGGACAGAACCAAAAAGTGCAAAGCTCAACTCTGGTCAGGCTAGAGGACAGCGCAGCTGCGCCGTCCCTAAGCCTAACCAGGGCGCAGCTGTGCCACCCTTCATTGAAGTCTACCTATTCTCTTTGTGATATGAGATTTGATGCATACTTGTATTGTTTTCTTAATCTGTAATACATGTCCAAATACAGTATTCAAAGTGTCAATAAGCATTCTAACGATAGAATCATATATTTGATAAGTGTTTATAAACTTTCAAATGTTAAGTCAAAAGATGATTACGAACTATGTTATTTGATTTCATAGTGTCTTACAAACTGATTTTTGTGTTATGTAAGGTATGTGATGACGTACGTATGGGATTATAAGACTAAGTTTGACTCTTATGTATGCGTTTAAACTTACACATCAAGTATGAGTATTGAATATACGTGACTAATGAATATCCTATATGTGTAACTATGTTATAATAGGATTCAAAAATTACTGTTGATAAGCTATACTTTGGTAAACTACGCTCGAGGCAAGTTTTCTAACTTACATGACTTTGAATATTGTGCAAGTATCTAAACCTTATCTCTTTGATACAAGTTCCTAACCCTATTCTTTATGGAGCATTACTTAAAGCTTATGCTATTATTGGTCATACAAGTAAACCATTGAAAGTATGATTCATGTCTTATGACTTAATCCTTCGTAGCTTAAGATAAAGTTGTTTACACTCTTCGAACTTTGATTTCGGACGTTGAACTTATAATTGTTCTTATATACTTTGAAAAAGTGGTCCATGCCATTTGATTTAGATAGACCTAAATCATGAATTTGAAAGCTATCCAAACCAATCAAATTGGTGCGGACTCTTATAATTGACTGAGATGAACAACCCTCCTTGAAGGGGAAACTATATAATTGTCGGGAGACCGACGTGCACACATGAGTATGATTAAATGTTATGCATTACGTAGGATACTTTAGGCTGATCACCTGTACTTTGTTGGATTATCTGTATATTACTGCTAATTCTAGAAGAAATTCATAGTTTTTAGTGACTGCTCAGTATTCATTATTTTGAAATCTCAAAATGTTTAAGCGTTGAATCTTATTGATATCTTTCTGTCCTTAACGACTATTGTTGAGAACCATCGATACTTCTTGCTTTCCTTGAACTATCATTTATTGTTTTACTCTTGATAAATTAAAACTATATTGAACACTCTTATTGCTGCGTTACTTCCTGAGAAAACTTGTTGCTCATTCTTGTTTTCCCTAAAAACATTTCAGTTAAGGCAGAGCAAGGTGGACCCTCGGGCACTAATAAGGGCAAGGGAAAAGCTAAGGAATAGCTTCACATTTATTTGTGAATACTATGATAATGTAAGGACATAAATTGTGTTATGTATTTGTTATGTCTAAGATATGTTTAAATGTGTTTAAGGTATGTAAGAGATATTTAAGTTACGAAACCTTGGGACGTGAATGATTATATTAAATAAATATAATCTATTTTGTTATTTCCATTACGTGAGATGTTATTTAGTCATTTGATATGTAGCACGTGACGAACCGAATTTGAGACGCGAGTGGTCCGAATTTGGGGGCCATAAAAACCAATAAAAAGTTGTAAGAATAAAAGATATATTGTGATGTGAAAAATTATTAGATTGTGAATATATTTAATGAAATAAATATACATAAATTAAAAATAGAACACTTTGACACTTTTTAAAAGATATCTTAAAATTTTGAATTCCTAAATCATTTTCTAAATTAGCGAAGAACGATTTGTTTGAAATAACAAGATATATTAATTAAAATATGAAAGATGACATGCTTAACTAAATAAATCAAGAAATTAAAAAAAAATATTTATTCAGTACAATTTACATTTTCATATCATATTTCACATCATAGTTTTCATATCATCTTAATTAAAAAATTTGGCAGCAAAGTGGCAACTAAGAGACTACTGAGACTACTGATGAAGAACAAACATGCACAAGGGTGGGAAAGACACTAATTATCTTGAACCTTCACTCAATAAATATAGATTCATTTCCAATAAAAGAATTGGAATCTTATTCATTCAGAACAAAATAATATCCAACAATTATACCGTGCAAACAAGAACAAGACTCACTCATCCTCCTAGATCAATATTGGTCAACAATAGTTAAACAAGTTCCAATTCATATTTATAATTAATAATATAGGTCCATAATTGAACCAATCCATAACATAAAAACTAGTTAATCAACTCAATAGATTCAAGTGATTTTGGTTAACTATATGATTTCAACCTAAATTGTCAAGTCTAGCTATGGCTATGTTTTTGACCTGCCGAAAGAACTGAAATCCATTTCAAAGTAATAACTATTACATTCTGTCCAATCAAATGCTACATTAATATTACCGGAGTATTAAAAATATAAGGGTAAAATGCATATGTTGCCCCTAAATTTTAGGTGTTTTTGGGTATTGAGCCTCTTTCTTTTGGTGAAAATTTGGATATTGAGCCCCAAGCGCCACATAGGTGTTGACCTGCCTACGTAGCAGATCTGATTCGACCGTGTTCTAATTTTTTTCTCAAAAATATGTCCAATTGCTTGATTCGAACGTAAAACCCCCAATTTAAAATCTTGGTCACATGACCACTTGAGCAACACAAGCCTAGCTGTTAATATTTTGCAAAGATTAACCTTTATAACATAACAATTCATTCCCCAAAATAAATTAAAAGACAAAACAAATATTTCAATTTTCTAAGTTATAATATCATCTCATTTGGTTCTTTTCTTTCTCTAAACCTCTCACCCGCACAGAGAAAAGCTAGGGTTACTAACTTTTGTCAAATTAGGGGTTTGTATTGGTTATTCTTAAGCTAATCGAAGGATCTTTCGTCAAATGAGTATACTCTAGCTACCTTTTTTCTTCTGCTATTGAAATAATGGATGAAAACAAAAAGAGAGCAGCAAGGTACTTTTGTACAGAAAAAGAAGAAGCAGAGTTCAAGGTTAAGTTCTCCAGTGACCTCACGGAGACACCCCCGCCACCGTTCAAGGTCATATTCTCCGATGACCCCTACTTTTCCTCGGTTATTTTCCTGTCGTCGTTGGCGTACATCATCATTAACGACAACAACGACGAGTCTTATGGCTCCTCATTTTTTGAGTAGGAGTTGTCAGTCATGGCGAGTGTTGACATGGGTAGTTTTGGTTTGAACTACGGGCGCAGGGTAACATAGGATGAATTGTTGTTCCCTGCAATGGGTGGAGGCACGTCGAATGCTACATGCGCCGAGGAAGCGCATGGGTGGGCGGAGGGAAATGGGGAGGGTTGTTTGGTGGGAGGGAGTAACGCCGGCTGTAATTGGGTTGATGACCATGATTATGATGATATGCTGGCGAAGTTTCTGGGTGAAGATTTCATGGAATCTCAGTGAAATAGTTAATCGGAGGGTTAGGGTTTTTGGGTGGTTTTTTTGAATGAAGGGTTTTATTAATATTTTAGATATAATTCTATCAATCCTATTACATAAAAATTACTTGATTTGAGTTACAAATAGGATTTGAGTTACTTAATTTGATACGGGTATTCTTTTATTTCTCTTTTTCCTTTTTTTCCCTTTCTCGGGTATGTGTTTTTGTTAAAAATTATAGTATATTAGAGTTTATAAGCTTTAAGTTTTAATCTATAAATTTTTTAATGTTAATTGTTTAATTTTTTAAATTAATGCTGATTGTGTAAGTTATTAATTTATTATTTCACCTTTTTACCCTTTTACTAATGAATTGATTTGGTATAAAATTTTATCCTTTAAATATTCTGTTAAGGGAAATGAATTGATTTGGTATAAATCTTAATTCTTTTGTTAAATAAATTGCATGTCTTATGTAGCTTAGGTGGTTTGATGACCAATATTTGAAATTTGAAGTTTTGGGTTCGATTCTTAGGGGGACTGAGTTTTTTTAACAATTAATTTGAAAATGCACATGTAAGCGGTTCTACATGGAAAAAATGTCCATATGCATCATTGGTGCCACGTAGGCAGGTCAACGCACATGTGGCGCTTGGGGGCTCAATATCCAAATTTTTGAACAGAAAGGGGCTCGACTTATGTTGACCAAAAGAAAGGGGCTAAATACTAAAATCAACTAAAGTTCAGGGGTAACCCATGCATTTTACCCGGTGCTTGGATGGTTGCATGATCAAGATTTCAAAGTTGAGGTTTTGAGTTTGAATCCTAGGCTCACCAGTTTTTTGGAAATTAATTATAAAATGTCCACGTCATCAGTGCCATGTCAGCAGGCTCAATATCTAAATTTTCGAACAAATAGTGGCTCGATTTGCGTTGACCAAAAGAAAGGGGCTCAATACCCAAAAACACCTAAAGTTCAGGGGCAACCTATGCATTTTACTCTGTATAAAACACTAGTTTTACAGGTAATTCTTATATAATTTATTCTCATATTGAGTATATGGATACATGAGATACGAAAGAGTTAAAAAAAGATCCCGCGCTAATTTACTAGAGTTTCACATTAGTCACCAGTGTTTTAAAATTCGAATCGGATAGGATCGGATCTGCGGCCGAACTTGTAAAAATCGAAATCGGTTCGCCTTCAGATCTGATTTGTACCAATGACTCGGTTTTGGTCAAAACCCGGGTTGGCCCTTTGACTAGCGGTCTAACCGCTAAACCCGATTAATTGACCCAGTTGACCTGATTTTTAAATTCTTTTTTTACCAATTTTTTAATATTAAAATTAACCACTTTTATTAATATTATAACTCATTTTTATTATCTTTTTGTTCATAAAAACAAGATTTTTAAAATTTTTATTAATTACTAATAATATATATTTTTATATATTAATAACGTCACTAGGTCAATAACAGTTCGACCACTGGTTGGACCAGTGACCCATCCACCCGGTATCTTTTTCGGTTTGATGAATAGTCCGGTTCTAAGAACCTTGTTAGTCACAATCTAACTCTTCATAAAATTTACTCCCTTCGTCTGATGATAAAAGTCCGTATTATTATTTTTGGTAGTCCCATGTTAAATGTCCACTTTTCTTTAATAACTAAACTTTTATACAATTTTTCCTATTATATCCTTAGATTTAAATATCTTATATTTTTCTTATTCTAATTCTCTCTCCACGTTCAATAAGTATAATTAGTTATGTGTTGAAAATATTTTGAATTGAAAAGCTAGAAAGTCACTGTCTCACCTAGATTGGAAATGATTAATGACATATTATTATGGATAAGTTTGTCAGTTCATTCCTCTTCTTAATATACGTAAAAAGTCTACCAATATTTTTATCCTTGGACGGAGGGAGTTTTAATTATTTTTCATAGAAACCTATGGAATCATAGTTTAATTTTTAAATAAAAAATTGAGGTTTTAATCCAACCGTTGAAACTTGAAACTAAAGTCGTCTATAATTTTTTTGTCGGGAGTTTACTTGTGTTTTTTTAATGTAACAAAAATATAATTAAAAATAGGTTTTTTTTAACCGTCCACCGTGTATATTGAAAAAAACATGAGTCCTGCTATGCATGAAAAATTTATATCATCCGTAAAAAATACACAAGTACCACTAAAATTATAAATGTATAATTATATAATAGAAAAAATAGAGGTACACAGTTGTGAAAATTTCATATATACACGATCGTAGACTTAAGTCACCCTATGATCGTAGAGTAGTCACTGACTGATATTAGAGTAGTCACTGACTGATATTAGAGTAGTCACTCTATTAATGTAGAAATGTAGAGTGAATCCTCAGATAGTAGAGTGACTACTCTATGATCGTAAAGTGACTTAACTCTACTATCGTAGACTGTATACTTTTAGGAGTTTACACAGTTGTGTAGCTCCATTAACCCCTTATATAATTAACATTCAAAATCTCTCAATTACAATATTGACAAAGTTCACAACAAACTTTAATCACATGCCAAAAATGAATTTTCATCAAAAGCTTTATACAAAGAGTGTAATTACATAAAGAGATAGAATGATGTTATCAAGGTTTACTAACCTCAACTACAAGAATATATATGGACGTGCCATTAATTGACGGATAAAGAAAATATTTAGCAATTAAAATTATAGCAAATATTAAAGTAGCTAAAAGAATAAACTAGAAAATATTGTAACCCGAATGGAATGGAGTAGAAAGATTAGGTGAATGTCACATGGGGATGAGAAGTTGTGCGAAGAAAGGAAATGTAGTTCCCATCAGTTTAGGGATAGATGTTTTAGAAAAAAATTATTAATATTTTTTTTAATTTCATTCACTTAAATTTAATAAAATTACGTCGTTTTGTTAAGTTGTTTTAGATAAGTTTATCTAAGACTATTCTTAAAATGAATATATATATATATATATATATATATATAAGGGGACTGATCCATAGCCAACGTTGTAAGGATAAACTTATCCTTATCACAAATACCCCTCCAAATTCATTTTTTTTAAAAATTGTTTTCTGGGCTACGCATAAACTGCGGATGCCACATTCAATTTTTTTTTTTGTAATTTACCTTTCCAAGTTCTGTGGATGCCTATTTTGTTTCGTGTATCTAGAGAAGGAAGATGTAACGTCCCCAAAATTTAGACAATAATATTCTCCTTTTCGATCGTTAACAATACAACTTCAATCTATCTTTACATCATTATTAGATATTAAAATCACTAAAAATGCAGAATAATTAACACTTTTGTACATTTCCTTCATTATTGCCCTAAATCGCAACCTTTACATTACATCTCCTTGATTAAAATTTATACCATGAAACATTACAACAAAATGACTATATAAAGTCTTACATCATAAATAGATATCCAAATACATCGGATATGTAAGACCCCAACTTATTATAAATAAAATTGAATTTTCTCTATTCATTATCTTGAAATAATAAGGAGTTAATTTGATATAATGCTTTGATTATGGGTGAAATGTAAAAATTTTACAAAATAAACAAGTGGATATAAAATATTCATTTTGTCGGGGAATATTTGTTTGGTCGTGGAATATTCTTGTTGTTGAGGAATATTCGTACGACGGCACAACCATTTCTGGGCCCCATAACGGAAAACGGTCGAATGAAGAAAACGACAAGTTTATGTTTTTATAAATAACGACGTAAATGTTACCGTTAACACTGTTGGAATACCTGGTGGTTAAAATACAGTAATACACGTGGTTGCACAGTAGCACACGGTATTGAACACTATTTTTGAATTATTGATTTTTACGTAAGAAGGCACCACTCAATAATTGTTACATTAATTACTGTTCAATATTTTATTTTATTGATTCAATAATTGTTGCGTTGATATTTTATATTATTGTTGTTTCAATAATTGTCATTGCACAGTATTTACCATTATTATATCAATAATTCATATTATTTGAATAATATTATTAGATAATATTATTGGTAATGTCTAAGGAAGTTCTGTCTAAGGAGAAGTTTGGTCACCTAATTGCGAGCCAGTAAGGAGAAATTCTTATCGGAAGGCCCTCTCTTTCCTGGGAATGACCTGGTTGTTATTATTGTGATTCTGTAATATTATTTGTGAATAATTAATTATTGATTTATATGATAAGGAAATATTTATTTTTATGTGGATATAAATAAAGAATTAATGTTGAGGTGTTTTATCAGTATTTTTGTCAGAATGGAGGTATTAAAAATCATCCGTATGTGGATTTCAGACATTTTATGCTTGGAATTTAGAAAAACTTTCTTCTGCAAAGTTGTAGAGAATTCGATTTCGGACATAAAATTCGTATTTTTCTGATAAAAGGGCTATTTATTATGAATTGTTGAAGTTTTGGAAAATAAATATTTTTTTATGGGTGGGACCCACTTTTTTTAAAAAACATGTGGGCTGAAAATTCTTCCAAGATGGCATACTGATGGCTTTTTAAAATGATGGGCATAGAAAGAAGAAAAAAATAATATTATTTTATTATTTAGTCTCCTTTGGCATTCTAGCATTTTCCTATAAATAGTTGCTTAGGTTAGAATTAAAAATCACACCAAAAACATAAGTTTTCTCTCTCTATATTATTGAGTGTATTTTTGTGAGTATTTATGTGACGCCCCCAAAATTAGGTATACATCACCCATCTTGGGTCGTCAGATACATGGTACATAATTCAAATACAACTTACTAATACAGCTGTCGTGTACAATACGACAAAACATAACTGTGAGTTTGAATACAATTATTGTCTACTAGAGATTATACAAACTCAAAAAGAGTCCTCATTACAATTATTAATACACTATTTCACAGAATAGTGAGGACTACTAATGCTATCCTCTGGACCGTCACTCCGTTCCCCGACTAGTCCTTGCTATGTTCTCATTTCCTGAAGAGAACAATGAAAGAAATGGTGAGCTCAACTAGCCCAGTAAGAAATATTATGACTAAGATAATGCAGAATAAATTATCGTTAGCCTTCAACAATGTTAAACTGATAAAATACAATAGACATCAAGTTTAACTGCAGCGGAACAAGCAATCCATTAAAAGAGTCAAGTAGAGAATAGAATCTACTATCTTTTATGATTTAAAAAGTTTTTCATCACTTTTATCGCTGAGATTCAGCTCAATAAATAATCCACATCATTAAATTATCCCTGCACTACAACCAACCTGTGACGCCCCCAAATCCGGGTTATCTTTAACTCGGGTTTGGTGCTCACGATACTAATATACCCATTCATATTAAAAGAAAACTATCTTATATTACATAACTCAAATCCCAGGTTCTATAGACCTTTACATAACTTAAGAATTAATATCATTACACAACATAGTATTAACAATATTTATTACATTTACTACTTAAATAATCACATGCGCTTAATTAAAGACTATTCAACAACTTTGCTCTTTCCCTTGTCTTTTCCAGATGGACCAGCTACTTCATTCTTAACTGAAAACATTATATTTAACGCAAGGGTGAGCAACAAGTTTGCTCAGCAAGGAAATAAGCAGCAAAATATAATGTGACAGAAATAATATATTAATGAGGATTCAATAACAAATACTGAACAAGATACTTCTTTAAAAGTGTTGAGTTTGAAAAATTAGACTTTAGCATGCTGTAAGGTCAAATGACCAATGAACTCTTTACTAGAATTGACAATAATAATACTACAATTCATGGATACATACAGTTTATAAAAGCTGTTTTATATCCTAGACTCGTACTTTAGGGGATCAGCCTAAGTACCCTATATTGTGCACAACATAACAGTCTAATGACACTTTACATGTCCTTCGGAATCATATGTTCGGTACAATATTCCCCTATAAAAGGGTTGTTCGTTCACAGCATTATATAAGAATCCATACCATAACGACAAAATGGTTTGGAAAGCATTAAATGATAACTTCATGAATAATATATCTCAACATTTGTCTAACCGAAGTAATGGTATTGACATACTTTCAATGTAAACTTATTCAAGATAGAAAAGTTGATATTCTATTCTTTTGAAGCTGATTGGAATAAAAAGGCTATTTAACCTTATATTATTCATAAATAAGGACAGACAGTTCAGAAATTAAAGAACCTGTCCACTGCAGAATAATTGCTCAATAAAGAGTAAGATTTAGATACTTGCCTTGTTTGTAGACTATTGATAGGATTCAGCTTAATATGTTCTCACAAAATCCTACACAGTTATTTATATTAACAAGCATGTTAATCACATAGCTAAGTTATATAGTTTGTAAACTCACATACCACATAATTTCAGTGATCATTGTTGTAGTTAAATTCCAACATTTTATACATTTTTCAAATATTTCATCCATGCTTTCATAATAGACCTTTTTCACTTTGATGGGGTTCAACATACTTACAACAAGTAATGGTAATCACATTACAGTTATTTATTTAGATTAACCAAGTATATTAGCCATATAGCCAAGTCATATATCATGTATTTTTAGTGATCATGGTTAGATTTTCTATATTTGATACATTTTTCAAATATCTCACCCATGTTTTCATTCTCACCATTTTTCTCTTTAATGGTGTCACACCCAACTTATAAAGCTTACACCTTATTAGGATTTTAACACTTTAATGGTGTTCAACATGCTTATCAATTAAAATTTTCTTATTTCTAGCCACCTCGGTTCATTCCAACAATTGAACTTAGTTAACTATATAATTCATATATGTTCACCTATTACACTTGAAATTAGTTCACATTAGTTTCCACTATGCCCAACAAGTCCAACACTGCATTAGTAGTTAGCTGATGTTACCTATTATAGCTAACTACTAGCAGCCCTATGATTCCCCCTTTTTTTTTCATTCTTAATTTGTAAATGTATTATTAATTCTACATATATGTTTTCAACACATACTTAAGCTATACCTAATGATTAACTTATTAGAAATTTCTATTTTCAACCAAGATGGTTACCTAGATTGTTTTAGCAGTCAAAATATATCAACTGCTGCTGCTCAAAGGCAGCAGCCATAAACATCTTGGCCTTGCTTAGCTTATAGCTTTCCTTTACAATTTTATCTTACTTACTGTAGCTAACAGAGAATAATAGGAAGCATGCCCAGTTCAATATTCCACAGTCTTCTTGTTGCTTTTCTATGCTAGCAGCCAAGCTTGGCTTGGCCTTGTGAGGCTCAGGCCCCTAAGTCAAACATAAATCTGCTACTGCAGCTGCTAATTTTGGCAACTGCTGCCACACTAGAGTAGCAGTTCGGCCAATCTTCTTAATCCAGCTATCTCATTAATATTTTCTACGTATGAATGCATTGTGCCAACTGCTACTGTTGTCACTACTATTAAGGACATCAGTCCTGTTTCCCCTATTCAACTCTCCTTCTTGTAACTTTATAATAACTTATGTTATGCAACTTTACTTAAGCTCAAGTTTTAGCATAATTGTTTTAGAATTTAGCAGTCTATTAATAAGAATGTTAAGCCATTCTAAATTATGATTTCCAAGTTACCTAAACTACCAGCAATTTGCTGCTTTTTATCACTATTGTCCGTGAGCAGCAATTTCCTCCCCTTCCTTACTTATTGGTCCAGCCATTAACTCATCCTAGCTGGCCCTGCAGCACAATATAACACAGCAGCGTGCGCTGGCTGCTGCTATCTGCGGCAGCCCAGCCAGTCCTCCCCCTTTCACAGATCCTATTTTAGCAATTTGAATAACCTTTGCTATATAGGTTTATTTGCAACCAATTTTAGATATATTACATATGGTATATGAAAATGTTTTTAGCATTTATAACACCTCCATTTCAGTCTTAATAGGCTGCCCAAAACAGTGCTCGCATGCTAATTTTATTAATTCTTCTTTAAGTTAAGACTGAATTTTATTTCATTCTAAGAGGCTTAACTTGCTAATTAACATTACAAGTAATACATGAATCAATTCCAGCCTTGTTTGTGTCTAATACCTGACTGTTAACTTAAGCAGTCCACTTGGGACTTTCGTCGAGCATGTGGTGTGCATGGTTTCAGTTTACTAGTGCCATAACAATTTGCTTGTTTTAGAAAGCCAACTTTATCATCCTTATTACTCCTCAGCCCAACTTAACTCCTTGTGCCTAGGTTCAGTCCATACTATCTTAGCCATAGCATAGCAGTCAACAACAACTTAATATATCAACACCTATCATAGTTAATAGTCAATTATGATAGCAATATAGCATGTCATTCAGTTAGATCCTACAGCAGCTTGCATAATAGCTCAAAAATCCACATAACAGTCCTTATAGCATTGTCATAGCACAGTAATGAATTTAAGACATAACAGTCTCTCATGCCCATTCCAAGCTTTTTAGGCAAGGTTTTGACATTAAATCACCAAAACAACCATGAGGTTTACAACCCAAAGGTTTCCACATCCTGTTTATGCTATATAATATATGTTGATGCTTTAAAGAGCCTACATACCAGGCTTTTAACTTTAGTTCAACACAGCCCTTCATAGGCTTCAATTTAATACAAAAAGCATGACTCAGAAAAATCTTAGTTACCAACACAACATGATTAAGTAACAGGTAAACCAAAATTGGTTATTTACATAATATCTAGTAGGTATTTCTTTCATCCGGATGGTCTATTTTAGTTACTTCTTAGACAGTTCAAGACCACACCTCTTTAGACCTTAACATATTGTGAAACTTTAAAGTGTCCACAAGAGTAGCTTTTAAAGTTCGAGGTAGTTATCCCCAGTTATAATGTAGTAAGTATTCTACAGACACTTCATAAATATCATAAGAAAAGCTTCTAATATCAGTCATAAGGAAGCTTACCAATTCAGTCTATTCTTACTTGCCTTGTCCAAGTGTTTATCTATCTTAGTTTGTCATTTATTTTGAGACATGTTAAGGTCAAGCCTAGAGTATACTTATAAGCAATTTGATACTAGTTTGGATTCTAAATCATGGTTAATATTCAAAGTTACAAAATCAGGCCTTAGTTCGACAATTCATCAAACATGTAGAGTGCAGTTCTTATATATACATATATTACATACTCTCTTAGCATCATTATCTCCCAGCCGTATGGCTTAAACAACAACAAGCATAAGACTATACTAAATAGTCACAATCACAACAGTATACATATCCAAAGAAACAACACAATTGCCCCTTATATCTATTCCAGGCCATTCGGCCAAAACAGAGCATAAGTGGTACGAAAATGGACTGGAAGAGGATAGGAAAGAGTACCTTATTAGCTTAGAGGTGGCAATAGTTTACTGCCCAATTTCTTTCTCTTGGCCGAAGCTCTCCCACTCTCTCTCTATATGACTGGATTGTTATAGCTTTTTGGCCTCTGTTAAGGGATGAAGCTAAACTAGTTAATAAGCTTGGCCCTTTTTATGGCTGAGCTTATACTGTTAACTGCATCACCCCCTTGTTGCCCCTTACACAGTCATCATTCCTAACCTAGCTTGTGCAGTCCCTTCACAGCCACCCTAGCAGCAGACTCTACATACCTGCTAAGCCTTATATAACGTGATCTTTGTCCGTTATATAAACAGACTTACCTGCTAACTATCTCAATTATATACCTTCCTATTTGGGCTGTTACATGAAGCTTAAGGAAGGCTGGCAAGGAGATTAGGGCTGAGATGATTCTCTTTAATTTGTTGGGCTAACAAAATATAATTCACATATTTTAGATAAGTAATAGACCTTTATAATAAAAGGCTTGTAAGCATATGCTTGGGTTGGTCCAATTTATGAACATGGTCTTTTATCTATTATTTTCTCTAACAACAATAGTTAGCACATATTATTGATATGACTATTCCATGAAATCTTAAATATTTCATGATGGTACACTATTCCTTTATCCTTCCTAAATCAAGATGCTTAGTAAACTATTAAATAAATAATAGTTTAGTCACAATAAAAAGTAAATAAAAAAAAACTTTCATACGCAAAATTTTACATTATAATAATTGAATATTACATAAGATTTTCTGAGTCATTACATTCTCCCCTCCTTATAAGGATTCCGTCCTCGGAATCACAAGTACAAGGTTACTCAAAAAGATGGGGGTAACTTTTCTTCATCTTTTATTCGAGTTCCCACGTAGCTTCTTCAGCACTGTGGTTCCTCCATATCACCTTCACAGAAGGTATTATTTTGTTTCTTAAAACTTGTTCTTTCCTATCAATGATTTGAATAGGAACTTCTTCATAGGTTAGATCTTTTTCAACCTGAATAGGTTCATATTGGATTACATGCTTGTGATCTGGTTTATAAGGTCGTAGTACCGATGCATGAAATACGTTATGAATGTGCCCTAATTCCGGAGGTAAAGCTACTTCATAAGCCACTTCACCTATTTGTTTCAGTACTTCGAAAGGCCCTATGAATCTTGGACTCAGTTTTCTCTTCTTTCCAAATCTGATTTTTCCCTTCCAGGGAGATACTTTTAAAAACACAAACGATCCTATTTCAAAGTCTCTCTTTTGACGATGCAAGTCTGCATACTTCTTTTTCCTGTCTTGAGCTGCCACCAATCTTGCTCGTATTACTCGGATGATTTCTGCAGTTTGTTGAACCATTTCTGGTCCCAGCAATTTACGTTCTCCTACCTCATCCCAATAGAGTGGGGTTCTGCATTTTCTTCCATACAATGCCTCGTAAGGCGGCATCCCTATACTAGCGTGATAACTGTTATTATACGCAAACTCGACCAATGGTAAGTGATCATCCCAATTACCCTTGAAATCCATGACGCATGCTCTCAGTATATCTTCCAGTGTCTGAATTGTTCTTTCGCTTTGGCCGTCAGTTTGAGGGTGATACGACGTACTTAATTTTAACTGTGTCCCCATACGTTCTTGCAGACTTCGCCAGAAATTGGATGTGAATCGCGGATCTCGATCAGATACGATTGATAATGGAACGCCATGTCTTGATACAATCTCTTTAACGTATAGTCTAGCCAATTGATCTAGATTAAATCTGACCTTAATTGGTAAGAAAAGCGCTGACTTTGTTAATCGATCTACGACAACCCATATAGCGTTGAAGCCTTTCTGTGTAGTTGGAAGTCCCACAACAAAATCCATAGTTATGTGTTCCCATTTCCATTCCGTAATTTCTAACAGTTGTAGCAATTCGCTTGGTCTCTGATGCTCAGCTTTCACTCTTTGACAGGTTAGGCACCTACTGACGTATTCTGCCACTTCTCCTTTCAAATTGGGCCACCAAAAGTGTTGTCGAAGGTCTTGATACATCTTTGTGCTGCCCGGGTGAATTGAGAAATTTGAACTGTGTGCTGCTTGTAAGATTTCTTCTTTTAGGTCTGGTACTGCTGGTACCCATACTCTTCCTTCAAATCGCAATAATCTGTCTTTATTGATTTTGAACTTGGTAGTCTCTCCATCCTTTATCTGTTTTTTGCAACTTTTTGCATTCTTCATCTTGATCCTGGGCTCCTTTTACTCTGTCCAACAAAACTGGACGCATCTCCACGTTGTACAACTTCTCTTCCGGCTCTCTTGGATATTTCACTTCAATCTTCATTTTCTCCATTTCTTTGATGAGATCCTCTTGATTTGTCAGCGTCTCTAATCTTTCTCGTCCCTTTCGGCTTAGAGCGTCGGCGACTACGTTAGCTTTCCCAGGATGATACAAAATTTAACAATCGTAGTCTTTGATCAATTCTAACCATCTTCTCTGCCTCATGTTTAATTCCTTTTGAGTGAAGATATACTTCAGACTTTTATGGTCTGTGTATATCTCACATTTTTCGCTATACAGATAATGTCTCCAAATCTTTAGAGCGAATACTACGGCTGCCAGCTCCAAGTCGTGCGTAGGATACCCTTTCTCGTAATCTTTCAACTGGCGAGACGCATATGCAATGACCTTTCCGTGCTGCATCAAAACGCAACCAAGCCCTTTGTGTGACGCATCGCTGTAAACAACAAAACCACCCGTATCGTCTGGTAAGGATAGCACTGGTGCTTCACTCAATCTTTTCTTTAATTCTTGGAAACTCTCTTCACATTTTTCTGACCAAACGAACTTTACGGCTTTTCTGGTCAAATTTGTCAAAGGTCCTGACAATTTCGAAAAATCTTTGATGAATCTACGGTAATAACCTGCCAGACCTAAGAAACTTCGTATTTCAGTCGGCGTCTTCGGTCGTTCCCAGTTAATTACCGCCTCCACTTTTGCCGGATCTACTGATATTCCTTCATGGCTGATTACGTGTCCCAAAAATTGCACTTTTTCCAACCAAAACTCGCATTTTGAAAACTTTGCGTACAACTTTTCTCTTCTCAAAATCTCTAATACCATCTTCAGATGTTCAGCATGCTCCTCTCGAATCTTCGAATATATCAAGATATCGTCAATGAATACCACCACGAATTTATCTAAGTAAGGTTTGAATACCCGATTCATTAAATCCATGGATGCTGCTGGTGCATTAGTCAGTCCGAACGACATCACTAGGAACTCATAATGGCCGTAACGAGTCCTAAATGCGGTCTTGGGCACGTCTTCATTCCTCACTTTCAGTTGGTGATAACCCGTACGCAAATCTATCTTGGAAAAATAACGAGCTCCCTTCAGTTGATCAAAAAGATCATCGATTCTTGGTAAGGGATACTTATTCTTGATGGTGACTTTGTTCAATTCTCTATAGTCGATACACAGTCGTAACGATCCATCTTTCTTTTTAACAAATAACACAGGTGCTCCCCAGGGAGACACACTCGGTTGAATATACTTTTTGTCTAATAATTCTTGTAATTGAATCATTAGTTCTTTCATCTCTACCGGAGCCATTCGGTATGGAGCTTTTGAAATTGGATTTGTACCACGTACTAAGTCTATCACGAATTCGATCTCCCGATCTGGTGGCAACCCTGGCAAATCATTTGGAAATACATCCAAGAATTCTCTTACTATTGGTATTTGTTCTATTTCTGGCTCCATTCTCTGGGTGTCAACGATATGGGATAAATAACCAACACACCCTTTTCTTAACAACTTCTTGGCCTGCATCATCGTCAGACAACATGACTGTCTCGGCGATTTACTACCATAAAACACAATTTTTGATTTACTAGGAGTTTGAAGGTTTATGCATTTCATTTGGCAATCAATTACTGCCCCGTCGTTGTATAACCAATCCATTCCCAGTATCACGTCAAATTCACCTAATCGAATGGGGATTAGATTTACTGTAAAGTTATGACCCCGTATATCCATATTACAATTTTTATGGACATGAGTTACGGGAATAACTTCCTTATTTGCGACCTCGATGTTTAAAGGACGATCTAATCTTTCAGGAGTTAATTCTAACCGTTGAGCAAATTCTTCAGATATAAAGGAACAGGTAGCACCCGAATCAAATAGTATGAAGGCATTAACATTATTGACGGAAATGTTACCTGACACCACCTCTTTTGAAGCCACTGCATCCTGTACTGTCATATTGAATGTCCTTGCAGTTGGTCGATTGGATGAGGTTGGTCCCCCGATTGTCAACTTCCCATCGTTATTTCCTTTCTTTGGACAATTCTTGATCTGGTGATCAGCAGCTCCACATGCAAAGCATCCTTGACTCTTCCTCGGGTTGGTGCAGTTAGGAGAGATGTGGCCCTCTTGCCCGCATTTGTAATAGACTGTCTTCCCCTTCAGATAGATTCCGAGATGATTTTTCCCACACTTTTACACGCTTCAATCTTCCTTCTTGGTTCTCCTTGCTTGTTGCTAAATTTGTTGCTTTTGTTGTTCCACTTTCTTTTGTTAAAATTATTTCCCTTGCTGCTTCCTTCTTGAGATCCTCCAGCTATCTTCTTGGTCTTCTTCTCTTGGTGAAATTTAGCCAGTGCAACAGTTCCTCCTTCAGCGATTATGGCTTTTTCCAGTATGCCCGAAAATGTATTTATCTGAAACATCAAAACCTTGCTGAACAATACCGGCTTCAATCCTTGTTCAAATCTCCGAGCCTTCCGTTCTTCAGTGTCAACCTGGTGCGGCGCAAACCTCGATAGTTCATTAAATCTTGCAGCATAATCAGGTACCGTCATACTTCCTTGTTTAAATTCAAGAAATTCAACTTCCATCGTGTTTTTCATGATACGGGGAAAGTAGGCTTCAAAGAATAGTTCTTTAAACCTATCCCACGTTATGACTCCTACTCCAGCTCTACTTTTATTAGCTCCCCACCAGTAGTTTGCTTCTCCTTTCAGCATGAACGTGGCGAAAGCTGTCTTTTGATTCTCAGCAACTCGGACAACTTCAAAGACCTTTTCCATTTCATTTACCCAAGTTTGGGCTTCTATCGGATTGTTGGTTCCCTTGAACTCTGGGGGTCCTACTGCTTTGAAATCTTTAAAGGTAGTCAAACGACCTTCAGGAGGGTTTGGGTTTACGGCCGGTACGGTATTCCTTCCTTGAAATGCTTGAGTTAATAAGTCGATAAACTGCTGCATAGGATTTTCAGGTCCTTCCGTGTTATTTACGGACTCTTCTTGTGTTGATGGGGTTGGTGCCCCAAGTCTTCCTCTTCCTCTTCCTCTCCATCTTGGTAGCATTTTCTGTATAATATAAGTTTTTTATATCTTTATCATTTAATCGATATAATAATGCACATTGTATTAAATATACAGGTCTTTCAATAACAGAAAACATTCATATATATATGCCTTTTAAACGTTTTGCCAAACACATTACATGCTGTTGCATACGGCTACACATCTTAATCCCTTCTTGACTATATATAGTCGGGATTTACATTTAAACTGCCCTTATCTACAAAAGGCGGGCTCAAAAGTATTATCCCCATAGTATACAAAAGAGGGGTACATCTACCTACTACAGACATAATATTAAAATACTTATAATAAACAGACACATCATAAGAACTTAGTCCAACTACTAGAGAAGCATGCCCCGCCTTTTGGCGCTGTAAAGCTCCTCATCTCCAATGTCTAACACCCTTTTTCGAGTTAGCACCAACTCGCTTCCACCTTCATCTATAGGGTGTAGCTGCACCCTATGCTTCCAACGTCCGAATGCCAATTCAAACGCATAGTCCATTTTGTCTATCTTGACATCTTTGCCCCTAACTTCCATCTCCAACTCATAAGCTCTGCCTGAAACCCTATCTCGTTGTTGTTCAGTCCTCACTAGTTCAGCTTTCAGGACTTCCACCTCATGTCTAAGAATAACATTTTCTTGCCTCAGAGCCTCCTTTTGGCAGGCGGAGCCATGGAGTGCATGACCCATCTCTACATTCTTCGATATGGTATATACTACCAATGACTCATACAACTCTACGGAAGCTTGCTGTTCTTCCTTCTCTGCCTCTAATTCTTCAATTCGGTTTTCCAGTTCGCGGTTCTTAAGAGTCAGTTCCATTAGGGTGTCAGCCTCTTCGATAAAGGGTTCTTCAGAGAAACCTCCAATATGCTCCTCTGGCTCTTCTTGTTTCACCTCTTCCTTGACTCGACTGGATTCAGTTATTTCAGGCATCTACAAAACATTTTAAAAAAAAACTTGATAAGTTTCTATACAACATTATCAAGTAAACATATTTAAACTATTTATTTTCTTTAACAATGAATTTTCCAGAATTCATCTATTATACTCGAAATGAGTTGACTATTTTTCTTAAGGTCATAATCCTAAGGTGTTTTTATCCCATTCCTAAGGTTTATAACCTAACAGCTTTGATACCAACCTGTGACGCCCCCAAATCCGGGTTATCTTTAACTCGGGTTTGGTGCTCACGATACTAATATACCCATTCATATTAAAAGAAAACTATCTTATATTACATAACTCAAATCCCAGGTTCTATAGACCTTTACATAACTTAAGAATTTAATATCATTACACAACATAGTATTAACAATATTTATTACATTTACTACTTAAATAAGCACATGCGCTTAATTAAAGACTATTCAACAACTTTGCTCTTTCCCTTGTCTTTTCCAGATGGACCAGCTACTTCATTCTTAACTGAAAACATTATATTTTGCTGCTTATTTCCTTGCTGAGCAAACTTGTTGCTCACCCTTGCGTTAAATATAATATTTTCAGTTAAGAATGAAGTAGCTGGTCCATCCGGAAAAGACAAGGGAAAGAGCAAAGTTGTTGAATAGTCTTTAATTAAGTGCATGTGCTTATTTAAGTAGTAAATGTAATAAATATTTTTAATACTATGTTGTGTAATGATATTAAATTCTTAAGTTATGTAAAGGTCTATAGAACTTGGGATTTGAGTTATGTAATATAAGATAGTTTTCTTTTAATATGAATGGGTATATTAGTATCGTGAGCACCAAACCCGAGTTAAAGATAACCCGGATTTGGGGGCGTCACACTACAGGCCAAGGATATTCTTTAGTATCACGACCACGAATTATCCATGCACTACGGGCCAAAGATAATCATGTTTTCATCAACGGTCCTGATCATGTCATAAAACAATTCATCTTTGCTCCCTTGGCCGAAGAGAATCTATAGCCATAATCATACCAAAAACTGTCCATCAATGCACTACGGGCCAATGAGGACTTTTAATTTTCACATCATTTGTAACATTACGGTCATGATTATACCGAATAATTCCTGGTCATAATCATACCAAGTCTATCTATGCACTACATGCCACAGATGACTTTCAACATAACATAAACATGAGGATGATGACAATGATATAAGAATTCAATAAAACAAGTTCAAGAATTAATTTGTCCAAGAACTACAAACGTCCAAATTGTCAACATGATACTGCTTTGTAGAGTAAAATTCAAAAATGATCAGAAGAATATTTCCATGAAAAGATACTGGATAAAGCGCAAATATCAAGGATATTCTACTAATTTCATGGAGTATAGAAGTCAAAACTTTAACCAACTGAGTATAATAAAGAATGGAATAACAAAAAAATCACCATGCATGCGGTACTTTGCATCGACAGGTTATTCCAACAGAATAATAATAATGGAACCAGGTCAGGCAAAATTACACTGACAAGATGTTCCAACAGAATAATAAAGACGAAACCAGGTCCGGTGTAAAACACACAGACAGGATGTTCCAACGGAATAATAATAAAGACGAAACCAGGTCCGGTGTAAAACACACAGACAGGATGTTCCAACAGAATAATAGAAGAATGTCACCAAGTATAGAGCTAGACCGCGTATACAGGTTATTCCAACAGAATAATAAAAAATGGAATAACAACAGTTCTCTTCATGAATAAGAAAGAATAACACCCCTTACCGTAACAGAAACTGGATATAGGAAAAGAAAAGTTAAGTAACAAAAAGCTTTTCGTCTATCTCTCTATAGTTTCTCTCTCTAGAGTTCAGTGAATTCGTAAGAAAATAATGAAGGAATGAGCTTCTATTTATAGGAAAATGGAATGCATAGTAACTAATCCATGAACGGTCCAGATTGATTTACTTTAATCTGACGGTCCATATTTAAAGAAAAATCTTTTAAATAAAATATAATATATTCTATTTATATAAAAAGATTTTTACTATGCAAACACTATGCAACACTATGTAACACTATGCATAATAAAATATAATATATTCTATTTATAGAATAACTTTAATAAAGTATTCTGTTTTATATAAAAAGATGTTTCTGTTTTATTACGTTAATAATACGAATAAAACAAAACGTCATCATCGCTATAATAATTCATATTATTAATCAACAATAATTGAATCAAACTGAGCGACTTCTCACATAAATATCAATAATCAATACCGTGTGCTACTATGCAACAACGCGTATTACTGTACTTTTACTACCCAGTAGTTCAACAGTATCAACGGTAAAACTTCCGCCGTTATTTTCAATAAAATATTTTTGTCATTTTCTCAATCCGACAATAATTTCGTTGTGGGGTCCACCAATAATTGTACCGTTGTACGAATATTTTCCTACACAAAGAATATTCCCTGACCAATCGAATATAATATAACAACTTGCATACTTTGCAAAATTTATAAATACTACCCACAACTATAATATTATCTCAAATTCACACCATAATATTAAAAAATTATTTTGAGAAAATTAATTCTTTATTCATAAAATCAGGGGTTTCACAATTTAGATACTTTGAGAGTTGCTATTCAGTGCAAGTTTCCTTCGGCTTTACATCCGATATTTCTGTCAGAAATATTATATTTTGAGGTAAAGGATGTTATTTTCTTCGTAAATGATATTATTTTCTTCAATATCATAATGCTAAAATATTAATATAAATTTTATTGTGGAATTTCTATCTTTTTTGTGTCGGGTTACTATTCACGTATACGGCACTATTCACAAATACAACACTATTTACCGAAAAATAAAAGTTTCTCTTCTTTGTCCCAGATGTCCATTATGGTTACTATATTTGATTGTATCCATGTTTTGATCTTATTTCTTGAATTTTTATCCACTATGGTTTATTATGGAGTGTTTTTGAACTTGAATTATCTAAAGTACAAATCCCTAATCTTTATCCTTTTCTCTCACTGGATTCGTTCTCTAAAATGTTTTTCATCATCCTCAGTCTTTAATGGTGATACTTGATGAATATCTCTGGCCTGTAGTGCAAAGATGAATGATTACCTAATGAATATCTTTGGTCCGTAGTGCAAAGATGAATAGGTGTTGAGATGAACATGACCAATTGGTGATACAAATGAATATCTTTGGCCCATGGTGCAAAGATGAATATTTGATACAAGATATATATTGATTGATGTTACAGGGATAAAATATTGACGATGGATTTTTAAATTCATAGATGATAGTAGCTTTCATTCTCTACTTAGCTCTTCTAATGAATTGTTGTTTCCGCTGCAGTTGTTGATCTAAAACAGGTTGTCTATTATATTCTATCAGATTTTTTCCTGTTGAAGACTAAGGATAATTTGTTGTATATTATCTTAGTCATAATATTCTTTACTGGGCTAGTTGAGCTCACCCTTTTCTTTTTTGTTCTATTTTTCTTCTCAGGAAGCGAGAATATAGCAGGAACCAGTCGGGGTATAGAGTGATGGTCCTAGACAGTTGTTTTATCATTCCTCACTATTTTTGTAAAATAGTGCATCAATAATTGTAATGAGAACTTTATTTGGGTGTGGATATTGTCTAGAAGACAATATTTGTATTTTAACTCATAGTATGTGTTGTCATGTTTTGCACAACAATTTTAATAATAAAGTTGTAGTAGTTTTCTGTACCATGTATTTGGCGACTTAGAATGGGTGATGTATACCTATTTTGGGGGCGTCACAGGATAGCTCAACTTACAATTCAACGCACATGTTACATTCAAAATATTAAATACTTTTCTCATAAAACATAAGAAATCTTTACGAATATGGATCCTTATAATTCACTTAGCACATATCCTTACCTTGAAATCCTGACCTGCAAAAAATGGTTATTTGCAAGGTTGAGCTCGATAGCCCAACAAAATCTAACAGTTTTCATGCATCACATAACATATAATAACATGCTCAACATATAACTCATAAACATTGAACTAACATAACATACATGCTATAGTTCATATAACAAGTATAAAGATTGAGTTCCTTACTCAATCAGCATGCTTTACTCAATTAACATAGTCATAAGTTGACTTTAACATTTCATACTTTCAACATATATATAACACATCATGCTCTTTGCAATAAAGATTTAAAATAATTAATCATTATGTTCAGATAGCAAATAGGAACTGAAAGACTTACCTGACTCGTAGATTACTAATTACCGAAAAACAACTTAAATGCTTTGCGTACATCCTACAACAGTTCAAAGGTTCATATTCACATGCATTAGATACACATATAATGAAACCATATTGACTCTTAGTTTTAATAATTTTTTTTAAATAACTTGCGTCTCTTTGAACCTTAACACATATCTTCAGGTGTTTACTCATCTTCGTATGACGCTTATCATTATATAATCCCATTTTGTGTTTCTTTATACTTCTTTCCTAGCCGACACTTAACGTTCATTAAGGTAGTCATAGATTTCATTAACTCATATTGGATGTATTACACTTGTTAACAACAACTAGGTTAAATAACCTCCGCCTTATATCTTGTTACAATTCTCTTACAATTGACAATTAAGTCTTCTAACGCGTATTTACATCCTTTTAAACATATATTAGATTAACTAATCAAGTTAACATTCAAATCGTTCTTTCAACTTATATCACACTATAAACCAACATAAATCCTTATCATTTATCTTTAACTTTTGAAAACATCACATTTGGTTTCATTTCCTAACTTATTTAAATAATTACTTAAAATCTTTACACTTTGTATTACATCACATTAAAATCTATTATTATAGTCCACATTATGTTTGAACATCATTAACATGCTTGCCAAACTAGATTAAGTCCACTAATCATGACCTACAAATAAGCAAACTTCACTGTCTCAGACCAGGGTATGGCACAGCTGTGCCATACTTAAGCCTGGGACTGGCACAGCTGCTCCGGTGCATAGACAGAACCAGAGACAGCAGTGAACAGTAGCCGCTTTTAGCCCAACTAATACGAATTTCACCCACAAAACAGTAATATTAACACATACAATTGGTATAAACCTATTATAAACATGTTTGCTAACATATTCCTCAACATAGAACATTTTAACAACATTTATACTAGTTTAATTTCTGAAATTTTCATGTTTTCATATATAACACCATTTTTTTGACATCCTTTACGAAATTCATCACTGTGATTTCAACTCTTCACCAAATCACTTCGTTCAAACTATGTTTTCTTCGTTTCTTAATGAACTAGCATAAACAAGCTTCAATTTACAGATTAATATATGAATTGACCACCCTATTTGGTACTTTCATAAGCCATATAAAAAATATATACTGTAAATACTTTTCTTCCTTTTTAACCGTAATTAGCATAACAAATTCTTATCTAAATATAAACTCTAACATTACAATTACTTACAATTGCAATCATTCAGTTGTATAGCAACAATTTGAAAAATAGAATTCACAGAATTTGAAGCTTCATGCCGTAAAACCTATATATATATACATAAAATATCAAAATTAAAGAGAAATACATTCTTATGCTTAGACAATCCTTGCTAACCAATTGAAATTGCTTTGAAATTCTTAGGTTTTCTCTCAATCTCTCTATCACCTCTCAAGTTCTCTGAACTTTTTCTTCTCTTTTCTTCTCTTAGGCTTAACAAATACTAACATGCGTAAAGCCAAACTGATAAGCCAATAATAATATGTACGTAATCATAATATCAGTTACAAAATATAACACTTAGGTTATAAATATATTTTATTTATTATTTTATTTGTAATTCAAAAATCAAAAAATCCAAAAGCCATAAGGCTTTGTTTGGCAAAACCCTTTAAATATTAAAGACTTAATATTTTTAGCCTTGTTTGGCAAAAACTAAATTAAACTCCATTAATTTATTTTAATAAATAATTTAGTTTATAATTTATAATCACATATTATTTATTTGGATTTCCATATCCAATAATTATCAAATAAATTAATTACACATACTATATTTAAAATAAATATTCCACTTAAATAAATATCACAAAATTATAATCTCACTATAATTTTTATTTAATAACTTATTATACCATCTTAAATTATTAAATTCAAACAACAATATAACATCTCATGTTATATTACAACTCTCTAAATTATAAATTAATTTAATTTAGAATATTATCTAGTCATAAAATTTCCTAATAATAACCACATCAATAAAATATTTATTTTATCTAATAAATATTTTAAATTACAATAACTAAAATCTTGGATTGCCACATTCTTCCCTCCTTACAAAGATTCTGTCCCCAGAATCGAAAATACAGATTAAACAAATAACTCAGGGTACTATTAAACCTCACTTTCCCAATATATGAACATATATTTCTCTTCACACCAGATCACATATTTTAAAATATACAGCACATACATATACATACTTAAACTCAAATCATCTCATAATCAGAATTTTAATTATTAAATTCCTATTTTAATAACTTCTAAAAATTCGGGTTGTCACATCCTTCCCTCCTTATAAGGATTCCGTCCTCTGAATCACTGAAACCCTACCTTACTCAGGTTTTCACCAAATCTTTTCGTTGAATAACTTCAACACTTTACCTTAATATAGGTTTTATATTTCCTACCCCCATCATTCTTGATAATAAATTCTTGTGAATTTTATTTCATAACTTTCACTTGAACTCAATTATATTTTGAGTATTATATATTCTTTAACCCATTCATTTTCTTTTTCTAAGGAATCGTTATCATAAACATATGGGATATTACATTCACCCATTCTTCTAAGAATTTCATCCTCAAAATTTTATTTATTAATCTTCGTTCATTCAATCTATCAAAATAGATTTTATGTTAATACTTTATTCATTCATTGGATTCTATAACCACTTTCTTTCCACAAAGATCTTTCTATAATTATTAAACTTTTCCATTACAAGTTTTACATTATTCTTTGATAACTCATCTCCTGCTCACTTCAAAATTTCTTTTCTCACTTATTCAATATATTCATCATTCAGTGTCGCATTCTACGACTCACTTCTTTCTAAGGAATATCATCCTTACCATATTCACCTTTTAGAATAGCAAGAATCTTCCACAATTGCTCAATAATTGGAAAGTGATATGAATAACAAGAAATTTAAAAGATTCCAAAACATGTTGAGGGGTCACAAGACCGTGAACTATTCTCTAAATTTACTAGTGCTACAACACAATCCTTCACACTGTAAACCAGAGTGTTTATCAATCACAAAGACCGAAAACACCCTCCACGCATACACTAGGTGGCCAGCCTATTGTACCACTACGTTGGGTCGCAATGTAGTGTTTTGTAACGACTATATGCTTTACGCTCGGAACCATTGTCCCCGAAAACATGTCCCCTTATAGGGTTATTCACCTCAGCTTTTCAACATCTGAATTCGCACCAAAATAATTTGGTTTGGCGGAACTTTTCAACAAACGCTCGAATTTTATGAACATCTTTCCATAATCATCTAGCTGAATCAAATAGCATAGACTTCTACAACAATTCGAACATCAATTGAAATATACATATACATATATATATATATACATATACTTTCATATCTTAAAGAAACCAAAAAAATCCTTTTATGACGTCATGATTATGACGTTGTCATACTACATCTCACCATAGTGGGCTGACGATTATATGATCACATCTAACACCAGGTTCCATTGCATTGATGACTCCATCGTTTATCATATGACCCGATATATATGATTAAAATATATTTTGAAAATTTAAAAATCATTTTTTTTTCTAGCCGAAACAAACAGCATAGATACGCGAATAATAGCACTGTTTTAAAAATTCTTTGGTTCACTAGTGTGATCCAACATTTTTCAAAAATTAAAAGTACAACCATCGACACGAAGTCAATAAATTTTGAAAATCTAGCAAAGCTAGAAGATTTGGAAAAACCTATGTCTCCACTTTTTATACTGATCCATTGCTTAATAATTCTATCTATTCCCATAATCCTCAATTCTTCATTCATAACTTATCTATACCCCTGTATAGTTCATCAAACTTACTACACATTAGAAGTTCAGGAACATGCCATAATAATATGAGTTTAAAAACTTATCCTAGTCAGACCATAGGCGTCCATTCGCCGAGGGGTTCAAAACATACCATATTTTTATGAGTCACGAACATACCGTATGTATTAGTTTTAAGAACTGCACCTAATCCTAATATTATCTAACTAATCTTAATAGTTTATGACTATCAAACATACACATGAGAAAAGAATCACCATTTCGCCACATATACATTGATAACGCAACACCAACATTCTAATAATTATCAATATAATAAACTGAGTGCAAGCACAAAACCCTCTCCCATACAAAGATTTGTACAACTCAACCATCACATGAGTCCTCAATTGAAATCCCACCTAACTCTATCTTATTCTTAACTTACTCTTTGCTCAATACAAATTCCTTGTATCACATCATCTATAACTCCTTGTGAGTTATCTCGTACTATTTCATAGTACATCATCTTCATAGCATCAAGCTATAATTATTCAAACATTACAGACCATCTTTTTTTTTATAACTTAAACAGATCACATCGTGATCTTATTCTATAATCATCTCCCTTAAAACTCTTTTCTTAACTTGTGATCGTTTTGTTTTACGATACTCTTTCTTTCCCTTTTCATCATTTACGACTTTATTTGTTATCTTGGCTATTTCCATTTCTTATCTTTATATCTCTTCAAGATTCTTCCTTTAAGAATTTCTAACTTCATCTACATTGCTCCACATTTCATTCAAGTTCTACATTTTCATCATACGTATCCATTTTCTATACTTGGTATACATCGAGTCTCTAACAGTTTCAATATGGTACGCTGAGTGGTTTCCCACAAACAATCAACAAACTAGGTTCCGAGTTACTAGTTCATATATATCTCCGCTCTATGAAGGAATCGTTTAGCCCAGATACCACACGTCAATTATTAAAGAGTGCAATTATACCATACTTAAATATAACTTTTTATTCTTAACTTCTTTATTATTCTCTTCTTATAGACATCACCTTACATCCTTATTATTGGAGTTGGGTAACCCCACTTTCATATTCCTTATAACACTGCGAGGTTCTTCTTTAAATCCTTTCACGCATGTTTTAATCCATTCTCTATACATTTCTTAAATTACTTCTTATTTTTCAAGCTCTATCTGAGCTTATCTTTCATTATCTTCACATCTCTTCTCTAAGGTTATAGCCTAAGGTACTCTTACCTAAGGTTTTTAACCTATCGGCTCTTATACCAACTGTAACGTCTCCAAAATTTATACAATAATATTCTCATTTTCGATAGTTAACAATACAACTTCAATATATCTCTACATCATTATTAGATATTAAAATCACTAAAAATGCAGAATAATTAATACTTTTGTACATTTCCTTCATTATTGCCCTAAATCGCAACCTTTATATTACATCTCCTTGATTCAAATTTATACCATGAATCGTTACAACAAAATGACTATACAAAGTCTTACATCATAAATAGATATCTAAATACACCGGATAGCTCAACTTACAATTAAACGCACATGTTACATTCAAAATATTAAATACTTTTCTCATAAAATATAAGAAATCTTTGCCAATATGGATCCTTATAATTCACTTAGCACATATCCTTACCTTGAAATCCTGACCTGCAAAAATGGTTATTTGCAAGGTTGAGCTCAACAGCCCAGCAAAATCTAACAGTTTTCATGCATCACATAGCATATAATAACATGCTCAACATATAACTCATAAACATTGGAAAAACATAACATACATGCTACAGTTCATATAAAAAGTATAAAGATTGAGTTCCTTACTCAATTAGCATGCTTTACTCAATTAACGTAGTCATAAGTTGACTTTAGCATTTCATACTTTCAACATATATATAACACATCATGCTCTTTGCAATAAAGATTTAAAACAGTTAATAATTATGTTCACATAGCAAATAGGAACTGAAAGACTTGTTTGGCTCGTAGATTACCAATTACCAAAAAATAGCTTAAATGCTTTGCGTACATCCTACAACAGTTCAAAGGTTCATATTCACATGCATTAGATACACATATAATGAAACCACATTGACTCATAGTCTTAATAATTTTTTTTATTTATAACTTGCGTCTCTTTGAACCTTAACACATATCTTCAGGTGTTTACTCCTCTTCGTATGACGCTTATCATTACATAATCCCATTTTGTGTTTCTTTATACTTCTTTCGTAACGGACACTTAACGTTCATTAAGGTTGTTATAGATTTCATTACCTCATATTGGATGTATTACACTTGTTAACAACAACTAGGTTAAATAACCTCCGCCTTATATCTCGTTACACTTCTCTTACAATTGACAATTAAGTCTTCTAACACGTATTTGCATCCTTTTAAACATATATTAGATTAACTAATCAAGTTAACATTCAAATCGTTCTTTCAACTTATATCTCACTATAAACCAACACAAACCTTATCATTTATCTTTAACTTTTGAAAACATCACATTTGGTTTCATTTCCCAACTTATTTAAATAATTACTTAAAATCTTTACACTTTGTATTACATCACATTAAAATCTATTATTATAATCCACATTATGTTTTAACATCATTAACATGCTTGCCAAACTAGATTAAGTCCACTAATCATAACCTTCAAATGAGCAGACTTCACTATCTCAGACCAGGGTATGGCGCAGCTGCGCCATACAAATAAGCCTGGGACCAGGGTATCACATATTATTTATTTGGATTTCAATATCCAATAATAATCAAATAAATTAATTACACAAACTATATTTAAAATAAATATTCCACTTAAATAAATATCACAAATTATAATCTCACTATAATTTTTATTTAATAACTTATTATACCATCTTAAATTATTAAATTAAAACAACAATATAACATCTCATGTTATATTACAACTCTCTAAATTATAAATTAATTTAATTTAGAATATTATCTAGTCATAAAATTTACTAATAATAACCACATCAATAAAATATTTATTTCATTTAATAAATATTTTAAATTACAATTACTAAAATCTTGGATTGTCACAGAAGAAACACAATTACCAATAACACAACTAAAATAATACTATATATATATTATTTCTCAACTTTTTGAAAAAGGTAGTTTGCAACATGAACTGGACTACAAGGTCCGATCTTGTTAAACTTCTCTGTAAGGAATTGACTAATGTGCTATCAATTCTAATAGAAATCTCAGATAACTGCAGAGAAATTACGAAAGAGAACACGTATAAAAAGCAAGGGATATGAAGAAATAACATTCAAATTCATTTTTAAAGGTTTTTCGAACTCCACAATATTAAACTACGTATTATTATAAAAGAATACTAATATTAAGAACAATGATTAGTGAAAAGAGAGAGTATTCTCCTTGTATTTTCATATGTATCATTCTCTTTACAATAAATCTATTTATAGGTACATCAACATCAATATTTGGAGGTTTGAAAACTCAAAGGTTTTGAGTTTCAAAACTTAAAGAATATGAGAGTTTCAAAAGATCAAAGATCATTACAATAAAGATGAGAGAAATGAATGTAGACTTCCGTATATATAATATATATATATATATAGAGAGAGAGAGAGAGCGAGAGAGAAAGAGAAAGAGAGAGGAAGGATCAAGAACATTTCCCTTATCTAACATTCCTCCTTAAATAACACTCATTTATTAAAACAACGTCGTTTTGGAGTTTCATTTAAAAAATAAGTGGGGTCGAGAGTGGCATTTTTGCAAATAAAAGGGAAGCAAGTGAGACCACTCTCTTTTAAAAATCTCCAAAACGACGTAGTTTTAATAAATGAGTGTTATTTAAGGAGGAATGCTAGATAAGAGGAATGCTCTTGATCCTTGCTCTCTATCTCTCTCTCTATATATAATTATACATTTATAACACTCCCCCTTGGATGTCTATGGTATAGCCATACGCATTGAGAGTTGCCTCAATAAAAACCTTACCAAGAAAAACCCAATTGGAAAAAACCTTGGTTAAGGAAAAAAGAGTGCAGCGCGTATAATATTCTTGTATAACTTCTAGTGCCTTAAGATTGCCTCATTAAAACCTTGTAAAGTAAAACCCAATGGGAAAAAAATCTTAGCGAATGAAAAAGATTACAATCAACACATATCCTTTTTACTCCTCTTCATGAGTATATAGAATTTCCATAGTTTATGATAAAAATATCCTTCAGTCGACGCATGCCAAATATTGTGCACCATCTTCTTAAAAGTCGCAGTTGGTAATGGCTTAGTGAACATATCGGTCAAATTATCACATGATCATATCTGCTTGACAACAATTTCACCATTCTTCTAAAGCTCATGTGTATAAAGGAATTTTGGTGCAATATGTTTGGTTCTATCACTCTTGATATAATCTCCCATAATTTGAGTGATACAAGCGATATTATCTTCATATAATATCGTTGGACTATTTATGATTGATGATAATCCTAGTTATCATGAATATGTTGAATTATTAATCTTAACCAAAAACATTCATGACTCGCTTCGTGAATTATGATAATCTCTGCATGATTTAAGAAAGTAGCAGAAATTGTTTGCTTAACAAATCTCCATAAAATAGCAGTATTTCTGTAAATGATCTTTATGGAGAATCATTATATCCAACTAACTGTGGTATTAATCCATTTGGATAAAATAATCCAAAATCAATAGTCCCAAGAAGATATCGAAAAATAAGTTTACTTCTATTCCAATGTCTCTGAGTTGGTGCATAACTATATCTTACTAGTAAGTTAACTACAAATGCTATATCAGGTCGTGTGAAATTTGTAAGATACATCAAAGCACCAACTACATTAAGATATAGTACTTTAGGACCAAAACACCAATTTCATGATGATATGGTATTTCAGGACCAAAAGTTTCTTCATCATTTTCTTGTGAAAGGATATTAAGTGACCAATATATCATTGGAGTACTCAAAGAATTAACATTATCCATGTAAAGTTGCTTCAGGACTTTTTCTGTGTATATTGATTGATGAACAAGAATTCCACAGTTCAATTTGTAGGCCAAGATAAAAATTTGTCTTACCTATATCTTTCATTTCAAATTTGTTGTTTTTGTCAACTCTTCTGGAGTAAGATCTTTCATCAATAAATACTGTAATAATAACAAATCCAGATTATGATATTTTGATAAAAATGCATGCACAAATTGAATTATTCTCAAATCCCTCTTTCAGAAGATATCCACTTAGGCGATTATATCACAATATGCATTTGGATTACTTTAACCAATATAAGAATCTTTGTAGCTTGATAGAATATATACTTTGAGATATAGAATTTATGCTTCAGACATTTTATATCCTTCAGGGATTTTCATGTAGATATAATTATCTAATGATCCATACATATATGATGTAACAGCATCCATTAATTTCTCTTGCTACCAAGCTAATTAAAAATCTAAATGTAATTTCATCCATTATAGAAGCATATTTTTTTTTCATAATCAATATCAGGTCTCTGCGAGAAACCTTGTGCTACAAGTCGCATTTTGTACCTTATAATTTCATTTTTCTCATTTCGTTTATGTACAAATACCCATTTATATCCAACAGGCATTACACCTTTAGGTGTTTGGTCTACAAGTCCAAAAACACCTGTAGTGAATTTAATTATACTTAAATCGCCTCTTTCCACATTGACCAAACATTTTTACATTCATTAACAATTTGTGGTTCATATTCTTGATCATTACTTCTGGTAATATTAAGAACAACTTTATATAAAAATATGTTGTTGACAACAATTTTATTTCTATCCAATATATCTGTCTCCTGTATATACATAATGTATCGAGATCTCATTATTTTCAGGTACTTGATCCTCTTAAGGAGATAACCCATCCTTTTCAGGGGATAACTCTTCAAGAGTTTTATTTACAGGAGATTTTTGTTCATAAGTTTTGGATAGATCAATAAAAAAAAATTTAGCCTGTTTCATGGGTATAACCTCTTTATAGGCTGCAACTTTTATTTCTTCTACTTTCTTCTTCTGGAGAATTTTATCTTTAACATCAATCATTCTTTCACGTTTTAGGTGTGACTTTGATTCAATTTTCTGCTGTATTAACTGATTGTCCTACAGGGACTTCACTCCTTACTAGAGTATTAGCAGCTAGAATGTGAGATATCACTATTTTCTTATTATCAGTGAATATTTCTGGTAATTGATTTGCAATTCATTGCAAATGAATAATCCTTTGAACTTCTAGGTCATATTAATTTGTATGAGTATCAAGATTAAATAATGTTGAAACATTCTAATTAATCTCCTATCGTGCTTTAGGCAACAATCTCACGTCGTGCTTCAGGCAACGACTTTTCTCCCCATAATGGTGGGAAGGTTGTCTCATTAACAAGGACAATCCTCGAAAAATGATTTTAAAATAAAACATCACATGTTAAGGTTATGATGCAACATGTAAAATAGCATAACCCCAAGCATAAACAGGTAATTTTGATATCATAATCAAAGGTCAGACAATATATTGAAGTCTCTTGATAAGTGATTAGCTACACCATTTTGAGTATGCGTATGTGCACCAGGATTTTTAACATCTGGTTATTGCATCAACAGGTAAAGGAATATTCTGGTTCTTTAAGGCATGTTCATGGGAGTATTCAATAATTTAACTCGTTATTATTGATCCTAGATGATCATGCAAAATCGTAAAAACATTTGGATCTGAACACTTCTGGTGTATCACAATATTTGTTTCAACTATTCTCATTTTAGCATAATATAATCCAGAAGAGAAAATAGAAAGTTTTTCTAATATGAGCTTCTGACATGTTGCCATCGAAGTAATATAAAGAAATTTTTCACTGCCTTTGTTATTGGTTTCAATATAATAACCATTATAACGTATATCCTTAAAACTAAGCACATTTCTGCTTGTCTTAGAAGAATATAAAGAATCATCAATACAAAGTTTTGTGTCCTTTGACAACATTATAATCGCTCTTCCAGAGACTTTAATTAACTTTGATGAATAATTATTCTTCTAGAGCCTTTAATTAAGCTTGATGAGATTTTGACCCGTCCATCTTAATATATGCAAAAACATAAATTTAACTTTATTACTCAAAACATAAATAAAACATATAATATAAATACTTATTATAATGCCATAAAATAATGAAATAAAAATAATTAATTGGTATGAACATTTCTATCAACGTCATCAAGGAAATCATAGATATCAAAATTAGTTATATTCACTCCATTTGAAAAGTCAAAATAATTCATGGGATCTTCAGGATCATTATGACCAATAAAGTTTATTTCAATTCCACTTCCTTTTCTTTTTATGGAGTCTTGCTATAAATCTACCAAATGTTTAGGAGTACGACAAGTACATTCCTTTTTCTATATTGATTGTTCTTTTCACGCCCACTACCACAACCACAACCACAGCCATAATTTCCTTTATGATTATCAAATGAGGTTCCATTCACTTAAGGGAATGTAGTAGAATCAGTCGGGCAAGATTGTTGATTTCTTAGCAAAAACTCATTATTTTGTACATCCACTAGATTACATAATATCACTTCTGGGAACATAGTTTCCTTTATCGCTTCAGGAAATATTTTACGAACTTACACTCTCGATATTACTGCTCCAGGAGCATATTCAAGGCATGAAATATAGTAAATATTTTCTCTAACATATCTTCATCAGTGTTTTTTTCCACATAATTTTAATAGTGAGATTATTTTAAAAAAATGTAGAATTGTTGTCACTCAACACTTTTAAAATCTTGCAACTTTAGGTGCAACCAATTATAACAAGCTTTTGGGAGGATTACAAATTTTTGATTCTCATATCTTTCCTTAAAAATCATTTAATAAGACAAGTGAGTCTTTTACTGTAATGTACTGATATTTTAATTTTTCATGGAGGTGATAGCGAATAAAAATCATTAATTTTGCATGATTCAGCAGGAATGCATGATTACCATGCAACTTTAATTATATCTTTAAGGTTCTTTTCCTCTAGACGAATCTCACAATTAAGAGTACATAACAAATAATTTAAGTTTTGCAAGGTTCAACATTTATACAAATATATAATTTTGGATAGTGAAACATTATTATATATGTATTTATTATGACCTTAAAGTGAGAACCAATTAAGTTGAAAAAAATAAAAAGCAAAACAAATATGTCCATCCAAACATATTTGCTCTCGGTTTTAGGCTATTTTCATATAACTCCACCACTTGGGGTTAACATGTGTAATATGAAAACTTTATGAATATTTAATGCCATATCACAGGAAAAAATGCATGCTGGTTAGTATTTCAAAAGAAGATTTATATACTACTCCGTTTCCCATCTTGATCATGCTTTATCCAACCGGGTTTTTTATGGCTTATCAAGTGATTCCAAAGCACTTAACTAATTTTCTACACTATTTACCCGTTGTCATCCATCTTGTACGTATATGAACAGTACTACATATATATGATCAAATTTAATTGTAATGAAATAATACGTACGGTGAGTTAAGAGAACTCCTTTTCCAAAATTGGGTAGAGTTTCGTGCTGATAACGTATTTTAAAAGAATACTAATATTAAGAACAATGATTAGTGAAAAGAAGAGTATTCTCCTTGTATTTTCATGTGTATCATTCTCTTTAAAATACATCTATTTATAGGTACATCAACATCAATATTTGGAGGTTTCAAAACTCAAAGATTATTAGTTTCAAAACTTAAAGAATATGAGACTTTCAAAATATCAAAGATCATTACAATAAAGATGAGAGGAATAAATTTAGACATTCATATATATATATATATATATATATATATTATAATCTTATAACACGTATGCCAAATTCATTTTTTAAAAAAAGTTTTTTAGATTCCGCAGTATTAAACTATAGATACCAAATTCAAATTCCACAATTCCACATTCACACATTCCCCTCATTAACCTTTAAAATCAACCTCTTAAAAAGTGTTTGGATAATAATAACACAGAAGTAAAAAAGTAACTAAAAAAATTATAAACTAATGACATTCAAGATATAATTTGGATATTGTTAATAAAAAAAGAAGAAGAATTAAAAAATAATTCTAAATGAATAGACTTGATGGAAACTATAATTTTTGATATATATCTCATGAATAAGATAATACATATACAAAATAAAAATAAATAAATAAAATATCAACCAATTAAATTTATGAGTTATTACAGTTGTATATCATTTTATCAATTGTAATTTATATTACTATGTGTACTCTAAATATTAACTAAATAATGGTAAGTGTGATACTGTAAATGATACTAAAAAATATTGACAAATTATAAAAATATATCTCTAATTTTTTACCGAACTAATAAAATAATTGTATCTATAATTTTCGAACAAAAGCAAGTGTTAGTTAACATTTTTATATAAAGAGACTTTAAAATGCTATTAAAATAGTTAGACATATATACCTAATAAGTGTCGACGCCGAGAATTTTTTCTATCGTGTTCTCTATCCTTTATATTTCGTTATGTTAATTTTATCTTTCTTAAAGGGTGAGATTTTTTTTTGAAAGACCGACATACAATGTTGTCGATTTGAAAAGATTGATTTTAAAGATTGGGCCGAGTTAGACAGAGCCGCTAGTTGGTATAAGTTTAAATGGTTGTACGAACACAACCGAATTTTAAAAGGTTTTCGCAATATGGCCCAATATGTGACTCTATTTAATTGGTCTGGAACATGAGATTCATGAAGTTCGAGGTCTTGTATAAGTGAGGGGAAGGTGTTAGGCACCCCCGACTTCCGTGAAACATGGGTACCGCTACTTTTTCATTCTATATGCATTGTGTGTGTGTGTATATGTGTATACAGATAATTGTGTTTGAAGTGCTTTATTTGTGGTTGTATTGATTTATTTGAAAGTAGTGATATGCCTTTTTGGACTTATATATGAAGGGGTTTGAATTATTGAAAAGTTTATTTTTAACAGATAAATGAAAGTGAAGTTTTGAAAAGTTGTTTTCAAACCCTTTCGCTCGCATAGAAATTGAGGCCTTTGATACTTCCATTTTATTCCGTATTCGGCATGATTTAATTTTATTTAAGATGCGAAACATCTTAAACAGTATATAAATATTATTTATAAGTGTTGGGCTTCTAATGGGCATGAAAGTCATTGAAGTGATCTCGAACACAACAAACCATGATTTTAACTATTTTGAGGACTTAAATCAGGATAACCGTTTTAAAGCCCCACAATTACATGTACAATGGATAGCAAGCTGGTTGTACAACTTTAAACAAGTCCATTATGGGAACCGGATCTAGATCCATTGATTGAATCTTCGATCCTGTAGCTCCTAGGCTCACATAATATCATTAAAAACTTGAAAATGTATATCTAAACATAATATGTACATTTAACTTAAAACTTCACTAAACAAAGGATTTATTAATTAAATCCTTATACACGAGTAAACAAGCTTCTCGTTTCCTCTAGATACATATCTAGGGTCACACGGTGCCAAATATTTACAAACTAAAAAGTAAACTAGATTTATCTAGATTTTAGTCATTCTAGATAAAATGTTCAAGTTTGGCAGCTTTTGAACATATTGAAAGCTAGATCTGTTTAGATCTAGGATAGATTTAGTCAATACATTTTAAATATGACTATTTACACCACAAAGAACGGTAAAAAATTGGATCTGTATATTTACAAAACTAGATCCACATAGATGTTAGCCTATCTAGCTTAATGGGTCAAGCTATGAAGCTTTTGGACTGGTTAAAATGCTAGATAATGCTAGATATATGATATATATAGTCAACACACTTTAAATATTGACTATTTACACCAAAATGAACGGTGAAAAGCTAGATCTATACAATATTAACTAATATATATATATATATATATATATATATATATATATATAGCACTTATATATATAGTAAAGATAGAAAAAGACACAGATTTGAAGAGATTTATAGCCTTGCACTAGATGGGCTATTAAATGGCTTTTGACGCCTTTAAACTCGATTTCCACAGGCTAAAACTTCATATGTTGCAGTATATATGTATAAAAATGTTTACAGGGAAGATTTACAAGATTTGAGCTGTTAGACACTCTAAATCTCAATTTTTCTCTCTCTCTCTTCGTCCCTTCTCTCTCTCTCTCTAAAATCTCTTGAAATGAGCTGGGGGTGAAATATATAGGCTTCCGCAGGTACACCTACAAAAATGCCATAGTGGGTCCCACCTCAAAATATACGTACCTCGAATGACGCGCATTGTTTGTTGAAATGTTCATAGCTTACTGTAACAAACCGAAAATTCGGATCGTCCAGAATTTAAGTTTAAAGAATTAGTTATTAATAAAATGAATTTTTATTAATAATATTATGTTCTATGTGCTTATTAATCGTTCTAGAACCTAGAATGATTATAAATCGGGAGGATTTTGGCTACGAGCTAGACTGAACGAGTAATAATTTTCAAGATAAAAATAAAAATTTCCCGGGAACAAAATATTTTCGGGGAAAAAGACGAAATAAGCACTATTCACCCGACGAAACCTTAGGGTTAGGTTTTGAATAACCTAAGCCGTTCTAAAAGTTCGGTATGTCAAAATGACATTTCGTCGAAAGATTTGCTGATAATATGTAGTGAAAAGTAAGTAAGTCGATAAAAGTTTTTCTAAAAAAATGTGCAAAAATCAGACAAAATAAAAATGGCAAAAAAGTACTGATGTGTACTTTTCACTCGTTTAACTACGTTAGGTTAAAACGTGAAGGAAAACATTTAACGCCAAAAAGTGTTTTTCAATTTTTTGGAAATCGAAGAATACGTAAAAGTTAATCGGTAAAGGAAAGATGAAATATCCAAAAATATTTGGATTCCGAGAATCGCAGTTTTTAAAACAGTCGAACGAAACCCGAAAGACGGAACCACGAAACTTAAAGGCTTTGTAGACTTAAGGGCTAAGTTAACTTAACACTTAAGTCATGAATAGTAAGGAGGTGTGAATAGTAAGGAAGTTAGGGGGTGAAATGACTAAAATTCCCTTAGCTTGGAAATTCTATAAATAGGAAGCTAATTTCTATTTAAATGAGATTTTGAAAATCCTATACCTTGAGAGAGAGAGGGTTCGGATGAAGAGGGAGAAGGACGAGCATGAGCATGAATGATCAGATTGAAAGTGTTCGTTAAATAGAAAAGCTTGCGAATCACCAGTTTTGTCTAGCGGAAGAAAAATAAAGAGGAAAGGTATTAAAACCTAACTCCTAAGTTAACCTTTCTTAAGTTTTTATGTTCAAAACATATATTAATAAGAATAAGAAGTAAATGATGTTAGGAATGATTTCATATGGTTGAAATCGTAAGAAAATGAAGAAATAAGAATTAAAAGTTTAGTTTATAAATTTCTTAAGGAAGTATAAGATTCGTAATGAATTAGAACTGATCTGAGTGGATTATATAAATAAATAGGTGAAATAAGTAAGGAATGATGTTCTATAACATCAAATTCCAATAAAAAGTGAAATCGTAATCTAAAATATCGATTAAAATGAAGAACACGCGAAGAACACGAAGAACATTGTTGATGGACAAATTTAAAACTATCGTAGGATAATTATTGTTGATGGACAAGTTTAAAACCATCGTGTATAAGTTAGATGCTTAATTCTTGGTTAGGAATGATAGAAATGTTCATGATGAACGGATTAAAACTTAGCTATAACGAAGTTATGGCAAAAATTTTGTAAAAGAAGAACGAGAATTAGAAAGTTAGTAAATGAACCCGAACGTGTGGGGTTTCCTAAGAATGTAAGAGAACATAGAAAATGTGAGTTGTGAACTCAAGAATGAACGAATTTCGAGTTCGGATGACCGAATTACGGACGAACGAACAAAGAACGTAAAAAACGTAAAACGAACAAAGGGTGAAGATTAAGACAATTGAATGACACGTTAACGAATTCAAAATGAAGTTCTATCTGAGGGGTATTGAAGTACGTAAAATAAGGAAGAGAATGGATTTGGAACAACCTCGTTCTGAGTTATAACGAATAAGTTATGGAAGCGGGAAGTAAGCGTCTCAGAACGATAAAAGACTTAGAGAAATTTTCTAGGGTTAGGGCTTGGCGCCGCGGCGCCAGACATGCCTTGTAAGGTGGCGTTGCAGCGCCAGACCAGGAAGCCGGGCACTACAAACTCGCGTCACGGCGTGAGAGATAAAGAAGAGAGTGGCGCCGCAACGCCAGTGTAGAAAAAAGCTAGAGAAGGGCTTTTAACTGCTCAACTCTTGGGAGAAATGTAATGGAAGATAAAGAACATAATGTTCAACTAATTAATGTAACACTTAAGTAAGTAGTTTAAACCTTTAATACAGGTTGAACGAAATGATCGAAAGAGATTAAAAGTCCAAAAAGGTAATGAACATAAACGCAACGCAGATGAGTTGAATAACCGGTCTTAGCATACAGCGAATTGTATGGCTTCGACATTAAGGAAGAATAACGAATGGTATTAAGAAAGCCCTAATGAACGGTAAAAAGAATAATGGAAGCCGAATGTGAGTTGGATGAGAACGTTAGAATAAAATGTAAGTGTTGAACATTTTAACCATGTGAAAGTTGAGTGTATGCAAATATTAAACGGACAAAACCTACACCCCATGTATGGTTTGACCGTAAGATGATGAAGATCAATGATTAAATTTTGAATAGGTAAAAGACTGAATTAAAGACAATGACGTTAATGTAACGAAGCTGAGTAATGATTAACTTAAATGATCGCTCTGGGTATACAAAAGACTATATGACTTAGACGGTAAAGAGTGAATACTGAGGTGTGACATTTAGTTGCAAGGAAGCCATAAGGAATAAAAAATTGACTTGGTTAATGTTATAGTGTTAATGGTTTGGATTAGTTAAGATAAGTTTAGGTTGTAGTACAATCGTAATCTTTGATGGTTGACATATGGGAGCTGGGCTAAACAATTCCTTTAGAGAGCGAAGGTATATACAAAACTGGAAACCGATCTAACTCACTGTTATGGGCAGTGTAGATGAGACGGGAACTTATTTGTTGGTTGTTTGTGGGAAACCACTCAGAGTACCATATGGACTACTAGCGGAGAATCGATGTGTGCTGAGTCATAGAGAAGTTATAAGAAGAAGATAAGAATGTAAAACATCAAAGATGATGAACGTATAAGTAAGACATCTCTGTATGTCATGAAGCCGTATAACGATAATGAAAGTGGTCGCGTAAACTTAGGTTGCAAGAACGCGAACCCTAAGAAGTAAAGTTAAGTAAACTAATGCATAAGTCAAAGATGTATGACTAATTGGTGTATATGGTGTTTTCTTATGTGTTATATAGGAATTGAAATGAGTAGTTCGGCGTAAGTTGTAGCTGTGCGTAAGGCAAGTTTCCTATCTTCATTCATATTTGAAATGAATGCTAGTTTCTTAAACTTCTCAGATGTTGAACTTGAGAAGTTCTGTCTATGTGCTAATGTGCGATATTATGCAAGGTGGTAGAACATATGAGGCCTTGTGCTACAATGTGAACACTTCAGTGTTGAGATGAACTGTTCTGTGATTTAACTGTTCAATAAGAGAATGCTCTAGTTTATACATGATTCGTTATTGTTAAGTCTGTGCTAATGATTCTAGCCAGATAAAATGTGTATGAAAAAGGTAGAAGAATGAAAGTATTTTTAAATGAAAGTGAATATTGTTTTAAAATGATAGGAATTGAGATTATTCCTATTATTCAAGCTACTTCATAACCTTTGTTCCGTTATTGAAGTCTTAAAAGAATGTTTGAATTCTTGAAGATGATTGTTCAACTTTAATGACTTGCTGGGCAATTCAATGCTCACATTTGCTTTAAATGAAAAACATTTTTAGCGAACGATGTTAGAAGAACTTAAGGATCTTGTAAAGATCAAGTTGACGGTATCCAGATGGAGTGCCATTCAGAATGGGAATAAGCGAGAAGATCAAGTGAAGACTTGTAATATAAAATAAGTTAAATGAAATTTAGATTAGTTTAATGAACTGTTATGTATCCTTAGTGGAGGATGAAAGTCACTCGTGTAAGATGTAAAGGATAATGTAATTATCGTTATTTGTAATGAAAGGAGTTATAAGGTTTTAGAACCTAGAAATTTAGAATGTATATTGTTATATTTCTGTATAGAATGATGTATGTTTGGAAGAAGATGGGATCGTGACGTACGGAATCCGGATGTGAAAATAGACCGGTTTTCGGGTCGTTACACTTACAATACGAGAAAATGAAATTTCGAGTGTCTAAGGATGCCCTTCTTTTGTAGGGGTAAGCTTATGTCGTCGTGATTTTTTTAGGATTTCTCTCATTTCCTTTGATGAGAGTCTTGATCCCGCCTTAGACTGCTTCCATTTCCTGAAATCGGATAATGCCCCAGCCCTTTCGTATGTTGTTACCAGGGATTCATTTAAGAAACTCTCTTTGTTGACCAATTCGAGAGTAAGCAATATTCTGCACATCAAACGAATAACAGAATGCAAAAAAGCTTGACGGCTTAGGCCTTCAGGATTATTAGTATCTTGTGAATGAAGCATTTGAAGTTAAAGTTTATGAAATTAAAGGAGTTATGAAATTGCAAGGAAATTTTTAAGCATCCATGGTCATTGTTCATAGGTAGGATCAGATTTAAAATACTTATCTTCCTCTTCGCTCTAGACGTTATTTTTCACAGAATTAATGTCATATGACATGTGCACTATTAGTGACACAACCCTTAGTAGGGGTTTCTTTTCCATGACTTTTAAGATCTCTTTTCCAAAAAAAAATTCCCTCGCTTAACTTGTGCCGTTTTCTTAAGCTATTCAAATTTACCCATTTAACGAGTTTTGGACCAATGACTCCCAAGCCGAATGACTTTAGGGCATTAGGAATAACAACACCACTTCAGGTTTACTTGCTCGAGTAACAAAGGCCATGCTTCAATACAATTCAAGCAGTCTACTCTATTTGCTCCTTGTCTAAGCTTGTGCAAGATTCGCTTTCTTAGGCTTAAATTACCCATTTAGCAAGCGTTAGGACTAATAACTCCCAAACTAGACGACTTTAAGGCACCAGGTGTGAAGACACCCCTCAAGATTAATTGCTTGAGTAACCTAGACCACGATTTGGATCTGCTCAAGTCTCGCCTTCTCTTCCTTGTAATGCTCATTTTCTTAGGCACTAAGTTACCCATGTAATGATCGTTGAGCTAGTGACTCCCAAACTAGATGGCTTTATGTGTGACACCCCCAAAATAGGTATACATCACCTATTCTGAGTCGCCAAATATATGGTACAGAATACAAATACAATCTTAAATATACAACATGAGCTGTGAGTTTTAATACAAATATTTTCTTCTAGACAATATTCAAACTCAAAATAAGTCCTCAATACATTTATTATCACACTATTTCATATAATAGTGAGGACTACTAATGCTATCATCTGGACTGTCACTCCATTCCCCGACTAGTCCCTGCTACGTTCTCATTTCCTAAAGAGAACAATGAAAGCAAAAGGGTGAGCTCAACTAACCCAACAAGATATATTATGACTAAGATAATGCAGAATAAATTATCGTTAGCCTTCAACAATGTTAAACTGATACAATATAACAAACATCAAGTTTAACTGCAGCGGAACAAACAATCCATTAGAAGAGTTAAATAGAGAATAAAATCTACTATCTTTTTTGATTTAAAAAGGTTTTTCATCACTTTTATCGTTGAGACTCAGCTCAATAAATAATCCACATCAGCCCTGCACTACGACCAAGGATATTCATTAGTATCACAACCACAAATTATCCATGCACTACGGGCCAAGGATATTCGTATTTTCATCGATGGTCATGATCATGCCAACAACTATCCATCAATTGCACTACGGACCAATGAGGACTTTTACCACATTATTTATAACATTACGGTCATGATTATACCGAATAATCACTGGTCATAATCATACCAAGTCCATCTATGCACTACAAGCCACAGATGACTTTCAACATAATATAAATGTAAGACCCCAACTTTTATGAAAAAAGATTAATTTCTCTCGAAATATATTTTTGAATATTATAGTGTGGATATGATAAAATGTTATAGTTGTGGGTAATATTTACAAAATTTGCAAAGTAAGCAAGTGGTAATATAATATCGATTGGTCGGAGGAATATTCATTTTAACAGGGAATATTCGTACGATGACACAATCATTGGTGGACCCCACAACGGAAGTATTATCGTAGTAAGAAAACAACAAAATTCTTTTTTTATAAGAATAACGGCGGAAGTGTTACCATTAAAACTGTTGAACTACCCGGTAGTAAAAGTACTGTAATACGCGTGGTTACATAGTAGCACACGGTATTGGTTATTGATGCTTACGTAAGAAATCACTCAGTTATACTTAATTATTGCTACAGTAATTGCTGCATCATATCTCTCATATTATTGATTCGATTATTGTCACAATATCATCTGCATAATATGATATATTATTAAATCAATAATTGAGACGACAAAGTTGTTCATATTATTAAATTGCAATATTTACAATGTCTAGAAATTTTGTCACGGAGAGGTTTGGTCATCTAATTGCGCACTAATAGGGAGAAATCCTTATTGGAAACCCCCTCTTTCCTGGAAACGACCTGGTTGTTAAATATTGTGGGTTATAATATTAATGATGAATAAGTTCATGTTGATTAAAGATGAATTTGATAGTTTCATTGTGTTAGAATTATTAGTGTTAGTGGAAATTGACTTTTATTTTGATAATAATTGATGTCTGAAGGATATATTCTTCAATCGGGTATTCAGGGCACTTTTTGTGTCAGAGTACTATTCACGAGTTACTATTCTCGAAGTAATATTCACGGGGTACTATTCACCCAAAAAATATATTTCTTTTCGGTCCAAATCATTTTTGGGTATAATATTATTCCATGAGAAGATGTGCTAATTTTTCAGACCGTTGGTTGAAATTATAATAGTAAATCAATATGGATCGTTGGTTTAAAGTTTTAATAGTAAATCAATATGGATCGCTGGTTTAAATTTTTAATAGTAAATCAATATTGATCGCTGGTTTAAAGTTTTAATAGTGAATCAGTATGGACCGTTGCTTTAAGTTTTAATAGTAAATTAATATGGACCGTCCATTTAAAAGTAAATCAATTTGGACCGTTCATGAATTAGTTACTATTCAGTCCATTCTCCTATAAATAGAAGCTCATCCTTCATTATTTCTTACGAATTCACTGAAACTCTAGAGAGAGAAATTATAGAGAGAAAGAAGAAGAGAAGTTTGCTACCTTACTTTTCTAATATCCAATTTTTCTATGGTAAGGGTATTATTTTTTCGTATTCATGAAGAGAAATTCTGTTATTCCATTTTTTATTATTTTGTTGGAATAACCTGTATACACTGACTCCCCTATACTTGGTGAAATTCTTTTGTTATTCCATTCTTTACTATTATGTTGGAATAACCTGTCTATGCGAAGTACCACATACATGGTGAAATTCTTCTGTTATTCCATTCTTTATCATTCTGCTGGAATATCTTGTCGGTGCGTATTACGCCTGACCTGGTTCCATTAATTATTATTCTATTGGAATAACCTGTCTGTGCGGTCTATCGCATGCATGGTGATTTCTGTTGTTATTCTAATCTTTTTTATTTTGTTAGAATATTCTGTCGGTGCGAATTTTGCCAGATCCGGTTCCATTAATTATTATTCTGTTGGAATAACCTGTCTGTGCGGTCTAAAGCATGCATGGTGATTTCTGTTATTACATTCTTTATTATTCTGTTGGAATATCCTATAGGTGCGAATTTCGTCTGACCTGGTTTTGTTCTTTATTATTCTGTCGGAATATCCAGTCTGTGCGTTTACGCATGACCTGGTTCCATTCTTTATTATTTTGTTGGGAATAACTTGTTTGTGCAGTCTATCGGACGCATGGTGAATCCTTCTATTATTCTATTCTTTATTATTCTATTGGAATAACCTATCTATATGGATTACCACATGCATGGTGAATGATCCTTTGTATTCATTCCTTATTAAATTGTGGAAATGATCTGTATACATGGATTACCGCATGGCGGACGAAAATCCATTTGCAGTTTTATATATTCTATTATACTCAGTTGGTTAAAGTTTTGGATTCTATACTCCATGAAATTAGTAGAATATCCTGGATATTTGCGCTTCATCCAATATTTTTTCATGAAAATATTCTTCTGAGCATTCTTGAATTTTTCTCCACATAGCAGTATCATGTTGACAATTTGGATGTTGTTGGTTCCTGGATAAATTAATTCTTGAACTTGTTTTATTGAATTATTATGTCATTGTCATCATCCTTATGCTTATATTGTAATAAAAGTCATCTATGGCTTACGTGCATAGACGAACTTAGTATGATTATGACCAGGGATCATTCGGTATAATAATGACCTGTAATGTTATAAATGATATGGTAAAAGTCCTCAGTGTCCTGTAATGCATTGATGCACAGCTTTTGGTATGATTATGACCAGGGATTGTTCGGTATAGTCATGACCATTGATGATTTAATGAATCTCCTTGGCCCGTAGTACAGGGATGATTAGATGATGTGTTTTATTTATTAAGCTGAGTCTCAGCGATAAAAATTGATGAAAACATTTTAAACCATAGAAGATAGTACATTTTATTCTTTACTTGACTCTTCTAATGGATTTCTTGTTCCGCTGCAGTTAAACTTGATATCTATTGTATTTTATCAGTTTAACATTGTTAAAGACTAATGATAATTTATTCTGCATTATCTTAGTCATAATATTTCTTGCTGGGCTAGTTGAGCTCACCCTTTCTTTCACTGTTCTCTTTAGGAAATGAAAATATAGCTGAGACGAGTCGGGAAACGGAGTGATGGTCCAGATGATAGCATTAGTAGTTCTCACTATTCTGTTAAATAGTGTGACAATAAATATAATGCGGACTCCATTGAGTGTGGATATTGTCTAGATGACAATATTCTTATTAAAACTCTCAGTTTATGTTTTGATGTATTTTACACGACAGTTGTATTATTAAGTTGTATTTGTATTTTTGTACCATGTATTTGGCGACCCAGAATAGGTGATGTATACCTATTTTGGGGGCGTCACAATAAATATGAGGATGATGACAATGACATAATAATTCAATAAAATAAGTTCAAGAATAAATTTTAAAGATTTATAAATTAATTTATCCAGGAACCCATAATGTCCAGATAGTCAACATGATACTGCTTTGTGGAGTAAAAATTCAAGAATGCTCAGAAGAATATTTCCATGAAAAGATACTGGATGAAGCGTAAATATCCAGGATATTCTAATAATTTCATGGAGTGTAAAAGTCAAAACTTTAACCAACTGAGTATAATAGAATATATGAAACTGCAAATGGATTTTTGCCCACCATGCGGTAATCCACGTAGACAGATCATTTCCACAAGTTAATAAGGAATGAATACAAAGAATCATTCACCATGCATGCGGTAATCCATATAGATAGGTTATTCCAACAGAATAATAAAGAATGGAATAACAGAAGAATTCATCAGGCATTCGATAGACCGTACAGACTGGTTATTCTAACCGAATAATAAAGAATGGAACATGGTCATGCGTATTCCGTACAAACATGATATTCAAACAGAATTATAAAGAATGGAACTAGGTCATGCGTAATCCGCACAGACAGGATATTCCAACAGAATAATAAAGAATGGAATAACAACAGAATTCACCAGGAATGCGATAGACCGCACAGACAGATTATTCCAACAGAATTATAAAGAATGGAATAACAGAAGAATTTCATCATGTATGCGGTACTTCGCATAGAAAAGTTATTCCAACATAATAATAAAGAACGGAATAACAACCCTTACGAGTATTGAAAGAAAATAACTCTCTTCATGAATATGAAAGAATAATACCCCTTACTTTAAAAATAAGAGTATTCTGATAGGTAAGGCGAGGATATACTTGAAGAAAACTTTCATTATTTTCTACGCTCAAAGCTTTCTTAAACTCTAAAGAAATACGCTCAAGATTATCGAAGAAGAATTCTTTGAATTTCTGGAGTGTTTTTCAATTCTAACTAAGCATCCTATTTATAGGAGGATGAAAAGGATACTATGCAATAAAATATAATATATTCTATTTATAATTATATAATAAAACAAAATTTATAATATATATTATCTAAAATCTAATAAAATAAATAATTTTTTAAAAGTATTATGTTTTATATAAAAAATTTTTACTATGCAAATACTATGCATGCACTATGCAAACACTATGCATAATAAAATATAATATATTCTATTTATAATCAAATAAAAAAAAACTTTATAAAAAGTATTTTGTTTTATATAAAAAGAATTTACTATGCAAACACTATGTATGCACTATACAAACACTATGCATAATAAAATATAATATATTCTATTTATAATCAAATAAAATAAAACTTTATAAAAAGTATTCTGTTTTATATAAAAAGTTTTCTGTTTTATTACATTTATAATAATAATAAAATAAAATTATATATATATATATATATATATATATATATATATATATATAAACTTCCGTGACTTCCCAGATTCCCCCCCCCCCATTTTTTTCATGTGGGTCCCACATGTGGGCCCACCTTTTAAGAAATTTCTTCTGATTATTTTGAAAATTAGATAAATGGGGGTCCATAAAATAAGCAAAACTTCATAAAATTACCTGAATAATTTTAACAACATTTCTCTCCTTTATTATAATTCACAATATTAATCGACCAGGTCGTTCCCAGGAAAGAGGGGCTTTCTAATAAGGATTTCTCCCTATTGGCACGCAATTAGGTGACAAAACCTCTTCTTGACAGAACTTCTAGACATCGTTAATATTGCAAATAATAATATTAATAACTTTGTCGTCTCACTTATTGATTTCATAATATATAAAATATTGACAATAATTGAATCAAATAACGTGAGATACCATGCAATAATTACTATAGCAATAATTGAACAAAACTAAGTGACTTTTCACGTAAGCATCAATAATCAATACCGTGTGCTACTATGCAACCACGTGTATTACTATACTTTTAACACCGGGTGTTTCAACAGTTAACGGTAAAACTTCCGTCGTTATTTTCATAAAATATTTTTGTCATGTTCTTAATCCGACAATAATTCCGTTGTGGGGTCCACCAATGATTGTGCCGTTGTACGAATATTCCCTGCTAAAACGAATATTCCCTGACCAATTGAATATTATATAACAACATTCCGTACTTTGCAAAATTTATAAATATTACCCACAACTATAATTTTCTCGAAATATATTTTTGAATATTATGGTGTGGATTTTATATAATGTTATAGTTGTGGGTAATATTTACAAATTTTGCAAAGTAAGTAAGTGGTTGTATAATATTCGATTGGTCGGAAATATTTGTTTTAACAGGGAATATTCGTACGATGTCACAATCATTGGTGAATCCCACAATGGAAGTATTGCCGTAGTTAGAAAACGACATAATTATCTTTTTATAAAAATAACGGCGAAAGTGTTACCATTAAAACTGTTGAACTACCCAGTAGTAAAAGTATAGTAATACGTGTGGTTGCATAGTAGCACATGGTATTGGTTATTGATGCTTACGTGAGAAGTCACTCAGTTATACCCAATTATTGCTACAATAATTGCTACATCATATCTCTCATATTATTGATTCGATTATTGTCACAATATCATCGACATAATATGTTATATTATTAAATCAATAATTGAGACGACAAAGTTATTTATATTATTAAATTGAAATATTTACAATGTCAAGAAGTTCTGTCAAGGAGAGGTTTGGTCATCTAATTGCGCGCCAATAAGGAGAAATCCTTATCGGAAAGCCCCCTCTTTCCTGGAAATGACCTAGTTGTTAGATATTGTGAGTTATAATATTAATGATGAATAAGTTCGTGTTGATTAAAGATGAAATTGATAGTTTCATTGTATTGGAATTATTAGTGTTAGTGGAAATCGATATTTATTTCGATATTAATTGATGTCTAGAAGTTTTACTGACCAGTCGGGTAATTAATCAGATAAATGAGCAATTAATTGCTATTAATTCACATGATTATAACTATTTGTTCGCATGTGTGTACTATTGATTCATATTCTTGTACTATTAGGGGAGTTGGTGCAAGATTGATAATATTTGCATGACTAAGTTAAAAATGGAGGTATAGATGGAGGTACTATACTGTAATTCGTATTTTCACATAATTATAAGTATTGATTCACATGATTGAACTATTGATTCACATTATTTACTATTAGGGGAGGTGGTGCAAGTTTGATAGTACTTGTAGAACTAAATTAAAAATGAAAGAAAAGTTAAAAGTATTGTACAGTAATATTTCGAGCTCCAAAACGTGCAATTATTGAAACTATATTTTCCTATAAATAGAAGCTCATTCGTTCTTCATTTCTCACCAATTCACTAAAGTTATAGAGCAATTATTATAGAGAGGAATTATAGAGAGAAAGAAGAAGAGAAGTCTGCAACCACTCTACTCCGGTATCCAGTTTCTTTCTAAGGTAAGAGGTATTATTTCTTTTGTATTCATGAAGAGAGCTTCTGTTATTCAATTCTTTATTATTATGTTGGAATAACCTATCTATGCGAAGTACTGCATACATGGTGAAATTCTTCTGTTATTCCATTTTTTATTATTATGTTGGAATAACCTGTCTATGCGAAGTACCGCATACATGGTGAAATTTTTCTGTTATTCCATTCTTTACTATTATGTTGGAATAACCTGTCTATGCGAAGTACCGCATACATGGTGAAATTCTTCTGTTATTCCATTCTTTATTATTCTGTTGGAATATCCTGTCTGTGCGGATTACGCATGACCTGGTTCCATTCATTATTATTCTGTTGGAATAACCTGTCTGTGCGATCTATCGCATGCATGGTGAATTCTTTGTTATTCCATTCTTTATTATTCTTTTAGAATATCCTGTCAGTGCGGATTACGCTAGACCTGGTTCCATTCTTTATTATTCTATTGGAATAACATGTCTGTGCGGTCTATCACATGCATGATGAATTCTTTTGTTATTCCATTCTTTATTATTCTGTTGGAATATCCTATCTGTGCGGATTACGCATGACCTGGTTCCATTCTTTATTATTCTGTTGGAATAACCTATCTATATGGATTACCACATGCACGGTGAATGATCCTTCGTATTCATTCCTTATTAAATTGTGGAAATGATCTGTCTATGTGGATTACCGCATGGCGGGTGAAAATCTATTTGTATTTTCATATATTCTATGATACTCATTTGGCTAAAGTTTTGGCTTCTATACTCCATGAAATTAGTAGAATATCCTGGATATTTGCTCTTTATCCGGTATCTTTTCATGGAAATATTCTTCTAAGCATTCTTGAATTTTACTCCACAAAGCAGTATCATGTTGACAATTTGGACGTAATTGATTTCAAGATAAATTAACCTATAAATCTTTAAAATTTATTATTGAACTTGTTTTATTGAATTATTATGTCATTGTCATCATCCTCATGCATATATTGTGATGAAAGTCATCTTTAACTTACGTGCATAGATGGACTTGGTATGATTATGACCAGGATTATTCGGTATAATCATGACCTGTAATGTTATAAATGATGTGGTAAAAGTCCTCAGTAGCCTGTAGTGCATTGATGGACAGTTTTTGGTATGATTATGACAAGGGATTATTCGGTATAGTCATGACCATCGATGATTTAATGAATATCCTTGGTCCGTAGTGCAGGAATGACTCGATGATGTGGTTTATTTATTAAGCTGAGTCTCAGCGATAAAAATTGATGAAAACATTTTAAATCATAGAATATAGTAGATATCATGCTCTACTTGACTCTTCTAATGGATTGCTTATTCCGATGCAGTTAAACTTGATGTCTATTGTATTTTATCAGTTTAACATTATTGAAGACTAATGATAATTTATTCTGCATTATCTTAGTCATAATATTTCTTACTAGGCTAGTTGAGCTCTCCCTTTCTTTCAATGTTCTCTTCAAGAAATGAGAACATAGCCGGGACTAGTCGTGGAACGGAGTGACGGTCCAGATGATAACATTAGTAGTCCTCACTATTCTATTAAATAGTGTGACAATAAATGTAATGAGGACTCCATTGAGTGTGGATATTGTCTAGATGACAATATTCTTATTAAAACTCTTAGATTATGTTTTGTCATTTTTTACACGACTGCTGTATAATTAAGTTGTATTTGAATTTTGTTCCATGTATTTGGGGGCGTATAATTACACGACAGCTATATAATTAAGTTGTATTTGAATTTTGTACCATGAATTTTGTGCAATGTATTAGATTATGTTTTGTCGTATTTTACACGACTGCTGTCTAGATGGGTGATGTATACCTATTTTGGGGGCGTCACACTATAGGCCACAGTTCCTACTCGATCGAGAATTTTAAATGGGCCAATTAAATCGAGGGTTGAGATTTCCTCTCTCCATCGACTCTTGCTTCTAGAATAACGCCCTCTTGAACCTTCTTCTTCACATTCATCAGCTCCGGGTGTGTAGCTTGAACGACTATAACTTTATCGATTAAAGTTGATTCGACTCGTATATTCGCTATCTTTACGTGGGTCTCTAGAGTCTTTAACTCTATCTTCATCATTTGTAAGTTATACGAAATGGGTTTTTATGTTAACAACATCACACTCGTAAACGCATACGACCTTCTACTCAACGCGTCAACTACCACGTTCGCTCTTCCACGATGATATTGAATGGTATAATCGTAATCTTCAACAGCTCGAGCCAACTTCTTTGGCACATTATACGTTCATTTTGGTTGATGAAATTTTTAAGGGTTGAAGAAATGGGTTTTGTACTGGGGTCAATACAAAATTCGATTTCACGCTCTAGGGGTAGGCTAAGAAGTCTTCAAGAATACGTCAGGAAATTTATTAACGATAGAAATATCATTCAAAACTGTGACTCTCATCCAAGACTTTATTAATGATAGAAGATAGTTGATTTTATTTTTTACTTTACTCTTCTAATGGATTGTTTGTTCCGCTGCAGTTAAACTTGATGTTTGTTATATTATATCAGTTTAACATTGTTGAAGGCTAACGATAATTTATTCTGCATTATCTTAGTCATAATATATCTTACTGGGCTAGTTGAGCTCACCCTTTTGCTTTCATTGTTCTCTTTAGGAAATGAGAACGTAGCAGTGACTAGTCGGGGAACTGAGTGACGGTCCAGATGATTGCATTAGTAGTCCTCACTATTATATGAAATAGTGTGATAATAAATGTATTGAGGACTTATTTTGAGTTTGAATACTGTCCAGAAGAAAATATTTGTATTAAAACTCACAGCTCATGTTGTAAATTTAAGATTGTATTTGTATTAAAACTCACAGTTCATGTTGTCTAGAAGAAAATATTTGTATTAAAACTCACAGCTCAGGAAATTTATTAACGATAGAAGATAGTAGATTTTATTCTTTACTTGACTCTTCTAATGGATTGCTTATTCCGTTGTAGTTAAACTTGATATCTATAGTATTTTATCAGTTTAACATTGTTAAAGACTAATGATAATTTATTCTGCATTATCTTAGTCATAATTTTTCTTACTGGGATAGTTGAGCTCACCCTTTCTTTCACTGTTTCCTTCACGAAATGAAAATATATCTGGGACGAGTCGGGAAACGGAGTGATGGTCCAGATAATAGCATTAGTAGTTCTCAATATTCTGTTAAATAGTGTGACAATAAATATAATGCGAACTCCATTGAGTGTGGATATTGTCTAGATGACAATATTCTTATTAAAACTCTCAGTTTATGTTTTGCCGTATTTTACACGACAGTTGTATTAGTAAGTTATATTTGTATTTTTGTACCATGTATTTGGCGACTCAGAATAGGTGATGTATACCTATTTTGGGGGCGTCACAATAAACATGAGGATGATGACAATGACATAATAATTCAATAAAACAATTTCAAGAATAAATTTTAAAGATTTATAAATTAATTTATCCAGGAACCCATAACGTTCAAATAGTCAACATGATACTGCTTTGTGAAATAAAAATTCAAGAATGCTCAGAAGAATATTTCCATGAAAAGATACTAGATGAAGCGCAAATATCCAGGATATTCTACTAATTTCATGGAGTATAGAAGCCAAAACTTTAACCAACTGAGTATAATAGAATATATGAAACTGCAAATGAATTTTTGCCCGCCATGCGGTAATCCACGTAGACAGATCATTTTTACAAGTTAATAAGGAATGAATACAAAGGATCATTCACCATGCATGCGGTAATCCACATAGATAGGTTATTCCAACAGAATAATAAAGAATGGAATAATAGAAGAATTCACCGGGCATGCGATAGATCGCACAGACAGGTTATTCTAACAAAATAATAAAGAATGGAACCAGGTCATGCGTAATCCGCCCAGACAAGATATTCAAACAGAATTATAAAGAATGGAACCAGGTCATGCGTAATCCGCACAGACAGGATATTCCAACAGAATAATAAAGAATGGAATAACAACAGAATTCACTAGGCATGCGATAGACCGCACAGACAAATTATTCCAACAGAATAATAAAGAATGGAATAACAGAAGAATTTCACCATGTATGCGGTACTTCACCTAGAAAAGTTATTCTAACATAATAATAAAGAAGGGAATAACAACCCTTACGAGTATTGAAAAAAATAACTCTTTTCATGAATATGAAAGAATAATACCCCTTACCTTAAAAATAAGAGTATTCTGATGGGTAGTGCGGGGATATACTTGAAGAAAACATACATTATTTTCTACGATCAAAGCTTTCTTAAACTCTAAAGAATTACGCTCAAGATTATCGAAGAAGAATTCTTTGAATTTCTGGTGTGTTTTTCAATTCTAACTAAGCATCCTATTTATAGGAGGATGGAAAGGATACTATGCAATAAAATATAATATATTCTATTTATAATTATATAATAAAACAAAATTTATAATATATATATATATATATATTATCTAAAATCTAATAAAACAAATAACTTTATAAAAGTATTCTGTTTTATATAAAAAGATTTTATTATGCAAACACTATGCATACACTATGCAAACACTATGCATAATAAAATATAATATATTCTATTTATAATCAAATAAAACAAAACTTTATAAAAAGTATTCTATTTTATATAAAAAGAATTTACTATGCAAACACTATGTTTTATTAACAAGGACAATCCTCGAAAAATGCTTTTGGAGTATTCAATAATTTAACGCGTTATTATTGATCCTAGATGATCATGTCAAATCATAAAAACATTTGGATCCGAACACTTCTGGTGTATCACAATATTTGTTTCAACTATTCTCATTTTAGCATAATATAACCCATAAGAGAAAATAGATAGTTTTTCTAATATGAGCTTCTGACATGTTGCCATCGAAGTAATATAAAGAAATTTTTCACTGCCTATGTTATTGGTTTCAATATAATAACCATTATAACGTATATCCTTAAAACTAAACACATTTCTGCTTGTCTTAGAAGAATATAAAGAATCATCAATACAAAGTTTTGTGTCCTTTGACAACATTATAATCGCTCTTCTAGAGACTTTAATTAACTTTGATGAATAATTATTCTTCTAGAGCCTTTAATTAAGCTTGATGAGATTTTGACCCGTCCATCTTAATATATGCAAAAACATAAATTTAACTTTATTACTCGAAACATAAATAAATCATATAATATAAATACTTATTATAATGCCATAAAATAATGAAATAAAAATAATTAATTGGTATGAACATTTCTATCAACGTCATCAAGGAAATCATAGATATCAAAATTAGTTATATTCACTCCATTTGAAAAGTCAAAATAATTCATGGGATCTTCAGGATCATTATGATCAATAAAGTTTATTTCAATTCCACTTCCTTTTCTTTTTATGGAGTCTTGCTACAAATCTACCAAATGTTTAGGAGTACGACAAGTACATTCCTTTTTCTATATTGATTGTTCTTTTCACGCCCACTACCACTACCACAACCACAACCACAACCACAACCACAACCACAACCATAATTTCCTTTATGATTATCAAATGAGGTTCCATTCACTTAAGGGAATGTAGTAGAATCAGTCGGGCGAGATTGTTGATTTCTTAGCAAAAACTCATTATTTTTGTGACAACCCGAGAATTTGGACAATTTATTAAAATCTTAAATGATTGATTTAAGGTCAAATATTAGACCTAGACATAAAATAAGTGTATGCGTTTGATGTTATTGGGAAAGAATTTTGAGGGTTTCAAAATTCAGTGAAGGATATAGGTGAATTATTCAGGATTAAGAATTTATGTGAATATGTTTTGTGTTTATGGTTATGTATGTGTTCAGAATGTGGTTAAGGGTCAAGGGTTGACTAGATAAAGAATATCTTTAACAAACCCTATGAATATATTAAGAAAGTCAACGTTCAGTTAGAAAACCCTAACGTCTGATAAGAAATCCTATAAATCGGTTCTGGAAACCCTAGTTTCAAGTTCCGGGAGTCCGAAACCCTAATTCGGATATTAAAAAACCCTAGATTGGGAATGCAATAATATGTATAAGGTTAAATGTCATTAATTATAAATTAATTAGGGAAACCCTAATGAATTGCTAGAAATCCTGATTGATTATTAGAAAACAATAATACCAGATCTGAAAACCCTAGTTTCAGATTCTGATAAATTGAAGCCCTAATCTAGGAATAGAAAGAATAATTATAATGCTTATGTGGTAGTAATTATAATACTAATTAGGGCAAAGCTTAATTAATTAGCAACCCTAATTTCAAATTTAGAAAACCCTAATTTCGGGATTTGAAACCCTAATTTTATAATTAGGGAAAACGAAAGTGTTAATTTAATACTTTTAATATTAATTAGGATATATTAATTCTAATTTTCAAGATTAAGTAATTAGAAAACCCTAATCTAATTACGAAAATTTAATTTCTATTTAAGAAAATTTATTAGTGGTTTATAAACCCTAATGACCATTTTGGCCCTAATTACTTAATTACCGATGATAATTATGAAATGCTAATCTTAATTAGCAAGATTGAATTTATAATTAAGAAATCTTAATTATAATTATAGAATCCTAATTATAATTGAGAAATATTAATTTTTCTATTTTTGAAAATCTAAATTGGAAATTTTAGAAATTTAATTTGGAAGTTAAGGGTTAAAATCTAAACCCTAAATGCTCCAAATCCTAAACCCTAACCAAACCCTAAGGTTTGGGCCAATTACAAGAATTCCATTAAATTAAATGAAAAAGACTTAAATGCCCTTAAGTGTATTATTGGATATAACTTGCAAGTCTTGCCCTAGTGTGAGTTGGTGACCAACCCTAGCACTAGCATGTGACTTATATGACCAGCAATCTCAGCAAAATCAGCAACATACATTGTATTTATATAATATAGGAGATTAAAGAGAGAAAAGTCTACTAGAGCTGGTCATTTGCATTCAAACACTTAACTCATTCTCTCTCTATCCCAACCTCAGAAAATACAAAGTATTTCAGACTCTAAACAAGTCTCTTGATCATCAAAAGCATGATCAGAGGTCAGAATCAAAGGATTTGAGCATAAAGGTATATGAACCCTAAATTCCGAAATCTTTGAATTTGATGTTAAATATTGTTGTTGGTTGGTTAATATAGTGTATTAAGGTGTCATTTAGTGATCTGGGTTGTTAAATCCCAGATCCATAACACTTAGATGCACGAATCTTGCATTTTTGTAAATCTAGAAATCTGGAAATTTAAGGTTTGACAGCCGAATGTCAGGACCTCTAGATTTGTCTCTGTTAATAGTTTTAGGTGTTTTATGTTATACATCTATAGTATGCCATGTGGTCTTTGATCTCCAACTTGAATCAAGTCCATATCATGTTTAGAGTATGAGTTATAAACGGTCAAAGACAATTGACCGATCACGATTTCTAGATTTCTGGGCAAACCCAGAAACCTAGAAGTTACTGACATCATTTTTACAGGCCATGAATCGTTCTTTTGTTTGTTAGTTTGGCCAATATTTGGTTGGAATGTTGTAGACTGGTGTAAGTACTACACACTCATGCATTTAGATCACCTAGATCCTTAACAGAATCAAAAATAATGATGGTCAAAGTATCGTTGACCAACTATTCTTGACGAAATCTGGAAAACCCAGAAATCGTGAAGAACAGCTCCTGACATAACTTTGACCGGCCTTAATCTCTCACTTGTGATGTTATTAGTTGGGTTTGATGCATTATAATCGTACCCTGCCGTGTGGTTTTCAATATAGAACCTTTATATCACACAAACAAGTCTTAGAATCGAAGCTATATGGATCCAAAGGAGGTACCTTGACTGTTCTTCATTTTCTGGGTAACCCAGAAAATGAAGAACACGTCTGACAGAAATTTTGGAAGCCTTGATCTTTCTATTGTGATATGTTTTAGCTATGATTTTTGTTTGTGGTTGTAGTGTTGCATGCGTACTACAACTATAACACTTTTACAAGCTCTGAAAGCAATCGAAACATAGATATAATTGCGGTCAAAGTAGGTACCTTGTAAACTGGTTATGAGTTTCTGAGAATTGGCCAAGAACACCAAGAACACTTATAGCAACGGTTCTATCGCTATAGGGCCCTTTAGCGACAGTTTATTATTATTATTTTCCCGAAATTAATTAAAAATAGAAAAAAAATGGTTTTTAATTATTAAAAATACTAAATAAATTCTGAAAAATTATTTTAAATTCTGAAAAATGGTTTTTAATTATTTTGAGTATATTTCGAAAATATTTAATATTTTTGGAATATAAATGGTATTTATTTATTTAATTACAATATTAAATAAATTATGAAAAATAGTTTTTAATTCATGAAAAATAATATTATGGTATAAGAAAATATTTTAAGTTATTTTTGACGACTTTTAATATTTTGGGATTAATTTCATTAATTAATCAATATTAACGATAATTAGTTTATTTAATAACTATATTAAATAAATTAAGGAAAAATGGAATTAATGCTTTATAAATTATATAAAAATGATTTAAGTGATATAAAAAGATTTTATGTTATAAAATATAACTTTTGATATTTTGTCATGAATATATTAATATTTTAATATTAATAGCAATTATCGGATAATGGATTTAAGTGTTTAAAAATCATATAATTATGATTTTAAGGTATTAAAAATACTTTGATATATTATAATTATATTATAATATTATGTAATGATTTTCATTAATATTTTATATTAAATGAATATTAAGATTAAGAAATTATGTGGTATTTAATTCATTTAAATACTGTTTTAATGATTGAAAAATATTGATAAATGATATTAATTATCTGAAAATTATTTTAAGTCAATGAAAATTATTTTGACTGATAAGATAATTATCTGTGATAATTGTTAAGTGTTAGGCAGAGTTTAATTGAACTTAAACTCGATATTCGTCCAACTAGACCGTCGGGATGATAGAATTGTGTCGGTTTCAAGTCAGACTGAAATAGTTTGACCTGATACTAAGTCTTATGTGTTGTAAAGACTGATAGGGTTATGTGTTATGTGTTTAGGTTATTCTGTGTGTATAAATATAATAGTATTATACTGTGATGATATTATTATAATATTGGAGATATATATTACTAATATTAGGTCTTCGGATAAAGCGTTATAAATTGCGTTGCGGTAATCAACGGTTCAGGCAAGTTTCTTTTTACTAAACTCTACTAAGAGTGTTTTATTCAAGCTTATGGTTAATCATTGCTGATTGCCACGAAAATTATACTCTGTACATCTTGCATGTATAAGTCAGGTATGAAAGGTTGATCACCTTCATTACCAGTTGGTTCAGAAATGTCTGTTCATGTTTAAAACTTGTTCAGTCAAAAGTTTGTTCGTGCTAGTTCTCAATTATATTGATGAATTATAGCCAGCTTATTATTCATACTCATCAATCATGATATATCGTTATATTGTTGAACTTAAACTTGCTGAGCATCTTTCATGCTCACCCTTGCTATATCATGATAAAACATTACAGGTAATGCGAATGCATTCGGATACAAGAAAAGATAATGTCAAGTCCGGCTTGGGATAAAATGTGCGGCTAGTTTGTAATAGTATACTTTGATAAATATTGTTGTGTGATAAATAGTTTATGATTTGTGTATAAGTTAAGGTTATTCGATTTTGGGGAAAAGTGTGTAAGTTTAATGTATAAACAATTTATGTTTATATCTTCCGCAATTAGTTATAGAAATAGTATACCGGATCCGTGGTGATTTGGGGCCTGGATTCGGGGCTGCTACAATTTTGTACATCCACTAGATTACATAATATCACTTCTGGGAACATAGTTTCCTTTATCGCTTCAGGGAATATTTTGCAAACTTACACTCTCGATATTGCTGCTCCAAGAGCATATTTAAGTCATGAAATATAGTAAATATTTTCTCTAACATATCTTCATCAGTGTTTTTTTCCACATAATTTTAATAGTGAGATTATTTAAAAAAATGTAGAATTGTTCTCACTCAACACTTTTAAAATCTTGCAACTTTAGGTGCAACCAATTATAACAAGCTTTTGGGATGATTACAAATTTTTGATTCTCATATCTTTCCTTTAAAATCATTTCATAAGACAAGTGAGTCTTTTACTATAATGTACTGATATTTTAATTTTTCATGGAGGTGATAGCGAATAAAAATCATTAATTTTGCATGATTCAGCAGGAATGCTTGATTACCATGCAACTTTAATTATATCTTCAAGGTTCTTTGCCTCTAGACGAATCTCACAATTAAGAGTACATAACAAATAATTTAAGTTTTGCAAGGTTCAACATTTATACAAATATATAATTTTGGATAGTGAAACATTATTATATATGTATTTATTATGACCTTAAAGTGAGAACCAATTAAGTTGAAAAAAACAAAAAGCAAAACAAATATGTCCATCCAAACATATTTGCTCTCAGTTTTAGGCTATTTTCATATAACTCCACAACTTGGGGTTAACATGTGTAATATGAATACTTAATGAATATTTAATGCCATATCACAGGGAAAAATGCACGCTGGTTAGTATTTCAAAAGACGATTTATATACTACTCTAATTCCCATCTTGATCATGCTTTATCCAACCGGTTTTTTTATGGCTTATCAAGTGATTCCAAAGCACTTAACTAATTTTCTCCACTATTTACCTGTTGTCATCCATCTTGTACGTATACGAACGGTACTACATATATATGATCAAATTTAATTGTAATGAAATAATACGTACATTGAGTTAAGAGAACTCCTTTTCCAAAATTAGGTAGAGTTTCGTACTGATAATGTATTTTAAAAGAATACTAATATTAAGAACAATGATTAGTGAAAAGAAGAGTATTCTCCTTGTATTTTCATGTGTATCATTCTCTTTACAATACTTCTATTTATAGGTACATCATCATCAATATTTGGTGGTTTCAAAACTCAAAGATTATTAGTTTCAAAACTTAAAGAATATGAGACTTTCAAAATATCAAAGATCATTACAATAAAGATGAGAGGAATAAATTTAGACATATATATATATATATATATATATTATAATTTTATAACACGTATGCCAAATTAATTTTAAAAAAAAAGTTTTTTAGATTCCGCAGTATTAAACTATAGATACCAAATTCAAATTCCACAATTCCACATTCTCACATTCCCCTCATCATGCAAAGTCGCAGACTTGATCCTAGCAAGAACAAGTTTTTTCGCTGTAAATACAAATATATCATTTTAGTATGCGAGTTTATTCAAATAATAGAACAAATTAGCATTCCAAATTATGTTAGGCGTGTTTTGGGAGGAAAAAGAACAACAATATGAAGTAATTACATAAAACAAAACATGTTAATCATCAGTTGCCATTTCTATGAGAAAAACCTCAAATCCTCATGTAAGAATATATAGCATACATGCAACGGACACTGGCCAATCATTGTATTTATTTATTCATCTCCTTTATATCCAACATAGAAGTGTAACTTACATATGTATCAAATGTATCTACACATCAGGACATTGGCCAATCATTGTATTTGTTTATCAGAAATTGTAATGTCTATCAATTTTATCCTTTTAAAATCCTTTTTTCATTGTATTTGTTTTATATCCCATAAAACCTCATGTTTAACCTTTAAAATCAACCTCTTAAAAAGTGTTTGGATAATAATAACACAGAAGTAAAAAAGTAACTAAAAATATTATAAACTAATGACATTCAAGATATAATTTGGATATTGTTAATAGAAAAAGAAGAAGAATTAAAAAAGAATTCTAAATGAATAGATTTGATGGAAACTATAATTTTTGATATATATCTCATGAATAAGATAATACATATAAAAAATAAAAATAAATAAATAAAATATCAACCAATTAAATTTATGAGTTATTACAGTTGTATATCATTTTATCAATTGTAATTTATATTACTATATGTACTCTAAATATTAACTAAATAATGGTAAGTGTGATACTGTAAATGATACTAAAAAATATTGACAAATTATAAAAATATATCTCTAATTTTTTACCGAACTAATAAAATACTTGTATCTATAATTTTCGAACAAAAGCAAGTGTTAGTTAACATTTTTATATAAAGAGACTTTAAAATGCTATTAAAATAGATAGACATATATACCTAATAAGTGTCGACGCCGAGAATTTTTTCTATCATGTTCTCTATCCTTTATATTTTGTTATGTTGATTTTATCTTTCTTAAAGGGTGAGATTTTTTTTGAAAGACCGACATACAATGTTGCCGATTTGAAAAGATTGATTTGAAAGATTGGGCCGAGTTAGACAGAGCCGCTAGTTGATATAAGTTTAAATGGTTGTACCAACACAACCGAATTTTGAAAGGTTTTCGCAATATGGCCCAATATGTGACTCTATTTAATTGGTCTGGAACCTGAGATTCATGAAGTTCGGGGTCTTGTATAAGTGAGGGGAAGGTGTTAGGCATCCCCGACTTCCGTGAAACACGGGTACCGCTACTTTTTCATTCCATAGGCATTGTGTGTGTGTGTATGTGTGTATACAGATAATTATGTTTGAAGTGCTTTATTTGTGCCTGTATTGATTTATTTGAAAGTAGTGATATGTCCTTTTTGGACTTATATATGAAGGGGTTTGAATTATTGAAAAGTTTATTTTTAACAGATAAATGAAAGTGAAGTTTTGAAAAGTTGTTTTCAAACCCTTTCGCTCGCATATAAATTGAGGCCTTTGATACTTCCATTTTATTCCGTATTCGGCATGATTTAATTTTATTTAAGATGCGAAACATCTTAAACAGTATATAAATATTATTTATAAGTGTTGGGCTTCTAATGGGATCGAAAGTCTTTGAAGTGATCCCGAACACAACAAACCATGATTTTAACTATTTTGAGGACTTAAATCAGGATAACCGTTTTAAAGCCCAGCAGTTACATGTACAATGGATAGCAAGCTGGTTGTACAACTTTAAACAAGTCCATTATGGGAACCGAATATAGATCCATTGATTGAATCTTCGATCCTGTAGCTCCTAGGCTCACATAATATCATTAAAAACTTGCAAAATGTATATCTAAACATAATATGTACATTTAACTTAAAACTTCACTGAACAAAGGATTTATTAATTAAATCCTTATACACGTGTAAACAAGCTTCTCGTTTCCTCTAGATACATATCTAGGGTCACGCAGTTGCCAAATATTTACAAACTAGAAAGTAAACTAGATTTATCTAGATAATAGTCATTCTAGATCAAATGTTCAAGTTTGGGAGCTTTTGAACATATTGAAAGCTATATCTGTTTAGATCTAGGATAGATCTAGTCATTACATTTTAAATATGACTATTTACACCACAAAGAACGGTAAAAAATTGGATATGTATATTTACAAAACTAGATCCATATAGATGTTAGCCTATCTAGCTTAATGGGTCAAGTTATGAAGCTTTTAGACCAGTTAAAATGCTAGATAATACTAGATATAGGATAGATATAGTCAACACACTTTAAATATTGACTATTTACACCAAAATGAACGGTGAAAAGCTAGATCTATACAATATTAACTAATATATATATATATATAGCACTTATATATATAGTAAAGATAGAAAAAGACACAGATTTGAAGAGATTTATAGCCTTGCAATAGATGAGCTATTAAATGGCTTTTGACGACTTTAAACTCGATTTCCAAAGGCTAAAACTTCATATGTTGCAGTATATATGTATAAAAATGTTTACAGGGAAGATTTACAAGATTTGAAACTAAGAATTGAGCTGTTAGACACTCTAAATCTCAATTTTTCTCTCTCTCTCTCTCTCTCTTTGTCCCTTCTCTCTCTCTCTCTAAAATCTCTTGAAATGAGCTGGGGGTGAAATATATATAGACCCGGGCTTCCGCAGGTACACCTGTAAAAATGCTATAGTGGGTCCAACATCAAAATATATGCACCTCGAATGACGCGCATTGTTTGTTGAAATGATCATAACTTACTGTAACAACCCAAAAAGTCGGATCGTCCTAGAATTTAAGTTTAAAGAATTAGTTATTAATAAAATGAATTTTTATTAATAATATTATGTTCTATGTGTTTATTAATCGTTCTAGAACCTAGGATGATTATAAGTCGGGAGGATTCTGGCTACGAGCTAGACTGAACGAGTAATAATTTTCAAGAAGAAAATAAAAATTTTTCGGGAACAAAATATTTTCGGGGAAAAAGAGGAAATAAATACTATTCACCCGACGAAACCTTAGGGTTAGGGTTTGAATAACCTAAGCCGTTATAAAAGTTCGGTATGTCGAAATGACATTTCGTCAAAATATTTGCTGATAATATGTCGTGAAAAGTTAAGTAAGTCGATAAAAGTTTTTCTAAAAAAATGTGCAGAAATCGGACAAAATAAAAATGACGAAAAAGTACTGCTGTGTACTTTTCACTCGTTTAACTACGTTAGGTTAAAACGTGAAGGAAAATATTTAACGCCAAAAAGTGTTTTTCAATTTTTTGGAAATCCGAAGAATACGTAAAAGTTAATCGGTAAAGGAAAGATGAAATATCCAAAAATATTTGGATTCCGAGAATCGCAGTTTTTAAAACTGTCGGACGAAACCCGAAAGACGGAACCACGAAACTTAAAGGCTATGTAGACTTAAGGGCTAAGTTAACTTAACACTTAAGTCATGAATATTAAGGAGGTGTGAATAGTAAGGAAGTTGGAGGGTGAAATGACTAAAATACCCTTAGCTTGGAAATTCTATAAATAGGAAGCTAATTTCTATTTAAGTGAGATTTTGAAAATCCTATATCTTGAGAGAGAGAGAGAGGGGGTTTGGATGAAGAGGGAGAAGGAAGAGCATGAGCATGAGCATGAATGATCAGATTGAAAGTGTTCGTGAAATAGAAAAGCTTGATAATCACTAGTTTTGTCTAGCGGAAGAAAAATAAAGAGGAAATGTATTAAAACCTAACTCCTAAGTTAACCTTTCTTAAGTTTTTATGTTCAAAACATAGATTAATAAGAATAAGAAGTAAATGATGTTAGGAATGATTTCATATGGTTGAAATCGTAAGAAAATGAATAAATAAGAATTAAAAGTTTAGTTTATAATTTTTTTAAGGAAGTATAAGATTCATAATTAATTAGAACGCTCTGAGTGGATTATATAAATAAATAGGTGAAATAAGTAAGGAATGATGTTCTATAACATTAAATTCCAATAAAAAGTGAAATCGTAACCTAAAATATCGATTAAAATGAAGAACACGCGAAGAACACGAAGAACGTTGTTGATGGACAAATTTAAAACCATCGTAGGATAATTGTTGTTAATGGATAAGTTTAAAACCATCGTGTATAAGTTAGATACTTAATTCTTGGTTAGGAATGGTAGAAATGTTCATGATGAACGGATTAAAACTTAGCTATAACGAAGTTATGGCAAAAATTTCGTAAAAGAAGAACAAGAATTAGAAAGTTAGTAAATGAACCCGAACGTGTAGGGTTTCCTAAGAATGTAAGAGAACATAGAAAATGTGAGTTGTGGACTCAAGAATGAACTGAATTCCAAGTTCGGATGACCGAATTACGGACGAACGAACAAAGAACGTAAAAAACGTAAAACGAACAAAGGGTGAAGATTAAGCCAATTGAATGACACTTTAACAGATTCAAAATGAAGTTCTATCTGAGGGGTATTGAAGTACTTAAAATAAGGAAGAGAATGGATTTGGAACAACCTCGTTCTGAGTTATAACAAATAAGTTATGGAAGCGGGAAGTAAGCGTCTCAGAACAATAAAAGACTTAGAGAAATTTTCTAGGGTAAGGGCTTGGCGCCACGGCGCAATCCATGCCTTGTAAGGTGGCGCTGCAGCGCCAGACCAGGAAGCCGGGCACTGCAAACTCGCGTCACAGCGCGAGAGATAAAGAAGAGAGTGGCACCGCAACGCCAGTGTAGAAAAAAGCTAGAGAAGAGCTTTTAACTGCTCAACTCTTGGGGGAAATGTAAGGGAAGATAAAGAACATAATGTTCAACTAATTAATGTAACACTTAATTAAGTAATTTAAACCTTTAATACAGGTTGAATGAAATGATCGAAAGAGATTAAAAGACCAAAAAGGTAATGAACATAAACACAACGCAGATGAGTTGAATAACCGGTCTTAGCATACAGCGAATTGTATGGCTTCGACATTAAGGAAGAATAATGAATGGTATTAAGAAAGCCATAATGAACGGTAAAAATATTAATGGAAGCCGAATGTGAGTTGGATGAGAACGTTAGAATAAAATGTAAGTGTTGAACATTTTAACCATGTGAAAGTTGAGTGTATGCAAATATTAAACGGACAGAACCTACACCCCGTGTATGGTTTGACCGTAAGATGATGAAGATCAATGATTAAATTATGAATGGTAAAAGACTGAATTAAAGACAATGACGTTAACATAACGAAGCTGAGTAATGATTAACTTGAATGATCGCTTTGGGTATACAAAAGACTATATGACTTAGACGATAAAGAGTGAATACTGAGGTGTGGCATTTAGTTGCAAGGAAGCCATAAGGAATGAGAAATTGACTTTGTTAATGTTATAGTGTTAATGGTTCGGATAAGTTAAGATAAGTTTAGGTTGTAGTACAATCGTAATCTTTGATAGTTGACATATGGGAGCTGGGCTAAACAATTCCTTCAGAGAGCAAAGGTATATACAAAACTGGCAACCGATCTAACTCACTGTTATGGGCAGTGTAGATGAGACGGGAACTTATTTGTTGGTTGTTTGTGGGAAACCACTCAGAGTACCATATGGACTACTAGCAGAGAACCGATGTGTGCTGAGTCCTAGAGAAGTTATAAGAAGAAGATAAGAATGTAAAACATCAAAGATGATGAAAGTATAAGTAAGACATCTCTGTATGTCATGAAGCCGTATAACGATAATGAAAGTGGTCGCGTAAACTTATGTTGCAAGAATGCGAACCCTAAGAAGTAAAGTTAAGTAAACTAATGCATAAGTCAAAGATGTATGACTAATTGGTGTATGTGTTTTTTTCGTATGTGTTATATAGGAATTGAAATGAGTAGTTCGGCGTAAGTTGTAGCTGTGCGTAAGGAAAGTTTCCTAACTTCATTCATATTTGAAATGAATGCTAGTTTCTTAAACTTCTCAGATGTTGAACTTGAGAAGTTCTGTCTATGTACTAATGTGCGATATTGTGCAAGGTGGTAGAACATATGAGGCCTTGTGCCACAATGTGAACACTTCAGTGTTGAGATGAACTGTTCTGTGATTTAACTATTCAATAAGAGAATGCTCTGTTTATACATGATCCGTTATTGTTAAGTCTGTGCTAATGATTCTAGCCAGATAAAATGTGTATGAAAAAGGTAGAAGAATGAAAGTATTTTTAAATGAAAGTGAATATTGTTTTAAAATGATAGGAATTGAGATTATTCATATTATTCAAGATGCTTCATAACCTTTGTTCGGTTATTGAAGTCTTAAAAGAATGTTTGAATTCTTGAAGATGATTGTTCAACTTTTATGACTTGATGGGCAATTGAATGCTCACACTTGCTTTAAATGAAAAACATTTTTAGCGAACGATGTTAGAAGAACTTAAGGATCCCGTAAAGATCAAGTTGACGTTATCCAGATGGAGTGCCATTCAGAATGGGAATAAGAGAGAAGATCAAGTGAAGACTTGTTATATAAAATAAGTTAAATGAACTTTAGATTAGTTTAATGAACTGTTATGTATCCTTAGTGGAGGATGAAAGTCACTCGTGTAAGATGTAAAGGATAATGTGATTATCGTTATTTGTAATGAAAGGAGTTATAAGGTTTTAGAACCTAGGAATTTAGAATGTATATTGTTATATTTCAGTATATAATGATGTATGTTTAGAAGAAGATGGGATCGTGACGTACGGAATCCGGATGTGAAAATAGACCGGTTTTCGGGTCGTTACACTTACAATCCGAGAAAATGAAATTTCGAGTGTCTAAGGATGCCCTTATTTTGTAGGGGTAAGCTTATGTCGTCGTGATTTCTTTTAGGATTTCTCTCATTTCCTTTGATGAGAGTCTTGATCCCGCCTTAGACTGCTTCCATTTCCTGAAATCGGATAATGCCCCAGCCCTTTCGTATGTTGTTACCATGGATTCATTTAAGAAACTCTCTTTGTTGACCAAGTCGAGAGTAAGCAATATTCCGCACATCAAACGAATAACAGAATGCAAAAAAGCTTGACGGCTTAGGCCTTCAGGATTATTAGTATCTTGTGAATGAAGCATTTGAAGTTAAAGTTTATGAAATTAAAGGAGTTATGAAATTGCAAGGAAATTTTTAAGCATCCATGGTCATTGTTCATAGGTAGGATCAGATTTAAAATACTTATCTTCCTCTTCGCTCTAGACGTTATTTTTCACAGAATTAATGTCATATGACATGTGTACTATTAGTGACACAACCCTTAGTAGGGGTTTCTTTTCCATGACTTTTAAGATCTCTTTTCCAAAAAAAATTTCCCTCGCTTAACTTGTGCTATTTTCTTAAGATATTAAAATTTACCCATTTAACAAGTTTTGGACCAATGACTCCCGAGCCGAATGACTTTAGGGCATTAGGAATAAAGACACCACTTCAGGTTTACTTGCTCGAGTAACAAAGGCCATGCTTGAATACAATTCAAGCGGTCTACTCTATTTGCTCCTTGTCTAAGCTTGTGCAAGATTCGCTTTCTTAGGCTTAAATTACCCATTTAGCAAGTGTTGGGCTAGTAACTCCCAAACCAGATGACTTTAAGGCACCAGGTGTGAAGACACCCCTCAAGATTAATTGTTCGAGTAACCTAGACAACGATTTAGATCTACTCAGGTCTCGCCTTCTCTTCCTTGTAATGTTCATTTTCTTAGGCACTAAGTTACCCATGTAACGATCGTTGAGCCAGTGACTCCCAAACTACATGGCTTTATGTGTGACACCCCCAAAATAGGTATACATCACCTATTTTGAGTCGCCAAATACATGGTACAGAATACAAATACAATCTTAAATATACAACATGAGCTGTGAGTTTAAATACAAATATTTTCTTCTAGACAGTATTCAAACTCAAAATAAGTTCTCAATACATTTATTATCACACTATTTCATATAATAGTGAGGACTACTAATGCTATCATCTGGACCGTCACTCCGTTCCCCGACTAGTCCCTGCTACGTTCTCATTTCCTAAAGAGAACAATGAAAGCAAAAGGGTGAGCTCAACTAGCCCAGTAAGATATATTATAACTAAGATAATGCAGAATAAATTATCGTTAGCCTTCAACAATGTTAAACTGATACAATATAACAAATATCAAGTTTAACTGCAGCGGAACAAACAATCCATTAGAAGAGTCAAGTAGAGAATAAAATCTACTATCTTCTATGATTTAAAAGGTTTTTCATCACTTTTATCGCTGAGACTCAGCTCAATAAATAATCCACATTATCCTTTCACTACGGCCAAGGATATTCATTAGTATCACAACCATAAATTATCCATGCACTACGGGCCAATGATATTCGTATTTTCATCGATGGTCATGATCATGCCAACAACTATCCGTCAATGCACTACGGGCCAATTAGGACTTTTACCACATCATTTATAATATTACGGTCATGATTATACCGAATAATCCCTGGTTATAATCATACCAAGTCCATCTATGCACTACAAGCCACAGATGACTTTCAGCATAATATAAATGTAAGACCCCAACTTTTATGAATAAAGATTAATTTTTCTCGAAATATATTTTTGAATATTATGGTGTGGATATGATATAATGTTATAGTTGTGGGTAATATTTACAAAATTTGCAAAGTAAGCAAGTGGTTATATAATATTCGATTGGTCGGGGAATATTCATTTTAACAGGGAATATTCGTACGACGACACAATCATTGGTGGACTCCACAACGGAAGTATTGTCGTAGTAAGAAAACAACAGAATTCTTTTTTTATAAAAATAACGGCGGAAGTGTTACCATTAAAACTGTTGAACTACCCGGTAGTAAAAGTACAGTAATACACATGATTGCATAGTAGCACACGGTATTGGTTATTGATGTTTACGTAAGAAATCACTCAGTTATACTTAATTATTGTAACAGTAATTGCTGCATCATATCTCTCATATTATTGATTCGATTATTGTCACAATATAATCTGTATAATATGATATATTATTAAATAAATAATTGAGACGACAAAGTTGTTCATATTATTAATTGCAATATTTACAATGTCTAGAAGTTCTGTCAATGAGAGGTTTGGTCATCTAATTGCGCACTAATAGGGAGAAATCCTTATTGGAAAGCCCCCTCTTTCCTGGAAATGACCTGGTTGTTAATATTAATGATGAATAAGTCCGTGTTGATTAAAGATGAATTTGATAGTTCCATTGTGTTGGAATTATTAGTGTTAGTGGAAATTGACTTTTATTTCGATAATAATTGATGTTTGAAGGATATATTGTTTAATCGGGTATTCGGGGCACTTTTTGTGTCCGAGTACTATTCACGAGTTACTATTCCCGAAGTACTATTCACGGGGTACTATTCACCCAAAAAATATATTTTTTTTCGGTCCTAAATCATTTTTGGGTACAATATTATTCCATGAGGAGATATGCTAATTTTTCAGAAAGTTGGTTGAAATTATAATAGTAAATCAATATGGATCGTTGGCTTAAAGTTTTAATAGTAAATCAATATGGATCGCTGGTTTAAAGTTTTAATAGTAAATCAATATTGATCGCTGGTTTAAAGTTTTTATAGTGAATCAGTATGGACCGTTGCTTTAAGTTTTAATAGTAAATTAATATGGACCGTCCGTTTAAAAGTAAATCAATCTGGACCGTTCATGAATTAGTTACTATTCAGTCCATTCTCCTATAAATAGAAGCTCATTCCTTCATTATTTCTTACGAATTCACTAAAACTCTAGAGAGAGAAATTATAGAGAGAAAGAAGAAGAGAAGTCTGCTACCTCACTTTTCCAATATCCAATTTTCTATGGTAAGGGTATTATTTCTTTCGTATTCATGAAGAGAAATTATGTTATTCCATTCTTTATTATTTTGTTTGAATAACCTGTATACGTTGACTCCCCTATACTTGGTGAAATTTTTTTGTTATTCCATTCTTTACTATTATGTTGGAATAACCTGTCTATGCAAAGTACCGCATACATGGTGAAATTCTTCTATTATTCCATTCTTTATCATTCTGTTGGAATATCCTGTCGGTGCGTATTACGCCTGACCTGGTTCCATTAATTATTATTCTGTTGGAATAACCTGCCTGTGCGGTCTATCGCATGCCTGGTGATTTCTGTTGTTATTCCATTCTTTATTATTTTGTTAGAATATTTTGTCGGTGCAAATTTTGCCAGACCTGGTTCCATTAATTATTATTCTGTTAGAATAACCTGTCTGTGCGGTCTATCGCATGCATGGTGATTTTTGTTATTCCATTCTTTATTATTCTGTTGGAATATCCTATAGGTGTGAATTTCGCCTGACCTGGTTCTGTTCTTTATTATTCTGTCGGAATATCCTGTCTGTGCGTTTACGCATGACCTGGTTCCATTCTTTATTATTTTATTGGGAATAACCTATCTGTGCATTCTACCAGACGCATGGTGAATCCTTCTGTTATTCCATTCTTTATTATTCTGTTGGAATAACCTATCTATGTGGATTACCACATGCATGGTGAATGATCCTTTGTATTCATTCCTTATTAAATTGTGGAAATGATCTGTATACATGGATTACCGCATGGCGGGCGAAAATCCATTTGCACTTTCATATATTCTATTATACTCAGTTGGTTAAAGTTTTAGATTCTATACTCCACGAAATTAGTAGAATATCCTGGATATTTGCGCTTCATTTAATATCTTTTCATGAAAATATTCTTCTAAGCATTCTTAAATTTTTCTCCATATAGCAGTATCATGTTGACAATTTGGACATTTTTGGTTCCTGGATAAATTAATTATTGAACTTGTTTTATTGAATTATTATGTCATTGTCATCATCCTCATGCTTATATTGTAATGAAAGTCATCTATGGCTTACGTGCATAGACGAACTTAGTATGATTATGACCAGAGATCATTCGGTATAATCATGACCTGTAATATTATAAATGATATGGTAAAAGTCCTCAGTGGCCTGTAATGCATTGATACACAATTTTTGGTATGATTATGACCAGGGATTGTTCGGTATAGTCATGACCATTGATAATTTAATGAATCTCCTTGGCCCGTAGTACAAGGATGATTAGATGATGTGTTTTATTTATTAAGCTGAGTCTTAGCGATAAAAATTGATGAAAACATTTTAAACCAAAGAAGATAGTAGATTTTATTATTTACTTGACTCTTTTAATGGATTGCTTGTTCCGCTGCAGTTAAACTTGATATCTATTATATTTTATTAGTTTAACATTGTTAAAGACTAATGATAATTTATTCTGCATTATCTTAGTCATAATATTTCTTACTGGGCTAGTTGAGCTCACCCTTTCTTTCACTGTTTTCTTCAGGAAATGAAAATATAGCTGGGACGAGTCGGGAAACGGATTGATGGTCCAGATGATAGCATTAGTAGTTCTCACTATTCTGTTAAATAGTGTGACAATAAATATAATGAGGACTCCATTGAGTGTGGATATTGTCTTGATGACAATATTCTTATTAAAACTCTCAGTTTATGTTTTGCCGTATCTTACACGACAGTTGTATTATTAAGTTGTATTTGTATTTTTGTACCATGTATTTGGCGACTCGGAATAGGTGATGTATACTTATTTTGGGGGCGTCACAATAAACATGCGGATGATGACAATGACATAATAATTCAATAAAACAAGTTCAAGAATAAATTTTAAAGATTTATAAATTAATTTATCCAGGAACCTATAACGTCCAAATAGTCAACATGATACTGCTTTGTGGAGTAAAAATTCAGTAATGCTCAGAAGAATATTTCCATGAAAAGATACTGGATGAAGCGCAAATATCATGGATATTCTACTAATTTCATGGAGTATAGAAGCCAAAACTTTAACCAACTGAGTATAATAGAATATATGAAACTGCAAATGGATTTTTGCCCGCCATGCGATAATCCACGTAGACAGACCATTTCCACAAGTTATAAAGGAATGAATACAAAGGATCACTCACCATGCATTCGGTAATCCACATAGATAGATTATTCCAACAGAATAATAAAGAATGGAATAACAGAAGAATTCATTAGGCATGCGATAGACCGCACAGATAGGTTATTACTTACAGAATAATAAGGAATGAAACCAGGTCATGCGTAATTCGCACAGACAGGATATTCAAACAGAATTACAAAGAATGGAACCAGGTCATAAGTAATCCGCACAGACAGGATATTCCTAACAGAATAATAAAGAATGTAATAACAACAGAATTCACCAGGCATGCGATAGACCGTACAGACAGGTTATTCCAACAGAATAATAAAGAATGGAATAATAGAAGAATTTCACCATGTATGCGGTACTTCGCATAGAAAAGTTGTTCTAACATAATAATAAAGAAGGGAATAACAACCCTTACGAGTATTGAATGAAAATAACTCTCTTCATGAATATGAAAGAATAATACCCCTTACCTTAAAAATAAGAGTATTCTGATGGGTAGGGCGGGGATATACTTGAAGAAAACTTGCATTATTTTCTACACTCAAAGCTTTCTTAAACTCTAAAGAAATACGCTCAAGATTATCGAAGAATAATTCTTTGAATTTTTGGTATATTTTTCAATTCTAACTAAGCATCCTATTTATAAGAGGATGGAAAAGATACTATGCAATAAAATATAATATATTCTATTTATAATTATATAATAAAACAAAATTTATAATATATATATATATATATATATATATTATCTATAATCTAATAAAACAAATAACTTTATAAAAGTATTCTGTTTTATATAAAAAGATTTTATAATGCAAACACTATACATGCACTATGCAAACACTATGCATAATAAAATATAATATATTCTATTTATAATCAAATAAAACAAAACTTTATAAAAAGTATTCTGTTTTATATAAAATGAATTTACTATGCAAACACTATGCAGGCACTATGCATAATAAAATATAATATATTCTATTTATAATAAAATAAAACAAAACTTTATAAAAAGTATTCTGTTTTATTACATTTATAATAATAATAAAACAATATATATATAACCTTTCATGACTTCCCAGATTCCCCCCCCCCCATTTTTTCTCGTGGGCCCCACATGTGGGCCCACCTTTTAAGAAATTTCCACCGATTATTTTGAAAATTGGATAAATGGGGGTCCATAAAATATGCAAAACTTCATAAAAATCACCTTAATAATTTTAACAACATTTATCACATTTATTATAATTCATAATATTAATCGACCAGGTCGTTCCCAGGAAAGAGGGGCTTTCTAATAAGGATTTCTCCCTATTTGCGCGCAATTAGGTGACCAAACCTTTCCTTGACAGAACTTCTAGACATCGTTAATATTGCAAATAATAATATTAATAACTTTGTCGTCTCAATTATTGATTAAATAATATATAAAATATTGACAATAATTGAATCAAATAACGTGAGATACTATGCAACAATTACTGTAGCAATAATTGAACAAAACTAAGTGACTTTTCACGTAAGCATCAATAATCAATACCGTGTGCTACTATGCAACCACGCGTATTACTATACTTTTAACACCAGGTGTTTCAACAGTTAACGGTAAAACTTCCGTCGTTATTTTCATAAAATATTTTTGTCATTTTTTTAATCCGACAATAATTCCGTTATGGGGTCCACCAATGATTGTGCCGTTGTACGAATATTCCCTGCTAAAATGAATATTCCCCGACCAATCGAATATTATATAACAACTTGCGTACTTTGCAAAATTTATAAATATTACCCACAACTATAACATTATATCAAATCCACACCATAATATTCAAAAAAATATTTCGAGAAATTTAAATCTTTATTCATAAAATTTGGTGTCTCACAATCTCCCTTCCTTATGAAATTTCGCCCTCGAAATTTACGTACGTACCTGGTATGTCAAAAAGATGAGGATACCTTGACTTTATTTCAGATTTTAACTCTTGAGGTATAACCTTTGAGTGTTGAATACGATCATTCTTATCCAAGATTTTAACACATATATCCTTATACGTTAAATCTTCTGCTATATCATCTAGTTCTAATTTAATAATGTGGTTCGGGTCGTCTACATATTTACGTAACATCGATACGTAAAAAAAACGTTATGAACACGCGACAAACTTGGCGGTAAAACGAGTCTATATGTAAGACACCAACTTTTATGAATAAAGAATAATTTTCTCGAAATATATTTTTGAATATTATGGTGTGAATTTGATATAATTTTATAGTTGTGGGTAATATTTACAAATTTTGCAAAGTAAGCAAGTGGTTATATAAAATTCGATTGGTTGGGAAATATTTATTTTAATAGGGAATAAACGTACGACATCACAATCATCGGTGAACCCCCACAATGGAAGTATTGTCGTAGTTAGAAAACGACATAATTATCTTTTTATAAAAATAACGGCGGAAGTGTTACCATTAAAACTGTTGAACTACCCGGTAGTAAAAGTTCAGTAATACGCGTGGTTGCATAGTAGCACACGGTATTGGTTATTGATGCTTACGTGAGAAGTCACTCAGTTATACCCAATTATTGCTACAATAATTACTACATCATATCTCTCATATTTTTGATTCGATTATTGTCACAATATCATCGACATAATATGTTATATTATTAAATCAATAATTGAGACGACAAAGTTATTTATATTATTAAATTGTAATATTTACAATGTTTAGAAGTTCTGTCAATGAGAGGTTTGGTCATCTAATTGTGCGCCAATAAGGAAAAATCCTTATCGGAAAGCCCCCTCTTTCCTGAGAATGACCTAGTTGTTAGATATTGGGAGTTATAATATTAATGATGAATAAGTTTGTGTTGATTAAAGATGAAATTGATAGTTCCATTGTATTGGAATTATTAGTGTTAGTGGAAATCGATATTTATTTCGATATTAATTGATGTCTAGAAGTTTTACTGACCAGTCGGGTAATTAATCAGATAAATGAGTAATTAATTGCTATTAATTCACATAATTATAATTATTTGTTCATATGTGTGTACTATTGATTCATATTCTTGTACTATTAGGGGAGTTAGTGCAAGATTGATAATACTTGCATGACTAAGTTAAAAATAGAGGTATAGATGGAGGTACTATACTGTAATTCGTATTTTCACATGATTATAACTATTGATTCACATGATTGAACTATTAATTCACATTATTTACTATTAGGGGAGGTGGTGCAAGTTTGATAATACTTGTAGGACTAAATTAAAAATGAAAGAAAAGTTGAAGGTATTGTACAATAATATTTCGAGCCCCAAAACGTGCAATTATTGAAACTATATTTTCATATAAATAGAAGCTCATTCGTCCTTCATTTCTCATCAATTCATTAAAGCTATAGAGCAATTATTATAGAGACAAAGAAGAAGAGAAGGCTGCAACCTCTCTACTCCAGTATCTAGTTTCTTTCTAAGGTAAGGGGTATTATTTCTTTCGTATTCAGTGAAGAGAGCTTCTGTTATTCCATTCTTTATTATTATGTTAGAATAACCTATCGATGCGAAGTACTGCATACATGGTGAAATTCTTCTGTTATTTCATTCTTTATTATTATGTTGGAATAACCTGTCCTATGCGAAGTACCGCATACATGGTGAAATTCTTCTGTTATTACATTCATTATTATACTGTTGGAATATCCTTTCTGTGCGGATTACGCATGACCTGGTTCCATTCTTTATTATTCTGTTGGAATAACCTGTCTGTGCAATCTATTGCATGCATGTTGAATTCTATATTATTCCATTCTTTATTATTCTGTTGGAATATCCTGTCAGTGCGGATTACGCTAGACATGGTTCCATTCTTTATTATTCTGTTAGAATAACATGTTTGTGCAGTCTATCGCATGCATGGTGAATTCTTTTGTTATTCCATTATTTATTATTCTGTTGGAATATCCTATCTATGCGGATTACGCATGACCTGGTTCCATTCTTTATTATTCTATTGGAATAACCTATCTATGTGGACTATCACATGCACGGTGAATGATCATTCGTATTCATTCCTTATTAAATTGTGGAAATGATCTGTCTATGTGGATTACCGCATGGCGGGTGAAAATCTATTTGTAGTTTCATATATTCTATGATACTCATTTGGTTAAAGTTTTGGCTTCTATACTCCATGAAATTAGTAGAATATCCTGGATATTTGCATTTTATTCGGTATCTATTCATGGAAATATTCTTCTGAGCATTCTTGAATTTTACTCCACAAAGCAGTATCATGTTGACAATTTGGACGTAATTGATTTCAAGATAAATTAACTTATAAATCATTAAAATTTATTCTTGAAATTGTTTTATTGAATTATTATGTCATTGTCATCATCCTCATGCTTATATTGTGATGAAAGTCATCTTTAACTTACGTGCATAGATGGACTTGGTATGATTATGACTAGAGATTATTCAGTATAATCATGACCAGTAATGTTATAAATAATGTGGTAAAAGTCCTCAATAGCCTGTAGTGCATTGATGGACAGTTTTTGGTATGATTATGACCAGGGATTATTCGGTATAGTCATGACCATTAATGATTTAATGAATATCCTTGGTCCATAGTGCAGGGATGACTCGATGATGTGGTTTATTTATTAAGCTGAGTCTCAGCGATAAAAATAGATGAAAACGTTTTAAATCATAGAAGATAGTAGATATCATGCTCTACTTGACTCTTCTAATGGATTTCTTATTTTGATGCAGTTAAACTTGATGTCTATTGTATTTTACCAGTTTAACATTGTTGAAGACTAATGATAATTTATTATGCATTATCTTAGTCATAATATTTCTTACTAGGCTAGTTGAGCTCACCATTTCTTTCACTGTTCTCTTCAAGAAATGAGAACGTAGCCGGGACTAGTCGTGGAACGGAGTGACAGTCCAGATGTTAACATTAGTAGTCCTCACTATTATGTTAAATAGTTTGACAATAAATGTAATGAGGACTCCATTGAGTGTGGATATTGTCTAGATGACAATATTCTTATTAAAACCCTTAGATTATGTTTTATCGTATAATTAAGTTGTATTTGAATTTTGTACCATGTATTTGGGGGCGTTTATTTACACGACTGCTATATAATTAAGTTGTATTTGAATTTTGTACCATGAATTTTGTACCATGTATTAGATTATGTTTTGTCGTATTTTACACGACTGCTGTTCAGATGGGTGATGTATACCTATTTTGGGGGCGTTACACTATAGGCCACAGTTCCCACTCGATCGAGAATTTTAAATGGGCCAATTAAATCGAGGGTTGAGATTTCCTCTCTCCGTCGAATCTTGCTTCTAGAATAACGCCCTCTTGAACCTTCTTCTTCACATTCATCAGCTCCGGGTGTGTAGCTTGAACGACTTTAACTTTATCTATTAAAGTTGATTCGACTCGTATATTCGCTATCTTCACGTGGGTCTCTAGAGTCTTTAACTCTATCTTCATCATTTGTAAGTTATACGAAATAGGTTTTTATGTTAACAACATCACACTCGTAAACGCATACGATCTTCTACTCAACGCGTCAGCTACCACGTTCGCTCTTCTACAATGATATTGAATGGTATAATCGTAATCTTCAACAGCTCGAGCGAACTTCTTTGGCACATTATACGTTCATTTTGGTTGAAGAAATATTTAAGGGTTGAAGAAATGTGTTTTGTACTGGGGTCAATACAAAATTCGATTTCACGCTCTAGGGGTAGGCTAAGAAGTCTTCAAGAATACGTCAGGAAATTTATTAACGATAGAAATATCATTCAAAACTGTGACTCTCATCTAAGACTTGGATAGTACGTCATATTGATACCTATCAACTTGCCGTCATTCACGACGTCGCCTACAGAAAGTCTGGCTTCGGTGCATTCCACACAAGGAAGTCAACAACAAAAGGCTCAGGGCTCTTTACTTATGGCTTGATATAACAGTGATTAACTTTATTGGTTTGGTTGCTTGAATTCGCACGATAGGTTGGTTAAGAATATGAAAGTTAACAACCTTACAAAAAGCATGATGAGTAGTTAACCAATCGATTCCTAAAATCACATCAAAGGTAAGTATTTTCAAAGAGATAAGATCGACAGGTAACGTGAAAGTGTCATTTTGAAATAAACAATATTTATAAACAGTGGATGTAACGAAGGTTTCTCCTAACAAAGTTTTAACTGATAAGTCAAAGTCTAAATTCTCCGGTGTTAAGTTCAAACATTGAACACAACAAGGTGAAATAAAAGAGTGAGTAGAACCGGTATCTATTAAGGTAAAGACTTCGCAAGAGTTTATGATTAACTTACCCGTGATAACTTTGTTCAGGTTCCTCGTCAAAAAAAAATGCTCTCTCTTAAACTACCGATTTTGACTTATCTGGGACATCTCAGTTGGACTTAACTTTGCTGTAGAGTACATTCCACCCTTAATTGTTTCGTCACATTCTTGATCCATGGTTCAAATCATTACTCTCCGATCCATATCGAATTGGGGTTGTCCGCTCTTCACATGATAATTCCGAAATCGATGTTGGATTCTCCCAATTGCTGTCCAAAAAGCGAAATCCATTTCATCTGTTTTGGCCATATTTGATCGGACGTCTTTTTCTACAATATCAACACGTCATGCGGCTTTTACCCATGCATCATCTATTCTCATTCGTTCATTTGCTTCTTGTTTCATCAGAACTTTGATCATAACATTCTCAGATTCCAGCTCTAATATCTTATACTCTGCCAAAGAGTGCTTCTGTTCAAGCATCGCACATCGATTAAAATAATTTTGAATTGTTGCATCCCTTTGCTCCACGACCACCTGCCGTTCTTCAGCCTGCTCTTCTAACTCATGAATACGATTTTGTAATTCTAAATTTCGATCATAAAATTCTTCTAATAAATTCTCCCCAGGTTCCTCTTCTTCCTCTTTTTCCTCACTCTCAGCTGCTACCTCTGCGACTAGCTCAGGTGCAGCTATTAGTTCTTCACTCACCACGTAGATATCTCTAATTTCTTCTTCGTCTAACATCATATTAACCTGGGTGGTGATTAAAGGTGTCTCAACGGTCTCATTCACCCCATTGTTAACATTTTCAGCTGCCATTTTCAAACATTACCACAAAACAAAGGTTAATTAACATATCACATATTATCCCTATATTCTATCCGACCAATTAAATACCAAATAAACTTAGGTAGGTCATACTAGCGAAGGAATTCCCCGTCTCTCCCCTCCTAGTTCTTCTCTCACATCTCAGCCAGGGATTATATCCCTAAGCTTTGATACCAATTGTGACGACCCCAAAATAGGTATACATCACCTATTATGAGTCGCCAAATACATGGTATAAAATACAAATACAATCTTAAATATACAACATGAGCTGTGAGTTTTAATACAAATATTGTCTTCTAGAAAGTATTCAAACTCAAAATAAGTCCTCAATACATTTATTATCACACTATTTCATAGAATAGTGAGGACTACTAATGCTATCATCTGGACCGTCACTTCGTTCCCCGACTAGTCCCTGCTACGTTCTCATTTCCTGAAGAGAACAATGAAAGCAAAAGAGTGAGCTCAACTAGCTCAGTAAGAAATATTATGACTAAGATAATGCAGAATAAATTATCGTTAGCCTTCAACAATGTTAAACTGATACAATATAACAAACATCAAGTTTAACTGCAGCGGAATAAGCAATCCATTAGAAGAGTCAAGTAGAGAATAAAATCTACTATCTTCTATAATTTAAAAGGTTTTTCATCATTTTTATCGCTGAGACTCAGCTCAATAAATAATCCACATCATCCCTACACTACGGCCAATGATATTCATTAGTATCACAACCACAAATTATCCATGCACTACGGGCCAAGGATATTCGTATTTTCATCGATGGTCATGATCATGCCAACAACTGTCCATCAATGCACTATGGGCCAATGAGGAATTTTACCACATCATTTATAATATTACGGTCATGATTATACCAAATAATCCATTGTTATAATCATACCAAGTCCATCTATGCACTACAGGCCACAAATTACTTTCAACATAATATAAACATGAGGATGATGATAATGACATAATAATTCAATAAAATAAGTTCAAGAATAAATTTTAAAGATTTATAAATTAATTTATCCAGGAACCAATAAAGTCCAAATTGTCAACATGATATTGTTTTATGGTGTAAAAATTCAAGAATGCTCAGAAGAATATTTCCATGAAAAGATACTGAATAAAGCGCAAATATCCAGGATATTCTACTAATTTCATGGAGTACAGAAGCCAAAACTTTTACCAACTGAGTATAATAGAATAAATGAAACTGCAAATTGATTTTCGCCCGTCTTGCGGTAATCCACGTAGACAGATTATTTCCACAAGTTAATAAGGAATAAATACAAAGGATCATTCACCATACATACGGTAATCCACATAGACAGGTTATTCCAATAGAATAATAAAGAATGGAATAACAGAAGAATTCACTAGGCATACAATAGACCACACAGACAGGTTATTCCAACAGAATAATAAAGAATGGAACCAGGTCATGCGTAATCCGCATAGACAGGATATTCTAACAGAATAATAAAAAATGGAACCAGGTCATGCGTAATTCGCATAGGCAGAATATTCCAACATAATAATAAAGAATGGAATAACAACAGAATTCACCAGGCATGTGATAGACCGCACAGATATGTTATTCCAACAAAATAATAAAGAATGGAATAACAGAAGAATTTCACCATGTATGCGGTACTTCGCATAGACAAGTTATTCCAACATAATAATAAAAGAATGGAATAACAACCCTTACGAGTATTGAAAGAAAATAACTCTTTTCATGAATACGAAAGAATAATACCCCTTACCTTAAAAAGAAGAGTATTCCAATGGGTAGGGTGGGGATATACTTGAAGAAAACTTGCATTATTTTCTACGCTCAAAGCTTTCTTAAACTCTAAAGAAATACGCTCAAGATTATAGAAGAAGAATTCTCTGAATTTTTGGTGTGCTTTTCAATTCTAACTAAACATCCTATTTATAGGAGAATGGAAAGGATGCTATGCAATAAAATATAATATATTCTATTTATAATTATATAATAAAACAAAATTTATAATATATATATTATTTAAAATCTAATAAAACAAATAACTTTATAAAAGTATTCTGTTTTATATAAAAGGATTTTACTATGCAAACACAATACATGAATTATGCAAACACTATGCATAATAAAATATAATATATTCTACTTATAATCAAATAAAACAAAATTTAATAAAAAGTATTCTATTTTATATAATAAGATTTTACTATGCAAACACTATACATGCACTATGCAAATACCATGCATAATAAAATATAATATATTCTATTTATAATCAAATAAAATAAAACTTTATAAAAAGTATTCTATTTTATATAACAAGTTTTCTGTTTTATAATATTTATAATAATAATAAAATAATATATATATATATATATATATATACGGTCCGGATCAAGTGCATACCCCTTATCTTACTTACCCGTGCTTACTCCCCTTTAGGCGACGGTTTCGGTCATACAACCGTCGTCTATACTTTTAGCGACAGACAATATATAGCGTCGCTAAAAGTATAGACGACGGTTGTATGACCGAAACCGTCGCCTAAAGGAGGGTAAGCACGGGTGAGTAAGATAAGAGGTATGCACTTGATCCTTGCTCTCTCTCTCTCTCTATATATATATATATATATAAACTTTTGTGACTTCCCAGATTCCCCCCCCTTTTTCTTTCGTGGGCCCCACATGTGGGCCACCTTTTAAGAAATTTCTACCAATTATTTTGAAAAATGGGTAAATGAGGGTTCATAAAATAAGCAAAACTTTATAAAAATTACCTTAATAATTTTAACAACATTTGTCACCTTTATTATAATTCACAATATTAATCGACCAGGTCGTTCCCAGGAAAGAGGGGCTTTCCAATAAGGATTTTTCCCTATTGGCGCACAATTAGGTGACCAAACCTCTCCTTGACAGAACTTCTAGACATCGGTAATATTGCAAATAATAATATTAATAACTTTGTCGTCTCAATTATTGATTTCATAATATATAAAATATTGACAATAATTGAATAAAATAACGTGAGATACTATGCAACAATTACTGTAGCAATAATTGAACAAAACTGAGTGACTTTTCACGTAAGCATCAATAATCAATACCGTGTGCTACTATGCAACCACACGTATTACTGTACTTTTAACACTGGGTGTTTCAACAGTTAACGGTAAAACTTCCGCCGTTATTTTCATAAAATATTTTTGTCATTTTCTCAATCCGACAATAATTTTTTTGGGGGGTCCACCAATGATTGTGTCGTTGTATGAATATTCCCTGCCAAAACGAATATTCCCCGACCAATTAAATATTATAAAACAACTTGCGTACTTTACAAAATTTATAAATATTACCCACAACTATAAAATTATATCAAATCCACACCATAATATTCAAAAAAATATTTCGAGAAATTTAAATCTTTATTCATAAAATTTGGGGTCTCACATTAGGGAACCAGGTGTAAAGACACCCCTAAGGCTTAATAACTCGAGTAACCCAGGCTACGATTCAAGACTGGTTGCCTACCTATCTTTTATCTTATCATTAATTATCATTATTTTCTCCATAACGTCATGCCCCAGAACTAAGAGTCAGGGCAACCGCAAAGTGTAGACACACATATGAGGTCAATTTTATTCTAACTAGCGCTTTGAACTAGGTTGTCGTGCCCAATCAAAAATGTAGAATAGTCTTAATTCTCTAATCATTCTCGTAATTTGCACCATAGGCGCTTATCATAATTAATCCAATTCATAACAAGTTAAGCAAAAATCATTTTCTAGGAATACTTAACATGTATATCATCGCTAGTGCATATAAATGGAGATTGAAAGCACATTAAGAGATGCAAGAGTCATACCTCACATTTGGGTCTCTGTATTCTAAGAAAAATATAATTGGAAAAGATACTCACTGATCTTACCAGATCGCCACGAAAATGTTATGAGGGAAGCTCTGATGATGACGAACCATGCTGACTGATGCATTCTCCTTTTTAGGATGATCGATAAATGGCCAAGTGTTTAGTTGTTGCTATTTCTGAAATTTCCCTAGTTTAGTTGTAAGGGTCCCAATATCAGTTTATCGCTGACTTTGAAACTGCCTCAGTCTTACTTGTCATCTGGGGTAATTACTTTGTTGTATATTTGATAGATGGGTTGATAAGATGCCGAGATCACAAGAGTCTTTTGCCTCATGACCCGCATGGTGAACAGGTAGTGGAGCTTTGACATTTGGTTTGTCTTAATCCTAGTTTTGACTTGTAGGCGCAATTGGCTTTGATGATTTTATTCTTCTAATTTGATGAAGGTTTCAGATTGATGGTGTCAGCTCTTTGAAGGTCCATGCTGATGACCATGCTTAATATATTATTGTGTTATTGTTTCAACTTTGATGATTGATGTCGAGAGCCGTTCGGACTCCCCTAAATTGGACATAAGAGCTCAGCTTGGTTAGTGATGGCTTCAACAGGGTTTGGTTTAATCTGTGTCCTTGATCTCGGGGAACAAGTCTTTGGGTATAAGATAGACTTTTCCATGACAGTAACCCATGTACTTTTGTAGGTTAGATGAGATCAATTCTTCTCACACTTCAAGAGTGATGAGTTGTTGAAGAGTTGCATCTTAGGATGATTGTTATTTCATCCATGCGACTGGCTGTCTTGATGTATCTCTGTCTCTTCTTTTTTGAGATTTATGTCAGCTTTGATGGAATGACATTGAGGTGTCGTTGGGTCTTCTCAACATGGGTCGTTGACTTTGATGGTTTTTCTTGGGTGTGGACTTTGGTGTCTTGGGATTGATGTTTGGGTTTAGTATTTTGGTTGTAAGTTAGAGTGTTTGTTTATTTCTTTTGAGTGTTAGACTGCACCATGGATGGTTGCCTATGTACTCCTGTGGATGGAAGGAGATCAGGTCTACGTAGTTCACGCTTGACTTGAACGGTTTGAAAAGTGTTTATTTGGGTTTGGGTAGGTGTTTTGGGATTTTGTTTAGTTTGAATGGGTTTTTTTTTTGGGTTTTTGTTTGGTTTGACCGCATCTTAATAAGCTGCCTATGTACTCACCTTAAGGGATGGAGATCATGTCTTTCGTAGTTTAGGCTTAAACTGACTAGACCTAATTAGTTTGATATTTTGATATTTTGATTTTTTTCAAATATTTACATGCATGGAAAATAAAAGGCACAATTCTAAGAAAGTGATACTGTCCCAACATCTCTTGGAACTCACAACTTTATCCTCTTGATCTACGTCTACCTGGCTAGCTGAGGCCTGACAGTCCAGTTATCAATGGTTATGTTGCCTTCGAGGCTCGTGATAGAAGTTACCTTCTTGTTATGAATATCTTGAATCATGGTCATAACTTAATTGTCTCCTAATTCAGCATATCCCTTAAGGAGGCTTAAATTGGACCCGTCACAGAAAGGGATGTACTTTAGATTAATCGATGGGTTGGCTTCCCTAACAACCTCGCCATCTTTTTCTTTATTTGTTCCTTCATTTTTTTCATGAGCTTAAGAGGATTTAACTATGAAACCCCTCTCAAATTTTTGTTGTATTTCTCACAAGAAACTTCCCTTTTTGACATTTTCTACACTTGGAAGGATCAATATTTCCTCCTCATCATCTAGGAGGGTAAAATAAGGAATTTGGTTTCTAACTTTTGGCAACAAAATGTTTGACAGTTGCAGAGGAATTTTCTTAGGGGACTACCTTGTTCCCTCTGCCACACCCCTCTTTATGATTGGTTCACCTTGTGTTCTGCCATGATTAGAGCTCATAGCCATCACTTACTTTGAACTATCTGTCTCAAGTGGAAATCTTAAGCTCTTCACATTCCCTTTCGCCTTTTCTGGTCATGTGGATTTCTATCTTCAGTTCTTTATTTTTAATGAGATTCTAGATTTTGTGTTGCAGATGCCAACATTTCTTGGTCGCATGTACCGATGCTCTGGAATGATAAGCACACCTCTTGTTGAGATCATAATGTCTTCCTTTGGGATTAGCGGGTGGATCAAGCTTAGTGATCTTTTTCTGCGCAACCAACAGTGCTAACATATTATCCAACGAGTCCCCCAAAGGTGTGAATACCCTTCTTCGCCTACTCTCCCCAACTCTCGGTGCAATAAGATTTCAGGGGTTTGTCAGTGTTTGGAATGTTGTTTGATGTTTCCTCTTTAGGAATTCACATTCCTCTGGATGATTTTACTGCTGGCCAGATCTTCTAGTAATTTTATCATTTAAATTTTCTTATCCTTTCTACTTGCTATAATCTACTTCATTTATCTGGCTCATCTTGGAGGGATATAGGCTTGAATTTTAGTTAACTTTTTTTTTCTCTTGGCCTTCTGATAGTTGATTGAAAATTTGCCTCGTAATCTAGTAGTTGGCGCACTACTAGATTGACTATCAGAGATACTTGATTTTGGATCGTCTCTAATTTTTACATTACTGTCGTATCCTCCTCTGGATTTTCCCACTCTAGGATATTTTTTCTACTCCTTTGGGGGTATTCCTCCGTCCTTCGAATGTACTTATGATTTGGATTTATTTCGGCACTTCCTGACCCGATCCACTGCCTCAGTATCAGGTTGCAAAAGAAGGTTAGTGTTGACATTTGCCTGGCCAAGCCGTTGGACCACAACATTGCCACTTTCGATCAGATTTTGGATTTTATGTTTTATGGACCAAAAATCTCGTGTATCGTGTCCTGGAGACCCTAAATGGTAAGCACATCTCTATCTTGCATTATATCTTTTACTTTTTGGATCAAGAGGTGGAACCAATTTGGTAATTTTCCTTTGGTTGATTAATAACTCCTATATGTTTTCCAGATAATCGCCTAGTGGAGTGAAAACCTGATTTTCTATTCATTCAAAATTTCTCTTTCTGTCCTGACATCGGTTAAATGCAACTTATTGTTGTAATGATAGATTGTCTTCCTTCTTCTAAATGGGGGGGACTATGGTTAGTTTCCTAACTTGGCCCTATAAAATAAAGGATACATCTTTATTACCTTACTCGGGTACCCTTTTGGGAGTGCTCGCATAGTTACCAGACTGTATATGCTAGATAACTGCTTTCAGGCCCATCTCTGCCATTTCACCGATGTTTGATCATTTTTGACAATGGCTTTCCTATTCTTGCTAGGATCCTCTCAGAGTAAGGTGCCTCTTGTATGTCTATGAAAGTCATCACCGTTTCAGTTTTTGACGCAAGAGGGCTGACCTGTGTTGCCATACGTCTGCATCTCTGAGCGTATTCTCGGAAAAACTCAATATTCTGTATCTTAACTTTATTCACCTGATATCGATTCGGTGCCATTTGTGATTGGAAGCTATATTGATTCAGGAAGGCATGGGTCAACTCTTCCCAACTATGAATTATGGAGTTGTCCAGTCGAGCATACCAAGCTCTGGCTTTTCCAGTTAGACTTTTTTGAAATAGCTAAATTATCAGCTTCTCATCCTCCGCATAGGATCTGAGTTCTCTGATATACACTTTCAGATTGGTATACGGATCTCCTAACCCGTTGTACTTTTTAAAATCCAGGACTTAGAATTTTTCTAGATAACGGGCCCCTGGGAATATGCAGAGATATGAGTAGTGGACACTCCCATATGTTCCAGTTCCTTCAATTGACCAGATGGTTTCTTCCATTCGCTGGACTTTCTTTCTTATATCCACAATTTCCCAGTCTTCCTTAAGATTTATGATTTCAGGGGTTTTGTTGGTTCTTTCACTAGATTGAGGTTCAGGTATCTGTACTTCTCCCTTTTTGTCAGCACTTTGGTTGCCACCCTGTGAGGACTCTTGTTGACCAGGCGTTGTCTGACCCTGAGTGCTTTTACTTTGTTTTTTCAGGAGGATAGCCAACTCTGCTATTTGATTCTTAAGTCCCTCAAACTCTTTTTGAGATACTAAACATGATTCTTGTTGGGCACTTTCAGCCATATCGGTGGATAAGCATTATGCCTTCTTATATTTCAATCTGGTAATGGGACTAATCTTGCTTGCAAGAAAAGTAGGTAGTTTAGTCTTGATAAGCACTAACAGTATGTACGTTGTGCAATGTGCTAATTTTAATGTTTTCCTGCAAAACAAATGTCTATTGTTTTGAAGATAGGATAGCATGACATGATTTGATATATGTATAATAATAGAATTGACAGAGAATGGAATGGATATTTAAATTTAATTAACATTTACATTGAATTGAAATTCACATTGAATTGAAAGGGAAGGGCATGAAGAGACTTTCCTTCGCGTTTGGTTTATCAGAGGCTGACATATCTTAGGGTTACTCTCACGGGCTTTTCGGCATGAAGGTTCCCGAATCTTCTCAATCTACTAGATGAGAAGTTAATCTGATCTTTCAATTGGAGTAGATCTGAGTGGCGCCTTTCCTGAGCCTCTCGGGATTAGTCTTCTCTTGAGTCCAGTAATCAGTCACCGACGGGATTGCCTCCTAATGGAGAGACCACACAACATACATTCATCACGATTTACCACATACAATAGGATAATATTGTGCAAAGCGCTAATATAAAGAATTGTGAAGAGGCATTCATTAACATCTATTAAATGTAAAGACAACATTCACACAGATGCAGAAAAAAGGAATTGGAAAGATTGAAATACGGGTTATGCCCTCTATTATCCCCAACAGAGTTGCCACCTGTCGATGCCGGGAATTTTTCCTATCTCGTTCTCTACCCTTTATATTTCGCTATGTTGATTTTCTATTTCTTAAAGGGTGAGATTTTTTTTGGAAAGACTCACATACAATGTCGGAGATTTGAAAAGCCTGATTTTAAAGATTGGGCCTAATAAGACAGAGCCGCCAGTTGGTATAAGTTTAAATGGTTATACCAACTCAACCGAATTTTGAAAGGTTTTTGCAATATGGCCGAATATGTGACTCTATTTAATTGCTCTGGAATCCAAGATTCATAGAGTTTGGGGGCTTTCTTAAGCGAGGGGAAAGTGTTAGACACACACCGACTTTCGTGAAATACAGTTACCACTACTTTTTCATTCCTTATGCATTGTGTGTGTATGTGTGTGTATACAAATATTTGTGCTTGAAGTTCTTTATTTTAAAGTAGTGATATACCTTTTTGGACCTATATACGAATGGGTTTGAATTATTAAAAAGTTTATTTTTAACAGATAAATGAAAGTGAAGTTTTGAAAAGCTATTTTTAAACCCTTTCGCTTGAATAGGAATTGAGGCCTTTGGTACTTCAATTTTATTTCGTATTCGGCTTTATTTTATTTTATTTAAGATGCAAAATATCTTTGACAGTATGTAAATAATATCTACAAGTGTCGGGCTCCTTATGGGCATGAAAGTCATCGAAGTGAGCCTGAACACCACACACCACAATTTTCACTACTTGAGGCCTAAAATCAGGATAACCGTTTTAAGGCCCCATAGTTATATGTACAATGGATAACAAGCTGGTTGTACAACTTTAAACAAGCCCATCATGGGAACCGGATTTGGATCTATTGATTGAACCATCGAGCCTATAGCTCCTAGGCTCATATAATATCATTAAAAGCTTGCAAAATGCATATCTAAAATATATACATTTAACTTAAAACTTTGCTAAACAAAGGATTTATTGATCAAATCCTTGTACGCGAGTAAACAAGCTTCCCGTTTCCTCTAGATACAGATCTAGGGTCACGTGGTTTCCAAATATTTATAAACTAGAAAGTAAACTAGATCTATCTAGATCTTAGCCATTCTAGATCAAAGGTTCATGTGTTGCGTCTTTTGAACCAATTAAAACCTAGATCTGGCTAGATCTAGGATAGATCTAGTCAATACATTTTAAATATTGACTATTTAAACTACAACAAACGATAAAAAATTGGATCTATGCACAAATACTTAAAAACTAGATCTACCTAGATCTTAGCCTATCTAGCTCAATAGGTCAAGCTATGAAGCTTTTGGACCCACTAAAATGCTAGATAAGGCTTGATCTAGGATAGCTATAGTCAATAAACTTTAAATATTAACTATTTGCAGCAAAATGAACGGTGAAAAGAAAGATCTGTACAATATTAACTAAGATCTATATATATATATATATAACACTTATATATATATATATATATATAGTAAAGCAAGAAAAAGATACAGATCTGAAGAGATCTTACAGCCTTGCACGAGATGGGCTATTGAACGGCTTTTGGCACCTTTAAAATTGATTTCTACGGGTTAAAACTTGATATGTTATAGTATATATGTATAAAAGAGTTTATAAAGAAGATTTACAAGATTTGAAACAAGATTTGAGCTGTTAGACACTCTAAATCTCGAATTTTCTTTCTCTTTAAAATCTCTTGAAATGTGCCAGGGGTCTAATATATATCAGCTTAAGCTTTCGCATGTACACCTATAAAAATGCCCTAGTGGGTCCCACCTCAAAATACATGCACCTCGATTGACGTGTTATTTTCTGAAACGTCCGTAACATGTAATTTGAGAATCCTATGGAGACATGTCATACCATTCTAAAAAGATCTTTTCGAGAGAAACAAAATGACATAGGGCTTGTTCTTTTCTAAATCAGGAAGATGGGTCGATGGCCAAATTGGCATCTTCGGATATTCGCATGTAGTCCGTTGAGCAATTTTGCATAGTTTACACTCAGAAGTTCTGTAATGGGTCTTTGTGACTCTATCTGCATCTGTAATATGGTTGTTGATGTTGTCTTATCAAAATAACAGTTTTGCCTTCTCAAGGTTTTCTCCAAGGTTGATGGGACTTTTGGCTGTCTCTTGGGGTTATCTCCGGGGTTTGATTGTTGTTGATTCTGTCTTTCCTCAGGGTTGTCTCTAAGGTTGATTTGATTTTCCATGAGGATATCTCCATGGGTTGATTTGATTTTATAGTCCTCCAGGGTTATATCTAGAGTGTGAAAAAGAAGATTTTACTCTCATGCATAGTTAGTAACAGGATAATGAAATTTTGAGTGTCTACGGATGTCCCTCTTTGTCTTGTTTATGCAATGCAATGAAATGAACATGACAAAGATTACTAGACACTTAAAATATGGCAAGGTATATTTAATGACGCATATCGCAATGCAATGAATGTTATGATGAATGTTAAAATGCTTTTCACAAATTGCACTTTGCAAATCGCACTTCGTACATCGTACATCGCATTTCACACTTCGCACTTCGCAAATCGCACATCGCACTTCTCAAATCGCACATCGCATCGCAAATCGTTTTACCATTATCGATTATTATTGATGCCTATGCTGGGGCTTATTTTAACGGTTGTCCTTCGTTAGTGTTGTTGATGCCTATGCTGGTGTTGACTCCAACTGTTTGATTTTTCGCCGTGTTGTCGATGCTTGTTTGATGAAGATAAAATACGATTTTTTTTACATCTCCACTGGCGATGAGTGGGTTTAATACCTATGAATTGGATACCTATTCAGACTTAAGCAGTGCCTAATCCGTCTATTTTAGTATCATTTTATGTGTTTGTGCTTGTTTTGTGTGCAGTTTTTAGTATGTGTTAGCTAAGGCATGATGGTGGCGATATGGCGAGAAAGTGCAACAAAGTAGCAGAAAATAGTAGAGTTCAGGACAGTACCCTGCCAGGGAGGGCTATATTACTAAGTGAACACCCGTCGGGGCAGGTGAGTACTATGTTCAGAGATTTAGTAACCCGCTGGGGCAGTGGATCCCAAGACTTAATACCCCATCGGGGAGGGGGTACGCGACCAAAAAAAGGAGTTTTAATGCATTTCTACTACTGCTTTGGCGTGGACTGATGGACTTTAGATTCAATTGGGACTGGATTAAGGATGTATCTATTAGCAATTATAGAGACTTAAGCAAGGGAATTCAAACATTCATCAAACAATGAATCAAGAGAAACTTTTGAAGCCCTAATTTGTGAAGATTTTGGACGAACGGAGCTAAGGAGCAAGGAACACGAAGATTGCAGAATTGAGTGAAGAGAAATGTGGTTCTATACTATTCTTATTCTTTAATTTTAGTTTCTATAATTGGGATGTGGTTTTCTTTAATCTATTCAGTGATTAATTCATTAATTATGAACTAATTCCTCTTATTAAGGTTACAATGGATCTTTAAGTGAAACGATGATTATCATGCTTTGATTTCAATTCAATAAAGCTATTTTTTAGTTCATTTATTATGATTTGTGTGTAACTTATGGGTTGCTTGATCACTAATTCTATGTGGACTTGTCTGGAATCGAGAGATGAGATATGAGTTTAGACTAAGTCATAATTGCATGTGTTTGTGATTTTTGCGTTTTGATGGAATTCATGATGAATGTTTAGGATAAAGATATACCTACTCATGGCATGTAATCATGTGAGAACTTGGGGTTTAAACATTCTTTAATTTTAATTCGCATAGAAATATAGAGAATTTGTTAATTGGGGTGTTTGGCTTATTTCTATCATCCGTGGATTAAAGCTGATATGTTTTAGTGCATTGAGAGATGACTAATTCTACTTTCTTGTTCTTGATTAATGAGCTGAAATAGTTAATTGGACTAAAAAGAAGTGTGATAATCTAAGTGAAGCATAAAGTGAAGTTGTAGGCTTAATTCTCCATTATCTGCGTAAAATTTGTGGTAGTTAGTTGAGTTGATTTTCTTTGATTTTTATTTATTAGTTTTTCATTAATTTCAATCATTAATTCGGTTAGTTTAATAAAATTGAAATAATACAAAGCTGATAATTGTTCGATTAAAAATAATTTCTATCTTTGTGGGAACGATGCTCAACTTATTATTATATCACTTGTTGATCACGTATAATTGCGTGTCGTGCTTAATTATATTACACCCAACAAGTTTTTTGCGCAGTTACTGAGGACTGGTTATTGATTTTAATATCAGTTTAATTATATCAGTTTTAGGTAAACATTTTTCTTTTTGTTTCTGTTATTTCTTGTTTTAGGTTCTCTTATTTAGTGCATGCAAACTCGGTCAAATAAACCAGATTTGTTTCCTTATAAGGACAATATTGAAAGAAGGTTTCAAAGGCTTAGTAAGTTGATTAAAGAGACTAGGGAGAATTTTGATAAGTAAGAAAGTATGGATGTAAAGGATTAGAAAGCACTTAGGGATTATGCCACACCCAGGGTCACTGAAATTCAGTTAAGCATCACCAGGCCTGCAATTACAACGAATAACTTTGAGATCAAGCCTGGGACCATTCAGATGATACAGAATTCAGTACAGTTTGGGGGATTGACTAATGATGATCTAAACGAGCATCTGGTTAGCTTTCTTGAGATTTGTGATACCTTCAAATTTAATGGGGTATCTGATGATGCAGTTAGGCTTCGTTTGTTTCTATTCACACTGCGGGATAAGGCAAATAGCTGGTTACATTCATTACTGCCAGGGTCAATCACTACTTGGGATGACCTAGCTAAGAAGTGTTTAGCTAAATTTTTCCCACCGGCGAAGACTGCTAAGATGAGGAATGAGATTGCAATGTTTGAACAGCAGTATGGGGAGTCTCTGTATGAAGCTTGGGAAAGGTATAAGGATTTGCTAAGGAAGTGTCCACATCACGGATTACCCAAGTGGCTGCAGATGAACACCTTCTATAACGGGCTGAACAGTAATCTGAGGACGAGTATAGATGTTGCATCATGGGGAGATTTTATGGCTAAAATATTTGAGGAAGCGTATGACTTGCACTACAAGAAAAAGGTTCATCAGTGACCGCCTATCAGTGACCGCAGCCGGTCACAGATAGATATCAGCGACCGCACGCGATCGCTGATAGTTGTCGCATAAAATCTAGTCGTTGGGATGCACATCAGCGACCACTATTAGCGACCGCCTCATCTGCGATCGATATGAGCTACCGAAATGACAAATTCAGTCGCTAAGCTGAGTCAGCATGGTCGAGGGACAAAGCTGATGTGGTCCACGTGGTAGCAACTGTTATTAGCGACCGCATGCGGTCGCTGATACCCTCAAATTTTTAGCCGTATCTAATAACTATCAGTGACCGCATGCGGTCGCTGATATAAAAAAAAAGAAAATCAGATTTTTGCTGTTTTGCAGAATTCCCAAAAACCTGCACCTGTTTTGTACCTGCTTTATCCCAGCACACATACACAACAAGATAAACAACATACACACAATATAAACATCTATCGTTCACCAACACATACACCAAACTAGTATATAAACCTTTAAAAACCAATATGATTTGAATAAATACTTATGAACATTTCAAAACTTGTTTAAATAACATACGAACATCCAAAGAATGAATATACAAGTATAAGCTTATACTATAACTACAAAACTGATCTAAAGTAGGTACGTCAAGCATCATCGCCTCCTTGATCACCCTATAATTAACAAAATAATAAAACAAGTTACAAATATATACTAACTATGTTAATATTGGTATATTACGACAATATATACAACAAATTGATTTTATACCTCGTCGCCATCCCCATGTTGTGATGCTGCTGCTACTACTGCTTCAGCTAACTCCTCAGCACTCAGAGCCCCCAGATGCCCGCCCAGTATCTTAAGAAGATCGCGATCTCGACATATAGCTCTCACACAATCAGCCAGAGTATGAACAGCTGTATGGCTCGATGACTGTGTAGACTGGGTAGAAGAGCAGCCTGAGCCACTGAAGGATGGGGGTCGTCGTTGTCCTTGACCATTAATGTAGTTCTTCTTCACAACAGACGCCCTCTCCCACAACTCTTGATCAATAGTCAAACGTGGAGTGCCTTCAGGATAACGCTCATTCAATAAACACTTATAAGTATCCTGTCATCATGTTAACAATTAAATAGTTAAAAATAAATTAATTCTGTAACCATTGATAAACAAGATCAAGTTGTTAAAATATATTACCGCTATCTGAATAGCCTCATGTAGTCCATCACGGGTGACCACATACACATCTAGCCAATGGATAGGCTGACCTTGAGACGGAGATTCCTATACAAAAAATAGCATAATATTACTAAGTAAAAATGTGATATATTTTCTACAATTCATGATTGTAAATATATTAAAACTTGTAAATACGTACCCTGGCAGTGATATTCTGTAACTGTGAAATACTACCGCCCTTGTATGTCCCTTTAGCCTTTTCGCCATCGGGTACACCCGAGGATCTGTTGGTGGCGGCAGTCTTTCGACTTTTCACCCAGCTCTCAGCTCTCCATTGGGCACACATCTCAGCCCCTATGGACTGGGTGCTCCACCAGGGGCTATGCTTGTGCATGTAATCTTCTCCCTGGCCTGGATGGTCGATCTCGACATTGTGAAGGGCTTTTATCTTTCTTTTTTCAAATTGTCTTTGGTGCGGATCGCGCACTTCTACCAGAATAATGTCTGTATCACTTAAGCCTCAGCGTCCTCTCATCTATACCATTTCTGCAAATAAAACAACAATAATAACATTACTAAATAATTATCCTTTGAATATTATATTAATATTATCTGTCATAATTTAAAAAATATACCTGAAATTCTGCCCAAACAGCATCCTTGTGGGCGATAGGTGTGCTAGCTCACGTAATCAGATGTGTAGGCCAATTCTGTAAACACAGCTGTGATATGCACTTGACGATCTTATTATCTGAAAAATCACTATAATATACAACATAAATTAGCATATATTAAAGCAATTTACATCTAAGTTATAATACTTATGAACATTTTTCAAACTTATACTTATAATACTTAAAAAAAATTCGCCAGAGTCTCCCCTACAATATAGACTAGCCACATGCACGACGGCATGCATATATGGACATTTCTAGGCACCCAAGACACAAACTAAGAGAAATATACAAATTTTCAATAAAATAAGACCAAAACAATAACGATTGAATGCAAATTAAAGTAGTAAAAAATTTAGACCCATATACATTACCAATATAATATCAATCAAAACATTACCAATATACAATAAATAGAATCTTAAATGCTTATATATAAATGATATATGCGGGACGTACGTGCTATTCGGAGGAGGGCGAATCTGAATAAGAATTCGATCATCCGGATTAGTAGGGGCCTTGGGCACATGATTAGGCCCCCTACCCAAGCCGCACTTTTTCTGCGCTACTTCAAAAGCCATATGTATATTACAAATTTCAAGATGTTATTATGAGTCATATTTGATTGCATGTATATATGACAATAAACATGACAGTGATATAAACACGTATATATATGAATATAAAATGACAATAAACAAAAGTTGCATTTAAATAGTTTAGTACATAAACATGACAACGATATAAACATGTATATATATGAATATAAAATGACAATAAACAAAAATTGCATTTAAATAGTTTAGTACATAAACATGACAATGATATAAAAAACATGTAATGCTAAACATACATTTCATTTGTTCAAGTGTTAATGTCTGATTCAGAATTATCTTGTATACGTGTTGCAGATTCATAACCATCATCTACTTCAGATTCAGTGTCAGATTTAGTTAATAACTCTTCCTCCTTAGTATCAATGTCATCTGACACAAGTATTGACTCAGGATCAAATTCATGTGGTTCATCTCCACCATCTAACTGGATTACTTCATTGTCGTCCTCCACTATTTATTATAGTTTGACTATGAAGCATCTGCTCTTGGTAAATCTCCCCATCAACTAATTCTACACGACTACGCGCGGGAGTATGAATTATAACTTGCCAATCTGTAGGCGGCCTATCCCTTTTCCTAACAGGACTAGGAGTGTAGTATACTTGTACTGTTTGAGTTGGTAAAACAAACGGTTCGTTGGAGTACGCAGACCTATGGAGGTCAATATCGACGATTCCATGTCTGTCCACATGTATCCCTTTTTCTGAATCAAACCAACGCCACTTGAACAAATGAATATAACCCCCGTACGTGCACTTGTACGATAACTCTACGATTTCCTCTAACTCCCCCTAAAAGGCACGACCAAGCTCATTGTAACAATCTCCTTGGACACACACTCCAGAGTTCATTGTTCTTTTACCGCGCCCATATGCCTTTGTGTGAAATTCACAACCATTTATTTTGTAACCATTGTGGCTGACTTGGTCCCTGTTTGGTCCCATAGCTAAGACTTGTACATTAGCCGGAATCGTTGATCCCTCAGTCAAAGCCTACAAAAACTCCATCTTATTAAATGAAGTCATAGTTAATATGGAGTATATATATATACTACGTGCTTAAAAATTGAACTTACTTTGTCCTTTAGCCAAAGTACAAATTTTTTATCTCGATTGATTTGAATATCTTTATCAGTTATGCCGGGATGCTTCACTTTTAACTCGTCATCGTACAATCTATACCATATTATAAACATTAACATATTGGAATAAATTTTCAACTTAAAAGATAAATTATCAAGTTTACATGTGTACCTCACAAATTCGTCAATCTCCTCGCAATTGAGAAGAATGTAAGTATGTGCAGCATGTAATTCTTACTCAGAGAGGAATATGCGCTTCCTTTTTCCATAAGCGCAGGCCGATAGACCAAATACAGAGAGCCGACCATTTAGTTCAACATTTCCCCATCATCATGTCTCGATACTGGATTGGCCTTTGTCAAGACTTCGTCCAGAAAATTGTTTGAGACAAACGTAGATATCTCATCGAAACTGTATGCCTCACATATCGACCCCTCGACATAAGCTCTATTCTTCACCTTCCTCTTAAGGTTTCCCATCACCCTCTCGAAAGGGTACATCCATCTATATTGAACTGGACCCCCAACACGAGCTTCATATGGATGATGGATTTGAAAATTCTCCAAAGAGTCAAAAAAACCAGGTGGGAATATTTTTTCCAGTTTACATGTGATCTCTATGATGTTCTTCTCAAGTACAGACATGTCCTTCTCATTTAATGATTTTAAACATAAGTCTTTGAAGAAACGACTAAGATCCGTCAAAGCATCCCATATTGGCTTATCAAGCAGATCCCGAAATGCTATAGGCATGAGTCTGTCAATGAACACATAACAGTCATGACTCTTCATCCCTTGCAATTTCCCACCTGTAACACACCTTGCAATGTTTGACGCATATCCATATGGTAGTTTCAGATACTTAACCCATGCGCACATATATTTAACTTGCTTTTTGGACAATGTGTACCTTGCATGCGGTTTGACAATCTTACCATTAGCAGATTCATAAAGTTCTAATCTAGGACACTTACAAATATCTTTCATGTCCAAACGTGCCTTATCATTATCTTTTGTCTTCCCCGTAACATTCATCACAGTGTTAAACACATTGTCAAACACATTCTTCTCAATATGCATCACATCTAGATTATGGCGAATCAATTTTGTTGACCAATAAGGCAGTTCCCAAAAGATGCTTCTCCGAACCCAGTTATGAGATTCGCAAAACCCATTGATTATGTTTGTGGCATCAACCTTACCAAATGGGATAACCAGCAATCTCATCACACGATCTCGCATCTCTGTTCCTGATAATTGCGGTGCAGGCATATCATTGTCTACTTTCCCTTTCCTGAAGTGTTCCCTATTTCTTCAAAACGGGTGATCTACCGGTAAGAACCGAAGATGACAGTCAAACCAACAGGCTTTTGACCTTTTGATAAATTAAACAACTTTGTATGCTCCATACAATACGGACAAGACAACTTCCCGTGTGTACTCCATCCAGCTAACATACCATAAGCTGGGAAGTCACTTATAGTCCATATAACCGCTGCCCTAAGGTTGAAATTTGTTTTCGTTGCAACATCCCAAGTCTGTACTCCATCCTCCCACAATACCTTTAACTCATCTATAAGAGGTCTCAAATAAACATCTAACTTCTTTCCAGGACTATTAGGACCAGGAACCACGAGTGAAAGAAACAAGTATGGCTATTTCATACACATCCAAGGAGGCAAGTTGTACAGAGTAACATTCATAGGCCAACATGAGTACGGAACAGCTGAGTGGCCAAACGGATTGAAACCATCGGTGGACAATCCAAGCCTCACATTTCTAGGTTCCAATGCAAATCCAGGATGTGCTAAGTTGAAATCTTTCCAAGCCTGCCCATCTGCGGAATGATTTAGTTCTTCATCTTTAGATGGAGATTTCGCATGCCAACTCATATGTTCAGCTGTTTTTGAAGACATGTACAATCTTTTTAGCCGATGTGTTATTGGAAAATACCTTAGAATCTTAAACGGTATACTTGATTTTTTTGTAGTCACACCCTCTTTATTAGGCCTAAACCGATCATGACTGCAAAACGTACACCTTGTCATCTGTTCATTTTCCTTATAAAATAATATGTAATCATTGGGACATGCATCGATCTTTTGGTATCCAAGACCCAAATTCTTCACCATTTTTTTATAAAAGTAATAGTTACCAGGTAATTTCTCATCGTCAGGCAACATACTCTTAATGGCCTTCAAGAGCGAGTCAAAACACTCATGGCTCATGTTGTGATCAGCCTTGATGTTAAGTAATGTCGCCACTATAGACAATGTAGTGTGTTTGGTGCAACCATGCCACAATGGCTCGCTACCCTCATCTAACAACTTAAAGAAGTCTTTGGCATCAGAATTCATAGGTTGCTCTATGCCGTGCTCCCAATCAAAATCTGGCCCTGCAATATCATGAACCATTTCATTCATACGATGAGTACTACTGCCTGAATTGTGTACTTATGTGATGCCACCATCTCTTCTCTGCCCATGTGCCCACCAGCATTCTTCATAATTTCTCATGAACCCAGGAACAAGTAAATGATAGTTTACCAAGTCTCTGTCCATATAATTTACATTATTACCCTTCAAACATGGACATCGTATCTTCGACTTACCATTCATATATTCCGGGTGACTATACGCATACTCCAAAAACACTTGGCAACTAACTCTAAATTCAGCTGTAGCACCTATCTGGGCACTTGACTTTCTTCGTGCCATCTAACTACAGTCTGAATAAAGGTCAATGATTCCACGGTACCTACTACAGACAACATGAGCTTATTAATCATATGACTTGAGCATACTTGTAACCATATGACTTGAGCATACTTGTAAGCATATGATTAACATTTCAGCATACTTGCAAGCATATGACTTGAGCATGCTTGTAATCATATGACTTGAGCATACTTGTAAGCATATGACTTGAGCATACTTGTAACCATATGACTTGAGCATACTTGTAAGCATATGATTATAACATTTAAGCATACTTGTAATCATATGACTAGAGCATACTAGCCAGTAAGCATATGACTTGAGCATACTAGTAAACACATAAAGAGCTCGTTAATATTATAAATGTTCGCAACTACCCGACCAATAAAAAAATTTCGCCAGAGTCTCCCGTATAATATGGACTAGCCACATGCACGATGACATGTATATAAGGTCATTTCTAGGCACCCAAGACACAAACCAAGAGAAATATACAAATTCCAAATCTAATAAGACCAAAACAATAACGATTGAATGCAAATTAAAGCAGTAAAAAGTTCAGGAGTATACTACAAATTCAGAGTTCCAAAAACTCGCGCTTTCATTTTTGCAAGCGTCTATCTTTACTTTACACATGAGCGCAATAATTGACTTACTTCTGATTAGGGCACTTATCTCTTAGTTCTTTATTCCATTGGAATGTGTGGTTGTTTATTTTCTGAAATGATCACCAAATACATTGAAGATCATTTCATTCCTTCCTCAATTAAATTTATTGAATCTAAATGGAATAGAGATGCCATCTTTTGGGGATACTGATTTTAAGCTGTTCAAAATGGGCAGGTGGTCTAATTGAGCAGTTTATAGAAATTAGTTGTATTTTTATAGTTTACATTCCAGATAACTTTTGTTATACAAAAAAAACTCTCATGTACAATGCAACCAATTTATACAACTGTCCAAATGAATGTTTCGATTAGTTTGGATCAATTTTCTCTTTACAACTGTCCAACTGTCCAAATCTCAATCATAATAGCCTAGCGATTAACATAAACTGTCAAATCTCAATCCTTGATTTGTTACGCGTGCAACTGCCATTTTACAGGATGAAATAAAGTAGTTCATTCAGAAATAATACTAAAAAGCCTACTAAATCAATAAACCAACACCATTTTGCGTAAGGAGGAACAACAGTTGATAAGACTACTAAAATTACCCAGCTAGTATTCTTCAAAATCCTACAAACCATAAAAGGGTCTCTTCCCAAAATCCCTATCTCATGTAAAAATCTACCCATCTTTACATGTAATCCGACTTCAACAAAATTAACATTTGCATCAAAGATTCAATATTTCAATCACACATTACAAATTAGATACTAAACTCAATCCTCTCGTAATACATACCATATAATATGTCCAATGTAGGTATTTATGCCTTCATCTATGCACATATAATAGATACATAATTCCATGCCAAGCAGTATTCAAGCAAAAAGTAATGACGATACACATATGTAAAAAATCAGTTCAGTTAAGAAAATTAGACCCGAAGAAAAGAAAAAAAGTCAACATTCAAACAAAAAGTCAACGCCATTGTCAATTTAAACCAAAATAAAAATTAACAAAACACAAAATTCACAGTTAAGTAAATTTAGTCCTAAATTGAAGAAACAAAAGGGTTTGTTTTCATCTTCCTTACCTGTCCCTTGTTTATATTAGAACTGAAATTCAATCCACACCCAAATACTTAGAACTGAAATTCAATCCACACCCAAATATAAGTAAATGCCTAATGTTTGAGAGACATCCTACAGATGAGCATAACTCAAATCCCATTTGGAAATACATATATGAATTGTAAGTAGAGAATTATCAGTATGTATGAGAGAAGAGAGAGAAAATACTGTGGATGAGATCGGCTATAAAGAAGAAAAACCCACCGGTCGCGCGAGGAGTAGCGAACACCAATTAAAGGAGTAGCAGTAACCAATTGAAGGAGTAGCAACACCAATCGCGCGAGGAGTAGCGAGCTCTTCTCTTCTCTTCTCCCCCTTCTCCCTCTTCTCCCTCTTTTATCGCCCTCTTTTTTTTTTCTTTCTGCTGAGTCGATAGAACGCCTAAGCCTGAATCTGTTTAAGAAGATCAACGACCGCATTCAGCGACCGCAGGCGGTCGCTGATTTTTAATGACGTGGATGATTTCAGCGACCGCATGCGGTCGTTGATAATGATTAGTCGCAACAAAAAACCGCGCCAAGGTTTCGCACCAAATTTTTTGGGGGAAAATTCATATCAGCGACCGATCAGCGACCGCATGCGGTCGCTGATATCTACTAGTAACTAGAATTTATCCCGGTCATAGATAGCAGTCGCTAACATTATTATCAGCGACCGGATATGCAGTCGCTGATATTATTGGTCGCAGATATGCTTTTTTTGTAGTGTTGATTGAGACTACAACAACTAACAACTACCAGTGGCCCACAACAAGAATGACACAGCCTAAGGCAACTGGATTATTAGAGGTAGATGGAGTGACAGCTCTAGCGGCTCTAATTTTAGTGCTATCAAAGAAGATGGATGCCCTCACGGGAGTTCAGGTTCAACAGCTGGCGTATGTGTGTGAATTATGTGCGGGGGAACATCTGACAGGGTAGTGTGCCATCAATCTAGTAGCAGTTCAGTTTGGAGGTAGCTACAACAGAATACCTCTGAATCCATATCAGAATGCCTACAATCCGGGGCCAAAGAACCATCCAAAACTTTTCGTGGAGTAACAACCAAAATCAGCAAGCTCCACGACCATCTTATCCCCCCGGTTTCATATCAAGAGAAAAAGTCAAATTTAGAAGAGTTGTTGAAATACATATCTGGTAATGAGGCAGCTATGAAAACACAAGCGACGGACGATTAAGAACTTGGAAAATCAAATGGGACAACTTGTGTTAGCATTGAATAGCGGACCTCAAAGGACTTTACCGAGCGGCACTAAAAAATCCAAGGGGAAATCATGAGCAATGTTAAGCAATCACATTACGAAGTGGAAAACATCTTGAGAGGAAAATGCAAAAAATTTACCAAAGAAAGATGTGAAAGAAAGTGAAGAAAACTTGGTTAAAGAGAAACAGGGTGAAGACAGGCAAGTGGACAAGAATCAGGCAGATGTTGAACTAGTTGTCTATCCTCCACCACCGAGCAGAGAGTTCAAAAGTAGAAATTAGATAAACAGTTGTTAAAGTTTTTGGAAATCTTCAAGAAGGTCTAGATTAATATTCCATTCGCAGAAGCCCTAGAATAGATGTCTAGCTACGCAAAGTTTATGAAGGGTATTTTTTTGAGGAAGAAGAAGTTTGACGATTATGAGACTGTTGCATTGATGGAGGAATGCAGTGTTGTATTATAGAGGATGTTGCCTCCGAAGTTGAAGGATCCGGGGAGTTTTACCATTCCTTGAACAATTGGGAACATGGCCTTCAACAAATTTTTGCGTGATTTGGGTGCGAATGTGAATCTCATGCCATTATCTGTATATACTTAGTTGGGTTTGTCGGCACCAAGACCTATAAACATCTCACTATAGTTGGCGGATAGATCGGTTACTTATCCGAGAGGGATTTTTGAAGATATTCTAGTAATGGTGGGTAAGTTTATATTTCCAGCAGATTTCATCATTCTGGGTTATGAAGAAGACAAGAACATTCCAATTATCTTAGGGAGGCCATTCTTTGCTACCGGGAGGACTCTTATTGATGTTCAGATATGTGACTTAATAATGAGAGTGTAAGAGGTGTTAGGTTTGTAATATTCAAGAACGCAATCAAATTGCAAAAATTAGCGGAAACGTGTAAAATCAAAGTTTTAAAATTTTACAAACCATAAACCCGGATCGCCCTTTATGCACAATTATTAATTAAACGAAAAGATAAAGAATAAAATCATACCCTTGAAGATCGAGCTTCCTCAGGTACAAGTTCACCTCCAAATCCTTTCGCGTTCAACTTGAATCCACCGGGTTTGGTTCCTTCCTTTGATCAACGTTAGCCACCCAAGTGTTTGGCCTCTAGAGCTGATCCACCAAGGAAGAACAAAATTCAAGAAGATGGGTATTTGGCTCAAACCCTAGTTTTCTATCTCTATAGAAAAAGGGGCGTACTCTCCAATAATAGGAATAACGTATGTTTGATATCTGATATAAGACTCCTCTTATAAAGATATCAAGTAACCCTATTAAAAATAAGGTATTATTTATTTAATTAAACTCTTTTAATTAAATGGGCTCCCTAATCTTATTAGGGATAATTAATTAAACTCCTTTAACTAATTTTCCCTCCTAATCCTATTAGGAATAAATGAGAGTACTTATATTAATTAATTCCCAAACTCCTTTAGGAATTAAATAATAATAATAGTAATAATAATAATAAGACTCCTCTTATTAATTTATATTTAATATTTCCAAAATATTAAATAATAAATATTAAGCTATTTAATTTATTCTATCACCATAGATTAAATTAAATATACTTAACTTATTATTACGATTATGCCATTAACTTCTTAAATAATTATTCTTCCTTTTATGGTGTGACCCTTTAGGTTCTCCATATTAAACCGGTTGTGAATAAATCAATTAGAACAATTCTAATCTTATTTAAATAAATAAATTAAACTAATAATTTATTTAAATAAATAATATTTATTCTACAATAGAGATAAGCCTCCCTAGCGATCAACGACTTTCCAGATAATATAGATTTCAACATTAATCATAAAAGAACCTTTGAGTAAATAGTTACCGTACAATTCAATCCTTCCACCATACAATGTCCCAATTAAATATAAGACATGGAATTTCTGTCAAGTCTTATTTTATTTAATTATATGTATTTCGACTCTTAAATGCACAACTCCAAATAATACAAATTAAAAACTCCTTTCTAATTTCATTCTGCCTTGGCCAAGGACTACTGGGTTGTCATTTATTGAATCACATAGGACATTTCTCTTCTTTTACTAGAAGTGGTAGATTCTTTATTAATCATATATTATCTCCATGTACAACTTATTATATCCAAGCATACCCTTTGATATACCCTAAGGGTCTTAAGGAATAAGTCAAAGTATAACTCATCATACACGAGATACTATGATGATCTCAAGTCCAAGGATCACTTGTACTACTATCACTACAGGAATTCCTATTGACATGCAAGTAAAACTCCATTAGGTATTCCTTAGCGAGTCACGTTCAGTGAACTTATTCTCTAATAAGCACCTATATACTTGCTTTAGTGTCTCCACACAAATGATCATGAGATCAATCATCCTCATCCAATGAGCAAGCAACGTATGTACCAATCTATCCGGATTCACTAATCCCCAATTTAGTAATCCAACGATTGGGAACTATTTTAGTTTTAAGCTTTCTAAGAATTTAGATCTCATTAGAATGATCATCATCATTATTCTAAAAGCATTGCTTAAAACTATGGGTTTATCACATATTATAAAACAGCAACATGTAGATAATTAAAAGCCTTTAATAAATTAGTACTTTTTATTAATAAATGAATAAGATTGTTACAAAGTATATGCTTTATCATCAAACATGATTGGCTTGTGTGCATATTACTTTCAATCTCCCACTTGCACTAAAGCCAATCGTCATGGTATCTCATACTCTTATTCTCTAAGTGACGATTATCCTGCTGTTGGATAAGCTTTAGTTAATGGATATGTAATATTGTTCTTGAGAGTTCACTATCTCTATAGTGATTTCCCATCTTTCAATGATTCTTATAATCAAATGAAAGTGCCATAACACATGTTTAGATCTAAGATGAGACTCAGGAACTATTCCTAGTTCTGTAATGAACTTTTCATCCAAACAATCAACTTGTAGCTTCATTTATAGCTATATACTTTGTCTATATCACTAAACCAACAACTCTTTGCTGTTTGGAACCTTTCCAATTCACTGCACCACCGTTCAAGGTAACCCTTTACCTTAAAGTGGATTTTCTGTCGTCTTGGTCTGTCTGAAAAACTTGAGTCTGTTAAGCCCTCTAGTTTTAATTCATGCCCACCATGTATGAACACATCCTTAGTGCTAGTTAAGTACTTTAAGATGTTTTTCACTATTTTACAGTGAACTTCTCCAGAATATGACTGATCAACATCAGGTCGCGTATATTTCATTGCATACATGATTGTCACTCATGCGATCTCTCTTTTAAGAGTCTATGGGACTATTAAGAGAGATACACTCCATGGCTCATCAACATGAGACATCTCTTGGAGTTTGCCATGCTAAACGACTTTAGAATCAAATGAATATACGTTTCTTGGGTTAAGTCGAGCATTCTATTAAATCTATCTATATAGATTTGAATCCCCAATTAAGATACTCTTCCCAAATCATTCATGGAGGAATGTTTAGACAACTTTATCTTTATTGATTTTAGCATTGGCATGTCATTCCTTATCCGTATTATATCAACATATAATACCAGAAATGTCACGACGCTCCCACTGACCCTTTTGTACACACTAGGTTCATTCTTGTTTTTGATAAAATCAAACTCTTTTGATTATCATATCAAAATGAATGTTCCATTTTTGAGAAGATTGCTTCAATCCATTTCTCTGAGTGTCTACAACTCTTACCTCATCGTATGTAACTGGATCATCATCTTCTTTGATACTTACCTCATCATCATCATCCATGATGAATCCATACCTCCTAGGTATCTTCGGTACTATTCCAAATTTACGATTCGGTTGTGGTACAATAGGTCTATCTATAGGTTCTTCTTATTTGACTTATAATGTTTGTGGTTCTTGAACTTTTCAAGATTTATTATCCTCCCACTAGCCCTTTCAATGATAAACACCTTTATCTTAGAAGGCAGCATGTTTCGCAACAAACACCTTTTGCTAAGTAGGATTATAGAACATATGCCCTAAACTTACTTTAGGATGTTCCACAAATCTGTACTTGTCAAATTTTGTTCCCAAACTTATCCTTTGAAACCGTTTCACATAAGTTGGACAACCCCTTATCTTAACATACTTAAGATTAGGAATCCTCCCTGTCCATAACTTTTATGGAGTCTTGGGGCCGGATTTTGAGGTTACCTTTTCGTAGATATGCAACCATTTCTAGGACATTACCCAGAAGGATACTAGAATGTCGGTAAAATCATTATGGACCGCACCATGTCCAACAAGGTACGATTTTTTCATTCAGATACATCAATCAATTATTGCGTATCAGGATGTGTCCATTATGAGAAAAACCATTTGAGATGATCTAGAAACTTATTGCACAAGTATTTATTCCTTGATCTAATCAAAGAATCTTAATACTTTGATAATTTATTTCACTTCTGAATTCTTTGAACCTTTCAAATAATTTACACTTGTATTTCAACAAATACATACATTCAACTCTTTGAATGATCATCTCCTTTTCTTATACTAGTTTGTTCAATTCGTAAAATTATTTTCACGTAAGTCAAGTACACAAAATCCATTAAGTAATATTCCAGTTCTATACAAAACATTATTATTATAAATAGAACAACAATTGTTCTTAAATATAATACCAAATATTTCATTGTCCAACAATAAAATGGAAATAATGTTTTCAACGAGAACTGGAAAACAATAACAACTTATTGACTTAATAGACTTGCCCGTAGGCATTGCTAAACTATAAGTTCCTATGGCTAATGCAGCAACCTTTGCTTCATTTCCCACACATAGGTTTACTTATATTTGTTTAGCTTTCTAATTCTACTTGGTCCCTTCATAAATCTATATTTATGATAACCAAAGTCGGTATCCAATACCCAAGTAGAACATTGACTTAAAGAAAAATTTATTTTAAATCATGAACAAAATTGTATTTGTAACCGAAACTTCACTAAGCTTCTTTGGTTAGCCTCTGCAAGATGCTTATTGCAGTTTCTTTCTAGTGTCCAGGCTTATTGCTGTGGAAGTAAACTCCTTTGCTATCCGTATCAGTTTTGTTCTTATTATCCATTGTTTATGCCCTTTCTATTTACCTTCTTAGAATCGTTCTTCTTTTCAGAAGATCCTTTGGCCCTACCAGTAAGACTTGGTCTTTCTTAGTTGGAAAGTGACTCTCAACATTTTTCGACATGTTAAGCAAATCAGCGAGGCTGATATCTATCTCGTTCATATGAAAAATTCACAACAATTGTGAAAGGAGTCCGGAAGTGAGTGCAAGATCAAATCTTAGCTCAACTCTCCATCCATGACAAAACCTAGTTGTCCTAATTGATCAATCAAATTGATTATGTTAAGGACTTTTATCTGTACCGTAGTGTCATCGGTCATTCTAGATCGGAAGAGCTCCTTAGATATTTGATATCTATCAGTCCTACTTTCCTTACCATCAACAACTTGATGTGCAGGAATATAGTAAGAGAGCATCCATAGTTTTATGCTGACGCTGAAGCTCGTTACTCATGGATGCGAGCTTGATGCATTGAGCCAACTGTGCATCATCTTGCCACTTTCTAAAAGTAGCAATCTCTTCCTCGGAGGCATTGTCTGCAACCATTGCAGGGATAGGCGTATTAAGGACATAAGATAGCTTTTCAGCCATGAGAACTATTACTCAAATTCCTTAACCAATCTGTTTAATTCGGTCCGGTTAATTTAGCATCTAATATGCTACGCAGTGATAGTAATTTAGACATTATAAAATTCTGTAAATGAATTTGTAATTAACAACATTTTAACATACATTCTTTTATTAATTACCAAAATAATTTAGGTCTTGTTTTAAATTGGTATCTCCCACTATTTTCTTCAAACTATATTACCCTCACTTGTATAGTTCGACAAAATCTAATTAAAGATATGCTAGTGAGAATAAGGATCCCATTTCAAATGTATATAGCCTTGTGTGTGCACAACAAACTATATATAAATAAATAGGTAGACAACTCTTGTCAATTACATCAACTATGTAACTCCTTGTATTTTGCCTCTTAAATCATAATGGTCAAGTGTGTGCACATCCGAACTAAAATGATTTAAGTTAAGTCAGACCCAGCATTTCCATATAAGTGAAGAGAAAACTGCAGCCCTTGTGTGTGCACAACAAAGCAGTAATGTTCAATTCCTTATAAACATCATATGTAATAAAAACAACATCTTAAATATTTAATACTCGCCTTGTGTGTGCACAACAAACTCATATTAAATATTCAATACTCTATTGTTTCTATCATGCTAGAAGGCGACGTTCGATATTCCAAATATCTTTGAACGTTACAACTTAATATAAAATATTTGAGGGGTTTGTTATTAATATGTCTCATCTTGTTTAGCGCGCATGCATATATATATATATATATAAAATACGCGTCATATTAATTAACATGCGAAGCATGTTTGCATAATATATAATATATATAGTATAAGCATGCACATATAAAATACTATATTCTACATGGATTGATTATGGACTTTTATTCTAGTTTGATTCACTAGAGCCACCAAGTGAACCAAAAGGTCAAACCCTAGGGGTGCAAGAATTAATATTTAAATATAACTATTACATTTAAACCCGGGCTCCATTACAAATGGGTCTTCACGCGCTCCTTGATCTTTGATCTCTAATTCTTCAAAATTAATTCTAACTATTCCTATTACAAAACTATTTAAAATAAATAGAAACCTTGATCAGCAGTCAAGGGGAAGTACATAGGAGGGAGATAGAATTTACATTAAGAAAAATTAGAGAAGACGAGGTACGCAGACCCCATTTAATAAAACCCATACATTCATGCATCCAACTAAAATAAAATCCAATCACATTGGTCAATAGTCCATAATCAATCCCATTTATTATCATACATATCACCATATGTATCAATTAATAACATTCATCTCATGAATAATAAACATTCAATATATATTGATATCATTTAATGGGCAAATTTAGTTAGTATAAAATCTAATTTTGAATCAAAATAAACTCTTTTATTTTAATCCAAATTTAAATCAAAATAAAACTATTTTATTTTAATTTATCTAATTTTGAATAAAATAAACTATTTTATTTTAATCAAAATCTTTAATCAAAATAAACTCCTTTATTTTAATTAATTATGGAATCTAATTCCAAGTATAAAAAACTTTTATAAAAGGAACCATGGATTATCTTTCCTTATTCACAAATAAACTCTTTTATTTTGAATAATATGAAATCTTATTTCATATTTAAATAAACTCCTTTATTTAAGGAAATTAGGATTCTCTTTTCTATTCACAAATAAACTCTTTTATTTTGAATAATATGAAATCTTATTTCATATCTAAATAAACTTCTTTATTTAAGGAAATTAGGATTCTCTTTTCTATTCACAAATAAACTCTTTTATTTTGAATAATATGAAATCTTATTTCATATTTAAATAAACTCCTTTATTTAAGGAAATTAGGATTCTCTTTTCTATTCACAAATAAACTCTTTTATTTTGAATAATATGAAATCTTATTTCATATCTAAATAAACTTCTTTATTTAAGGAAAGATGGATTCACTTTCCTATTCACAAATAAACTCTTTTATTTTGAATAATATGAAATCTTATTTCATATCTAAATAAATTCCTTTATTTAAGGAAACATGGATTCACTTTCCTATTCACAAATAAACTCTTTTATTTTGAATAATATGAAATCTTATTTCATATCTAAATAAACTCCTTTATTTAAGGAAACATGTAATCCAATTTCAACTCTAATAAGTTATCATGGAATCAAATTCCAACTCTAATTAGTTAGCATGAAATTCTAATTTTAAAATTAAAATAAATCTTTTTATTTTAATATTAAAATAAACTTTTTATTTTAAGATTAAAATAAACTATTTATTTTAATTATAAAATAATTAAAATATTATATATTATAATATTTATATAAACCGCGTGGCCACCGTTGGAAAAGAAAAAAAATGAGTCACGTGGTAACCATTAATCACCTTAATGGGATATCCTGTTGACTAACGTGATCCTGCAGTTTTATAAAAAAAAAAAAAAAAACAAGCCACGTGGTCACCAGTACCATCTAAACACATTAATATGATTATATATAATATCATATATATAATCTAAACCAATTCGGCAATTCTTTGAAGAATGAAATATGTCCGGAACAGTGAAAACACGGATCAGCGCAATAGGCCACGCGAATGGGAATTTTTTTTTTATATAATTAAATTTCATACAATAAAATGCCCAATTAAATTGTTCTAAACACATATCAACATACATATCAAATCTGAACAATTAATAATTTGCATAAAAGTTTAGCTCTGATACCACTGTTAGGTTTGTAATATTCAAGAACGCAATCAAATTGCAAAAATTAGCGGAAACGTGTAAAATCAGAGTTTTAAAATTTTACAAACTATAAACCCGGATCGCCCTTTATGCACAATTATTAATTAAACGAAAAGATAAAGAATAAAATCATACCCTTGAAGATCGAGCTTCCTCAGGTACAAGTTCACCTCCAAATCCTTTCGCGTTCAACTTGAATCCACCGGGTTTGGTTCCATCCTTTGATCAACGTTAGCCACCCAAGTGTTTGGCCTCTAGAGGTGATCCACCAAGGAAGAACAAAATTCAAGAAGATGGGTATTTGGCTCAAACCCTAGTTTTTTATCTCTATAGAAAAAGGGGCGTACTCTCCAATAATAGGAATAACATATGTTTGATATCTGATATAAGACTCCTCTTATAAAGATATCAAGTAACCCTATTAAAAATAAGGTATTATTTATTTAATTAAACTCTTTTAATTAAATGGGCTCCCTAATCTTATTAGGGATAATTAATTAAACTCCTTTAACTAATTTTCCCTCCTAATCCTATTAGGAATAAATGAGAGTACTTATATTAATTAATTCCCAAACTCCTTTAGGAATTAAATAATAATAATAGTAATAATAATAATAAGACTCCTCTTATTAATTTATATTTAATATTTCCAAAATATTAAATAATAAATATTAAGCTATTTAATTTATTCTATCACCATAGATTAAATTAAATATACTTAACTTATTATTACGATTATGTCATTAACTTCTTAAATAATTATTCTTCCTTTTATGGTGTGACCCTTTAGGTTCTCCATATTAAACCGGTTGTGAATAAATCAATTAGAACAATTCTAATCTTATTTAAATAAATAAATTAAACTAATAATTTATTTAAATAAATAATATTTATTCTACAATAGAGATAAGCCTCCCTAGCGATCAACGACTTTCCAGATAATATAGATTTCAACATTAATCATAAAAGAACCTTTGAGTAAATAGTTACCGTACAATTCAATCCTTTCACCATACAATGTCCCAATTAAATATAAGACATGGAATTTCTGTCAAGTCTTATTTTATTTAATTATATGTATTTCGACTCTTAAATGCACAACTCCAAATAATGCAAATTAGAAACTCCTTTCTAATTTCATTCTGCCTTGGCCAAGGACTACTGGGTTGTCATTTATCGAATCACATAGGACATTTCTCTTCTTTTACTAGAAGTGGTAGATTCTTTATTGATCATATATTATCTCCATGTACAACTTATTATACCCAAGCATACCCTTTGATATACCCTAAGGGTCTTAAGGAATAAGTCAAAGTATAACTCATCATACACGAGATACTATGATGATCTCAAGTCCAAGGATCACTTGTACTACTATCACTACAGGAATTCCTATTGACATACAAGTAAAACTCCATTAGGTATTCCTTAGCGAGTCACGTTCAGTGAACTTATTCTCTAATAAGCACCTACATACTTGCTTTAGTGTCTCCACACAAATGATCATGAGATCAATCATCCTCATCCAATGAGCAAGCAACGTATGTACCAATCTATCCGGATTCACTAATCCCCAATTTAGTAATCCAACGATTGGGAACTATTTTAGTTTTAAGCTTTCTAAGAATTTAGATCTCATTAGAATGATCATCATCATTATTCTAAAAGCATTGCTTAAAACTATGGGTTTATCACATATTATAAAACAGCAACATGTAGATAATTAAAAGCCTTTAATAAATTAATACTTTTTATTAATAAATGAATAAGATTGTTACAAAGTATATGCTTTATCATCAAACATGATTGGCTTGTGTGCATATTACTTTCAAGAGGAAGAGGTGAAGTTTAATGTGTTCAAAGCTATGAGATTCCCTACAGATGAGGAAGAGTGTTTCAGAATGGATGTGATCGAAAAATTGGTTAATGAAGACTTGATTAGAGGTTTGGACAGGGATCCATTGGAAAACACTTTGCTTGGAGATGCCGACTTTGATGATCCAGAATTTGTGGAGTATTTGCATATGTTGAATAAATTTCCTAGAGTGAGTAGATTCAAGGTGCCATTCGAGCCAATATATATGAAAGAGAAAACATCAGCACGGATGAAATCCTCACTTGAGGAACCACCCACTCTTGAGCTAAAGCCTCTTCCTAAACACCTCAAGTATGCATTTTTGGGTAATTCTGATAATTTACTTGTTATTATTGTATTTGCGCTTAACAATATATAGGAAAGTAAGTTGTTGAGGGTTCTTTGAGAGTACAAATCTGTAATAGGATGGACAATTGCTGACATCAAGGGAATAAGCCCTTCATTCTGTATGCATAAGATATGTGAGACCCCATATTTTATGAATAAATATTTAATTTTTTCAAAATATTTTTTTAAATATTATGCTGTGGATTTGATATAATGTTATAGTTTTGGGTAGTATTTAAAAATTTTGCAAAGTATGCAAGTTGTTATAAATATTCGATTGGTCGGGGAATATTCTTTTTGTCGGGGAATATTCGTACGACGGTAAAATAATTGGTGGACCCCACAACGGAAGCACTTTCGTAGTTAGAAAACGACAAAAATATTTCATGAAAATAACGGCTGATGTTTTACCGTTAATACTGTTGAACTACCCGGTAGTAAAAGTACAGTAATATGCATGGTTGCATAGTAACACACGGTATTGATTATTGATGCTTAAGTGATAAGTCACTCAGTTATACTACATTATTACTACAGTAATTGCTGCATCATATCTCTCATATTATTGATTCGATTATTATCACAATATCATCTACATAATATGTTATTTTATTAAATCAATAATTGAGACGACAAAGTTATTCATATTATTAAATTGCAATATTTACAATGTCTAGAAGTTCTGTCAAGGAGAGGTTTGGTCACCTAATTGAGCGCCAATAGGGAGAAATCCTTATTGGAAAGCCCCCACTTTCCTGGGAACAACCTAGTTGCTAAATATTGTGAGTTATAATATTAATGATGAATAAGTTCGTGTTGATTGAAGATTAATTTGATAGTTTCATTGCGTTGGGATTATTTGTGTTAGTAAAAATCGACATCTATTTCGATAATAATTGATATCTAGAGGTTATATTGTTCAATCGGGTATTCGGGACACTTTTTGTGTCAGAGTACTATTCACGAGTTACTATTCACGAGTTACTATTCACGAGTTACTATTCACGAGTTACTATTCATCCAATTACTATTCAACTCTAGTATTGTTCACTCGGGTATTTGGGTACAATATTATTCCATGAGGAGATGTGCTAATTTTTCTGACCGTTGGTTGAAATTATAATAGTAAATCAATATGGATCGTTGATTTAAAGTCTTAATAGTAACTTGTCTCTTCAATATTACCAAGGGTTAATTGTCCCTTCGTAAATAGTAGTTATCTTTTCAATATTACCAAGAGTTATTTCCCTCTTCGGTGTTCTAAGGGTTAATTACCTCTTCTTAAATAGTAGTTGTCTCTTCAATATTACCAAGAGTTATTTGCCTCTTCGGTGTTTCAAGAGTTAATTACCCATTCGCAAATAGTAGTTGTCTCTTCAATATTACCAAGAGTCATTTTGACCCTTCGTTAAGACCAAAAGCCACTCTCAGTTTTTTTTATAAATAGAAGCTCATTCCTTCATTATTTCTTACGAATTCACTGAAACTCTAGAGAGAAAAATTATAGAGAGAAAGAAGAAGAGTGTTCAGCCACTTCACTACTTCGATATCCAGTGTCTTTTACGGTAAGGGATATTATTTGTTATACCCGTAAGGGGTGTTATTCTTTATTATTCACGAAGAGAACTTCTGTTATTCCATTCTTTATTATTCGGTTAGAATAACCTGTATACGCGGCATACCCTATACATAACCTGTATACGCGGCATACCCTGTACTAAGTGAAATTCTTATGTTATTCCATTCTTATTTATTCTGTTGGAATAACCTGTATACACGGACTCCTCTATACTTGGAGAAATCCGTATATTATTCTGTTGAAATATCCTATCTGTGTGTTTTACACCGGACCTGGTTCTGTTTTTATTATTCTGTTGGAATATCCTGTCTGTGTGTTTTACACCGGACCTGGTTCCGTCTTTATTATTCTGTTGGAATAGCTTGTCTGTGTGTTTTACACCGGACCCGGTTCCGTCTTTATTATTATGTTGGAATAACCTGTCTATGTGTTTTACCGCATGCATGGTGATTTCTTTTGTTATTCCATTCTTTGTTATACTCAGTTGGTTAAAGTTTTGACTTCTATACTCCATGAAATTAGTGGAATATCTTTAATATTTGCGCTTCATCTTTTATCTTTTCATGAAAATATTCTTCTAAGCATTCTTGAATTTTACTCTACAAAGAAGTATCATGTTGACAATTTGGACGTTATTGGTTCCTGAACAAATTAATTCGTGAACTTGTTTTATTGAATTCTTATATCAGTGTCATCATCCTAATGTTTATATTATGTTGAAAGTCATCTGTGGCCTGTAGTGCATAGATGGACTTGGTATGATTATGACTAGGGATTATTCGATATAATCATGACCGTAATGTTACAAATGATATGGAAAAAGTCCTCATTGGCCCATAGTGCATTGATGGACAGTTTTTGGTATGATTATGGCTATGGATTCTCTTCGGCCAAGGGAGCAAAGATGAATTGTTTTATGGCATGATCAGGACCATTGATGAAAACACAATTATCTTTGGCCCGTAGTGCATGGATAATTTGTGGTCGTGATACTAATGAATATCCTTGGCCTGTAGTGCAGGGATGATCTAATGATGCGGATTATTTATTGAGCTGAGTCTCAGCGATAAAAATGATGAAAAACTTTTTAAATCATAAAAGATAGTAGATTTTATTCTCTACTTGACTCTTTTAATGGATTGCTTGTTCCGCTGCAGTTAAACTTGATGTCTATTGTATTTTATCAGTTTAACATTGTTGAATGCTAATGATAATTTATCCTGCATTATCTTAGTCATAATATTTCTTACTGGGCTAGTTGAGCTCACCCTTTCTTTCGCTGTTCTCTTCATGAAATGAGAACGTAGCTGGGACAAGTCGGGGAACGGAGTGATGGTCCGGATGATAGTATTAGCTAGTAGTCCTCACTATTCTGTTAAATAGTGTGAAAATAAATGTAATGAGGACTTATTCTGAGAGTGGATATTGTCTAGAAGACAGTATTTGTATTTAAACTCATAGCTCTCTTGTTGTATAATTAAGATTGTATTTGTATTTTGTACCATGTATTTGACGACTCAGAATAGGTGATGTATACCTATTTTGGGGGCGTTACAGTTGATATCAAAGTTTAGGAATATGATCCCTGGCTAAGATGTGAGACAAGAACTAGGAGGGGAGACATGGGGAAGTCCTTCGCTAGTATAACCTACCTAAGTTTATTTGGTATTTAATTGGTCGGTTAGAGTATAGGGATAATATGTGAGATGTTAATTAACTTCTGTTTTGTGACAGTGTTTGAAAATGGCATCTGAAAATGTTGAGATAAGCAATGGAATAAAATAATATGACCGTATCGCAGTACAAGGCTATGTTTGCGTAGTTATCCCGATTTGCATCCCATTTGGTCGATAATGAAGAACGAATGACGTGAATGTTTCTAAGAGGTTTGAAACCTGATATACGTCAATAACTCATTTCTCATAAACTTTTTTTATATTCAGATGTTGTCAATAAGGCTCAATTATTGTAGCGCGATAATGAGTTAGCACAACCAAAAGGTAACGACCAACAACACGATAATAATCGTACCGGTGGCAACGATCATCAGAACAATGATGACCATCAGTGGGGGAAATTATCATGCCAAGAATGGTAACCACTTCGGTGGTAATCATGTCCAAGATAATAGAAGTAGAAATTTTCAAGAAGAGAACGTCATTTAGCCTGATTTTGTCGTGCAAGAAAGTCAAGTCCAGCTGGGACGGTGGCACCAAAGGCGGATACAAACAACACAAAGTCGGTGGTTTCAGGAAGAGCATTTTTGTGACTTCTCAAAAAAGCGAGTAAACCGAATGAAGTTAGCACGGGTTAGTTAATTATAATTTCTTGCGAAGTCTATACCTTATTCGATACCGGTTCTACCCATTATTTTATTTCTCTTGCTTGGGTTCAACGTTTAAATTTGACTCCGAAGATGTTAGACTTTGACTTATTGGTTGAAACTTCGTTAGTATGAGCCTTCATTACCTCCACTGTTTATAAATCTTATTGATTCAAATCGACATTTTCACGTTACCTGTCGATCTTATCTCTTTGAAAATATTTTCCTTTGATGTGATCTTAGGAATCGATTGGTTAACTACTCATCATGCTTTTCGTAAGGTTGTTAGCTTTTATATTCATAACCAACCTATTATGCGAATTTAAGCAACCAAACCACTAAAGTCAATCACTGTCATATCAAGCCATAAGTAAAGAGCCCCAATCCTTTCGTAGTTAACTTCCTTGTGTGGAATGCACTGCAACCAAACTTTCTGTAGGGGACGTTTTTAACGTATCGACATTACATAAATATGTGGACGACCCGAACCACATTATTGATTTAGAACCGGATGAGATAGCGGATAATTTAACGAATGAAGATGTACCTGTTAAAATCCTGGAATATATTCTACGCTTAAAGGTTATACCTCAAGAGTTAGAATCTGAAATAAAGTCAAGGTATCATACCAGGTACGTACGTAAATTTCGAGGGCGAAATTTCATAAGGAAGGGAGATTGTGAGACCCCAGATTTTATGAATAAATATTTAATTTTTTCGAAATACTTTTTTTAAATATTATGGTGTGGATTTGATATAATGTTATAGTTGTGGGTAGTATTTAAAATTTTTGCAAAGTATGCAAGTTGTTATAAATATTCTATTGGTTGGGGAATAATCTTTTTGTCAGGGAATATTCGTACGACGGCACAATCATTGGTGGACCCCACAACGGAAGCACTGTCGTAGTTAGAAAATGACAAAAATATTTTATGAAAATAACGGTAGAGGTTTTACCGTTAATACTGTTGAACTAACCGGTAGTAAAAGTACAGTAAAACGCGTGGTTGCATAGTAGCACACGATATTGATTATTGATGCTTAAGTGATAAGTCACTCAGTTATACTGCATTATTACTACAGTAATTACTGCATCATATCTCTCATATTATTGATTCGATTATTGTCACAGTATCATATGCATAATATGTTATTTTATTAAATCAATAATTGAGACGACAAAGTTATTAATATTATTAAATTGCAATATTTATAATGTCTAGAAGTTCTGTCAAGGAGAGGTTTGGTCACCTAATTGCACGCCAATAGGGAGAAATTCTTATTGAAAAGCCCCCTCTTTCCTGGGAACAACCTGGTTGCTAAATATTGTGAGTTATAATATTAATGATGAATAAGTTCGTGTTGATTAAAGATGAATTTGATAGTTTTATTGTGTTGGGATTATTTGTGTTAGTAGAAATCGACATCTACTTCGATAATAATTGATGTCTGGAGGTTATATTGTTCAATCGGGTATTCGGGATACTTTTGGTATCGGAGTACTATTCACGATTTACTATTCACAAGTTACTATTCACGAGTTACTATTCACGAGTTACTATTCACGAGTTACTATTCATGAGTTACTATTCACGAGTTACTATTCATGAGTTACTATTCACGAGTTACTATTCACTCTTGTATTGTTCACTCGGGTATTTGGGTACAATATTATTCCATGAGGAGGTGTGCTAATTTTTCTAACCGTTGGTTGAAATTATAATTGTAAATCAATATGGATCGTTGATTTAAAGTCTTAATAGTAACTTGTCCCTTCAATATTACCAAGGGTTAATTGCCCCTTAGCAAATAGTAGTTGTCTCTTCAATATTACCAAGAGTTATTTGCTTCTTCGGTGTTCCAAGGGTTAATTACCCCTTCGTAAATAGTAGTTGTCTCTTCAATATTACCAAGAGTTATTTCCCTCTTCGGTGTTCCAAGAGTTAATTACCCATTCGCAAATAGTAGTTGTCTATTCAATATTACCAAGAGTCATTTTGACCTTTTGTTAAGACCAAGAGCCACTCTCAGTTTTTTCTATAAATAGAAGCTCATTCCTTCATTATTTCTTACGAATTCACTGAAACTCTAGAGAGAGAAATTATAGAGAGAAAGAAGAAGAGTGTTCTGCCACTTCACTTCTTCGATATCCAGTGTCTTTTACGGTAAGGGATATTATTTGTTGTACCCGTAAGGGGTGCTATTCTTTCTTATTCACGAAGAGAACTTCTGTTATTCCATTCTTTATTATTCGGTTGGAATAACCTGTATACGCGACATAACCTGTACTCGGTGAAATCCTTATGTTATTCCATTCTTATTTATTCTGTTAGAATAACATGTATACGCGGACTCCCCTATACTTGGTGAAATCCTTATATTATTCCGTCTTTATTATTCTGTTGAAATATCCTGTCTGTGTGTTTTACACCAGACCTGGTTCCGTCTTTATTATTATGTTGGAATATCCTGTCTGTGTGTTTTACACCGGACCTGGTTCCATCTTTATTATTCTGTTGGAATATCCTGTCTGTGTGTTTTACACCGGACCTGGTTCCGTCTTTATTATTATGTTGAAATAACCTGTCTGTGTGTTTTACCGCATGCATGGTGATTTCTTTGGTTATTCCATTCTTTATTATACTCAGTTGGTTAAAGTTTTGACTTCTATACTCCATGAAATTAGTGGAATATCCTTGATATTTGCACTTCATCCAGTATCTTTTCATGGAAATATTCTTCTGAGCATTCTTGAATTTTACTCTACAAAGAAGTATCATGTTGACAATTTGGACGTTATTGGGTCCTGAACAAATTAATTCGTGAACTTGTTTTATTGAATTCTTATATCATTGTCATAATCCTCATGTATATATTATGTTGAAAGTCATCTGTGGCCTGTAATGCATAGATGGACTTGGTATGATTATGAACAGGGATTATTCGGTATGATCATAACCGTAATGTTACAAATGATGTGGAAAAAGTCCTCATTGACCCGTAGCGCATTGATGGACAGTTTTTGGTATGATTATGGCTATGGATTCTCTTCGGCCAAGGGAGCAAAGATGAATTGTTTTATGGAATGATCACGACCATTGATGAAAACATAATTATCTTTGGCCCGTAGTGCATGAATAATTTGTGGTCGTGATACTAATGAATATCCTTTGCCTATAGTGCAGGGATGATCTAATGATGTGGAATTATTTATTGAGCTGAATCTCAGCGATAAAAATGATGAAAAACTTTTTAAATCATAAAAGGTAGTAGATCTTATTCTCTACTTGACTCTTTTAATGGATTTCTTGTTCCGCTGCAGTTAAACTTGATGTCTATTGTATTTTATCAGTTTAACATTGTTGAAGGCTAATGATAATTTATCTTGCATTATCTTAGTCATAATATTTCTTACTGGGCTAGTTGAGCTCACCCTTTCTTTCCCTATTCTCTTCAGGAAATGAGAACGTAGCTGGGACAAGTCGGGGAACGGAGTTATGGTCCGGATGATAGTATTAGATAGTAGTCCTCACTATTCTGTTAAATAGTGTGAAAATAAATGTAATGAGGACTTATTCTGAGAGTGGATATTGTCTAAAAGACAATATTTGTATTTAAACTCATAGCTCTCTTGTTGTATAATTAAGATTGTATTTGTATTCTATACCATGTATTTGATGACTCAGAATAGGTGATGTATACCTATTTCGGGGGCGTCACAAGTTACTCTTGGGAGAGGATGCAAAACCGATAGGTGAATATTATTTCTTGTTGGATGGGTATTCGGGGTATAATCAGATAGTGATTGCATTGGAAGATCAAGTGAAGACTACATTCACGTGCCCATATGGCACCTTTGCTTTTAGGAGGATGTCATTCGGGTTGTGTAATGCATTGGCAACCTTTCAGAGATGTATGATGGCTATATTTTTAGACATGGTGGAGCGTAATGTTGAAGTTTTCATGGATGACTTTTCAGTTTATAGGAATACATTTGAAGTTTTGAAACGCTGCGTAGAAACCAATCTTATGCTAAACTGGGAAAAATGTCATTTCATGGTCGAAGAAGGAATCATCCTCAGGCACAAAGTATCTACGAAAGGGTTAGAAATAGATCGGGAAAAGTTGGAAACTATTGAGAATCTTCCACCGTCAACCTCAGTTAAAGGAATTCTCAGTTTCCTCGGGCATGTCAGATTCTACCACTGGTTTATCAAAGATTTTTCAAAGATTGTAAAACCATTATACAGTCTATTATAGAAAGAGGAACTTTTTAGATTTGATAAAGAACAGAGTGTAACTATCTAACAACTGGAATCATGCAAGAATGAACTAAATGAAACATAAACACAGTAAACTAACAAATATTTTTGCGATTTTCAATTTTTTAGTTTTTCTTCTTTTCAGAATAACAGAACAAGAAACTGAATACAATAAACTATTCACAATACTACACTACTATACAAAATTACTATGCAACTACACTATATGAATGCAAACATAATGAACATGAAGACAAACTAAACATATACTAAACATATGACATAAACACAAAACTAACACTTCAAACAAAAAACAATACTAAACTCTCCCAAACTTAGCAGTTACAATGACCTCATTATAAGAATATAGCAGTAAGCACAAGAGGACTTCCCTGTAATAAGCTAAGCGTGAGGTGATGGTGGTGATGGTGGTCGTGGAACAAACACTCAGCGCTCCTCTGTATTTAAATCTGAATATGAAGGAGGGTATTGTGGCATATGCTCTGGCATCTGGTATTGAAATTGAGCGGCAATGGATAGATTTAGACTTTGTAAGGACGCGTTTAATGAGGCAAATGACCTATTCATGGCATTAAACATATGATCCTGCCTAGCTGCCAGTCAAGTCATTTTCCTATTAGCATCTTTATCTCACTTATTAATATGTCACTAGAGACTGCAAAATTGATTACTGAACATGAACTTTCTTGACCTGCTGCTCCCCGCAGTCTCCTCATCTCCCGGCACCTCATCAGCTCAAAACTCCTCATCCTCCGAGGCATCCTCAACCTCTTCTTCTTCCTTAGAAGATCCCCCTCCATCCCATACTGAATATCGAGCTATCATTCTATGGTCTAATAGCTGAAGGGGCTGCTGCACAGGCTCGTCGCCTGACCATCGCACACCAGACTACCGACATAACCCACATATGAGAGATGGGTGTGGCAGTCTGCCTAAAAATGGCCCGCGCAAAAAGCGTCGGATGGAGAAGTTGATGATGGAGCCAATATTGATGTCGAAATCCTTCACGATGTCATATAATAGCAGCACTTTTTCCGTCATCACCTCGCTGGTATGCATTGATGGAAATAGCTTCGTGTACAGAAATGCATACCATATCTTCCCATACAAACTGAGGTCATTGATTAGGAAAATTGTGCCACCCTTTCTTCCTTTCACCCAAATTATGCCCGATTTAGATATCTCTGTCAAAATTTGGTCATAGTTTAGATTGCTATCGCGTAGCTGAGTATACTGGCATATGGCAGGTGTAAAGTCCCCGAACCCGGATACTTGAAACCCGAACTCGGTACTTCACGATACCATTTCTATGAGCGGAATACTACTAATAATACTAACAATAATACAAAACTTAAACTTAAATTTATAAATACATCAGAGTCTTTCTCCCAGGTACGTAACCTTTAATCATTCATTACATGTCATAACATATATAAATATATATATATATATATATATATCATAGTCTTCATAATCTAAAACTATTACAAACAGTAGCATAAAAAGTCATTCAGCAACTTTCCCTTTTCCCTTGTTCTTGACAGATCCTTCTGGTCCTTCACACTTAGCTGAAAATATTTAAATTAAGCAAGGATGAGCATTTGATTGCCCAGCAAGTATTATATATATATAGGCTGAAAGAATTTAAATATTTTCTTTACAATATTCTTCTACAACTAGTCAGTAGTTGTGAAGTAATCTGTACCAAGAATATTAACATAACAACCCTCGTTCAAATATTTGAAACTGTGTATTGTCTATACATGAGGTTTCTGTGACATACTTTGAACATTGTTTTCATTTGCGAAAGGGTTTGAACAGAAATTCATCTGTAAACCGGCCATTGCTTACGCGCACGGAGGGTGATCAGCCCCGTTGTACCCTGTATTGATCAATACTACATTGTAAGAACGATATTATCGTTCATCCTTTGTCCGCCGTAGCGCATAAAATTTTTCCCATTATCGGGATGTTCATTCATGTCGGGTTTTCATAACAAAGTTCTTATATAATTCAACATATATGTATAGCAAAGGCGTATCAACATGCGATTGAATATAATGTTTATCCAAGTGGGGACACTTGAATGATCATTTATAGAAATTAACGAACAAAATATATAACTGAATTATCATATACTAGCATGTTGATAGTCAATGGGCTTATATAATATAAGTTTAACAATCTGTACAATAATAACATTAATTCTGAATTTCTCACTTTTGTCCATTGCATAAAGAAAATGCAAAGTTAGGATACTTGCCTGATGCGCTGCTTACACTTTGCAACTTAGTTTTATCTTTTATGAAATCACCTAACATTAATCAGATTATTTTACTGATTAGTATATCATACCGTAACACATAACACTACCTATTGCAGTCAGCACATTCCCTATTCACATTATCACACATGATCAACAATTGTTGACTCATAATCAAACATCGACACCTTCCTAATCACATTGTCATACAACCTTGATAACCATTGAATCACAAATAAACAGTTAACTGACCAATTTATCTAAGTTCAGATCAATTTTTGATCTATGTCGGTCTACCGACAGCTTTATCGGTTAAATATCGAGTCTAAGACTCTAATCCGTAGTTCAATATCCATTTGGATAACTTAAACACCAGTCGCACTATTTTTCATTGCCTTATAATAATAATTAAATAATTATTATCATTTATTATAATTTTTGAAATATCAGAATCATTATTAAATGATTTAAATATCACACAATTCTATTATCATTAATATTTAATTATTATTAAACTATTAATGAAACCATTGCCAAAATATTAAAGTTATGTACAATAACTCAAAATACTTTTAAAGTATTAATATTACCCATAAATGATTTTTAAAATATTTAAAATCACTATTAAATAATTACCATTAATATTTAAATATTAATGAACTATTTATCCGAATATTAAAAGTCATTAATTATAACTTAAAATATTTTTAAATCATTAATATCCTTTTTAAATGATTTTTAAATAAATAAAACCATTTTAAAACTATTTATTTAATATAATTATTAAATAAATTTAATATCATTAAATAATCATTAATATTAAATTATTAATGAAATTATTCTTTAAATATTAAAAGTTATATTTTATAACTTAAAATATCTTTAAACACTTTATTTTTATTTAAAATGATTATTATAATAATAAAATCATTTTTAAACTAAATTATTTAATATAATTATTAAATAACTTTATTATCATTAATCATAATTAATTAATGAAATTTACCTTTAAATATTAAAAGTTATATTTTATAACTTAAAATATTTTTAAATAGCTTATTATTATTTAAAATAATTTTTTATATAATAAAATCATTTTAATTCTTTTATTTAATTTATTCAATAAATAACTTAATTATCATTAATATTAATTTATTAATGAAAATTATCAAATAATATTAAAAGTTATCAAAATAACTCAAAAATATCTTCTAACACAATAATATAAATTTTCATGATTTTTCATGAATTAAAAATCATTTTTAAATAATTTATTTAATATTATAATTAAATAAATTAATTACTTTTAATATCCCAAAAATATTAAATATTTATGAAATATATTTAAAATCATTAAAAACTAATTTTTAGAATTTAAAATAATTTTTTATAATTTATTTTGTATTTTTAATAATTAAAAACTATTTTTTTCTATTTATTAATTAATTTCCGAAAATTATTAATAAAACTGTCGCTAAAGGCCTATAGCGACACTTTCTGTCGCTATAGGTGTTCTTGAGGATTTCCAGAAACATAAACCAGTGTGCTAGGGGGGTGGTTTGACCATGTATAACGTTTTGTACAAAATGTTTCTAGGCAATCTAATACATACATCTTGTAGTACTCATTTAATACTACAAGTACATAACAAATTTCGTGGTAAAACAACATCAGATCTTAGAGAAATCAGTCGTCAAAGTAGCTATCAAAACTGTTTTTCACGAAGAACAGTTCGAGGTGCCTAATTTGGACCTCTATAACTTGCAATCCGTGTAACGTTTTTGTGATCTATCACTTCCAGTATGTAGAACTCATGTAGGACTACAACTATAACTCTTAACATACATATAACAACAAAGGATATAACAGTAAATAGCTGGTCAAAGTTCACCACGGAAATTGCTCAAAAAAAATTTGGGTTCGTATTCTTGAGCAGTTTCGGTCAACGGTTTTTGACCATGAATAACTCCCGATCTATAAAATATCTGGCCTTGATTCGTTTTGCATCTAAAGAGTACATAACAGACTACACATAACATCTTACAAACACCAAAAACACTAAATAATCACAGAGATATAAGGATCGACATTTGTCTAAAAATAACAGATTTCGGTATTTTTAAAAGTTGGAAAAACTTTGATTTTGAGCACTTTGATGTTATGGGTCATGAATCTAACGACCCAGAACATTAATACACTCCTTATTACACATATTTAACAAATCAATTGCATCAATTAACAAAGAATCAAAGGATTTATTATTTATGAAATTTTATACCTTTCTTTGATCCAATCTTTGATTTTCTTGATTTTTGGCTTCTGATCTGTTATGGGACTTCGTGGGGCTAATCTAAGGGCCTGATTTGCTACAACTTTTAGTGGGTTTGAGAGAGAATGAGGGTTGGTTGAGTATTATATAAATTTGGTTAGCAAAATCACTTTTTCTCTCTCTCAATCCTTATATAGACCATCATGGTGCATGAATTGGACTGATGTAGTGGCTTGTTGCTGTCAATTAGAGTGGTTAGGAGTTGTTGGTTTGGTGAACCATCACCCCTAATGTCAAAACCTATAAATTCTAGCTTAATAATGCAAGAGGGGCATTTTGGTCTTTTCCTTAAATTTCTAGAAATATGCTTTAGGGTTTAGACATTTTAGTATTTAGGATTTAACATTTAACCCTTAAAGATTTAGTAACTAGGATTTCAAATTTAGGATTTAGCAATTAGGGTTTATTACAAAAATAATAAAATAAAACACTAAATTTTAGTTTCTAACATTTAGACAATTTAGGTTTGTTAATTAGATTAACTTTCTAATTACTTTATACAGTAACATTAGGGTTTAGATCATATAATTATCATTGATTTTGCTAATTTAGCAATTAGGGTTTCTAGAAGTAATGCCTCAAAATGTTAATTAGGGTTTCATTAGGGTTTTAATTTACTAATTAGGTTTACCTTAATTAGTAATTAAAGTTTATCACACTTGATATTAATCATAGTAACACAATTCTTGACAAATCAAATCTCCGATTTAGGTTTCCGGATTAGGGTTTTGAGTTATAAGAAATTAGGGTTTTCTACAGAAAACTAGGGTTTTCTAAATATTAGGGTTTCCAGAATTTTAATTAGGGTTTACCTAATTAATACATTTAATACACGACATAATTAATATTACATACTTATAAAATAATCTCACACTCTAATTTGGATCTCAAATTAGGGTTTAACATTATTACTAGGGTTTTGTCAAAATACACCGTAATTGACCAACCATTATCAATACGGTCATACCGTACATATTCATAGCACTGAAAAATCAAAATATAATAATATTATATTATTATCACCATTTCTAATTCCAGAACCCAAAATAGAGTTTATAAAAATACTATTAGGGTTTGGTCGTAATATAATAAAACTGTTCAACACATTATCATTGTACACATAACCATACATATCTATAATACTGACAAATAATAATATTATATTAATATTCTCATACCTTGACAATAATCTAAAATTAGGGTTTGGATTCCATATCTGATTTATCCTTTCAATTTAACCTTAATAATTAAGGTAAAATAATTAACTTAATAATCTGTGCAAAAATTCATATAATAAAATAATTATTATATTTATTCTAGAAATCACTTCATATACTATTTAAATAATATATGATTATATATTCATGGAAAATAATTAATAAAAACATTTCTATCTTAAAATTAATTATTATAAGAATATACTTTATAATAATCAATAATTCTAAAATAAATTTACTTGTAAATATTCATGTAATAAAAATATTTTTATTTACCACATAAATACATATACACATAATCTTGTACAAATCCTCATCCTTAAAAAAAATTTATACGCAAAATTTATGATTTATTTATATAGAAAATATCGGGTTGTCACATTCACCCTCCCTTATAAAGATTCCGTCCCCAGAATCACCACTTTAAAACCTATACCTACCAGGGTACATGACATTCATAATCGTTGCAAGTAGATTTTAATCACTTTGATCAGACTGATCTTTAACTTTTTATTAAAAGCTTGTCTTTCTGATTATACGGAAATTTGATTTCTAAATAAACTCAAATTCCTCCCTCAAAATTTTCTTATAAAATAATTTACTATAATTAGAAAAATCATATATATATATAAAAATAAAAGTTATACGAAAAGTACCTGGAATTCCACTGCCAGCTGCCACCGTGTCTTGGACTGTCATGTTGAAGACTCGTGCGGTAGATTTTGTCGGCTTGCTGGATGAAGTTGGTCCCGTGATTGCCAAAGTTCCGCCGCTTTTCCCCATGTGCACACCTGTTGCCTCCGCTTTCCTTTTCGGACAGTCTTTCACCTTATGCTCCTTTGATCCGCATAGAAAACACCCACCAATTGTCTTAGAATTGGGGCAGTTGGGAGAGATATGGCCCTCCTGCCCGCACTTGAAACATGCAAATTTTCCCTTCAGACACACTCCTAAGTGATTTTTCCCACAATTCCCACATTGCACTAACGGCTTCTTATTTGCACCTTCTTGTTTTACTTGTACCCCACCAAAGTTGTTCACCTTCCTCTTATCCCTCCTATTCCCAGTATTTTCTTCCACCTTCCCAGTTCCCTCAACTTTTCCCTTGTTCCTCATTTCTTAGTTGTAAAGGCTCATAGCCTCACTTCCCTCCTCAGCAATAAGTGCTTTCTCCATGAGTGTTGCAAATGTAGGGATTTGCAATACTGCCACCTTGTTGTAGAGCCAGGGTTTTAATCCCAGCTCAAACCTCCGCGCTTTTCTAGCCTCCGTATCAACTTGATGTGGGGCGAACCTAGCCAATTCATTAAATTTTGCGGCATATTCCGCAACAGTCATATTCTCTTGTTTTAATTCAAGAAATTTTACTTCCATCCTAGCTTGCATACTAGATGAAAAATAGTTTTCGAAAAATAACGTTTTGAACCTTTCCCAAGCAACTACACCTTCCCCAACCCTTGTCTGATTAGCTTCCCACCAAAAATTTGACTCACCCTTCATCATGTAGGTGGCAAAAGAGGTCTTTTGCCCCTCAGCTACCCTAGCTATTATAAATGCCTTCTCAATTTCCCTAACCCAAGTTTGGGCTTCTACAGGGTCATTTGTACCTCTAAATTCGGGAGGTCCTACAGCTTTGAAGTCCTTGAAATTTGCCAAGCGGTTGTCTTGTTGGTTCTCTGCTGCTGTCGTCCCTTGTTGCATGGCCTGAGCTATCATATTTGCGAATTGCTGCATTGGATCTGGCTGTGGTTGTCCTCAACGTTGTTGACAGATTCTTCTGCCCTTTGATTACGAGTTTGTCGTCGAGGCGGCATTATCTGGTTAAATAAAACATAATTTAACTTACATTCTAAACCTTATCATATAAGTTTAAACTTATTAAACTTGTTTCATAACTCAAACTTTAATTCATATTCATTCATTGCTTTCAAAATATTTTACATATCATAGCACATAGTACTTTAAACATCAGTTATCCCTTTATGACTGCAAAAGTCGGGATTTACTTTACCACTTGTACAAAAGTTTTATAATAATGCATTACACAGACATACTAAGCACACATATTATATTAAACATGCTTACACAACATAACATATACTACCTATTTACTAAGTCTTCTTTCTTGGACAGTTTCTCGCCTGATGATCTTCCTTTCCACAGACAAAACATGCTCCTCGTTTATAGTCAGGACAATACAGAGTAGTATGCCCTTCATAGCCGCAAAGATAACATATTCTTTTCCATTTCTTCTTCCCAGGTTTTCCTAAATCATGGTCTTCTACCTTCCTTTTTCCCTTATCTTTTGGAGCTACAAACGAAGTGTTGCTTGAGGCTCCCATCTGATTGATTTGGATTTGAAGCTTATCCTTCTCTTCCATTGTTTCTATTAACGCTTGACGCAATTGACTGTTAAGCAGTTTTTCTGTCTTCCACAACCCTTCTAGAGAAGAAACTTTGTTCCTCAATTCCTGCATCTCCATTGATGCTTGATCAACTTCAGCTTTAGAGTCTGAATCATTATCTGTCAGATCCACTATTTCCGGATCTGGTACTATGTTTTCCACGATAACCACCTCGTCCGAGTTGGTTTCATTGTGAGCTTCTATTTCTGCTATTGGCTTCGATATTAGCTCCTTCTTTATAACCCGTGGGTATCCTAATTCCTGATTAGCATATAATATATACACATAACACATAAGGGTTTTATATAAGTTATCTTTTAGTTTGTTTGACGATGAATTTATCCAATCCATCTTTCTTTAAACTCTATATGAGTTATTTATATTTTCAACGTTTCCCTCTGTTCTAAGGTTATAGCCTAAGGTCTAACCCACCTAAGGTTTCTAACCCTTTAGCTCTGATACCATCCTGTAAAGTCCCCGAACTCGGTACTTCACGATACCATTTCTATGAGCGGAATACTACTAATAATACTAACAATAATACAAAACTTAAACTTAAATTTATAAATACATCAGAGTCTTTCTCCCAGGTACGTAACCTTTAGTCATTCATACATGTCATAACATATATATATATATATATATATATATATATATATCATAGTCTTCATAATCTAAAACTATTACAAACAGTAGCATAAAAAGTCATTCAGCAACTTTCCCTTTTCCCTTGTTCTTGACAGATCCTTCTGGTCCTTCACACTTAGCTGAAAACATTTAAATTAAGCAAGGATGAGCATTTGATTGCCCAGCAAGTATTATATATATATAGTGTAAGATCCCGAAAATTTTTAAATAAAAGGAATTTCCTTTATTTATTTATTTTTTGAAATAGTAAGGGTTGATTTGATTAATGTGGAAAGTTATGGGTAAAATGCGCAAATATTTTAAATAAGCAGGTGGTTATAAAATATTCATTGTTGTCGGGGAATATTCATTTGGTCGTGGAATATTCTTGCTGTCGGGGAATATTCGTACGATAGCGCAGTTTTTTGTGGGCCCCATAACGGAAAGCGATTGGATGAAGAAAACGACAAGTATAAGTTGTTTATAAAAAACGGCGTTGTTGTTACCGTTAATACTGTTGGAATACCCTGTGGTTAAAACACAGTAATACGCGTTGTTGCACAGTAGCACACTGTATTGCACCAAATATTGATTCTTACGTAAGAAGGCACTACTCAATAATTGTTACAGTAATTACTGTTCAGTATTTTATGTTATTGATTCAATAATTACTACATTGATATTTTATATCACTGTTGTTTCAATAATTGTCACTACACAGTATTTTTCATTATCGAAGCAATAATTCATATTATCTGAATAATATTATTAGATAACATTATTGGCAATGTCTAGAAAGTTCTGTCTAAGGAGAGGTTTGGTCACCTAATTGCGCGCCAGTAAGAAGAAATTTTTATTGGAAAGCCCCCTCTTTCCTGGGAACGGCCTGGTTGCCAGTACTGTGATTCTGTAATATTATTTGTGAATAATTAATTATTGATTTATATGATGAGGAAAATATTGAATTTATGTGGATATAGATGGAGAAAATTTTTAATGTGATAATTGTTGAAAATTAATATTTTATCTTTTTCCTGATAAAATAATTCATTTAAATATATTATTTTAATAATATATTAACGATGATATTTTTATATTGAATGTGGGATATATGAGTATATGAGGAGGAAGAGTACTTTTGTGGCATTAAATGTTTAACACATATTTTGTGTGTTGGTGGACACAATTATTGACTGAAATTTGATTATAGTCTGTAAAATCGTCCGTTTATGGAATTTCGGTCAATTTCTGTTTGGAATTTGGAAAAACTTTCTTTTGCAAAGTTGTAGAGAATTGAATTTCCTATAAAAACACGCGATATTCGAATTTTCTGGCAAAAAGGGCTATTTATTATGAATTATTTAAGTTTCGAAGCTCCGAAATAATTGATTTTTGGAAGTTTTAATTATTTTAAATAATAAAAACATTTTTTATTTATTTTTCTAGAAGGGAGCATGTGTTCAATGGCTGAAAATTAGATTCAAGGGTTGGCGTAGATGATTATATATATATATTAATATTATATTAAATTTTTTGCTTTGGTGTTCTAAGCAATTTCCTATAAATAGGTGCTTAGGTTAGAATTAAAAATCACACCAGAAACTGAAGTTTTCTCTCTCTATATTATCGAGCGTATTCTTGTGAGTATTTTGAGTATACTTTGAGTATTGCTATACGGTGCAAGTTCAAGTCATAGCCTATATCCGGTGTTTTAACTAGAAGTGCTGTCTTTCGAGGTAAGGGATGTTATTTTCTTCTCAAATGATATTATTTCTTCAATATCATTATGCTGAAATGTTGGTTGGAACTTTTTATCAAATTTGAAACTTTTTCATTTCGGGGTTACTATTCATGAGTTACTATTCACGAGTTACTATTCATGAGTTACTATTCACGAGTTACTATTCACGAGTACTATTCATGAAACGTGATGATGTTTTTTGTGAAATTTCTATCTTTTGGTGTCGGAGTTATTATTCACGTATACGGCACTATTCACGTATACAACACTATTCACGAATACGGCATTATTCACTGAAAAATGAAATTTCTTCTTTTTGTCCAAAATATCTATTCTGGATACTAGCTTTGATTGTATCCATGTTTTGATCATTCTTGAATTTTACTTCAGTATGATTATTTATGAAGTATTTTTGAACTCGGATTGTTTAGAGTACGAATCCTTAATACTTGTTATTTTGTTTCACTGGATTCGTTTCCTTTAAAATATTTTTCATCATCCTGAGTCCTAAATGATGGTGTTACTGAATATCTTTGGCCTGTAGTGCAAAGATGGTTGATTTTATTATGAATATCTTTGGCCCGTAGTGCAAAGATGTACAGGTGATGAGATGAACATGAACAATTGATGAATATCTTTGGCCCGTAGTGCAAAGATGAACAAGTGTTTAGATGAACATGACCAACTGATGAATATCTTTGGCTTGTAGTGCAAAGATGAATATTTGATTTGATTTGAGATATATATTGATTGATGTTACAGGGATAAAATATTGATGATGGACTTTTAAATTCATAGATGTTAGTAGATTTTATTCTCTACTTAACTCTTCTAATGAATTGTTGTTTCCGCTGCAGTTGTTGATCTAAAACTTGTTATCTATTGTATTCTATCAGATTTTTCCCTGTTGAAGACTAATGATAATTTGTTGTACATTATCTTAGTTATAATATTCTTTACTGGGCTAGTTGAGCTCACCCTTTTCCTTGTTGTTCCATTTTTCTTCTCAGGAGGCGAGAATGTAGCGAGTACTAGTCGGGGTATGGAATGAAGGTTCTAGAGAGAGTTGTTTAGTAGTCCTCACCATTTTTTTGTAAAATTATGTATCAATAATTATGATGGGGATTTATTTGCATGTGGATATTGTCTAGATGATAATGTTTGTATTCAAACTCACAGCTTATGGGTGGTAAAAGTTGTAGTTGTTTCTGTACCATGTGTATTTGGCGACTCAGAATGGGTTGGATGGAATGGACCTATTTTGGGGTCGTCACAGTTGGTATCAGAGCTTAGGGATATGATCTCTGGCGGAGATCGGGGAATAGAACTAGGAGGGGAGAGACGAGTAAATCCTTCGCTAGTGTGTCCTACCTAAGCTTATTTGTTGGTTGGTCATAATATAGGGGTAATATGTGATTTGTTAAATTGTTTAATTAACCCTTGTTTTATGACAGTATTTGAGAATGTCGACTGAGAATGTTAACAGTGGAGTTAATGAGACTGTAGAGACGCCTGTACTCACCAATGAGGAGAACGTGCAACAGGCTGGCAATGTTCCTCCTGTGAACAACGCCACTTAGCAGAAGATAAACGACGGGATGTTTAGGAGCTTTTTGCAGTTCATGCAAAACCAGACGAGGGAGACTCGTGTTCAAAATACAGGAGGAAATGATAGCAATTCACGAGTTGTCACAGCCAAGCAGATCAAAGAGTTGGGACCACCGGAATTCTGGGGAAAGCCCGATCCGATCATGGCGGAAATATGGGTCAAACAAATTACCAAGATATTCGATGTCTTGGGATGCACGGTGGAACAGAAGGTTCCATTCGCCACCTTTATGTTCCGTGGCGAGGCAGATTACTGGTGGGAATCTGTGAAGCGTACCCATCTAACTGCACTCAGCATGTCATGGGAGACGTTTCAGAAACTTTTCAACGAAAAATACTTTCCTGAAAGTATTCGCCATATGAAGGAAGTGGAGTTTATTAGACTAGAGCAGAATAACATGACGGTGTCCCAGTACGAGGCGAAGTTCGCGGAGTTATCCAGGTTTGCACCTCATTTGGTGGAGAATGAGGAACGTATGACGCGGATGTTTCTGAGAGGTTTGAACCCCGGTATACGTCAGTATCTCATTTCTCATAAATTTTCTCTCTATTCAGATGTTGTCAACATGGCTCAGTTGTTAGAGCGAGATAACGAGTACGTTCAACCGAGGGACCATAATCAGGATTATACCGAAGATAGCAGTCATCAGAATAACGATAACCATCGGAGAAAGAAGAATATGGACAAAGGCGGTAACCACTCTAGTGGTAATCGTGGCCATAAAAATAGAAGAAGCGAGTCGGGAGGAGATTTTAAAAAGAGGAGATTTAACAACGACCATGTGAAGACGACAGTGCCAGCAGCAACTGGTTCCAAGGGAGGAGAAAGACCACCGGTCGTATGTTACAAATGCGGGAAAGAGGGACATATCAGCCCAAACTGCCCACAACAGTTCAAGGTATGCTATAATTGTGGAAAGGAAGGACATATCGCTCGAGAGTGTACGGTAGCGAAACCAATTCCAGCGGGGATGGTGATTCAAAAGGCTGTCCCAGAAAAGTCAAAGTCAACAGTTCCTGGAAGAGCGTTTGTCGTGACCGGTCAAAATGCGAGGAACCCGAACGAAGTTAGCACGGGTTAGTTAATTATAATTCTTGCGAAGTTTATACCTTACTAGGTACTGGTTCTACCCATTTTTTTATCTCTCTTGCTTGCGCTCAACGTTTGAACTTGTCTACGGAGAAATTAGACTTTGACCTATCTGTGGAGACTCCGTTAGGAGAAACTTTCATTACACCCGTTGTTTAGAAATCTTGCTTGATTCAGGTTGGCACTATCACATTACCTGTTAACCTTATTTCTATAGAGATATTTGCTTTTGATGTGATTTTAAGGTTAACTACTCATCATGCCAAAATTGATTGCTTTCGTAAGGTTGTTAGTTTTCATATTCCTAAGCAACCTGTTATTTGAATTCAAGCAACCAAACCATTGAAGTCAAACATTTTTATATCAAGCCATGAAGTCATTCGTTTATTAAAAAATAGATGTCATGTTTTTTAGCCCATGTCATGGACTTGAACAAAAGTACATCAGATTTGAATGATATTTCTGTTGTTAGTAAATTTCCTGATGTATTTCCTGAAGAATTTCTTGGTTTACTCCCAGAGCGTAATATAAAATTTTGTATCGACTTTGAATCCGGTACAAAACCCATTTCTAAAATCTCATATCGAATGGCTCCTATTGAACTTCAGGAGTTAAAAACCCAACTGCAGAAGTTGATACCCGAGCCTTTATCTGGTGACTTCCTTTGGGGAATACACAGAAGCCAGACTTTCCGTAGGGGACGCCATATTCGTGCGATAGTAAACTGATAGGTGCTGTTGTGACGTGTTATCCAAGATTGGGATGTGAGTTATAGTTGAGAACAACCTAAGTCGGTAATCGAAATACGTAGCTTTCTAGGCTTAGTTGATTATTATCGGAGATTCGTTGAAGGATATTCTCGAATCGCTATTCCATTAACGCAGCTGACTCGTAGAGATACAAAATTCGAATGGAGCAAGGAATGTGGGAAGAGCTTCGAAGAACTCAAGAGGAGACTCATTTCAGCACATATTCTGACCATGTCATCCTGGAAAAGTGAACGTTGTAGCTGACATGTTGAGTAGAAGATCGTATACAAGTACGAGTACGATATTGTCAAAGACTCATTTCGTATAATTTACAAATAATAGAGATGGAGATGAAAACTCTAGGTATCCACGTGATGATATACTAGTATAATCGACTTTAATCGATAAAGTTAAAGTTGTTCAAGCTACACACCGGAGCTGGTGAATATGAAGAAGCAGGTACAAGAAGTTGTTATTCCAAAAGCGAGAATTGGCGATTTGAGTAAAGCTCAAACCTTCGATTTATTAATCCATTTGAAATTCTCGATCGAATAGGAACTGTGGCCTATAGACTCGTTTTACCGCCAAGTATGTCGCGTGTTTATAACGTTTTTTTATGTACCGATGTGGACGACTCGAACCACGTCATTGAGTTAGAACCGGACGAAATAGTCGAAGACTTAACATACGAGGAGGTACCTGTCAAGATCTTGGATAAGAAAGAATATGTCCTATGTACGAAGGTCATACCACAAGTTAACGTTTTGGGGAGGAATCATGCTATAGAGAAAATGACCTTGGAGTTGGAAACGGAAATGAAAGCGAGGTATCTTTACCTTTTCGAAACACCAGTTACGTACGTCAATTTCGAGGACGAAATTTCATAAGGAGGGGAGATTGTAAGATCCCGAAAATTTTTAAATAAAAGGAATTTCCTTTATTTATTTATTTTTTGAAATAAGTAAGGGTTGATTTGATTAATGTGGAAAGTTATGGGTAAAATGCGCAAATATTTTAAATAAGCAGGTGGTTATAAAATATTCATTGTTGTCGGGGAATATTCATTTGGTCGTGGAATATTCTTGCTGTCGGGGAATATTCGTACGACGGCGCAGTCTTTTGTGGGCCCATAACGGAAAGCGAATGGATGAAGAAAACGACAAGTATAAGTTGTTTATAAAAAACGGCGTTGTTGTTACCGTTAATACTGTTGGAATACCCAGTGGTTAAAACACAGTAATACGCGTTGTTGCACAGTAGCACACGGTATTGCACCAATTATTGATTCTTACGTAAGAAGGCACTACTCAATAATTGTTACAGTAATTACTGTTCAGTATTTTATGTTATTGATTCAATAATTACTACATTGATATTTTATATCACTGTTGTTTCAATAATTGTCACTACACAGTATTTTTCATTATCGAAGCAATAATTCATATTATCTGAATAATATTATTAGATAATATTATTGGCAATGTCTAGAAAGTTCTGTCTAAGGAGAGGTTTGGTCACCTAATTGCGCGCCAGTAAGAAGAAATTCTTATTGGAAAGCCCCCTCTTTCCTGGGAACGGCCTGGTTGCCAGTACTGTGATTCTGTAATATTATTTGTGAATAATTAATTATTGATTTATATGATGAGAAAAATATTGAATTTATGTGGATATAGATGGAGAAAATTTTTAATGTGACAATTGTTGAAAATTAATATTTTATCTTTTTCTGATAAAATAATTCATTTAAATATATTATTTTAATAATATATTAACGATGATATTTTTATAATGAATGTGGGATATATGAGTATATGAGGAGGAAGAGTATTTTTGTGGCATTAAATGTTTAACACATATTTTGTGTGTTGGTGGACACAATTATTGACTGAAATTTGATTATAGTCTGTAAAATCGTCCGTTTATGGATTTCGGTCAATTTCTGTTTGGAATTTGGAAAAACTTTCTTCTGCAAAGTTGTAGATAATTGAATTTCCTATAAAAACCCGCGAATTTCAAATTTTCTGGCAAAAAGGGCTATTTATTATGAATTATTGAAGTTCCGAAGCTCCGAAATAATTGATTTTTGGAAGTTTTAATTATTTTAAATAATAAAAACGTTTTTTATTTATTTTTCTAGAAGGGAGCATGTGTTCAATGGCTGAAAATCAGATTCAAGGGTTGGCGTAGATGATTATATATATATATATATATATATATATATATATTATATTAAATTTTCTGCTTTAGTGTTCTAAGCAATTTCCTATAAATAGGTGCTTAGGTTAGAATTGAAAATCACACCAGAAACTGAAGTTTTCTCTCTCTATATTATCGAGCGTATTCTTATGAGTATTTTGAGTATACTTTGAGTATTGCTATACGGTGCAAGTTCAAGTCATAGCCTATATCCGGTGTTTTAACTAGAAGTGCTGTCTTTCGAGGTAAGGGATGTTATTTTCTTCTCAAATGATATTATTTCTTCAATATCATTATGCTGAAATGTTGGTTGGAACTTTTTATCAAATTTGGAAATTTTTCATTTCGGGGTTACTATTCATGAGTTACTATTCACGAGTTACTATTCATGAGTTACTATTCACGAGTACTATTCATGAAACGTGATGATGTTTTTTGTGAAATTTCTATCTTTTGGTGTCAGAGTTATTATTCACGTATACGGCACTATTCACGTATACAACACTATTCACGAATACGGCATTATTCACTGAAAAAATGAAATTTCTTCTTTTTGTCCAAAATATCTATTCTGGATACTAGCTTTGATTGTATCCATGTTTTGATCATTCTTGAATTTTACTTCAGTATGATTATTTATGAAGTATTTTTGAACTCGAATTGTTTAGAGTACGAATCCTTAATACTTGTTATTTTGTTTCACTGGATTCGTTTCCTTTAAAATATTTTTCATCATCCTCAGTCCTAAATGATGGTGTTACTGAATATCTTTGGCCTGTAGTGCAAAGATGGTTGATTTTATTATGAATATCTTTGGCCCGTAGTGGAAAGATGTACAGGTGATGAGATGAACATGAACAATTGATGAATATCTTTGGCCCGTAGTGCAAAGATGAACAGGTGTTTAGATGAACATGACCAACTGATGAATATCTTAGGCCTGTAGTGCAAAGATGAATATTTGATTTGATTTGAGATATATATTGATTGATGTTACAGGGATAAAATATTGATGATGGACTTTTAAATTCATAGATGTTAGTAGATTTTATTCTCTACTTAACTCTTCTAATGAATTGTTGTTTCCGCTGCAGTTGTTGATCTAAAACTTGTTGTCTATTGTATTCTATCAGATTTTTCCCTGTTGAAGACTAAGGATAATTTGTTGTACATTATCTTAGTTATAATATTCTTTACTGGGCTAGTTGAGCTCACCCTTTTCCTTGTTGTTCTATTTTTCTTCTCAGGAGGCGAGAATGTAGCGAGTACTAGTCGGGGTATGGAATGAAGGTTCTAGAGAGAGTTGTTTAGTAGTCCTCACCATTTTTTTGTAAAATTATGTATCAATAATTATGATGGGGATTTATTTGCATGTGGATATTGTCTAGATGATAATGTTTGTATTCAAACTCACAGCATTATGGGTGGTAAAAGTTGTAGTTGTTTCTGTACCATGTGTATTTGGCGACTCAGAATGGGTTGGATGGAATGGACCTATTTTGGGGTCGTCACATATAGGCTGAAAGAATTTAAATGTTTTCTTTATAATATTCTTCTACAACTAGTCAGTAGTTGTGAAGTAATCTGTACCAAGAATATTAACATAACAACCCTCGTTCAAATTTTTGAAACTGTGTATTGTCTATACATGAGATTTCTGTGACATACTTTGAACATTGTTTTCATTTTCGAAAGGGTTTGAACAGTAATTCATCTGTAAACCGGCCATTGCTTACGGGCACGGAGGGTGATCAGCCCCGTTGTACCCTGTATTGATCAATACTACATTGTTAGAATGATATTATCGTTCATCCTTTGTCCGCCGTAGCGCATAAAATTTTTCCCATTATCGGGATGTTCATTCATGTCGGGTTTTCATAACAAATGTCTTATATAATTCAACATATATGTATAGCAAAGGCGTATCAACATGCGATTGAATACAATGTTTATCCAAGTGGGGACACTTGAATGATCATTTATAGAAATTAACGAACAGAATATATAACTGAATTATCATATACTAGCATGTTGATAGTTAATGGGCTTATATAATATAAGTTTAACAATCTGTACAATAATAACATTAATTCTGAATTTCTCACTTCTGTCCATTGCATAAAGAAAATGCAAAGTTAGGATACTTTCCTGATGCGCTGCTTACACTTTGCAACTTAGTTTTATCTTTTATGAAATCACCTAACATTAATCAGATTATTTTACTGATTAGTATATCATACCGTAACACATAACACTACCTATTGCAGTCAGCACATTCCCTATTCACATTATCAGACATGATCAACAATTGTTGACTCATAATCAAACATCAACACCTTCCTAATCACATTGTCATACAACCTTGATAACCATTGAATCACAAATAAACAGTTAACTGACCAATTTATCTAAGTCCAGATCAATTTCTGATCTATGTCGGTCTACTGACAGCTTTATCGGTTAAATATCGAGTCTAAGACTCTAATCCGTAGTTCAATATCCATTTGGATAACTTAAACACCAGTCGCACTATTTTTCATGGCCTTATAATAATTATTAAATAATTATTATCATTTATTATAATTTTTGAAATATCAGAATCATTATTAAATGATTTAAATATCACACAATTCTATTATCATTAATATTTAATTAGTATTAAACTATTAATGAAACCATTGCCAAAATATTAAAGTTATGTACAATAACTCAAAATACTTTTAAAGTATTAATATTACCCTTAAATGATTTTTAAAATATTTAAAATCACTATTAAATAATTACCAATAATATTTAAATATTAATGAACTATTTATCCAAATATTAAAAGTCATTAATTATAGCTTAAAATATTTTTAAATCATTAATATTCTTTTTAAATGATTTTTAAATAAATAAAACCATTTTAAAACTATTTATTTAATATAATTATTAAATAAATTTAATATCATTAAATAATCATTAATATTAAATTATTAATGAAATTATTCTTTAAATATTAAAAGTTATATTTTATAACTTAAAATATCTTTAAACACTTTATTTTTATTTAAAATGATTATTATAATAATAAAATCATTTTTAAACTAAATTATTTAATATAATTATTAAATAACTTTATTATCATTAATCATAATTAATTAATGAAATTTACCTTTAAATATTAAAAGTTATATTTTATAACTTAAAATATTTTTAAATACCATATTATTATTTAAAATGATTTTTTATATAATAAACTCATTTTTAATTCTTTTATTTAATTTATTCAATAAATAACTTAATTATAATTAATATTAATTTATTAATGAAAATTATCAAATAATATTAAAAGTTATCAAAATAACGCAAAAATATCTTCTAACACAATAATATAATTTTTCATGATTTTTCATGAATTAAAAATCTTTTTTAAATAATTTATTTAATATTATAATTAAATAAATTAATTACTTTTAATATCCCAAAAATATTAAATATTTATGAAATATATTTAGAATCATTAAAAACTAATTTTCAGAATTTAAAATAATTTTTTATAATTTATTTTGTATTTTTAATAATTAAAAACTATTTTTTTTTCTATTTATTAATTAATTTCCAAAAATTATTAATAAAACTGTCGCTAAAGGCCTATAGGGACACTTTCTATCGCTATAAGTGTTCTTGAGGATTTCCAGAAACATAAACCAGTGTGCTAGGGGGGTGGTTTCACCATGTATAACTTTCTATACAAAATGTTTCTAGGCGATCTAACACATACATCTTGTAGTACTCATGTAATACTACAAGTACATAACATATTTCGTGGTTAAATAACATAAGATCTTAGAGAAATCAGCCGTCAAAGTAGCTATCAAAACTGTTTTTCACGAAGAACAGTTCGAGGTGCCTATTTTGGACCTCTATAACTTGCAATCCGTGTAACGTTTTTGTGATCTATCACTTCAAGTATGTAGAAATCATGTAGGAATACAACTATAACACTTAACATACATATAACAACAAAGGATATAACAGTACATAGCTGGTCAAAGTTCACCACGGAAATTGCTCAAAAAAAATCTGGGTTCGTGTTCTTGAGCAGTTTCGGTCAACGGGTTTTGACCATGAATAACTCCCGATATATAAATTATCTGGCCTTGATTCATTTTGCATATTAAAGATTACATAACAGACTACACATAACATCTTACAAACACCAAAAACACTAAATAATCACAGAGATATAAGGCTCGACATTTGTCTAAAAATAACAGATTTCGATATTTTTAAAAGTTGGAAAAACTTTGATTTTGAGCACTTTGATGTTATGGGTCATGAATCTAACGACCCAGAACATTAATACACTCCTTATTACACATATTTAACAAATCAATTGCATCAATTAACAAAGAATCAAAGGATTACTTATTTATGAAATTTTATACCTTTCTTTGATCCAATCTTTGATTTTCTTGATTTTTGGCTTCTGATCTGTTATGGGACTTCGTGGGGCTGATCTAAGGGACTGATTTGCTACAACTTTTCGTGGGTTTGAGAGAGAATGAGGGTTGGTTGAGTATTATATAAATTTGGCTAGTAAAATCACTTTTTCTCTCTCTCAATCCTTATATAGACCATCATGGTGCATGAATTGGCCGATGTAGTGGCTTGTTGCTGTCAATTAGAGTGGTTAGGAGTTGTTGGTTTGGTGAACCACCACCCCTAATGTCAAAACCTATAAATTCTAGCTTAATAATGCAAGAGGGGCATTTTGGTCTTTTCCTTAAATTTCTAGAAAATTGCTTTAGGGTTTAGGGTTTAGACATTTTAATGTTTAGGATTTAACATTTAACCCTTAAAGATTTAGCAACTAGGATTTCAAATTTAGGATTTAGCAATTAGGGTTTATTACAAAAATAATAAAATAAAACACTAAATTTTAGTTTCTAACATTTAGACAATTTAGGTTTGTTAATTAGATTAACTTTCTAATTACTTTATACAGTAACATTAGGGTTTAGATCATATAATTATTATTGACTTTGCTAATTTAGCAATTAGGGTTTCTAGAAGTAATGCCTCAAAATGTTAATTAGGGTTTCATTAGGGTTTTAATTTACTAATTAGGTTTACCTTAATTAGTAATTAAAGTTTATCACACTTGATATTAATCATAGTAACACAATTCTTGACAAATCAAATCTTCGGTTTAGGTTTCCGGATTAGGGTTTCTAGTTATAAGAAATTAGGGTTTTCTACAGAAAACTAGGGTTTTCTAAATATTAGGGTTTCCAGAATTTTAATTAGGGTTTACCTAATTAATACATTTAATACACGACATAATTAATATTACATACTTATAAAATAATCTCACACTTTAATTTGGATCTCAAATTAGGGTTTAACATTATTACTAGGGTTTGGTCAAAATACACCGTAATTGACCAACCATTATCAATACGGTCATACCGTACATATTCATAGCACTGAAAAATCAAAATATAATAATATTATATTATTATCACCATTTCTAATTCCAGAACCCAAAATAGAGTTTATAAAAATACTATTAGGGTTTGGTCGTAATATAATAAACTGTTCCACACATTATCATTGTAAATATAACCATACATATCTATAATACTGACAAATAATAATATTATATTATTATTCTCATACCTTGACAATAATCCAAAATTAGGATTTGAATTCCATATCTGATTTATCCTTTCAATTTAACCTTAATAATTAAGGTAAAATAATTAACTTAATAATATGTGCAAAAATTCATATAATAAAATAATTATTATATTTATTCTAGAAATAACTTCATATACTATTTAAATAATATATGATTATATATTCATGGAAAATAGTTAATAAAAACATTTCTATCTTAAAATTAATTATTATAAGAATATACTTTATAATAATCAATAATTCTAAAATAAATTTACTTGTAAATATTCATGTAATAAATATATTTTTATTTACCACATAAATACATATACACATAATCTTGTACAAATCCTCATCCTTAAAAAAAATTTATACGCAAAATTTATGATTTATTTATATAGAAAATATCGGGTTGTCACAGCAGGGGCTCACAAATTGTAGTACTCATTTATGGCTTCTGGACTGAATGGAATCTGTTTACCCCTCATAAATGCCCTGTATGGCACCCTATCCTTAGCATTAGCGTAGAACTCCTTCACCAACTATTGTTGGGTCAGTATAATCTGTGAGCATCTCCCAGCCCTGCTCATGTATTTGTCAACGCATCTTCCCATCAAAGGAATCCGGCGCCAGGCCCCGCTCAGGAGTTAGTGCTTTGGGCACTAAGTAGTCGTATTTTTCAGCGGTGTTGACACTTATGAACTTCCGTATGTCGAAGGCACGTGTGAGTGGTGAAAAACCTGAACCCTCTCCCCTTTGGTTCTTTGATGGAGTTTTAGGTTCTATGTCACTCAATTGTAGTCACAAATTCCCCAAATTTGGCTTTGACAATATCACAAACACGTGGTGTGCACACACTCACAAAATCCCAAACTTAAGAAACTAAAATCCAATTGTGATGAAAAATTAAAGGTAGAAGCTTATCCACTGACTTTCCTCCTACTTGAATGATGAATTTGATGTATTGCTGCTCAATTTGAAGTTTCCCCCAAACTTCTTCTCTGCAGGACCCGAACTTGGTTGAAGCCCTAGCTTTTGGTGTAAAAATTTGATGGAATTGATGTGAAATGGATTTATGTTAGTGAAGTTAGAGTTTGTGTATATATAGAGTGGTCAAGGTGGTCGAATTTGATGGAGATTGAGGGGGGTAATAAGTGATTTCATGGGTGAATTTATGGGATGATGGAGTGAGAGGTTCGGTTAGAAAAGATAAGAAATGGAGAACTGGGAAGGCCAAGTGCAGAATTTGTTCTAAAAAAATTTTAGGATCTCGTACCCCCGCCAAGGTGAGGGGTATTTGTGCTGTAAAGGCATGCTGGGGCAGGCTACTCCAGAGGACCCCCTGCCGGGGCGAGCATGTCAGGCTGTCAAACCCCCCCCCCTCGTCGGGGCGGGGGTCTTTTTTCTTCACAACTTCAATTTTAGAGTTCCTTTTCCCCGTACGCATGTCCAATGGCATCCTAAGTACCTAAAACACATTGCAACATTAAATATAAGATAACATCATGGAACACGAGCAAGAACAATGAAAATTAAAGAAAATCATTAACTTACTAACTAACTAACTATTGTACCGAAATGAACTAAGCGATATTAGAATTGCAAACTAAAATACAAATTGAATAACATAAATCAAGTGCGGAAATAAAACAATTACATCACATCATTAAATATAAAGTCTATCATCATGGCATTAATTAAATTACAAGTCTTCATCACCTGTTCATTTTCCCTTTTCCCTTGCTAGTGGTAGGTTCATCTACCTTCTCAACCTTAGCTGCAATGAGTATATATATATATATATATATATATATATGCAAGAGTGAGCAAAACAAAGGCTCACTTGGAATAACAATGAACAACAATAGCATAATAAATGCCAATGAATAAGATCATCAGAGATGAATAATACTATGTCAATGATAATCAAAACTGATATCAACATACAAAATGTAATTGAGGGTCACAAGACCACGAACTATGTCCACGGTTACAAGTAATCTTTCAACTTTAACCTAAACAATAACACTGTAGGGACTCCCCATATACGTAGGGTGATCAACCCTTCGTACCATGTATTGTGCACAAACATCTAAACGCATTGCGTAAAATAACTCCCCTATAATAGGGTTTTTCTTCACAGTTTTAGGTTACAAGTTTACACCAAAGAAAGGTTTGGATAAGCTTCAAGGGGAATTTAGAGTTTCACGATCATCAACTAAAGGATTAGTTGAATCAACAAAGGCTTAACAATACTATGAGTGATCAATAACAATTTAATGTAAAATAATTAAGAATCACAAGTGAACCAACTATACATTAAACTCATGCTTAGAAATAACTAAAAAGCATAAGCATTAAATTAAATAATAAACCTTGCTTGAACGATATTAAGTTAAGGCTATGATCTTTGTCAAATAAGGAATTGAATTACTGAACATACATTAACTGATAACAAGCTGGAAACAAAGCTTGCTCAACATGATAATAACTTGTGCAAAGTAAATGAAATATGACAGCTCAATATTGAGATTAGAGTTTAAGAAGTTGCATTCACTATAAAAGATTAAAACTAAAGATACTTGCTTAACTATAACAAGTTAGAATAAATCAAAAATGATTAGAATTCAAAACTTGCTCAAATAAAGTTAGGGTTAAAGCTTGATCAAATAAAATTTGAAGATAAAAGAACTTACTCAATTAAAGTTTAGGGTAAGGAACTTGCCTCGTGCGTAAGATATAAATTACAACTCACGTTCACCTACACACATTATTAGGATCACAATATCTATTAGATATACTAACATACACTTTCCAAAATAGAACTCACTTTTAGTTAAACTTGTTACTTTAGTACAAGTTTTACTTTACCATATGCATTTCAGAAATCACAAGTGTTAACTTCAAAACACTTATTCACAATTCATCGTGTACCTTAAATTAGAACGTATCGCTTTCAGAACTTACTAAATTTGGAATTACTAATCACATGATACAATTCTGTTTTAACCTCTTCATTACAGGTTTGTCACATCACCTATTCTGAGTCACCAAATATATGGTACAGAATACAAATATAATCTTAAATATACAACATGAGCTGTGAGTTTTAATACAAATATTGTCTTCTAGACAGTATTCAAACTCAAAATAAGTCCTCAATGCATTTATTATAACACTACTTCATAGAATAGTGAGGACTACTAATGCTATCATCTGGACCGTCACTCCGTTCCCCGACTAGTCCCTTCTATGTTCTCATTTCCTAAAGAGAACAATGAAAGTAAAAGGGTGAGCTCAACTAGCCCAGTAAGAAATATTATGACTAAGATAATGCAGAATAAATTATCTTTAGCCTTCAATAGTGTTAAACTGATAAAATACAATAGACATCAAATTTAACTGCAACGGAACAAGCAATCCATTAAAAGAGTCAAGTAGAGAATAAAAGCTACTATCTTTTATGAATTAAAAAGGTTTTTCATCACTTTTATCGCTGAGACTCAACTTAATAAATAATCCACATCATTCCTGCACTACGGCCAAGGATATTCATTAGTATCACAACCACAAATTATCCATACACTATGACCAAGGATATTCGTGTATTCATCAATGGTCATAATCATGCCAACAACTGTCCATCAATGCACTACGGGCCAAGGAGGACTTTTACCACTATCATTTGTAACATTACGGTCATGATTATACCGATTAATCCATTGTCATAATCATACCAAGTCCATCTATGCACTACAAGCCACAGATGACTTTCAACATAATATAAACATGAGGATGATGACAATGATATAAGAATTCAATAAAACAAGTTCAAGAATTAATTTATCCATGAACTAATAATGTCCAAATTGTCAACATGATCCTTCTTTATAGAGTAAAATTCAAGAATGGCCAGAAGAATATTTCCATGAAAAGATACTGGATGAAGCGCAAATATCAAGGATATTCCACTAATTTCATGGAGTATAGAAGTCCAAACATTAACCAACTGAGTATAATAAAGAATGAAATAACAAAAGAAATTGTAAGACCCCAACTTATTATTGATTCTTACATAAGAAGGCACTACTCAATAATTGTTACAATAGTTACTGTTCAATATTTTATTTTATTGAATCAATAATTGCTACGTTGATATTTTATATTATTGTTGTTTCAATCATTGTCACTACACAGTATTTTCATTATCAGATCAATAATTCATATTATTTGAATAATATTATTAGATAACATTATTAGCAATGTCTAGAAAGTTCTGTCTAAGGAGAGGTTTGGTCACCTAATTGCGCGTCAGTAAGGAGAAATCCTTATTGTAAAGCCCCCTCTTTCTTGGGAACTGCCTGGTTGTCGATATTGTGATTCTATAATATTATTTGTGAATAATTAATTATTGATTTATATGGTGAGAAAAATATTCATTTTATGTGGATATAGATGGAGAAAATTTTTAAGTGACAATTGTTGAAAAATTGATATTTTATCTTTTCTGATAAAATAATTCATTTAAATATATTATTATATTTTAATAATATAATAATGGTGATATTTTTATAATGAATGTGGAATATATGAATATATGAGGAGGAAGAGTATTTTTGTTACAAAAGTTGTTTAAAACATGTTAAACATGTCTGTGGGCCCATTTGTTGACTGAAATTTGATTATAGCCTGTAAAATCGCCCGTTTGTGGATTTCGGTCAATTTCTGTTTGGAATTTGGAAAAACTTAAACTTACAAAGTTGTAGAGAATGGAATTTACTATGGAAAAGACATAAGGTTTGAATTTTTCTGATAAGAGAGCTATTTATTATGAATTATTGAAGTTCTGAAGTTCCAGAATAATTGATTTTTGAAGTTTTAATTTTTTTTAATAAAAACATTTTTGTTCATTTGGTGGGCCCCACAAGTATTGTAAACATGCTTAATTCAGAAGTCTAAGGTTGGCGTAGAAAAGTTTATTTATATATTAATATTTTATTAAATTTTCTACTTTGGTGTTCTAAGCATTTTCCTATAAATAGGGTGCTTAGGTTAGAATTGAAAATCACACCAGAAACTGAAATTTTCTCTCTTTATATTATTGAGCGTATTCTTGTAAGTATTTTGAGACATTGAGTGTTACTATACGGTACAAGTTCCCTTCAGCATTATTATCCAGTATTCTAGTCAGACGTACTGTCTTTTTGAGGTAAGGGATGTTATTTTTTTTAAAATAATATTATTTCTTATAATATCATTATGCCGGATTATTGGTAAGATTTTTCTTATAAAATTCTTGTCTTTTAGTGTCGGGATTACTATTCACATATGCGATACTATTCGCGAATACGACACTATTCACAGAAAAATTAAATTTTAGTTTTTTGTCCAAAATATCTATTATGGATATTAGCTTTGATTGTATCCATGTTTTAATCATTCTTGAATTTTACTTCACTATGTTTATTTATGAAGTATTTTTGAACTCGGATTGTTTAAAATATGAATCCTTAATATTTGTTCTTTTGTTTCACTGGATTCGTTTTCTTTAAAATATTTTTCATTATCCTCAGTCCTAAATGATGATATTACTGAATATCTTTGGCCTGTAATGCAAAGATGGATGATTTTCTTATGAATATCTTTGGTCCGTAGTGCAAAGATGAACAGGTGTTGAGATGAACATGACCAACTGATGAATATCTTTGGCCTGTAGTGTAAGATGAATATTTGATTGAAGATGTATATTGATTGATGTTACAGGGATAAAATATTGACGATGGACTTATAAATTCATAGATAATAGTAGATTTCATTCTCTACGTAACTCTTCTATGAATTATTATTTTCGCTATGAATATTGATCTGAAACTTGTTGTCTATTTTATTTTATCAGATTTTTCCCTGTTGAAGACTAACGATAATTTGTTCTATATTATCTTAGTCATAATATTCTTTACTGGGCTAGTTGAGCTCACCCTTTTCCTTTTTGTTCCATTTTTCTTCTCAAGAGGCGAGAATATAGCGAGTTCTAGTCGGGGTGTGGAATGATGGATCTAGAAAGTTGTCTTATTAGTCCTCACCATTTTTGTAAAATAATTTACCAATAATTATAATGAGGACTTATTTGGGTGTGAATATTGTCTAGATGACAATATTTGTATTTAAACTCACAGTTTATATGTTGTATTAATAAAGTTGTAGTTTTTTCTGTACCATGTTATTGACGACTCAAAATGGGTGATGTATAACAATTTTGGGGGCGTCACAGTTGGTATCAGAGCTTAGGGATATGATCTCTGGCGGAGATCGGGGAATAGAACTAGGAGAGGAGAGACGAGCAAAAACTTCGCTAGTGTGTCTTACCTAAGCTTATTTGTTGGGTGGTCAGTATATAGGGATATTATGTGATATTTGATTTCTTTAATTAACTCTTTTTTATGGCAGTATTTAAGAATTTCGACTGAGAATGATAACAGTGGAGTAAATGAGACCATGGAGACACCTTTACTCACAAACGAGGAGAACGTGCAATAGGCTGGCAATGTTCCTCCTATGAACAACACCACTGAGCAAATGATGAATGACAGGATGTTTATAAGCTTTTTGCAGTTCATGTAAAATCAGACGAGGGAGACTCGTGCACAAAATACAGGTGGAAATGATAACAACGCACGATTTGTCATAGCCAAGCAGTTCAAAGAGTTGGGACCACAAGAATTCTGGGGAAAGCCGGGTCCGATTAAGGCAGAAACGTGGGTCAAACAAATTACCAAGATATTCGATGTCTTGGGATACATGGAGGAACATAAGGTTCCATTCACCACCTTTATGTTTCGTAATGAGACCGATTACTAGTGGGAATCTGTGAAGCATACCCATCAAGCCGCACTCAGCATGTCTTGGGAGACGTTTCAGAAACTGTTCAATGACAAGTACTTTCCTAAAAGTATTCATCATATGAAGGAAGTATAGTTTATAGATTGGAATAAAATAACATGACAGTGTCCTAGTACGAGGCGAAGTTTGTAGAGTTATTCAGGTTTGCACCTCATTTGGTGGAGAATGAGGAACGTATGACGCGGTTGTTTCTAAGAGGTTTGAAACCCGACATACGTCAATATCTCATTTCTCATAAATTTTTTCTCTATTCAGATGTTCTCAACAGGGCTCAATTATTAGAGCGAGATAACGAGTACGGTCAACCGACGGACCACAACCAGGATCATACCGGTGACAGCAATCATCAGATCAACGATAACTAGCGGAGAAAGAAAAATACAGACAAAAGCGACAACCACTCTGGTGGTAATCATGGCCATGAGAATAAAAGAACCGAGTCGGGAGGAGATTTTAAAACGAGGAGATTCAATAATGACCATGTGAAGACGTCAGCGCCAGTAGCAACTGGTTCTAAGGGAGGAGAACGACGACCGGTCGTATGCTATAAATGTGGAAAAGAGGGACATATTAGCCCAAACTGCCCACAACAGTTCAAGGTATGCTATAATTGTAGAAAAGAAGGACATATCGCTCGAGATTTTACAGTAGCGAAACCAAGTCCAGCGGGGATGGTGACCCAAAAGGCTGTCCCAGAAAAGTCAAAGTCAACGGTTCCTAGAATAGCATTTTTCGTGACTGGTCAAAATGCGAGGAACCCAAACGAGGTGATCAAGAGTAAGCTAATCATAAATTCTTGCGAAGTTTATACCTTACTAGATACCGGTGCTACCCATTCATTTATCTCTCCTGCTTGTGCTCAATGTTTAAACTTAACTCCGGAGAAATTAGACTTTAATATATCTGTGGAGACTCTGTTAGGAGAAACTTTCATCACATCCACTATTTATAAATCTTGTTTAATCCAAGTTGGCACCATCACATTACCTGTTGACTTTATCTCTTTAAAGATACTTGCTTTTGATGTGATTTAAGGGATTGATTGGTTAACTACTCATCATGCCAAAAATGATTGTTTTCGTAAGGTTGTTAGTTTTCATATTCCTAACCAACCTGTTGTACAAATTCAAGCAACCAAACCATTAAAATCAATCATTGTCATATCAAATCATAAAGCTATTCGTTTATTGAAAAACGGATGTCAAGCTTTCTTAGCCCATGTTATGGATTTGAATAAAGACACGTCAGATTTGAATAATATTCCTGTTGTTAGTAAATTTCCTGACGTATTTCCTGAAGAGCTTCCCGATCCACCCCCAGAATGTGAAGCTGAATTCTTTATTGATCTTGAACTTGGTACAAAGCCCATTTCTATAACCCCATATCGAATGGCTCCTATTGAACTTCAGGAGTTAAAAGTCCAACTACAGGAATTGTTGGACATCGATTCCATTCATCCTAGTACATCTCCTTTGGGTGCTCCTATTTTATTTGTAAAGAAGAAAGACGGGAGTATGCGACTTTGTATTGACTACCGGGAATTGAACCATGTCACTATCAAGAATTGGTGTCCGCTACCTCGTATTGATGACCTGTTTGACCAGTTATAAGGAGCACAATTATTTTCATAGATCGATCTTCGTTCTAGATATTATCAGCTGAAGATTAGAACTGAGAATATTCCAAAGACTGCCTTCAGAACTCGGTACGGGCATTATGAATTTTTAGTCATGTCTTTTGGATTGACTAATGCTCCTGCGGCTTTCATGGATATGATGAACCAAGTATTCAAGGATTATTTGGATCAGTTCGTTGTTGTCTTTATTTATAACATTCTCATATATTCCAAAAGCTGTGAAGATCATGAGCACCATTTGAAGTTGGTACTGCAAAGGCTTCGTGAAAACAAGTTATATGCCAAGTTGAAGAAATGCGAGTTCTGGCTTGAGAAAGTAGCATTCCTTGGGCATGTGGTGTCAAAACTTGGAGTATCTGTCGACCCGGCGAAGATTGAAGCAATATAAAGTTGGGAGCAACAGAAGTCAGTGACCGAAGTACGTAGCTTTCTGGGCCTAGTTGCTTATTATCAGAGATTTGTGGAAGGATTTTCTCGAATCGCTACACAGTTAACTCAACTGACTAGGAAAGATACAAAATTCATATGGAGCGAGGAATACGAAAAGAGTTTTCAAGAGCTTAAGAGGAAACTCATTTTGGCACCTGTTCTAACAATACCATCTGGTTCGAATGGATTTGTTATTTACAGCGATGCTTCGGGCAAAGGGTTAGGGTGTGTTCTTATGCAACATGGGAAAGTCATAGCCTATGCCTCGCGACAACTTAAAGAGTATGAGAGGAATTATCCTACTCTTGATCTAGAGTTGGCAGTAGTCGTATTCGCGCTAAAGATCTGGAGGGACTATCTATATGGGGAGAAAGTGGAGATATATTCAGACCATAAAATCCTCAAATATTTCTTCACCCAAAAGGAACTTAACATGCGGCAATGACGTTAGCTCGAGCTGTTGAAAGATTATGAGCACACCATTCAATACCATCCTGAAAAAGCAAACGTGGTAGCTGACGCGTTGAGTAGAAGATCATATGCAGGAATGAGTGTGATGATGTCAAGTATACGCATAGAACCAACTTTAATCGATAAAGTTAAAGTTGCTCAAGCCACCGACCCGGAGCTGATGCGTATGAAGAAGAAAGTATATGAAGGTGCTATTCCAGAAGTGAGAATCGATGAAAAAGGAATACTTCGAGTCCACTCCAGACTTTGTGTTCCTAACGACTCTGATTTGAAGTACAAGATCATGACGGAGGCATATAATACACCATTTGCAATCCATCCTAGAAGTACCAAAATGTATCGTCATCTTCGACATACATTTTGGTGGAACAATATGAAGAGAGAGATTGTAAGGTTTATCTCGAGGTGTCTAATTTGTCAACGTGTAAAGGCGGAGCATCAAGTACCTAAGGGTCCGTTGCAACCACTTGAGATTCCAAAATGGAAGTGGGAACACATTACCACGGATTTCGTTACGGGTCTTCCCACGGTTTTTCAAGGTATAAATGTTATTTGGGTTATTGTTGATAGATTAATCAAGTCTGCACATTTCTTGCCGATACGGGAGACTTATTCCCTTGAACGTCTTACCCGTATGTACATAAATGAGATTGTGAGAATGCATGGCATGCCAGTATCCATAGTTTTGGATCGTGAACGAAGATTTAATTCATGATTTTGGGTTAGTTTGAAAAAAGCTATGGGCACGGATTTACGATTCAGTTCGGCATACCATCCTCAAACAGACGGACAATCAGAGAGGATTATTCAAACTCTTAAAGATCTATTAAGACTCTATGTCCTAGACTTAAAAGGGAGTTAGGATAAGTATTTACCATTGGTGGAATTCTCCCACAAAAATAGTTATCAGATAAGTATAGGTGTGGCTCCATTTGAAGCATTATATGAACGAAAGTGTCACTTTCCAATATGTTGGGATGAGGTGGGTGAAACAACATTATTGGGACCAGAGTTGGTATGTATGACAATAGAAAAGATCCAAATGATTCGACAACGTATACAAATGGCACAAGGTCGACAAAAGAGTTTTGCGGATCTTCGTCGAAAAGACGTGGAATTTAGTATTGGGGATCATGTATTGTTGCGTGTTGCCCCATGGAAGGGAGTTACAAGATTCGAGAAGAGAGAAAAGCTTAATCCATGATTTATTGGTCCATTTGAGATTCTTGACCGAGTAGGAAATGTAGCCTATAGACTCGCATTACCTCCAAGTATATCTCGTGTTCATAATGTTTTTCGTATATCTATGCTTTGTAAATATGTGAAAGACCCGAACCATGTTATTGAGTTAGAACCAGATGAGACAGCCGAAGACTTAACGTACGAGGAGGTACCTGTCAAGATCTTGGATAGGAAGGAGCATGTCTTACGTACAAAGGTCATACTACAAGTCAAAGTTTTGTGGAGGAATCATGCTATTAAGGAAATGACCTGGGAGTTAGAAACGGAAATAAAAGCGAGGTATCCTCACCTTTTCAAAACACCAGGTACGTACGTCAATTTCGAGGATGAAATTTCATAAGGAGAGGAGGTTGTAAGACACCAACTTATTATAAATGAAATTAAATTTCCTCTATTTTATATTTTTTTGAAATAGTAAGGGTTGATTTGATTAATGTGGTTAGTTATGGGTAAAATGCGCAAATATTTTAAATAAACAAGTGGTTATAAAATATTCATTGTTGTCGGGGAATATTTGTTTGGTCATGGAATATTCTTACAGTCGGGGAATATTCGTACGACGGTACAGCCTTGTGTGGGCCCCATAACGAAAAGAGATTGGATGAAGAAAACGACAAATATAAGTTGTTTATAAATAACGGCGTAGTTATTACCGTTAATACTGTTGAAATACACGATGGTTAAAACACAGTAGCACACTATATTGCACCAATTATTGATTCTTACGTAAGAAGGCACTACTCAATAATTGTTACAATAGTTACTGTTCAATATTTTATTTTATTGATTTAATAATTGCTACGTTGATATTTTATATTATTGTTGTTTCAATAATTGTCACTACACAGTATTTTCATTATCAGATCAATAATTCATATTATTTGAATAATATTATTAGATAACATTATTGTCAATGTCTAGAAAGTTCTGTCTAAGGAGAGGTTTAGTCACCTAATTGCGCGCCAGTAAGGAGAAATCCTTATTAGAAAGCCCCCTCTTTCCTGAGAACGGCCTAGTTGTCGATATTGTGATTCTATAATATTATTTGTAAATAATTAATTTTTGATTTATATGGTAAGAAAAATATTCAATTTATGTGGATATAGATGGAGAAAATTTTAAAGTTACAATTGTTGAAAAATTAATATTTTATCTTTTCTGATAAAATAATTCATTTAAATATATTATTATATTTTAATAATATAATAATGGTAATATTTTTACAATGAATGTGGGATATATGAATATATGAGGAGGAAGAGTATTTTCGTTGTAAAAGTTGTTTAAAACATGTTAAACATGTCTGTGGGCCCATTTCTTGACTAAAATTTGATTATAGCCTGTAAAATTGTCCGTTTGTGGATTTCGGTCAATTTCTGTTTGGAATTTGGAAAAACTTAAACTTACAAAGTTGTAGAGAATGAAATTTACTATGGAAAAGACATAAGGTTTGAATTTTTCTGATAAGAGGGCTATTTATTATGAATTATTGAAGTTCCGAAGTTCTAGAATAATTGATTTTTGAAGATTTAATTATTTTTTTAATAAAAACGTTTTTTGTGCATTTGGTTGGCCCCACAAGTATTGTAAACATGCTTAATTTAGAAGTCTAAGGTTGTCATAAAAAATTTTATTTATATATTAATATTTTATTAAATTTTCTGCTTTGGTGTTCTAAGCATTTTCCTATAAATAGGGTGCTTAGGTTAGAATTGAAAATCACACCAAAAACTAAAGTTTTCTCTGTCTATATTATCGAGCGTATTGTTGTGAATATTTTGAGACTTTGAGTGTTGCTATACGGTATAAGTTCCCTTCAGCACTATATCCAGTATTCCAATCAGAAGTACTATCTTTTCGAGGTAAGGGATGTTATTTTTTTAAAATGATATTATTTCTTCTAAAATTATTATGTCGGATTATTAGTAAGATTTTTCTTGTGAAATTCTTGCCTTCTAGTGTCGGGGTTACTATTCACGCATACAATACTATTCACGTATACGACACTATTCACGAATACGGCACTATTCACAGAAAAATTAAATTTAGTTTTTTGTCCAAAATATCTATTGTGGATACTAGCTTTGATTGTATCCATGTTTTGATCATTCTTGAATTTTACTTCACTATGTTTATTTATGAAGTATTTTTGAAATCGGATTGTTTAAAGTACGAATCCTTAATATTTGTTCTTTTGTTTCACTGGATTCGTTTCTTTAAAATATTTTTCATCGTTCTCAATCCTAAATGATGATATTACTGAATATCTTTGGCCTATAGTGCAAAGATGGTTGATTTTCTTATGAATATCTTTGGCCCGTAGTGCAAAGATGAACATGTGTTGAGATGATCATGACCAACTGATGAATATCTTTGGCCTGTAGTGCAAAGATGAATATTTGATTGAAGATGTATATTGATTGATGTTACAAGGGTAAAATATTGATGATGGACTTATAAATTTATAGATAATAGTAGATTTCATTCTCTACGTAACTCTTCTATGAATTATTATTTTCGCTGTGAATATTGATCTAAACTTGTTGTGTATTGTATTTTATCAGATTTTTCCCTGTTGAAGACTAACCATAATTTGTTCTATATTATCTTAGTCATAATATTCTTTACTGGGCTAGTTGAGCTCACCCTTTTCCTTTTTGTTCCATTTTTCATCTCAGGAGGCGAGAATATAGCGAGTTCTAGTCGGGGTGTGGAATGATGGATCTAGAAAATTGTCTTAGTAGTCCTCACCATTTTTATAAAATAAAGTACCAATAATTATAATGAGGACTTATTTGGGTGTGTATATTGTCTAGATGGCAATATTTGTATTTAAACTCACAGTTTATATGTTGTATTAAAAAAGTTGTAGTTATTTCTCTACCATGTTATTGACGACTCAAAATGGGTGATGTATAACTATTTTTGGGGCGTCACAGAAATCACCAGGCATACGTTAGACCGCACAGAATAATAAATAACAGAACCAGGTCATGCGTAAACGCATAGACATGATATTCTAACAGAATAATAAATAATGGAACCAGGTCATGCGTAAACACACAGACAGGATATTCCAATAGAATAATAAACAACGAAACCAGGTCATGCGTAAACGCACAGACAGGATGTTCCAACAGAAAAAAAATATTACTGAACCAGGTCATGTGTAACATACAGATATGATGTTCCAACAGAATAATAAAAAATGGAATAACAGAAGAATTTCACCATGTATGTGGTACTTCGCATAGACAGGCTATTCCAACATAATGATAAAGAATGGAATAACAGAAGAATTTCACCAAGTATAAGGTAGACCGCGTATACAGGCTATTCCAACAGAATAATAAAGAATGGAATAACATAAGTTTTCTTCATGAATAAGAAAGAATTAATACCCCTTACCTTAAAAAGAAGGGTACTTGATATAGGAGTAGTGAAGTAGCAGAATACTTTTCTTCTTTCTCTCTATAGTTTCTCTCTCTAGAGTTTCAGTGAATTCGTAAGAAATAATGAAGGAATGAGTTTCTATTTATAGGAGAATGGACTGAATAGTAACTAATTCATGAACGGTCCAAATTGATTTACTTTTAAACGGACGGTCCATATTGATTTACTATGCAGTATTAATAAAATATTCTAATAAAACAAAATTTTTTAAATAAAATATGTTATATATATTATATATATTAAATATATATATATATATAACATGTGCCAAAAAAAAATCACGAGATACACTCCCGTGATCAATATTTTCCTTACTTTACCAAATTATCAACAAAGTTATATATATATATATATATATATATATATATATATATATATATATATATTCAGAAATGATCAAGAGTAGAATTCTTAAGTAGTAGAATGCCATAAATAATAGAATTTTATTAAAACGACGTAGTTTTGATAAGATGCGGTGGCATTTTTGTAAATACGCGGTGGCATGGTATTTACAAAAATACCACCGCGTCTTATCAAATCTACGTCGTTTTGATAAAGTTCTATTATTTAAGAGAGTTCTACTACTTAAGAGGTCTACTCTTGATCCTGTCTGTATATATATATATATATATATATATATATATATATATATATAATAACCTTAATAATATATAATCCAATTCCTTTTGATTTCCCGAGAAGCATCCCATTATTCTACCAACATGTGGGCAACACTTGTTCTACTTATGGCCCCCCACCAATATTATATATATATATATATATATATATATATATATATATATATATATATATATATATATATATATATACACTGAATAACTTCCTACCGATTATTTTAAAAAATGGGTAAATGGGGGTCCAACTAATAGCAAAACTTACAACAAATACTTCATAAAAATTCCTTCAATATTTTTAACAACATTTATCATCATTATTATAATTCACAATATTAATCGACCAGGTCGTTCCCAGAAAAGAGGGGGCTTTTCAATAAGGATTTCTCTCTATTGGCGCGCAATAAGGTGACCAAACCTCTCCTTGGCAGAAATTCTAGACATCGTTAATATTACAAATAATATTAATAACTCTGTCATCTCAAATATTGATTTAATAATATATAAAATATCGACAATAATTGAATCAAATAACGTGAGATACTATGCAACAATTACTGAAGTAATAATTGAACAAAACTGAGTGACTTCTCACGTAAACATCAATAATCAATACCGTGTGCTACTATGCAATCACGCGTATTACTGTACTTTTACTATCGAATAGTTCAACAGTTTTAACTGAAAAACTTCCGCCATTATTTTCATAAAAATATTTTTGTCATTTTTCCAATCCTACAATAATTCGTTGTGGGGTCAACCAACGATTGTTCCTTCATACGAATATTTCCTGTTAAATTGAATATTTCCCGACCAATCGAATATTATATAACAACTTGCGTAATTTGCAAAATTTATAAATATTACCCATAATTATAATATTATATCAAATTCATTCCATAATATTTAAAAATGATATTTATAGAAAAATTATCCTTATTAAAAAGTTGGGGTCTTACAACACTGTGACGCCCCCAAAAATAGGTATACATCACCTATTCTTAGTCGCCAAATACATGATACAGAATACAAATACAATCTTAAATATACAACATGAGCTGTGAGTTTTAATACAAATATTGTCTTCTAGACAATATTCAAACTCAAAATAAGTCCTCAATGCATTTATTATCACACTACTTCATAGAATAGTGAGGACTACTAATGCTATCATCTGGACCGTCACTCCGTTCCCCGACTAGTCTCTGCTACGTTCTCATTTCCTGAAGAGAACAATGAAAGTAAGAAATATTATGACTAAGATAATGCAGAATAAATTATCGTTAGCCTTTAACTGCAGCGGAACAAGCAATCCATTAAAAAGTCAAGTAGAGAATAAAATCTACTATCTTTTATGATTTAAAAAGGTTTTTCATCACTTTTATCGCTGAGACTCAACTTAATAAATAATTCACATCATTCCTGCACTATGGCCAAGGATATTTATTAGTATCACAACCACAAATTATCCATGTACTACGGCCAAAGATATTCGTGTATTCATCAATGGTCATGATCATGCCAACAACTGTCCATCAATGCACTACGGGCCAATGAGGACTTTTACCACATTATTTGTAACATTACAGTCATGATTATACCGATTAATCCGTGGTCATAATCATACTAAGTCTATCTATGCACTACAGGCCACAGATGACTTTCAACATAATATAAACATGAGGATGATGACAATGATATAAGAATTCAATAAAACAAGTTCAAGAATTAATTTATCCAGGAACTATTAACGTCCAAATTGTCAACGCGATACTTCTTTGTAGAGTAAAATTCAAGAATGCTCAGAAGAATATTTCCATGAAAAGATACTGGATGAAGCGGAAATATCAAGGATATTCCACTAATTTCATGGAGTATAGAAGTCAAAACTTTAACCAACTGAGTATAATAAAGAATGGAATAACAAAAGAAATCACCAGGCATGCGTTAGACCGCACAGACAGGTTATTCTAATAGAATAATAAATAACAGAACCAGGTCATGCGTAAATGTACAGACAGGATATTCCAATATAATAATAAATAATGGAACCAGGTCATGCGTAAATGCACAGACATGATATTCCAACAGAATAATAAACAACGGGACCAGGTCATGCGTAAATGCATAGACATGATGTTCCAATAAAATAATAAATAATGGAACCAGGTCATGCGTAACGCACAGACAGGATGTTCCAACAGAATAATAAAAAATGGAATAATAGAAGAATTTCACCATGTATGCGGTACTTCACATAGACAGGTTATTCCAACATAATGATAAAGAATGGAATAACAGAAGAATTTCGCCAAGTATAGGGTAACCCGCATATACATGTTATTCCAACAGAATAATAAAGAATGGAATAACAGAAGTTCTCTTCATGAATAAGAAAGAAATAATACCCCTTACCTTAAAAAGAAGAGTACTGGATATAAGAGTAGTGAAGTAGCAGAATACTTTTCTTCTTTCTCTCTATAGTTTCTCTCTCTAGAGTTTCAATGAATTCGTAAGAAATAATGAAGGAATGAGCTTCTATTTATAGGAGAATGGACTGAATAGTAACTAATTCATGAACGGTCAAGATTGATTTACTTTTAAACGGACGGTCCATATTGATTTACTATGCAGTATTAATAAAATATTCTAATAAAATAAAATCTTTTAAATAAAATATATTATATATATTATATATATATATATATATAACATGTGCCAAAAAAAATCACGGGATACACTCCCATGATCAATATTTTCCTTCCTTCACAAAATTGTCAACAAAGTTATATATATTTATATATATATATATAAGCTTGATAATACACCCTCCCATCCAAGCAATCCAATTCCTTTTGATTTCCTAAGAACTATCCCATTATTCCACCAACATGTGGGCAACACTTGCCCTACTTATGGCCCCCCACCAATATTATATATATATACACTGAATAACTTCCTACCGATTATTTTGAAAAATGGGTAAATGGGGGTCCAACTAATAAACAAAATTTACAACAAATACTTCATAAAAATTCCATCAATATTTTTAACAACATTTATCATCATTATTATAATTCACAATATTTATCGATTTGGTCGTTCCCAGGAAAGATGGGGCTTTCCAATAAGGATTTCTCCCTATTGGCGCGCTAATTACGTGACCAAACCTCTCCTTGGCAGAACTTCTAGACATCGTTAATATTGCAAATAATAATATTAATAACATTGTCATCTCAATTATTGATTTAATAATATATAAAATATCGACAATAATTAAATCAAATAACGTGAGATACTATGCAACAATTACTGAAGCAATAATTGAACAAAACTGAGTGACTTCTCACGTAAGCATCAATAATCAATACCGTGTGCTACTATGCAACCACGCGTATTACTATACTTTTACTACCGAGTAGTTTAAAAATTTTAACTGTAAAACTTCCGCCGTTATTTTCATAAAAATATTTTTGTCATTTTCTTAATTCGACAATAATTCCATTGTGGGGTCCACCAATGATTGTGTCGTCGTACGAATATTTCCTGTTAAAACGAATATTCCCCGACCAATCAAATATTATATAACAACTTGCGTACTTTGCAAAATTTAGAAAAATCATCTTTATTAAAAAGTTGGGGTCTTACAACCTCACCTTCTTATGAGATTTCGCCATCGAAATTAGGGTACATACCTAGTATGTCGAAAAGGTAAGGATATCCTAATTTCATTTTAGATTCTAACTTCCAGGTCATTTCCTCAACATCGTGGTTTCTCCATAAAACTTTGACTTCAGGTATAACCTTGGAGCGTAGAATATGTTCCTTCTTATCCAAGATTTGAACAGGAACCTCTTCATACGTCAAATCTTCCGCTATTTTGTTCGGTTCTAACTCAATAATGTGGTTTGAGACTTCCACATATTTACGTAACATGGATATAAAAAAATGTTATGAACACGAGACATACTTGGAGGTAAAGCGAGTCTATACTCCATAGTTCCTACTCGATCGAGGATTAAAAATGGGCCAATGAATCAAGTATTGAGCTTTCCACTCTTTCCAAATCTCGTAACTCCTTTCCATGGAGCAACATGTAACAAAACATGATCTCCAATATCGTATTCCATGTCCATTCGATGAAGATCAACATAACTCTTTTGTCGATCTTGTGAGATTTTTATACGTTGTCGTATCATTAGAATCTTTTCTGTAGTCATACGTAACAAATCCGGTACCAACAATGTTGCTTCACCAACCTCATCCCAGCATACTGGAGAACGACACTTTCTTCCATACAACGCTTCTAATGGAGCCATGCCAATACTTGCTTGGTAGCTGTTGTTGTAGGAAAACTCCACCAATGGTAGGAACTTGTCCCAACTTCCCTTGAAGTCAAGGACATAGAGTCTTAATAAATCTTCAAGAGTTTGAATAGTCCTCTCTGATTGTCCGTCCGTCTGAGGATGATATACCGAACTAAATCGTAAGTCCGTGCCCATAGCTTTTTGCAAACTAACCCAAAATCATGAAGTGAATCTTGGGTCTCGATCAGAAACTATGGATACTAGCATACCATGTAGTCTTATAATCTCGTTTATGTACATACGAGCAAGACGTTCAAGTGTATAAGTTTCTCGTATTGGTAAAAAATGAGCAGACTTGGTCAATCTATCAACAATGACCCAAATTACATCTATGCCTTGAGAAACCTTGGGAAGACCAGTAACGAAATCCATGGTAATGTGCTCCCACTTCCATTCTGGAATTTCAAGTGGTTGCAATGGACCTTTTGGTACTTGATGCTCTGCCTTGACTCGTTGATAAGTTAGACACCTTGAGATAAACAGTGCTATCTCTCTCTTCATATTACTCCACCAAAATGTATGATGAAGATTAGGATACATTTTGGTACTCCCAAGATGGATCGCAAATTGTGTGTTTTGTGCCTCCACCATGATTTTATACTTTAAATCAGGGTCGTTAGGAACACAAAGTCTGAAGTTGACTAGAAGTATTCCTTGTTCATCGATTCTTGCTTTTGGCATAGCAGCTTCTTGCACTTTCTTCCTCATACGCATCAGCTCTAGATCTGTAACTTGAGCAGCTTTAACTTTATCAATTAAAGTCGGTTCTACTCGTATATTATCCATCATCACATGGGTCCCTAGAGTCTTTAACTCTATCTCCATCCTTTGCAAGTCACACAAAATGGGCCTTTGCGTTGTCAATATCGCACTCGTACCCGCATATGATCTTCTACTCAAGGCGTCAGCTACCATCGTTCGCTTTTCCAAGATGGTATTGGATGGAATGATCAGAATCTTTCAACAGTTCAAGCCAACGTCGTTGTCGCATGTTGAATTCCTTTTGAGTGAAGAAATATTTGAGGCTTTTATGATCTGTAAAGATCTCCACTTTCTCCCCATACAAGAAATGCCTCCAAATTTGAAGTGCGAAAACAACAACTGCCAACTCTAGATCATGATTAGGATAATTCCTCTCATATTCTTTGAGTTGTCGAGAGGCATAGGCTATGACTTTCCCATGTTACATGAGAACACATACTAACCCTTTGCCCGAAGCATCACTGTAAATGACAAATCCCTTCGAGCCAGATGGTATTATCAGAACAGGTACTGAAATGAGTCTCCTCTTGAGTTCTTGAAAACTCTTCTCACATTCCTCGTTCTAACCAAATTTGTATCTTTCTGAGTCAGCTGAGTTAATGGAGTAGCGATTCGAGAAAATCCTTCTACGAATCTCCGATAATAACCAGCTAAGCCGAGAAAGCTACGTACTTCGGTCACTGATTTAGGTTGCTCCCAGATTTGAATAACTTCAATCTTTGTTGGGTCAACAGATATTCCATGACTTGATACTACGTGCCCAAGGAATTCTACTTCCTCAAGTCAGAACTCGTATTTCTTTAACTTGGCATAAAGCTTATATTCACGAAGCTTTTGGAGTATCAGCCTCAAGTATTGCTCATGATCTTCACTGGCTTTTGGAATAAATAAGGATGTCATCAAGAAAGACGACCACAAAGTGATCCAAATATTCCTTGAATACTCGGTTCATTATATCCATGAAAGCAGCAGGAGCATTAGTCAATCCAAAAGACATGACTAGTAATTTATAATGCCCGTACCGAGTTCCGAAAGCCGTCTTTGGAATGCCATTGGTTCTAATCTTCAATTAGTGATATCCAGAACTGGAGATCAATCTTTGAAAAGAATTTGGCTCCTTGTAACTGGTCAAACATGTCATCAATACGTGGCAATGGGTACCTATTTTTGATGGTGACATGATTCAACTCCCGATAATCAATACAAAGTCGCATACTCCCATCATTCTTTTTCACGAATAGAATAGGAGCACCCCAAGGAGAAGTACTAGGACGAATAAAGCCAATGTCTAATAATTCCTGTAGTTGGGTCTTTAACTCCTGAAGTTCAATAGGAGCCATTCGATATAGGGCTTTGGAAATGGGTTTTTTTACCGGGTTCAAGGTCGATACAAAATTCAATTTCACGCTCCGGGTGTAGGCCAAAAAGTTCTTCAGGGAATACGTCAAGAAATTTATTAACAATAGAAATATCATTCAAAACTGACGTATTTTTTTAGATCCGTGACATGAGCTAAGAAAGCTTGACATCCGTTTTCAATAAACGAATAGCTTTATGGCTTGAGATGACAGTGATTGATTTTAATGGTTTGGTTGCTTGAATTCGCATAATAGGTTGGTTAGGAATATGAAAACTAACAACCTTACGAAAATAATCAATTTTTGCATGATGAGTAGTTAACCAATCAATCCCTAGAATCACATCAAATACAAGTATTTTCAATGAAATAAGATCGACAGGTAATGTGAGGGTACCGATTTGAACCAAATAAGACTTATAAACAGTGGATGTAATGAAGGTTTCTCCCAATAGGAGTTTCAACAGATAAGTCAAAGTCTAATTTCTCCGGAGTCAAATTTAAACGTTGAGCGCAAGTAGGAGAAATAAAAGAATGGGTAGAACCGGTATCAAATAAGGTATATACTTTGCTAGAGTTTATGATAAGCTTACCCGTGATGACCTCGTTCGGATTCCTTGCTTTTTGGGAGGTCACGCCAAACGCTCTCCCTTGAACTACTAGTTTTATTTTGTCTGGGACGACCTTTGATGCCTCCATTCCCAGCTGGACTTGTCTTCAATGCACAAAAAAATAGGGCCAGGTGACCTCGTACACAATTGTAACATGCTTTGGATGGAATCGCGCAGTTTGGACTGACGTGTCACTCTCCTCCACATTTGAAGCATATGATAGGTGGTCGTTCGCCTTCCTTAACGACAAGTGATGATGCTGACGTCTTTCCATCATTGTTGAATCTTCTCTTCTTGAAATATCCATTCTTATTATTTTGGCTATGATTACCACCGAAGTGGTTACCATTTCAGGCATGTTGATTCCCTCCACGCTTATTGTCACCGCTTTGATGACTGTTATCACTGGTATTATCATTTTTCCAGCTGCTCTCTTTTGGTTGGGTTGACTCATTATCGCACTCCAATAACTGAGTCCTATTAACAACATCTGAATACAAACATTTTATGGGAGATAAGATATTGACGTATCTCGAGTTTCAAACCTCTTAGAAACATTCGTGTCATTCTCTCCTCATTATCAACCAAATGAGACGCAAACCGGGACAACTCAGCAAACTTGGCTTCGTATTGCGACACGGTCACGTTGTTTTGCTCCAGCTTGATGAACTCTACCAATTTCATGTGACAAATACTTTCGGGAAAGTACTTGTCGTTGAAATGTTCTTGGAACTTCTCCCAAGACATCTTCAGTGCGGCAGGTTGAGTACGCTTTACAGATTCCCACCAGTAATCTGCCTTTGCCCGCAACATGAAGGTGACAAAGGGAACCTTTTGCTCCTCAGAGCATCCCAAGACATCAAATATCTTGTTGATCTGCTTTATCCACGTCTCCGCCTTAAGTGGTTTTGGCTCTCCAAAAAACTCCGGTGGTCCCAATTCCTTGAACTACTTAGCGGTGACCGTTCGAGAATTGCTAGTGTTTCCACCTGCATTTTGGACAGGAGCCGTTCTAGCTTGATGTTGCATGAATTGCATAAAGCCTCTGAACATTCCATTGTTCATCATCTGGTCCAAGTTGTTGTTTGCTTGAGGATTGTCGCCTTTTTGATGCACATTATCCTGATTATTGATCAGTGGAGACTCAACGGTCTCCTGTGCTCCATTGATGTTCTCAACATTCTCGGATGTCATTTTCAAATACTGCCACAAAACAAGGGTTAATTAATATATCACATATTATCCCTATACTATGACCGACCAATTAAATACCAAATAAACTTAGGTAGGTCATACTAACGAAGGAATTCCCCGTCTCTCCCCTCCTAGTTCTTGTCTCACATCTTAGTCATGGATCATATTTCTAAACTTTGATACCGACTGTGACGCCCCAAAAATAGGTATAGGCCACCCATCTTGGGTCGCCAGAAAAATACACTAAAAAAACTTTATTTATACAACTGTCGTGCAAAATATGACGACACATATACTGTGAATTTCAATACAAATTTTGTAACGTATATAATACGACAATATTCATACTCAAATTATTACAATGCCATTTAAAGTACATCATCAAATATTTCAAGTCCCCAAAGGAACACGAGAAGATTTCTGTCCTCCTCATTCTAATGGAGTGCATTTTTGACGCTTCCAAATTCGATTTCGCCTCACCCTATTATTGTTCACCAAAATTAAATATTAAATGATGTATAAAATATGGCACACACATTTTAAGTTCTCAGTACAATTATTATGCCACACCGTTTCATAATTTTATTAGGATTGTGACTAATTTGCAACACCACTTTATACCCATGTTGTCTCTGCTTGTCACATCTACACTTTTATTACTTGGAAGGGGTGGTGAAGTAAAAGGGTGAGTACAAATAGCCCAGTAAATAATATCATGACTTAAGATAATTAAATTATCAAAACAATTCAGTTATTTAGAACATATGGTAGAAGATAAAAGTTTTTAACCATAATAGCAGCGGAATCAATAATCCATTAGAAGAGTCAAGTAGAACATAATGTTTACTATCTCTTCTAGATTAAAAATCCATTGTTAATATTTCATTCTTGTAATACTCATCAACAGTTCTTTGTTATACCCAAGACAAAGAGAACTCTCATCACCTGTCTTCACCTGAACCACAACAGATTATAATTAAATCACAATTCATATTTATAATCAGGTAAATCAACAGTCCATCTTTGCAATACAAGCCTAAGACATACAACTGTAAAATCAATAACAAATAGTCCATCTTTGCAATACAGGCCAAAGATATACAACTGTAAAACTAATAACCAACAGTCCATCTCTGCAATACATGCCAAAGATATACAACTGTAAAACCAATAACGCTGAGACTCAACATAATAGTATCACGACACTACGAGCCAATGATATTCATGTTTTCAATTACGGTCATTATCATGCCAACAACTGTCCATCAATACACTACGGGCCAATGAGAACTTTTACCACATCATTTGTAACATTACGGTCATGATTATACCGATTAATCCCTAGTCATAATCATACCAAGTCCATCTATGCACTACAGGCCAAAGATGACTTTCAACATAATATAAACATGAAGATGATGACAATGATATAAGAATTCAATAAAAACAAGTTCATGATCATGTCAACAACTGTCCATCAATGCACTACGGGCCAATGAGGACTCTTACCACATCATTTATAACAATATGGTCATGATTATATCGATTAATCCCTAGTCATAATCATACCAAGTCCATCTATGCACTACAGGCCACAGATGACTTTCAACATAGTATAAACATGAGGATGATGACAATGATATAAGAATTCAATAAAAACAAGTTCAAGAATTAATTTATACATGAACTAATAACCGTCCAAATTGTCAATATGATCCTTCTTTGTAGAGTAAAATTCAAGAATGCTCAGAAAAATATTTCCATAAAAAGATAATGGATGAAGCGCAAATATCAAGGATATTCCACTAATTTCATGGAGTATAGAAGTCAAAACTTTAACCAATTGAGTATAATAAAGAATGGAATAACAAAAGAAATCACCAGGCATGCGTTAGACCGCACAAACAAGTTATTTCAACAGAATAATAAATAACGGAACCAGGTCATGTGTAAATGCACAAACAAGATATTGCAACAGAATAATAAATAATGGAACCAGTTCATGCGTAAACGCACAGACAGGATATTCCAATAGAATAATAAACAATGAAACCAGGTCATGCGTAAACGCACAGACAAGATGTTCCAACAGAATAATAAATAACGAAACCAGGTCACGCGTAACGTACAGACAGGATGTTCTAGCAGAATAATAAAAAATGGAACATTAGAAGAATTTCACCATGTATGTGGTACTTCACATAGACATGTTATTCCAACATAATGATAAAGAATGGAATAACAGAAGAATTTCACCAAGTATAGGGTAGCCCGCGTATACAGGTTATTCCAACAAAATAATAAAGAATGGAATAACATAAGTTCTCTTCATGTATAAGAAAGAAATAATACCCCTTACCTTAAAAAGAAGAGTACTGGATATAGGAGTAGTGAAGTAGCAGAATACTTTTCTTCTTTCTCTCTATAGTTTCTCTCTCTAGAGTTTCAGTGAATTCGTAAGAAATAGTGAATGAATGAGCTTCTGTTTATAAGAGAATGATTTGAATAGTAACTAATTCATGAATGTTCCAGATTGATTTACTTTTAAACGGACGGTCCATATTGATTTACTACGCAGTATAACAAAATATTCTAATAAACAAAAATCTTTTAAATAAAATATATTATATATATTCAATATATATATATGAAATGTGCCAAAAAAATCATGGGATACACTCTCGTGATCAATATTTTCTTTCCTTCACCAAATTGCCAACAAAGTTATATATATATATATATATATATATATAATAACCTTAATAATACACCCTCCAATCCAAGCAATCCAATTCCTTTTGATTTCCTGAGAACCATCCCATTATTCGAGCAACACGTGGGCAACACTTGCCCTACTTATGGCCCCCACTAATATACCCCAACTTTTTAATATTAGTGGGGGGCTCGTAAGTAGGCCAAGTGTTGCCCACATGTTGGTGGAATAATGGGATGGTTCTCGGGAAATTAAAAGGAATTGAATTGCTTGGATGGGAGGGTGTATTATTAAGGTTATTATATATATATAAATATATATATATATATATAACTTTGTTGACAATTTGGTGAAGGAAGGAAAATATTGATCACGGGAGTTATCCCGTGATTTTTTTTGGCATATGTTATATATATATATATTTAATATATATAATATATTTTATTTTATTAGAATATTTTATTAATACTGCATAGTAAATCAATATGGACCGTCCGTTTAAAAGTAAATCAATCTGGACCGTTTATGAATTAGTCACTATTCAGTCCATTCTCCTATAAATAGAAGCTCATTCCTTCATTATTTCTTATGAATTCACTGAAACTCTAGAGAGAGAAACTATAGAGAGAAAGAAGAAAAGTATTCTTCTAATTCACTACTCCTATATCCAATACTCTTCTTTTTAAGGTAAGGGGTATTATTTCTTTCTTATTCATGAAGAGAATTTCTGTTATTCCATTCTTTATTATTCTGTTGGAATAACCTGTATACGCGGGCTACCCTATACTTGGTGAAATTCTTCTATTATTCCATTCTTTATCATTATATTAGAATAACCTGTCTATGCGAAGTACCGCATACATGGTGAAATTCTTCTGTTATTCCATTTTTTTATTATCCCGTTGGAACATCCTGTCTATGTGTTACGCATGACCTGGTTGTTAGGTTTGTAATATTCATGAATGCAATCAAATTGCAAAATATGCGGAAGCGTGTAAAAATCAGAGTTTAAAAATTTACAAACCATAAACTCGGATCACCCTTTATGCACAATTATTAATTAAACGAAAAGATAAAGAATAAAATCATACCCTTGAAGATCCGAGCTTCCTCAGGTACAAGTTCACCTCCAATCCTTTTCGCGTTCAACTTGAATCCACCGGGTTTGGTCCCTTCCTTTGATCAACGTTAGCCACCCAAGTGTTTGGCCTCTAGAGGTGATCCACCAAGGAAGAAGAAGAATTCAAGAAGATGGGTGGTTGGCTAAACCCTAGTTTTTCTATCTCTATAGAAAAAGGCGTACTCTCCAACAATTGGAATTAACGTATATTAGATATCTGATATAAGACTCTTCTTATAAAGATATCAAGTAACCCTATTAAAATAAGGTATTATTTATTTAATTAAACTCTTTTAATTAAATGGGCTCCCTAATCTTATTAGGGATAATTAATTAAACTCCTTTAACTAATTTTCCCTCCTAATCCTATTAGGAATAAATGAGAGTACTTATATTAAATTAATTCCTAAACTCTTTTAGAAATTAAAATAATAATAATTGTAATAATATTAATAAGACTCCTCTTATTAATTTATATTTAATATTTCTAAAATATTAAATAATAAATATTAAGCTTTTTAATTTATTCTATCACCATAGATTAAATTAAATATACTTAACATATTATTACGATTATGCCATTAACTTCTTAAATAATTATTCTTCCTTTTATGGTGTGACCCTTTAGGTTCTCCATATTCAACCGGTTGTGAATAAATCAATTAGAACAATTCTAATCTTATTTAAATAAATAAATTAAACTAATAATTTATTTAAATAAATAATATTTATTCTACAATAGGGATAAGCCTCCCTAGCGATCAACGACTTTCCAGATAATATAGACTTCAACATTAATCATAACAGAACCTTTGAGTAAATAGTTGTCGTACAATTCAATCCTTCCACCATACAATGTCCCAATTAAATATAAGACATGGAATTACTGTCAAGTCTTATTTTATTTAATTATATGTATTTCGATCCTTAAATGCACAACCCCAAATAATGCAAATTAGAAACTCCTTTCTAATTTCATTCTGCCTTGGCCAAGGACTACTGGGTTGTCATTTATCGAATCACATAGGACATTTCTCTTCTTTTACTAGAAGTGGTAGATTCTTTATTGATCATACATTATCTCCATGTATAACTTATTATACCCAAGCATATCCTTTGATATACCCTAAGGGTCTTAAGGAATAAGTCAAAGTATAACTCATCATACACAAGATACTATGATGATCTCAAGTCTAAGGATCACTTGTACTACTATCACTACAGGAATTCCTATTGACATGCAAGTAAAACTCCATTAGGTATTCCTCAGTGAGCCACGTTCAGTGAACTTATTCTCTAATAAGCACCTACATACTTGCTTTAGTGTCTCCACACAAATGATCATGAGATCAATCATCCTCATCCAATGAGCAAGCAACGTATGTACCAATCTATCCGGATTCACTAATCCCCAGTTTAGTAATCCAACGATTGGGAACTATTTTAGTTTTAATCTTTCTAAGAATTTAGATCTCATTAGAATGATCATCATCATTATTCTAAAAGCATTGCTTAAAACTATGGGTTTATCACATATTATAAAACAGCATCATGTAGATAATTAAAAGCCTTTAATAAATTAATATTCATTTTTTATTAATAAATGAATAAGATTGTTTACAAAGTATATGATTTATCATCAAACATGATTGGCTTGTGTGCATACTACTTTCAATCTCCCACTTGCACTAAAGCCAATCGTCATGGTATCTCATACTCTTCTTCTCTAAGTGACGATTATCCTGCTGTTGGATAAGCTTTAGTTAATGGATATGTAATGTTGTTCTTGAGAGTTCACTATCTCTATAGTGATTTCCCATCTTTCAATGATTTCTATAATCAAAAGAAAGTGCCACAATACATGTTTGGATCCAAGATGAGACTTAGGAACAATTCCTAGTTCTGTAATGTACTTTTAATCCAAACAATCAACTTGCAGCTTCATTTATAGCTATATACTTTGTCTTTATCACTAAACCAACAACTCTTTGTTGTTTGGAACCTTTCCAATTCACTGCACCACCGTTTAAGGTAACACTTTACCTTAAAGTGGATTTTCTGTCGTCTTGGTCTGTCTGAAAAAACTTGAGTTTGTTAAGCCCTCTAGTTTTAATTCAGACTCACCATAAATCTGATAACATCCTTAGTGCCGATTAAGTACTTTAAGATGTTTTTCACTGTCTCACAGTGAACTTCTCCAGAATATGACTTATCAACATCAGGTCGCGTATATTTTATTGCATACATGATTGTCACTCATGCGATCTCTCTTTTAGGAGTCTATGGGGACTATTAAGAGAGATACACTCCATGGCTCATCAACATGAGACATCTTTTGGAGTTTGCCATGCTAAACAACTTTAACATCAAATGAATATACGTTCCTTGGGTTAAGTCGAGTATCCTTTTAAATCTATCTATATAGATTTGTATCCCCAATTAAGATACTCTACCCAAATCATTCATGAAGGAATGTTTAGACAACTTTATCTTTACTGATTGTAGCATTGGTATGTTATTCCTCATCCGTAGTATATCAATATATAATACTAGAAATTTCACGATGCTCCCACTGACCCTTTTGTACACACTAGGTTCATTCTTGTTTTTGATAAAATCAAACTCTTTTGATTATCATATCAAAATGAATGTTCCATTTTTGAAAAGATTGCTTCAATCCATTTCTCTGAGTGTCTACAACTCTTACCTCATCGTATGTAACTGGATCATCATCTTCTATGATACGTACCTCATCATCATCATCCATGATGAATCCATACCTCCCAGGTATCTTCGGTACTATTCCAGATTTACGATTCGGTTGTGGTACAATAGGTCTATCTACAGGTTCCTCTTATTTGACTTATAGTGTTTTGTGGTTCTTGAACTCTTCAATATTCTATTATCCTCCCACTAACCCCTTCAATGATAAACACCTTTATCTTAGAAGGAAACGTGTTTCGCAACAAACACCTTTTGCTAAGTAGGATTATAGAACATATACCCTAAACTTACTTTAGGATGTCCCACAAATCTATACTTGTCAAATTTTGTCCCAAGCTTATCCTCTGAAACCGTTTCACATAAGTTGGACAACCCCTTATCTTAACATACTTAAGATTAGGAATCCTCCCTGTCCATAACTTTTATGGAGTCTTGGGGCCGGACTTTGAGGTTACCTTTCCGTAGATATGCAGCCATTTCTAGGACATTACCCTAGAAGGATACTGGAATGTCGGTAAAATCATTATGGACCGCACCATTTCCAACAAGGTACGATTTTTCATTTAGATACATCAATCAATTATTGCATATCAGGATGTGTCCATTATGAGAAACCATTTAAGATGATCTTAAAACTTATTGCACAAGTATTTATTCCTTGATCTAATCAAAGAATCTTAATACTTTGTCAATTTGTTTCACTTCTGAATTCTTTGAACCTTTCAAATAATTCACACTTGTATTTCAACAAATACATACATTCAACTCTTTGAATGATCATCTCCTTTTCTTATACTAGTTTGTTCAATTTGAAAAATATATTTTTCACGTAAGTCAAGTATACAAAATCCATTAAGTAATATTTCAGTTCTATACAAAACATTATTATTATAAATAGAACAACAATTGTTCCTAATTATAATACCAAAGATTTCATTGTCCAACAATAAAATAGAAATAATGTTTCTAACAAGAACAGGAATACAATAACAACTTATTGACTTAATAGATTTGCCCGCAGGCATTGCTAAACTATAAGTTCCTATGGCTAATGCAACAACCTTTGCTTCATTTCCCAAGCATAGGTTTACTTATATTTGTTTAGCTTTCTACTTCTACTTGGTCCCTTCATAAATCTATATTTATGATAACCAAAGTCGGTATCAAATACCCAAGTAGAACCTTGACTTAAAGAAAAATTTATTTTAAATCATGAACAAAATTATATTTGTAACCGAAACTTCACTAAGCTTCTTTGGTTAGCCTTTGCAAGATGCTTCTTGCAGTTTTCTTCCAGTGTCCAGGCTTATTGCAATGGAAGCAAACTCCTTTGCTATCCGTATCAGTTTTGTTCTTATTATCCTTTGTTTACGCCTTTCTGTTTACCTTCTTTGAATCATTCTTCTTTTTCAGAAGATCCTTTGGCCTCTACCAATAAACATGGTCTTTCTTGGTTGGAAAGTGACTCTTAACATTTTTCAACATGTTAAGCAAATCAGCGAAGCTAATATATAGCTTGTTCATATGAAAAATTCACAACAATTGTGAAAGGAGTCCGGGAGTGAGTGCAAGATCAAATCTTGGCTCAACTCTCCATCCATGACAAAACCCATTGTCCTAATTGATCAATCAAATTGATTATGTTAAGGACTTTTATCTGTACTGTGGTGTCATCGGTCATTCTAGATCGGAAGAGCTCCTTAGATATCTGATATCTATCAGTCCTACTTTCCTTACCATCAACTACTTGATGTGCAGGAATATAATAAGAGCATCCATAGTTTCATGCTGACGCTGAAGCTCGTTACTCATGGATGCGAGCATGATGCATTGAGTCAACTGTGCATCATCTTGCCACTTTCTAAAAGTAGCAATCTCTTCCTCAGAGGCATTATCTGCAACCATTGCAGGGATAGGCGTATTAAGGACATAAGATAGCTTTTCAGCTATGAGAACTATTCTCAATTACCTTAACCAATCCGTTTAATTCAGTCCGGTTAATTTAGCATCTAATATGCTACGCAGTGATTGTAATTTAGACATTGTAAAATTCTGTAAATGAATTTGTAATTAACAACATTTTAACATACATTCTTTTATTAATTACCAAAATAATTTAGGTCTTATTTTAAATTGGTATCTCCCACTATTTTCTTCAAACTATATTACCCTCACTTATATAGTTCGGCAAAATCTAATTAAAGATTTGCTAGTGAGAATAAGGATCCCATTTCAAATGTATATAGCCTTGTGTGTGCACAACAAACTATATATAAATAAATAGGTAGACAACTCTTGTCAATTACATCAACTATTTAACTCCTTGTATTTTGCCTCTTAAATCATAATGGTCAAGTGTGTGCACATCCGAACTAAAACGATTTAAGTTAAGTCAGACCCAGCATTTCCATATAAGTAAAGAGAAAACTACAGCCCTTGTATGTGCACAACAAAGCAGTAATGTTCAATTCCTTATAAACATCATATGTAATAAAAATAACATCTTAAATATTTAATACTCGCCTTGTGTGTGCACAACAAACTCATATTAAATATTCAATACTCTATTATTTCTATCATGCTAGAAGGAAACGTTCTATATTCCAAATATCTTTGAACGTTACAACTTAATATAAAATATTTGAGGGGTTTGTTATTAATTTGTCTCATCTTGTTTAGCGCGCATGCACATATATATATAAAATACGCGTCATATTAATGAACATGCGAAGCATGTTTGCATAATATATAATATATAGAATAAGCATGCACATATAAAATACTATATTCTACCCGGATTGATTATGGACTTTTATTCTAGTTTGGTTCACTAGAGCCACCAAGTGAACCAAAAGGTCAAACCCTAGAGGTGAAAGAATTAATATTTAAATATAACTATTACATTTAAACCCGGGCTCCATTACAAACGGGTCTTCACGCGCTCCTTGCTCCTTGATCTCTAATTCTTCAAAAAAATTCTAAATATTCCTATTACAAAACTATTAAATATAAATAGAAACCTTGATCAGCAGTCAAGGGGAAGTACATAGGAGGGAGATAGAATTTACATTAAAAAAATTAGAGAAGACGAGGTACGCAGACCCCATTTTAATAAAACTCATACATTCATGCATCCAACTAAAATAAAATCCAATCACATTGGTCAATAGTCCATAATCAATCCCATTTATTATTATACACATCACCATATGCATCAATAAATAACATTTATCTCATGAATAATAAATATTTAATATATATATTGATATCATTTAATGGGCAAATTTTGTTAGTATAAAATCTAATTTTGAATCAAAATAAACTCCTTTATTTTAATTCGAATTTAAATCAAAATAAAACTATTTTATTTTAATTTATCCAATTTTGAATAAAATAAACTATTTTATTTTAATCAAAATCATTAATCAAAATAAACTCCTTTATTTCAATTAATTATGGAATCCAATTCCATGTAAAAAAAACTTTTATTAAAGGAAACATGGATTATCTTTCCTATTCACAAATAAACTCTTTTATTTTGAATAATATGAAATCTTATTTCATATCTAAATAAACTCCTTTATTTAAGGAAATTAGGATTCTCTTTCCTATTCACAAATAAACTCTTTTATTTTGAATAATATGAAATCTAATTTCATATCTAAATAAACTCCTTTATTTAAGGAAAGATGGATTCATTTTTCTATTCACAAATAATCTCTTTTATTTTAGAAAATATAGAATCCAATTTCAACTCTAATTAGTTATCATGGAATCCAATTCCAACTCTAATTAGTTAGCATGAAATTTTAATTTTAAAATTAAAATAAACCTTTTTATTTTAAGATTAAAATAAACCTTTTATTTTAAAATTAAAATAAACTTTTATTTTAATTATAAAATTAGTAAGAATCAAACATGATTGGCTTGTGTGCATACTACTTTCAATGGTTCCGTTATTTATTATTCTGTTAGAACATCCTGTCTGTGCGTTTACGCATGACCTGGTTCTGTTGTTTATTATTCTGTTGGAATATCCTGTCTGTGCGTTTATGCATGACATGGTTCCGTTATTTATTATTTTGTTGGAATAACCTGTATGTGTGGTCTAATGCATGCTTGGTGATTTCTTTTGTTATTCAATTCTTTATTATACTCAGTTGGTTAAAGTTTTGACTTCTATACTCCATGAATTTAGTGGAATATCCTTGATATTTGCGCTTCATCCAGTATCTTTTCATGGAAATATTCTTCTGAGAATTCTTGAATTTTACTCTACAAAGAAGGATCATGTTGACAATTTGGACGTTATTAGTTCCTGGATAAATTAATTCTTGAACTTGTTTTATTGAATTCTTATATCATTGTCATCATCCTCATGTTTATATTATGTTAAAAGTCATCTGTGGCCTGTAGTGCATAGATGGACTTGGTATGATTATGACTAGGGATTAATCGCTATAATACTGACCGTAATATTACAAATGATGTGGTAAAAGTCCTCATTGGCCCGTAGTGCATTGATGGACAGTTGTTGGCATGATCATGACCATTGATGAATATATAAATATCCTTGGCTGTAGTGCATGGATAATTTGTGGTTGTGATACTAATAAATATCCTTGGCCGTAGTGCAGGAATGATGTGGATTATTTATTAAGCTGAGTCTCAGCGATAAAAGTGATGAAAAACCTTTTAAAATCATAAAAGATAGTAGATTTTATTCTCTACTTGACTCTTTTAATAGATTGCTTGTTCCGCTGTAGTTAAACATGATGTCTATTGTATTTTATCAGTTTAACACTGTTGAAGGCTAACGATAATTTATTCTGTATTATATTAGTCATAATATTTTTTTCTGGGTTAGTTGAGCTCACCCTTTTACTTTTATTATTCTCTTCAGGAAATGAGAACGTAGCAGGGACTAGTCGGGGAACGGAATTACGGTCCAGATGATAGCATTAGTAGTCCTCACTATTCTATAAAGTAGTGTGATAATAAATGTATTGAGGACTTATTTTGAGTTTGAATACTGTCTAGAAGACAATATTTGTATTAAAACTCACATCTCATGTTTTATATTTAAGATTGTATTTGTATTATGTACCATGTATTTGGCGACTCAGAATAGGTGATGAATACCTATTTTTGGGGGCGTCACAGTTGGTATCAAAGCTTAGGGATATGATCCCTGGCTAAGATGTGAGACAAGAAATAGGAGGGGAGAGACGGGGAATTCCTTCGTTAGTATGACCTACCTAAGTTTATTTAGTATTTAATTGGTCGGTCAGAGTATAGGTATAATATGTGATATGTTAATTAACCCTTGTTTTGTGGCAGTATTTGAAAATGACATCCGAGAATGTTGAGAACATCAATGGTGCATAGGAGACCGTTGAGTCTCCACTGATCAATAATCAGGATAATGTGCATCAAAAAGACGACAATCCTCAGGCATACAACAACAAAACCAGATGATGAACGATGGAATGTTCAGAGACTTTATGCAATTTATGCAACATTAGGCAAGAGCGGCTCCTGTCCAAAATGCAGGTGGAAACACTAGCAACTCTCGGACGGTCACCGCTAAGCAGGTCAAGGAACTGGGACTACCAGAGTTTTTTGGAAAGCCAAAACCACTTAAGCGTGGATAAAGCAGATCAACAAGATATTTGATGTCTTGGTATGCTCTGAGGAGCAAAAGGTTCCCTTTTCTACCTTCATGTTGTGGGCAAAGGCAGATAACTGGTGGGAATCTGTAAAGCGTACTCAACCTGCCGCACTGAAGATGTCTTGGGAGAAGTTCAAAGAACTATTCAACAACAAGTACTTTCACGAAAGTATTCGTCACATGAAAGAGGTAGAGTTCATCAAGCTGGAGCAAAATAACATGACCGTGTCGCAGTACGAAGTCAAGTTTGCCGAGTTGTACCGATTTGCGTCTCATTTGGTTGATAATAAGGAGAGAATGACGCAAATGTTTCTAAGAGGTTTAAAACCTGAGATACGTCAATATCTTATCTCTCATAAACTATTTTTGTATTCAGATGTTGTTAATAGGGCTCAGTTATTGGAGCGCGATAATGAGTCAACCAAACCAAAAGAGAGCAGCCGATAAAATGATAATACCAGTGATAACAGTCATCGAAGCGGTGACAATAAGCGTGGAGGGGATCAACATGCCAGAAATGGTAACCACTTCGGTGGTAATCATGACCAAAAAAATGGTTGGAAAATATTCGTTTTATCAGGGAATATTCGCACAACGGCACAATCATTGGTGGACCCCACAATGGAATTACTCTTAGATTTAGAAAGCGACTGAAATAACCTTTTTATAAAAATAACGGCAAGACTTTTACCGTTAACTATTGAAATACCCGATGATAAAAGTACAATAATACGTGTGGTTGTATAGTAGCATATGGTATTATACAGTATCTTTGATTATTAATGCTTACGTGAGAAGTCACTCAATTGTTGCAATAGTAGTTGTTGCATAGTATCTCACATTATTGATTCAATTATTGTCACATTATCATCTGCATAATATTTTATATTACTAAATCAATAATTGAGATGATAAAGTTATTCATATTATTATTTGCATTATTAACAATGTCTAGAAAGTTCTATCGAGGAAAGAGGTTTAGTCACCTAATTGCGCGCCAATAAAGAGAAGTCCTTATCAGAAAGTCACATCTTTCCTGGGAATGATCTGTTTGTTAATATTGTGAGTTATAATATTAATGATGAATAAAGATCGTGTTGATTAAAGATAAGAATAATAATTGATGAATGGAAGATGTTTGTTCAATTATCCTTTTAATTTAGTGTTTGTTCATTTAGTTTTTTTAATCCTTCCTTAGCCCCAATTACCTTCAATAAGGTAATCCTTTGATTTGCTGGTTATATTATTATTGACCAAACTTTTACTACTATTCACTAACTTCTTAATAAGGGCACTCTCTCATTGGTCCATATCTCCCAAACTCCAATTACCTCCTCATGAGGGCACTCTCTTATTTGTTTTTCAAATAGTATGTTGATAAATTGTGCCCAAATTTTTTTCCCTGTGCAGTCCGTGATTATTTTCTTAAATAGTATCCTGTCATTCTCCTATAAATAGGATGCTTAGTTTAGAAATAAAAATCACACCAGAATCAGAGAATTCTTCTTCTATAATATTATGCGTATTTCTTTTGAGTTAAGGAAGCTTTGGGTGTAGAAAACATTACAAGTTTTCTTCAAGAATATCTCCTCTATACCAGTCAGAATTACTCTCCTACTAAGGTAAGGGATATTATTTTGTTCAGTATCCATAAGAAATAATATTGTCTTCCATACTTTGTAGTATTAAGTAATATTATTTCGTTTTATATTCCTAATTCTACACTTATTTTGATAAGTGTTGCTTTTATATTCCTTGAAATTAGTAGAATATCCTTGAAATTTGCGCTTCATCTAGTATCGTTCCACTGGAATATTTTTCTGGACATTCTTGTTAAATTTTAATCTTTTCATGTCGGAGTACTATCCATGGGTACGATTCATACATGCGAAACTATTCATATATACGGTATTATTCATACATATGGTACTATTCACGAGATATTATTCACTTGGGTACTATTCACCCGGGGTACTATTCACGACAAAAATTGATTTCTTTTCTGTCCAAATTATTTTTGATACATGAATATTATTCTTGAACATTACTCCACAAAGCAGTTATCATGTTGATAATTTGGACATTCTTCAACTCTAGATAAATTAAATTATAAATCTTTAAAATCTATCCTTGCTCTCACTTAATTGAATTTTTATATCATTGTCATCATCCTCATGCTTAAATTGTGATGAAAGTCATCTTTGGCCCGTAGTGCATAGATGGACTGTTGATTGGTATGATTATGAACAGGAATTATATATTGGTATAATCATGACCTTTAATTTTACAAATGATGTGATAAAAGTCCTCATTGTCCTGTAGTGCATTGATGGACAGTTGTTTGGCATGATCATGACCATTGGTGATACTAATAAATATCCTTGGCCCATAGTGCATAGATGATTCATGGATGTGATACTAACGAATATCCTTGGCCCGTAGTGCATGGATAATTCGGTGATGTGGATTATTTATTGAGATGTGTTACAAAGATAAAATATTGATGATGAACTTTTAAATCATAGAAGATAATAGATATCATGCTCTACTTGACTCTTCTAATGGATTGCTTGTTTTGCTGTAGTTAAACTTGTTGTCTATTGTATTCTATTAGTTATTTTACTATATATATTGAAGGATAACGATAATTTATTCTGCATTATCTTAGTCATAATATTCTTTACTAGGCTAGTTAAGCTCACCCTTTTCTTTCATTGTTCTCTTCATGAAATGAGAACATAGCTGGGACTAGTCAGAGAATGGAGTGACGGTCCGAGATGGTGGTTGTAGTAGTCCTCACTATTTTATAAAATAGTGTGACAATAATTGTAATGAGAACTCCATTTGAGTTTGGATATTGTCTATAAGACAATATTCGTGTTAAAACTCTCAGTTTATGTTTTGTCGTATTTTGTATGACAGTTGTATAATTAATTTTGTATTTGAATTTTGTACCATGTATTTGGCAACTCAGAATGGGTTGTGTATACCTATTTTGGGGGTGCCACAGTTGGTATCAAAGCTTAGTGATATGATCCCTAGCTGAGATTTGAGGCTTCTAGGAGGGGAGAGGTGGGTAAATCCTTCATTAGTATGACCTACCTAAGTTTATTTGTTATTTAATTGGTCGATCAGAATATAGGGATAATATGTGGCATGTCAATTAACCCTTGTTTTGTGGCAGTGTTTAAAAATGGCATCTAAAAATGTTGAGATAAGAAATAGAGCACATGAGATCGTTGAGTCACCGCCGATCAATAACCAGGATAATGTGCATCAGGAAGGCAATAATCCTCATTTAAACAACAACACCGACCAAATGATGAATGACGAGATGTTTAGGAGCTTTCTACAATTCATGCAACATCAGGTGATAGAGACTCCTGTTCAAAATGCAGGTGGAAACACTGGCAACTCACGGTTGGTCACCGCTAAACAATTCAAGGAGCTGGGACCACCAGAGTTTTTGGGAAAGCCAGAACCGCTTAAGGCAGAGGCATGGATTAAGCAGATCACCAAAATATTTGATGTCTTGGGATGCTCCGAGGAACAAAAGGTTCCCTTTGACATCTTCATGTTGCGAGGAGAGGCAAATTATTGGTGGGAATCTATAAAACGTACTCAACCTTCCGCACTAAAGATGTCTTGGGAGAAGTTCCAAGAATTATTCAACGATAAGTACTTTCTTGAAAGTATTCGTCATATGAAGGAGGTAGAATTCATCAAGGTGGAGCAAAACAATATGATCGTGTCGCAATACGAGGCTAAGTTTGCGTGGTTATCCCGTTTTGCATCCCATTTGGTTGATAATGAGGAGTAAATGACGCGAATGTTTCTGCGAGGTTTGAAACCTGAAATACGTCAATATCTCATTTCTCAGAAACTTTGCTTGTATTCAGATGTTGTGAATAGGGCTCCGTTACTGGAGCGCGATAATGAGTCATCCCAACTAAGAGATTGCAGCCGGCAAAACGATAATACCAGTGGTAGCAGTCATCGTAGCGGTGACAACAAACGTGAAGGAAATCATCATGCCAGAAATGGTAACCATTTTGGTGGTAATCATGGCCAAGATAATAAAAGTGGAAATTTAAAAAAGAGAAGGTTCAATAATGATGGAAAGACAGTAGCACCAGCACTCGTTGTTAAGGAAAGAGAACAACCACTAGTCGTATGCTACAAATGCGGAGGGGAGGGACACATCAGTCCAAACTACACGCAGCAACCAAAAGTGTGTTACAATTATGGAAGAGAATGTGACCTAGCTCAATTGTGTCATATAGTAAATTCAAGTCCAGCTGGGATGGAAACGTCAAAGGTCGCCCCAGATAAGTCAAAGCCGGTAGTTCAAGGGAGAGCATTTGTCGTGACCTCCCAAAAAGCAAGGAACCCGAATGAAGTTACCACATGTAAGCTAATCATAAAATCTTGCGAAGTCTATACCTTATTTGATACTGATTCTACCCATTCTATTTTTATTTCACCTACTTGCGCTCAACGTTTAAATTTGACTCTAGAGAAATTAGACTTTAACTTAGCTGTTAAAACTCTATTGGGAGAAACCTTCATTACATCCACTATTTATAAATCTTGTTTGATTCAAATCAGCACCCTCACGTTACCTGTCGATCTTATCTGTTTGAAAATACTTGCATTTGATATAATTTTAGGGATTGATTGGTTAACTACTCATCATGCAAAAATTAATTATTTTCGTAAGGTTGTTAGCTTTCATATTCTTAACCAACCTATTATGCGAATTCAAGCAATCAAACTACTAAAATCAATTACTGTCATATCAAGCCATGAAGCCACTCATTTATTAAAAAAAATAGATGTCAAGCTTTCTTAGCCCATGTCACGGATTTAAACAAAAATATGTCAGTTCGAATGATATTTCTATTGTTAATAAATTTCCTGACGTATTCCCTGAAGAACTTCATAGCCTACCCCTAGAGCGTGAAATCGAGTTTTGTATTGACTTTGAACTCGATATAAAACCCATTTTCAAAATCCCATATCGAATGGCTCCTATTGAACTTCAGGAGTTAAAAACCCAACTGCAGGAATTGTTAGACATCGGTTTCATTTGTCCTAGTAGATCTCTTTGGGGTGCTCCTGTTCTATTCGTAAAGAAGAAAGATGGGAGTATGTGACTTTGCATTGATTATCGGAAGTTGAATCATGTCGCAATCAAAAATAGGTACCCATTGCCTCGCATTGATGACCTGTTTGACGAGTTACAAGGGGCTAAATTTTTTTCAAAGATCGATCTTCGTTCCGGATATCATCAGTTAAAGATTAAAACTGATGACATTCGAAACACTGCTTTCAGAACTTGATACGGGCATTACGAATTCCTAGTCATGTCTTTTAGATTGACTAATGATCCTGCTACCATCATGAATATGATGAACCGAGTATTCAAGGAATATTTGGATCATTTTGTGGTTGTCTTTATTGATGACATCCTCATATACCCCAAAAGCCGTGAAGATCATGAGCAACACTTGAGACTGATACTCTAAAAGCTTTGTAAAAACAAGCTATATGCCAAGTTGAAGAAATGTGAGTTCTGGCTTAAGGAAGTAGCATTCCTTGGGCACGTGATATTAAATCACGAAATATCTGTTGACCCTGCAAAGATTGAAGTAATTCAAAGCTCGGAGCAACTTAAGTCAGTAACCGAATTAAGCAGCGTTCTGGGCTTAGCTGGGTATTATCGGAGATTCGTGGAAGGATTTTCTCGAATCGCTACTCCATTAACTCAACTGACTCGAAAAATAAAATTCGGATGGAGTGAGGAATGTGAGAAGAGTTTTCAAGAACTCAAGATGAGACTCATTTCAGCACCTGTTCTGACAATACCATCAGGTTCGGAGGGATTTGTCATCTACAACAATGCTTCAAGCAGACGGTTAGGATGTGTTCTCATGCAATATGGGAAAGTCATCCTCACGACAACTCAAAGAATATGAGAGGAATTATCTTACTCATGATCTAGAGTTGGCAGCTATACAGATCATAAAAGACTCAAATATTTCTTCACCCAAAAGGAAACTCAACATGCGATAATGACGTTGGCTTGAGCTGTTAAAAGATTACGATCATACCATTCAATACCATCCTGGAAAAGCGAACATAGTAGGTGACGCGTTAAGTAGAAGATCGTATGTAGTAACGAGTGCAATATTGTCAACGCAAAGGCCGATTTTATATGACTTACAAAGGATGGAGATAGAGTTAAAGACTCCAGGGACCCATGTGATGATGTCAAATATACGATTAGAACCGACTTTAATCGATAAAGTTAAAGCTACTCAAGCTACAGACCTGGAGCTGATGCGTATGAGGAAAAAAGTATAAGAAGGTGCTATTTCAGAAGCAAGGATCGATGAAGAAGGAATACTTTGAGTCAACTCCAGACTTTGTGTTCCTAACGACTCTATTTTGAAGTATAAAATCATGATGGAGGTGCACAACACACCGTTTTCAATCCATCCTAGGAGTACAAAAATGTATCGTGATCTTCGACATACATTTTGGTGGAGCAATATGAATAGAGAGATAACGGAGTTTATCTCAAGGTGTTTAACTTGTCGACGTGTCAAGGCGAAGCATCAAGTGCCAAAAGGTCCATTGCAACCACTTGAACTTCTAGAATGGAAGTGGGAACAAATTACCATAGATTTTGTTACTGGTCTTCCCAAGATTTCTCAAGGCATAGATGTAATTTGGGTCATTGTCGATAGATTAACCAAGTCTGCTCATTTCTTACCTATACGAGAAACTTATTCACTTGAACATCTTTTTTGTATATACATAAATGAGATTATAAGACTGCATGGTATGCCATTATCCATAGTTTTTGATCGAGACCCAAGATTCACTTCACGATTTTTGGGTCAGTTTATAGAAAGATATGGGCACAGATTTTGGGTCATACTCACACGGAAGGGAAATTGGAGAGGACTATTCAAACTCTTGAAGATCTATTAAGACTCTGTGTCCTAGACTTCGAAGGAAGTTGGGACAAGTTCTTTCCATTGGTGGAATTCTCCTACAATAACAGTTATCGAGCAAGTATAGACATGGCTCCATTCGAGGCGTTATATAGACGAAAGTGTCGTTCTCCAATATGCTGGGATGAGGTGGGTGACGCAATGTTGTTGGGACCGAAATTGGTACATATGACTACGAAAAAGATTCCAATGATCCGGTAATATATAAAAATCTCACAAGATCGACACAAGAGTTATTCTAATCTTCATCGAAGGGACGTGGAATTCAATGTTAGAGATCTTGTGTTGTTATGTGTTACTCCATGGAAAAGAGTTACGAGATTTAGAAAGAGAGGAAAGCTCAATACTCGATTCATTGGCCCATTTGAAATCCTCGATCGAGTAGGAATTATGGCCTATAGACTCACTTTACCGCCTAAGTATCTCTCGTGGTCATAACATTTTTCAAATATCTATGTTGTGAGACCCCAAATTTTATGAATAAAGATTTAATTTTCTCAAAATATTTTTTTTTATATATTATGGTGTGTGTGACGCCCCCAAAATAGGTATATATCACTCATCTTAAGTCGCCAAATACATGGTACAGAATATAAATACAAACTTATTATACAACAGTCGTGTAATATACGACAAAATATAGCTGAGAGTTTAAATAGGAATGTTGCCTTCTTGACAATATCCACTCTTCAAATAGAGTCCTCATTACATTTATTGTCACACTATTTTACAGAATAGTGAGGACTACTAATACACCATCTCGGACCATCACTCTGTTCCCTGACTAGTCCCGGCTACATTTTCATTTCCTGAAGAGAACAATGAAAGCAAAAGGGTGAGATCAACTAGCCCAGTAAGAAATATTATGACTAAGATAATGCAGAATAAATTATTATTAGTCTTCAACAATGTTAAACTGATAAAATACAATAGACATCAAGTTTAACTACAACGGAATAAGTAATCCATTAGAAGAGTCAAGTAGAGCATGATATCTACTTTTCTTCTATGATTTAAAATGTTTTCATCAATTTTTATCGCTGAGACTTAGCTTAATAAATAAATCACATCATCGAGTCATACCTGCACTACGGGCCAAGGATATTCATTAAATCATCAATGGTCATGACTACACCGAATAATCCCTGATCATAATCATACCGAAAATTGTCCATCAATGCACTACAGGCCACTGAGGACTTTTATCACATCATTTATAACATTACAAGTCATGATTATACTGAATGATCCCTGGTCATAATCATACCAAGTCCATCTATGCACGTAAGCCAAAGATGACTTTCATCACAATATAAGAATGAGGATGATGACAATGACATAATAATTCAATAAAACAAGTTCAAGAATAAATTTTAAAGATTTATAAGTTAATTTATCCTGAAATCAATTACGTCCAAATTGTCAACCTGATACTGCTTTGTGGAGTAAAATTCAAGAATGCTCAGAAGAATATTTCCATGAAAAGATACTGGATGAAGCGCAAATATCCAGGATATTCTACTAATTTCATGAAGTATAGAAGCCAAAACTTTAACCAACTGAGTATAATAGAATATATGAAACTGCAAAGGGATTTTCGCCCGCCATGCGGTAATCCACGTAGACAGATCATTTCCATAATTTAATAAGGAATTAATACGAAAGATCATTCACCATGCATGCGATAATGCACACAGACAGGTTATTCCAACAGAATAATAAAGAATGGAATAACACAAGATTTCACCAGGCATACGATAGACCGCACAGACATGTTATTCTCAACAGAATAATAAAGAATGGAACCAGGTCATGCGTAATCCGTATAGACAGGATATTCCAACAGAATAATAAAGAATGGAACCAGATCATGCGTAATCCGCATAGACAGGATGTTCCAACAGAATAATAAAGAATGGAACCAGGTCATGCGTAATCCGCACAGACAAGATATTCCAACAGAATAATAAAGAATAGAATAACAACAGAATTCACCAGGCATGTGATAGACCACACAGACAGGTTATTCCAACGGAATAATAAAAAATGAAATAACAGAAGAATTTCACCGTGTATGTGTTACTTCGCATAGACAGATTATTCCAACATAATAATAAAGAATGGAATAACAACTCTTACGAGTATTGAAAGAAAATAACTCTCTTCATGGATACAAAAGAATAATACCCCTTACCTCAAAAGAAACTGGATACTGGAATAGTGTGGTAGCAGACTTCTCTTCTTCTTTCTCTCTATAATTTCTCTCTATAATAATTGCTCTATAGCTTTAGTGAATTGGTGAGAAATGAAGGAAGAATGAGCTTCTATTTATAGAAACATATAGTTTCGATAATTGCACGTTTTGGGGCTCAAAATATTACAATATAATACCTTCCTCATTTTCTTCATTTTTAACTTAGTCATGCAAGTATTATCAATCTTGCACCAACTCCCCTAATAGTACAATAATGTGAATCAATAGTACACACATGTGAACAAATTGTTATAATCATGTGAATTAATAGTAATTAATTTCTCATTTATCCAATTAATTACCCAACTGGTCAGTAAAACTTCCAGACATCAATTAATATCGAAATAAATATTGATTTCCATTTCTACTAACAATAATAATTCCAACACAATTGAACTATCAATTTCATCTTTAATCAACACGAACTTATTCATCATTAATATTATAACTCACAATATTTAACAACCAGGTTGTTCCCAGGAAAGTGGGTGCTTCCCGATAAGGATTTCTCCTTATTGGCACGCAATTAGATGACCAAACCTCTCCTTGACAAAACTTCTAGACATTGTAAATATTGCAGTTTAATAATATGAATAACTTTGTTGTCTCAATTATTGATTTAATAATATAACATATTATGTAGATGATACCGTGACAATAATTGAAATAATAATATGAGAGATATGATGCAGCAATTACTGTAGCAATAATTGAATATAACTGAGTGACTTCTCACATAAGCATCAATAATCAATATCGTGTGCTACTATGCAACCACGCGTATTACTGTACTTTTACTACCAGGTAGTTCAACAGTTTAACGATAAAACTTCCGCCGTTATTTTTATAAAAAGATAATTCTATAGTTTTCTAACTACGACAATACTTTCGTTGTGAGATCCACCAATGATTATGTCGTCGTACGAATATTCCCTGTTAAAACGAATATTCCCCGACCAATCGAATATTATATAACCACTTGCTTACTATGCAAAATTTGTAAATATTACCCACAACTATAACATTATATTATATCCACACCATAATATTAAAAAATATATTTCGAGAGAAATTATTCTTTATTCATAAAAGTTGGGGTCTTACAACCTACTCTTCTTATGAAATTTTGTCCTTGAAATTAGGGTACGTACCTGGTATATCAAAGAGGTGAGGATATTTTGACTTCATCTCAGATTCTAACTCCCAGGTCATTTCTTCCACATCGTGGTTTCTCCAAAAAACTTTGACTTGAGGTATAACCTTGGAGCATAGAATATGATCCTTCTTATCCAAGATTTTAATAGGTAATTCTTCATACGTTAAATCTTCCTCTATCTCATCTGGTTCTAATTCAATAATGTGGTTCGGGTCTTTCACATATTTACGTAACATAGATATGTGGAAAATGTTATGAATATGAGACATACTTGGCGATAAGGCGAGTCTATAGGCCACAGTTCCTACTCGTTCGAGGATTATAAATGGGCCAATGAATCGAGGATTGAGCTTTCCTCTCTTTCTAAATCTCATAACTCCTTTCCATGGAGCAACACGTAACAACACATGATCTCTAATATTGAATTCCACGTCTTTTCGATGAAGATTAGCATAACTTTTTTGTCGATCTTGTGAGATTTTTATACATTGTTGAATTATTTGAATCTTTTCTATAGTCATACGTACCAAATCTGGTTCCAACAATGTTGCTTCACCCACCCCATCCCAGCATACTAGAGAACGACACTTTCTTCCATACAACGCCTCAAATGGAGCCATCCCAATACTTCCTTGATAACTATTGTTGTAGGAAAACCCCACCAATGGTAAGAACTTGTCCCAACTTCCCTTGAAGTCAAGGACACAGAGTCTTAATAAATCTTCAAGAGTTTGAATAGTCCTTTCTGACTAGCCCGTCCATTTGAGGATGATATGCCAAACTAAATCGTAAATTATTGCCCATAGCTTTTTACAAACTAACCCAAATCTTGAAGTTAATATTGGGTCTTGATCAGAAACTAAGGATACTGGCATACCATGCAATCTTATGATCTTTTTTATATATATACTAGCAAGACATTCAAGTGTATAAGTTTCTCATATCGGTAAGAAATGAGAAGACTTGGTCAATCTATCAACAATGACCCAAATCGCATCTATGCCTTGAGAAACCATGGGAAGACCAGTAACGAAATCCATGGTAATGTGCTCCCACTTCCATTCTGAATTTTCAAGTGGTTGTAATGGATCTTTTGGCACTCGATGCTCCGGCTTGACTCGTAGACAAGTTAGACACCTTGAGATAAAGCCTGCTATTTTTCTCTTCATAATGCTCCACCAAAATGTATGTCGAAGATCACGATACATTTTGGTACTCCCAGGATGGATTGCAAACGGTGTGTTGTGCACCTCCATCATGATTTTATACTTCAAATCAGAATCGTTAGGAACACAAAGTATGGAGTTGACTCGAAGTATTCCTTCTTCATCGATTCTTGCTTCTGAAATAGCACCTTCTTGCACTTTCTTCCTCATACGCATCAGCTCCAGGTCTGTAGCTTGAGCAACTTTAACTTTATCGATTAGAGTCAGTTCCACTCGTATATTCGCCATCATCACATGGGTCCCTGGAGTATTTAACTCTATTTCCATCATTTTCAAGTCATACAAATGGGCCTTTATATTGACAATATTGCACTCATACCCGCATATGATCTTCTACTCAATGTGTCAGCTACTACGTTCTCTTTTCCAAGATGGTATTGGATGGTATGATCATAATCTTTCAATAACTCAAGCCATCTTCATTGTCGCATGTTGAGTTCCTTTTGAGTGAAGAAATATTTTAGGCTTTTATGATCTGTATAGATCTCCACCTTCTCTCCATACATGTAATGCCTCCAAATCTTAAGCGCAAAAACGACTACTGCCAACTCTAGATCATGAGTAGGGTAATTCCTCTCATATTCTTTGAGTTGTCGCGAGGCATAGGCTATGACTTTTTCATGTTGCATGAGAACACATCCAAACCCTTTGCCGAAGCATCACTGTAGATGACAAATCCCTCTGAGCCAGATGGTATTGTCAAAACAGGTGCTGAAATGAGTCTTCTCTTAAGTTCTTGAAAACTCTTTCCACATTCTTCGCTCCAACCGAATTTTGTATCTTTTCGAGTTAGCTGAGTTAATGGAGTAGCGATTCGAGAAAATCCTTCCACGAATCTCCGATAATAACCAGCTATGCCGAGAAAGCTATGTACTTTGGTCACTAACTTAGGTTACTCCCAGCTTTGAATTGCTTCAATCTTTCCCAGGTCAACAGATATTCCATTATTTGATATGACGTGCCCAAGGAATGCAACTTCCTTAAGCCAGAACTCATATTTCTTCAACTTGGCATAAAGCTTGTTTTCACGAAGTTTTTGAAGTATCAGCCACAAGTGTTGCTTATGGTCTTCACGGGTTTTGGAGTATATGAGGATGTCATCAATAAAGATGACCACAAAGTGATCCAAATATTCCTTAAATACTCGGTTCATCATGTCCACGAAGGCAGCAAGAGCATTAGTCAATCCAAAAGACATGACTAGGAATTCATAATGCCTGTACCAAGTTCTGAAAGCAGTCTTTAGAATGTCATCAGTTTTAATCTTCAACTGATGATATCCAGAATGAAGATCAATCTTTGAAAAGAATTTTGCTCCTTGCAACTGGTTAAATAAGTCATCAATGCGAGGCAACGCGTACCTATTTTTGATGGTGACATGATTCAACTCTCGATAATCAATACAAAGTCGCATACTTCCATCTTTCTTCTTTATAAATAGAACAGGAGCACCCCAAGGAGATGCACAAGGACGAATGAAACTGATGTCTAACAATTCTTGTAGTTGGGTTTTTAACTCTTGAAGTTCAATAGGAGCCATTTGATTTGGGGCTTTGGAAATGGGTTTTGTACCAGATTCAAGGTCGATACAAAATTCAATTTCACGCTCTGGGGGTAGGCCAGGAAGTTCTTCAAGGAATACATTAGAAAATTTATTCACAATAGAAATATCATTCAAATCTGACATATTTTTATTTAAATCCGTGACATGGGCTAAGGAAGCTTGACATCCGTTTTTCAATAAACAAATAGCTTTATGACTTGATATGACATTGATTAATTTTAGTGGTTTGGTTGCTTGAATTCGCATAATTGGTTGGTTAGGAATATGAAAGCTAATAACCTTACGAAAAAAATCGATTTTAGCATTATGAGTAGTTAACCAATCAATCCATAAAATCACATCAAATGCAAGTATTTTCAAGGAAATAAGATCGACAGGTAACGTGCGGTTACCGATTTGTATCAAACAAGACTTATAAACCGTGGATGTAATGAAGGTTTCTCCCAATGGATTTTCAACAGATAAGTCAAAGTCTAATTTCTCTGGAGTCAAATTTAAACGTTGAGCGCAAGTAGGAGAAATAAAGGAATGGGTAGAACCGGTATCAAATAAAGTATAAACTTCACTAGAGTCTATGATTAGCTTATCCGTGATCACCTCGTTCAGGATTCCTCTCTTTTTGGGAGGTTACGATAAACGCTCTCCCTTGAACTATCGATTTTATCTTGTCTGGGACACCCTTTCATGCCTCCATCCCAGCTGGACTTAACTTTGGTGCACGAAAAAATGGGGCTAGGTGACCTTCTTTTCCATAATTATAACATGCTTTGGACTGCATCGTGCAGTTTAGAATTATGTGTCCTTCCCCTCCACCTTTGTAATATACGACCGGTGGTCGTTCTCCTTCCTTAACAACAGGTGCTGGTGCTGACGTCTTTCCATCATTATTTAATCTCCTCTTCTTGAAATGTCCACTCTTATTGTCATGGCCATGATTACCACCGAAGTGATTACCATTTCTGGCATATTGATTCCCTCCACATTTATTGTCATCGCATCGATGACATCTACCACTGGTATTATCGACTTGCTAGCTGCTCTCTTTTGGTTGGGTTGATTCATTATCGCACTTCAATAACTGAGCCCTATTCACAATATCTGAATACAAACACAGTTTATGAGAGATAAGGTATTGACATATCTCGGGTTTCAAACCTCTTAGAAACATCATTGTCATTCTCTCCTCATTATCAACCAAATGGGACACAAACTGAGACAACTCGGCAAACTTAGCTTCGTATTGTGCCACGATCATATTGTTTTGCTCAAGCTTGATGAACTCTACCAACTTCATGTGACGAATACTTTCAAGAAAGTACTTATCGTTGAACAGCTCTTGTAACTTCTCCTAAGACATTTTCAGTGCGGGAGGTTGAGTACACTTTACAGATTCCCACCATTAGTTTGCCTCTGCTCACAACATGAAAGTAGCAAAGGGAACCTTTTGCTCCTCGGAGCATCCTAAGACATCAAATATCTTGTTGATCTGCTTTATCCACGTCTCTGCCTTAAGTGGTTTTGGCTCTCCAAAAAACTCCAGGGATCCCAGCTCCTTGAACTGCTTAGCGGTGACCGTCCGAGAGTTATCACTGTTTCCACCTGCATTTTGGACAGGAACAGCCTTCACCTGATGTTGCATGAATTGCATAAAACCTCTGAACTTCTCATTGTTCATTATTTGATTGTTGTTGTTTAGCTGAGGATTATTATTTTCCTATTGCACATTATCCTAGGTATTAATCTGTGGTGAGCCAACGGTCTCATGTGCTTCATTGCTTATCTCATCATTTTCGGATGCCATTTTCAAATACTGCCACAAAACAAGGGTAATTATCATATCACATATTATCCCTATACTCTGACCGACCAATTAAATATCAAATAAACTTAAGTAGGTCATACTAGCGAAGGAATTCCCCGTCTCTCCCCTCCTAGTTCTTGTCTCACATCTCAAGCAGGGATCATATCCCTAAGCTTTGATACCAACTGTGACGCCCCCAAAATAGGTATACATCACCCATCTTGAGTCTGTGATAGCCCCAAATCCAGGCCCCAAATCGTCGCGGATTCAGTACACTGTTACTACTACTATTTGCAGAAGATATAAACATAAATTGTTTATTCATTACATTACACACTATTCCCCAAGGTCGAGTAACCTTAACTTATTACCCAATTCATAAACTATCTAAAATACAACACATTTATCAAAATACGCTATTACAAACTAGCCGCACTTTATACCCCAGGCTGAACTTGGCCTTAACCTTTTTCCTGTATCCGAACACGTTCGCCTTATCTGCACTGTTTTATCATGATATAGCAAGGGTGAGCATGAAAGTTGCCCAGCAAGTTTAAATACAATAATATAACGATATATCATGATTGAAGAGTATGAATAATAAGCTGGCTATAATTCATCAATATAATTCAGAACTAGCACGAACAAACTTTAGACTGAACAAGTTTTATACATGAACAAACATTTCTGAACCAACTGGTAGTGAAGGTGATCAGCCTTTCATACCTGACTTATACATGCAAGATAGTACATAGTTTAATTTTCGTGGCAATCAACAATGATTAACCATAAGTTTGAATAAAACACTCTTAGTAGAGTTAAGTAAAAAGAAACTTGCCTGAACCGTTGATTACCGCAACGCAATTTATAACGCTTTACCCGAAGACCTAATATTAGTAATATAGATCTCCAATATTAGAATAATATCATCACAGTATAATACTGTTATATTTATACACACAGAATAACCTAAACACATAGCACATAACCCTATCAGTCTATAATACACATAAAACTTAGTATCAAGTCAAACTATTACAGTCTAAGTTGAACCCGACGCAATTCTAACATCCCGACGGTCTAGTCGGTCAACACTCGAGTTTAAGTTCAATTAAACTTTGCCTAAACACTTAACAATTATCACAGATAATCATATTATCAGTCAAAATAATTTTCATAGAATTGTAAAATTTTTCAGATAATTAGTATTATTATCGTGAATTTTTATTCATTGTCTAATATTATTAATCATTTAATAATATTCAAATCATTTACTAATATTATTAATCATTTAATAATATTTTATTTGTTTCATAAATAATAAAGGTCTCACACAATATAAATATTTTACATCTTGAAGCTTAATTCCTTTTCAGAAATATCTTTTACCTTAACTCGGAATTTCGGAGTTAAAACAGGTAACACATAGCTTTTATACTAAAAATCAATTTACTATAATATTTCTTTAATTTAAATAATTTTTATATTATTTTGTCCATTCATGAGTCAACACAGACCGTTCTCTTATATATACATATTTTATTCCGCTAGCACATTCGCTTTATTTTTTGTTTTATAATTATTCACATTTTTGCTTTATATATTAAATATATATATTTCGTTACGTAAATCTCAACTCAAAAACCACATTTTGAGCACCGAAAACCTCAAAATATCATTTTTTATGATTAATACAATTTTTAAAAGGTATTACATTCTTCGTTGCACCAGAAAAAAAATTTATAGGCAATTGTAGTTTTATTCCACTTAAATATGTAATTACATATTTTTATTGCTTTATTTATGCCTGAAAAGAAGTTTATCGGTGTAAAATATTACATATAACCAAATCTCGCCTCGTAGGACTTTATTAGATTTATTATGACTTATTATTTCGCCGGAACGCGATTCGGAACGGCGAACGTCAAAGTCGCTCGACACGCCGACGCTCGGCGTTCGCTCAAATTTTAATCCTGACATGCTTGTTTACCCATTTTTAATTTTCAAATCCTAAGTCATATAACAGCGAAGTTTTAGGCATGTTATAAACCTCATGTCATAGTATTTTAGAAAAAATTTACACCGTGAAAATGGATCACAGAAACTAATCAAAACAGTGCACGAAAATGACGTCAAACCACAGCGCAGCACGGCGACGCACGGCAGCTGCCGTGTCGTGCGCTTATCAACTTAGCTAATTCACGAATTTCTTACGCATTGCTCGTTAATCGGATTGATTCCAAATTTGGATATATTTTTCATATCATATGAGACTATTTTTAAAAAATATGAAACCCCCATTTTGGATTTTTTTAAGGAGTCCAAATAATTCGCCAAAAATGGACGTTCATAACGATTTTAACATTTTTCCCAGATTTACCCTCTTTCGCTAAAACAGTCGTAACTTTTTCATTTTAAAACATTTTTACGCCTTTCTTGAGCCCACGCGAAGCTATCTTCCGAGACTACAACTCTTCCCTACTGACTTGTTTCCAAATTCCGAACACATCTGATGCCCAGAAATTCCGTTCAAATGGACTGCACCGCACTTGTTGGACAATTTTGACACTACTACTTTGAAATGTCATAACTCTCTCCTCCGATGTCGGATTTAGTCCATTTCAGAGTCTATGGAAAGCTTATTCAGTGTACTACAACATATCAAAAGCTCAGAATTTCTTGAACATCCTAACTAATCCCGAATTTTCCTTTTAGGGACAGCAGTCCACTAGATTTTCTTAGTTTTTTTAAAAAAAAACTGTTTTCCTTTTCTTTCTTTGGAACAAACTTGTAACACCTAAAATGTCTAGATCTGGACATAACACACCATATAACATGTAGATCTAAGATTTTTAAAGTTCAAGAAACATAACTTCATTATTTCATCACAACCAACCAAAATAAATTACATAAAATAACTTATTATGGTTTGATTTTTATAACTTATTCTTATGGCTTTAATCCTCTCCTTGATGATCCTAGATGGCAAGGAAAATATCATCTTCCTCCTCTCTTATTCCCATGGTAGCAGTAGCCCCTCACGCTCTCTCTCTCTTTCTATTTTATTTTCTTAACTTTTAGGAATGAAGTAAAAGTTTTAATGTGGAAATGAATAGGGAGGTATTTATAGAACTATAATATGTATACTTACAATACATATGTATATGCAATATCTTCCCACAATCTCCCAACTTCTCTCTCTTGTTGCTTGAAATCTTAGCAAAATCTAACAAATCAAATAATATCTCAAAGGCTAGGCAATGTAGGGTGGTGAGTCACCTTTGAAAATCAAATAAACCACATGCCAAATCCCTCCTTGGATATCCGGACATCTCCCCTTGTAATCCCTCAAATAAATTTTTGTTTTTAATTGCTAAATTTGCTTATTAAATCATCTAGAAGGTCCATCTCAAATGGGCTAGGGTTTGGGTAATTCTTTTTTTTATTTGTTTGAGCTCTCATTTAAATTGTTTGGACCACTAAAATTATCATGGATTCAACACATAAATTTTACATAACCCTATATATTTCATTAGAGTTTATTAGCTAGCCATGTGGCCTACTTATTCTCCCACCATTTGGTTTAAATTTCTTTGTCCAAAAATATCCCTCCTTTGCCTTTCCAATAAAAATATTTGGACTTCCTAAATAATTATTTGTAATAACCATAGTCCAACACTTTTTTTTTATTCTATCCTATCCTAACTATTTAGGGTTTTCATTTCCTCAATTCTAACATAAATCCTTACGCATGCACATATATTTCCTTAACCTAGTTAGACTTGCTATAATTAGGTTATAAAATTAATTAATCGAGATATATATAATAAATCTCTTAGAAATAATAATGTTCCCCCATACCATAACCTCTTAGGTTATTTAATTATCACACCCAATACATATATATTAGGTTACCTAACTTAATTTTTTTATTTGTTTATATTACAAAAATATATAAACCATCACATAATGTTCATATTCATTACTCACTTATCTTTCAACCCTTAGGGTTTTATACAAAGCATTAGAGTTTCTAATTTAGCAATTAGGGTTTTAAATTCTTGAAACATAAATTAGGGTTATCCTTAATATATAATCAAAATACTTAAGCCATTATATTTAGCCTTTGATTTCCCAAATTAGGGTTTCTATAACCGATTTCTAGGGTTTCTTATCAAACGTTAGGGTTTCCTAACTGAACGTTGTCGTTCTTAATATATACTTAGAGTTTGACACAGATATAATTTATCCGATCAATCCTTGACCCTTAACTACATTCAACACATACATAACCATATTAACAGAATTTAATCACATAAATCCTTAATCTTGAATAATTAACCTATAGCCTTCATAGAATTTTTAAATCATCAAAATTTCACCCTAATAATATCAAACGCATACACTTATTTTTTGTCTAGGTCTATTATTTGACCTTAAATCAATCATTTAAGATTTTAATAAATTGTCTAAATTCTCGGGTTGTCACATTCACCCCTCCTTATAAGAATTTCGTCCCCGAAATTCACCTTACACCTTACACCGTGCACCTTACACCATTCACACATATCACATGCTACCCAATACACCACTCACAAGAGCAAAAGTATTGAAATTGTGCTGAGGGGTCATATAGACCATGAACACAAAGTTTTAACGGTATTTATACCGCAAAACAAAACATTACTTGGTATGTTTACAATCACAGAGAAGGTAAACTACCGTTGCTAGTACTTTAGGTGATTAGCCCATCGTACAGTTACGTCATGCATAACGTATTAATCATTTTTAGCGAATATTTACGCTACTAGATTGGATTATTTATCCAAACATTATCGTTCACCTCAGTTTTATCATAGGATTTCGCACCAAAACAATTTGGTTCGGGAAATTCTTTCAATAAACACTTGGAGTTTTTATAACTTTAGTCTAGCTGAATCAAATAGCATAGACTCATATCAATAATTCAATTCAATCGAATTATTTAGGTGTAGCCAAAACTCGTTGGCAAATTAAAATTTTTTTGAAAACATTTTTGAGAATGACGTCATGATGCCGCACTGTATTTACATTCCGTTGAGGATTCCGTCATTTGGTGATTTTGTCATGCTACATCATACCATAGTGGAATAGTGACTTTAGGTCTAATTCACACTAAGTAATACTGCATTGATGACTCCATCATTTTTATCATCTACTGCACCTAGGTTACATGGTACATAAGTGATAAATAAAAATAATTTTTGATATTTCAAATCATTTGCGTCTAGCCGAAATAAGTAGCATACACTGTACTTTAAACCGTTTCAAAAATGATTACGAGTCTATATTTTTTTTTAAAAGGAACATAGTGCGTATTTAGCTTGATGTCAATCATTTCGAAGTTTAGCATAGCTAGGAGTTTAGGAAAACCTAAGTCTCCACTAATGATCATTTGCTTAATAATCTATCTGTTCCTATAATCCTTAACACTCCATTCACACACAACTATACCCAATTCATAAAACCACACTTATGAGTTCATAACCTGGCCACAATTATATGAGTTTACGAACTTACCCTAGTCTGACCTTTGGCGTCCGTTCGCTGAGGGGCTCATAAACATTTCATATAACTATAAGTCAAGAATGTCACATAAGTATGAGTTCTAAGATCTCGTACTTAATCCTATATTCTCTACCTATGACCTATTTATCTATATATAACAACTAGCGTGACACAACATTTCAATGGTTACCAATGCCACCAACTAAGTAGTTTTTACACCAAGTACAATTCCTCGCCCAGACAAGAAATCATACAACTCAGTTGCCGACACGAGTCCTCATTGAAATCCCAGCCTAATCTTAACCCCCTTTTTCAACACGAATTTCATTTAATCCGTATCCATAATCCATAACTCTTTCATGAGTTTTCATAGTACCATTTAATAGTACAACTTATACACAGCATCTTGCTATAAACTTTTCAATCATCAGAATGATTCTTTCTGGTTGTCATAACCTTATCAGATCACGGGGTGATCTTATCGTATATATTACGATTCAATTCCATGCACTATGATCGTTTTTTTTACAATCTCCTATCCCTACACTTCCAGTCTTTTAGACTCGATCTATTTACCGTTACTGTTCAACTTTATTATCAGAGTTAGGGAACTCTGTGTCTTTACACTCCCCGAGATTCGTCTTTGAATCTTACCGACACACTAACTCGATTTGAGTTAGTACTTAATCCTAATTACTACGGTTATTGGTCTCAGGAATTACTACCTAAGCTTCATAACCAACAGCTTTGATAACAACTGTGATAGCCCCGAATCCGGGCCCCAAATCGCCGCAAATTCGGTACACTATTACTACTACTATTTGCGGAAGATATAAACATAAATTGTTTATACATTACATTACACACTATTCCCCAAGGTCGAGTAACCTTAACTTATTACCCAATTCATAAACTATCTAAAATACAACACATTTATCAAAATACGCTATTACAAACTAGCCGCACTTTATACCCCAGGCTGAACTTGGCCTTAACCTTTTTCCTGTATCCGAACACGTTCGCCTTATCTGCTAATGTTTTATCATGATATAGCAAGGGTGAGCATGAAATTTGCCCAGCAAGTTTAAATACAATAATATAATGATATATCATGATTGAAGAGTATGAATAATAAGCTGGCTATAATTCATCAATATAATTGAGAACTAGCACGAACAAACTTTAGACTGAACAAGTTTTATACATGAACAAACATTTCTGAACCAACTGGTAATGAAGGTGATCAGTCTTTCATACCTGACTTATACATGCAAGATGTACAGAGTACAATTTTCGTGGCAATCAACAATGATTAACCATATGTTTGAATAAAACACTCTTAGTAGAGTTAAGTAAAAAGAAACTTGCCTGAACCGTTGATTATCGCAATGCAATTTATAACGCTTTACCCGAAGACCTAATATTAGTAATATAGATCTCCAATATTAGAATAATATCATCACAGTATAATACTGTTATATTTATACACACAGAATAACCTAAACACATAGCACATAACCCTATCAGTCTATAATACACATAAAACTTAGTATCAAGTCAAACTATTACATTCTGAGTTGAACCCGACATAATTCTAACATCCCGGCGGTCTAGTCGGTCAACACTCGAGTCAAAATAATTTTCATAGACTTGTAAATTTTTCAGATAATTAGTATTATTATCGTGAATGTTTATTCATTATCTAATATTATTAATCATTTAATAATATTCAAATCATTTACTAATATTATTAATTATTTAATAATATTTTATTTGTTTCATAAATAATAAAGGTCTCACACAATATAAATATTTTAACATCTTGAAGCTTAATTCCTTTCAGAAATATCTTTTACTTTAACTCGAAATTTCGGAGTTAAAACAGGTAACACATAGCTTTTATACTAAAAATCAATTTACTATAATATTTCTTTAATTTAAATAATTTTTATATTATTTTGTCCATTCATGAGTCAACACAGACCGTTCTCTCATATATACATATTTTATTCCGCTAGCACATTCACTTTATTTTTCGTTTTATAATTATTCACATTTTTGCTTTATATATTAAATATATATATTTCGTTACGTAAATCTCAACTCAAAAACCACATTTTGAGCACCGAAAACCTCAAAATATCATTTTTTTATGATTAATACAATTTTTAAAAGGTTTTACGTTCTTCGTTGCACCATAAAATAATTTTATAGGACAATTGTAGTTTTTATTCCACTTAAATATGTAATTACATATTTTTATTGTTTTATTTATGCCTGAAAAGAAGTTTATCGGTGTAAAATATTACATATAGCCAAATCTCGCCTCGTAGGACTTTATTAGATTTATTATGACTTATTATTTCGCCGGAACGCGATTCGGAACGGCGAACGTCAAAGTCGCTCGACACGCCGACGCTCGGCAGTTCGCTCAAATTTTAATCCTGACATGCTTGTTTGCCCATTTTTAATTTTCAAATCCTAAGTCATATAACAGCGAAATTTTAGGCATGGTATAAACCTCATGTCATAGTATTTTAGAAAAAATTTACACCGTGAAAATGGATCACGGAAACTAATCAAAACAGTGCACGAAAAGGACGTTGTTGCCTAAATTTTTAATAGCACTTTACCACGCAAGTATACGCGTTCAATTGTAATATTCAGCAAGCAAGGATATCGTTCTCACGAGGAAATAGACTAATATTTATCAATTACTAACTCTAATGCAATTAATCCTATTTTAAACTACGAAAATTTTATTTGTGATTTGAAAATTTAAACTTAACAAACTAATAATTAAAATCAGAATTTCACAAGAATAACTGCAGATTTAACATGTTAAGATTACAACTTCCCTTGGTATTTCATTTAAACTAACTTACTTCCCATTTAAAATAAATCAATTAATATGAATCATTATCCAAGAATGCTTTATGAATATTCACGCACTTCTTCCGAAGACACGTGAACAAATCCTCCTAAATCCAATCTTTAAGATGCGGAATTACAAGGAACACCCCAGTTAATCAACTCACTATATTCCTATTGAATCAAGTTAATTAGGGTTTTACGCACAAATTCTTTCAATGGATACAAAAGACACATAGGTATATTCCTATCCTACACGCTAATCATATTAACCCTATTCAGATTATATGAACATATGTTATCATATCCAGATCTCAATCTATACTCCATCTTCCAATTTTATATAGATTATCACAGTAATTGTTGGCCAAACAATTAATCAATAAACATAAGATATAATAAACAATTCAATAAAAACTAACTTTCATTCAATGGGAAACTTGCAATTTAGACTACATACCAAGTTTCGTTGCAATCTTAATTAAAATTTAGTTCATGATAATAATAAAGAAAAACATCATCCAAATTAATAATCCAAACATCCTAGATAGTTACAAATAATAAAACTAGAGAAGAGAAGAAGAAACTCTGAATTTGCTCCAATACTCTCTCTTAGATCTTTAGCCTTTGCAATTCTCTTTCGTGTTTTTCTTCCTTGTTCTCTCTGCAAATCTCTTGAAAAATTAATTGATACGTCTTTTCTAAAGTCTTCTCCTATTTGTATTGGTCTCCGCCCTCATTCAGACTCCTATTTGGCTTCAAAAACCCACTTAGTAGTAGAAAAACGCATCTTTTTCCGCACAGGAGCGCCTAGGCGCTCAACATAGGCCATTTCCAAGCGCCTAGGCGCTTGACCAGGACCACATAATTACAAAAATACCACTCAGCTTTAATTTTCATGATTTTTGACCTTTTTCTTCTCCGAAATGACCAATTTGTCCCTCTAGCTCCAACCTACAACAAATAAACACAAAACACATCAATAGATACTAAAAAACAATTAAAGATAACAATAATTAAGTTTAATAATATCGGATTCATAGGTATAAAACCTACTCATCAAATACCCCCAAACTTAACCAATTGCTTGTCCCCAAGCAACACAACACAATGCAATAACTAAATATGCAATGCAAATGCAACTAGATAAATGCTTAAATTCCAGCAGTCAAACAGAACGAAATCTATTCATCAAGCCTCAGAGAAATCACAATAATCATGCTAGTACATCATATTAAGACAGATTAATAATTTCCTCGTCAATCATCAAATCTTAACCTGTTATTATTGATATAGTGTGTGTGTGCTTAACATCCATGCTAACTGATATGATGCTAAATACAACACATAATAAATCTCTTTAAAGGAATCATACAGTGTAAACTCACAAAATTCACAAACAAGCTAGATCCAACTAAAAACAAAAATCCACCAAATTTAAGAGTCCAATCCGGGATACTTATGCTTTATTGTGCTTTACGGGGGCTTTTTGCTCTTTTTCCCGTTTTATTGTTTTATATATATATATATATATATATATATATATATATATTTTAACCATGACTGTGCAATGTCTCATTCCATTAGGCTAACAGTGCTACCCCTTAGCGAGCTTTCGACCAACGACTCCCAGACCATATAAGACCTTAGGGCGCTAGGTTTTAAGATACCCCTTCAGGCGTACTTGCTCAAGTAATAAAGGCCCCGAAACAAAACTAGCCACGGTATTATTATTATTATTATTATTATTATTATTATTATTATTTTAAGCTTATATATCCCAATTTTTTTCCCCAAACTTAAGTTTTTGTCTAAATTCAGTCATCTTCGCCTATTCATGTCTTTCATTCATTCAAACTAGCATTATCCTCTAGAAGTCCATTATATGTCAATTTAAACTCAATCAGTCAACATAGTTGCTTTTACTGTGCTATCCTTATTATATCAGTTTCAAACAGGTAAAGATTCAAATCATGACAAGAAATCACATCAAAGTCTTAACAGACAATACTATACTTGTCTACTCAATTCCAATCTCATCACTGGCCAAAACAAACTTAAACTATCTAACAGCTGGAAACATGCAAATACTTAAAAAAAAAATTTAGGAAATTAAAATGAAAACTACATGAATGCAAACTACATGAAAAACTATTAACTAAATACTATATGAATGCACTAGATGAATACTACATGCATGAACTGGAGCTGGAAAATTACACCCCCAAACTTAACCGATGCAATGTCCTCATTGTATATAACAAACAAAATTTAAGAAATTAAGCACTGAGGACTTCCCTGAAAGATAGAAGCTTTATTCCTCGTCAGTATCCTCCTCTTCTTCTTCCTCTTCTTCATCTGGGGGGTACGCAGACAATGGTGGAAATTGGTAGGGAGCGGCACCTGGATTCATACGGGCAAACATTTCTAGGAATGCTGCACTAAAATTCTGATACACCTCCGTTTGTCGCTGAGCTAGGCTATCCTGATTTCTTTCTATTAGATCAAAACCCTGCTGAACTCGAGTGGCCACCATGTCAATCCTTCTAGTTTGATTGCTTAAATCTCGACGAATATCTTCAAAAAAATTTTGTGGTGGCCCAGAACTTCCAGCTACAGAAGGATTGTCATGGAACTGTTGATTAGGCTCGTCTGCAAGCTCGGGATGAACAATAATGAATCCTAACCCTCTCGGGTGTGGTATACCCCCACCCCATACCTTGTATTTCTTAATAAGCAAGTGGTCAATTGCGGCTAAAGGAGGTTGTGTAGCTTCCTCAGCATCCCATTTTACCCCAGCTTGTTGACATAGTCCAGTGATCAAAGATGGGTGTGGTAATCCACCTGAGGTCCCTCCTTGAATTGCTCTATTAATGGAATCATGTATAACCTGACCCACATCTATAGTTTTTCCTTGTGCAATGCAGAAAAGCAACGCTGCCCGTTGATTTATAACATCACTCATATGCCTACACGGCATCAACTTGGCACAAATAAAGGCATGCCATGCTTTCCCATAACTGCTTAGTGTGGATGCATGGAACAAAACAGCTTCTTCTTGATCTGTTAATTTCCATGTTGTTCCAGGTACACACAAGGCTTGAATGATCTCATTGTAGTCTAGCTCGTGCTCTAAATATTGCATGTAGCCATTATTGGGTATCGTGTTCAAGCCGTAGTAAGCATTTATTGACCTAAAACTGACCTCCACTGATTTTCCGTGAACCCAAATTATGTTACCAACATGATCTTTTGCATTGGCGTAGAATTCCTTAACAATTTTAACAATCGATGCGTCCGATTGGGCTGTAAAGTTCACCCATCTTCTACTCCCAATCATTTGTAATAATTCCCCATCTTCTATCTCTGGCAATAATCCACGCTCGGGAATTAGTGCTTTACTAGAAAGTACATTGTAATATCTTTCGGACGCTTTAGCACTTGTAAATCTCTTTTTGTCAAACTTTTGCGAAGTGCCCAAAGTCTCTCCTCTTTGTCTCTTAGTAGCCATAGTCTTATCTAATATGTTCTTGCCAAACCAAATGATATTCAGTGACTTAGGATAGCCAAATCCTCTTTGTGACAAATTATCGAACACTTGGTGTGCACAGATTTTGAACACTATTGGTAGGCACTCCCCCAAACTTAATTTTCACCAAATTTGCCAATTACTAAGCACACTATACTTCCAAGGCAATACAAGCAACAATTAAGAGTACCCACACCCACTTGAGCCAACACAATGATAGAAACTAGCTTCAAAGTACTAACATAGCTATTATCCAAGTGAATCCAAATAATTTGCAATAAAATCTTGTGTACTTACTTGGTTATAGCCAAATATGATGTTTCAATCAAAGTTGGATGAGCAATTTGAGCTTTGAACCCTTACTTTAGATAGATGTGGCTTGAATGTAAGTTGATGCCAGAATTGGTGAAGAAGGATGACAAGATGGAGCTTGAGTGACTTAGTTTGGGTAGGAGATTTAGTGTTTGATTAGGATTTGGAAGAAAAAGATGGTTGTTGTGGCTAGATTAGATGAGGGTTGAGAGTTGAGTGAGTTAGAGTTGGAGTAAGAGAGCAAGAATGTGTTTGATTTGAGATTGGAAGAGTTTAGCCCGATTAGGGCTTTTATTTTTATTTTATTTTCTGTTGGAGCGCCTAGGCGCTTGAGATAGCCTTGTCTGGACCGCCTAGGCGGTTGGCTGCAGAATGCCAAAATAACTTGGAGCGCCTAGGCGCTTGGTTTGGCTTAAAAATGATCGCCTAGGCGCTTGTGCTGCGTTTTTGCTACTGACTTGGAGCGCCTAGGCGCTTGATCTTGGCTTGTCTGGAGCGCCTAGGCGCTTGGCCAGTGTACATTGCTTATTTTGGTGTTTTATGCTTCTTGTATGCCATACCTCCAATAACTTATTTCCTTCCACTCCAAAATTTGCGGAAATGATTAGAAATTTGAGATTTTGACGAGTGGACATTCATATTATTAAGATCATAAATGCTTGTCCTCCTTTCCTGCAATAAATTGAATAGCTGTTAGAGAACGAGGGATGCAACAAATCCTAAACTATAAATGTTTAACCACTAAATAAACTAACAGTAAAGTAAATTAATAAAAGTAAAAATAGAAAATAACAATAAAAATTCCTGGTTTATAGTCTTCAGTCTGACTTTCTCCTCTGTTCTAATCAGCAAGGTTGACCGATGTCTTTTCACGATCAACACAACCCCCATAGTAGTGCTTCAATCTTTGACCGTTGACTTTAAAATTATGTTTGGAATTCGGGTCTTCCACCTCCACAGCTCCATGAGGATAAACTTTTGTAATGATAAATGGCCCTGACCAACGAGATTTCAACTTTCTAGGAAACAGTTTAAGCCTTGAATTGTATAATAACACTGTTTGCCCTGCTTCAAACTTTCTTTCCAGAATTTTCTCATCATGCTACCTCTTAATCTTTTCTTTATATATTTTCGCGTTCTCATACGATTGGAGTCTGAATTCATCCATTTGATTCAATTGTAAGAGGCGCTTCTCCCCCGCAGCAGACATGTCAAAGTTTAACTTCCGAATTGCCCAATAAGCACTGTGTTTGAGTTCAACTGGAAGATGGCATGCCTTCCCATAAACTAACCTGTACGGAGACATCCCTATCGGAGTTTTGTAATATGTACGGTATGCCCATAAAGCATCGTCCAACTTGCTAGACCAATCTTTCCGACTAGGATTCACTATCTTCTCGAGGATTCGTTTCACTTCTCGGTTAGATACCTCGGCTTGACCACTTGTTTGTGGATGGTAAGCAGTAGCTATCTTATGAGTGACTCCGTACTTAGCTAGGATAGCTGAGAACTGCTTATTACAGAAGTGCGTGCCTTCGTCACTAATGATTGCGCGAGGAGTGCCGAATCTAGAGAAAATGTTCTTCCGAATGAACTTAATCACAACCTTCGCATCATTAGTGGGCGATGCTATAGCTTCTACCCATTTCGAAACGTAGTCCACCGCTAGAAGTATATAGGAGTTACAGAAAGATGGTGGAAATGGTCCCATGAAGTCAATTCCCTAAACATCAAACAATTCGACTTCCAGGATCATATTAAGTGGCATCTCGTGTTGCTTTGATATATTACCAACTCTTTGGCATCTGTCACATTTTAATTGAAAACACACGGGCATCCTTAAAGAGTGTTGGCCAGAAAAATCCACATTGAAGCACTTTAGCTGCCGTTCTTTCTCCCCCCAAAATGTCCACCATAGTCAGATGCATGACATTGGTATAGAATATTCTCTATTTCAACTTCCAGGACGCACCTTCTTATTACTTGATCACCACATTGTTTAAATAAAAATGGCTCATCCCATAAATACTGTTTCACATCATGGAGAAATTTCTTCTTCTGCTGACTTGTCAAATCTGGCGGAAACACCTTACTGACAATGAAATTTACATAATCTGCATACCATGGTGTATCCATCCTTACCACAAATAGTTGTTCATCCAGAAAAAATTCATTGATCACTGTTGTGTCATTTTTTTTAGTTCTAAATTCTCTAATCGTGATAAATGATCAGCAACCTGATTTTCTGTTCCTTTTCGGTCCCGGATCTCCAAGTCAAACTCTTGTAGCAATAATACCCATCTAATTAATCTCGGCTTCAGCGTCTTTCTTTGCTATTAAGTACTTAATTGTCGAATGATCTGTAAACACAATCACCTTTGTCCCAATCAAATATGAGGGAAATTTATCAAATGCATAAACAACTGCTAATAGCTCCTTCTCGGTAGTGGTATAATTCAGTTGAGCATCCGTCAATGTCTTACTAGCATAGTATATAGCGTGAAAATTTTTATCCTTTCGTTGGCCAAGAACTACGCCAATCGCAAAGTCGCTAGCATCACACATTAATTCGAACGGGATATTCCAATCTAGCGCTATGATTACAGGTGCGGTAACAAGTTTCTTCTTCAACACATCAAAAGCTTCCAGGAATGCTTGATCAAAGTTGAATGGGACATCCTTCTCCAAAAGATTGCAAAGTGGTTTCGTGATTTTGGAGAAGTCTTTTATAAATCGTCTATAGAAACCAGCGTGTCCCAAAAAACTTCGAATACCCTTTACAGAAATAGGTGGTGGCAGGTTCTCAATGGTTTCGATCTTAGCTCTATCAACCTCAATTCCTTTTGATGACACTCGATGACCCAAGATTATCCCCTCTTGCACCATAAAATGACATTTCTCCCAGTTTAAAACCAAATTCATTTCCATACACCGTTTGAGCACGAGCGTGAGATTTTCCAAACAATAATCAAATGAATCCCCAAAAACTGAAAAATCATCCATAAATACCTCGAGATTTTGTTCAACCATATCGGAAAAAATAGCCATCATACACCGTTGAAATGTCGCTGGCGCATTACATAACCCAAAAGACATTCTGCGAAAAGCAAAGGTGCCATATGGGCATGTGAATGTTGTTTTCTCCTGATCCTCGGGTGCAATGGCAATCTGGTTATAGCCCGAGTATCCATCCAAGAGACAATAATACTCGTGCCCTGCAAGCCTGTCCAACATCTGATCTATGAATGGTAGAGGAAAATGGTCCTTACGAGTGGCCTTATTCAACTTTCTGTAATCCATACACACCCGCCAACCCGTAACTGTTCGAGTTGGGATCAATTCATTATGCTCATTCGCAACTACTGTCATTCCCCCTTTCTTTGGCACGCATTGAACCGGACTTACCCATGAGCTATCTGAGATAGGGTAGATAATTCCCGCATCCAACCATTTAATGATTTCCTTTTTGGCAACTTCCTTCATGATGGGATTGAGTCTTCGTTGTTGTTCAATAGTTGGTTTTGCTTCATCTTCCAACAAGATCTTATGCATACAAATTGATGGGCTTATCCCCTTGATATCTGTAAGAGTCCATCCAAGAGCAGTCTTGTATTGTCGAAGTACCCTTAGTAGCTTTTCTTCTTGAACCTTATCAAGTGATGCAGAAATAATGACTGGCAAGGAGGAAGAAGAACCAAGGTAGGCGTACCGGAGGTGATTAGGCAATGGCTTAAGTTCCAAGGTAGGATGTTCTTCTAAGGATGATGTCATCTTTTCATCTATCTTTCCCCGATAATCCAGAGGTTCAAATTTTTGCAAATATCGTGTGAACTTCGGAGTTGAATCTAACATTTGAACCCATTCTAGCACAGTTGAATCATCAAATAAATTTTCACTAACCAATGCGGTTTCAAGAGGGTCTTCAATCACAGATTCACTAAATACCTCTTCAGTTGCTTCTTCAATCAGATCAACTCTTAAGCACTCTTCCTCTCCCTTCGTAAATTTCATAGCCTTGAAAACATTAAAAGTTATTTCTTCATCTTGAACTCTCATTGTTAACTCTCCCTTTTGTACATCAATTAATGTCCTTCCAGTGGCTAAAAACGGTCTTCCAAGGATAATGGGTATGTCTTTATCCTCTTCGTACTCCAACACAATGAAGTCAGCTGAAAATATGAATTTGTCCACCTTCACTAATATGTCTTCCACAATGACCCTAGGGTATATCACTGATCTATGTGCGAGCTGTAGAGAGATATTTATTGGCTTTGGCGCTGGTAATCCCAACTGAATGTAGATCGAAAGTGGCATCAAGTTAATACTCGCACCCAAATCACACAAACATCTGTTAAAGAACTGGGGCCCAATCGTGCACGGTATTGTGAAGCTACCCGGATCCTTCAACTTCGGTGGTAACTTTCTTTGCAGAATTGCGCTACATTCTTCTGTCAATGCTACAGTTTCGAATTCCCCTAGCTTCCTCTTTCTTGCTAAAATATCTTTCATGAATTTCGCATAACTAGGCATTTATTCTAAAGCATCTGTGAATGGAATGTTGATTTGCAGCTTTTTGAACACTTCTAAAAATTTTGAAAATTGTCTATCTAATTTCTGCTTTTGAAATCTTTGAGGAAACGGCACAGGTGGTACGAATGTTGTTTGCTTACCTTCTTGTTGTTTTTTCACAACTTTTTCCCCAGATTTACTTTCCGAATTTCCACGCTCTTGTTCACCATCCTCAGCAGAAATTATTTTCTTGTGTCCGTCCAGATCTGTAGTCAACTCCTTCCCACTTCTGAGTGTAACTGCCTTACATTGCTCATTTCCATCATTTCTTGGATTTTTCTCCGTATCACTAGGTAAAGAACCTGGAGTTCTAGTATTCAAAGCATTAGCTATCTGCCCCATTTGGTTCTCAAAATTCTTTATTACAGCTGATTGGTTTTTCGTTGTGGCTTCAAACTGAGTTGCCAATCTTGCCAACAATTCTTCCATTTGTGATAACTTATCAGGTTGATGTGGTTGTGGGTGTTGTTGAGATTGTTGATGTGGCTGAAATCCAGGTGGATATGATTGCCTTGGAGCTTGGGCTTGAGCATGTGACTGATTATTACTCCAAAAAAAATTCGGGTGGTTTCTCACTCCTGAATTGTAGTTGTTTGAATAAATGCCTTGCTGCCTATTATAATTGGAAACAAACTGGACTGACTCAGGATTTATTGAACATTGATCACTTGAGTGGTTACCCGCACATATTTCACAAATCGTTTCCATTTTCTGAACTGGTTGTACCCCAAGTGCACCTATCTTCTTTGTAAGAGTAGAAATCTGAGCTGTCACTTGAGCTGACAATGCTGTCATCGCATCCACTTCATACACTCTGACTGTCCTTGGTTGAGTCGTTCTTGCTGTTGGCCACTGATAATTATTAGCTGCCATGGTTTCAAGCAACTGATACCCCTCATCACAATTCTTGGCCATAATAGCTCCTCCTGCTGCAGCATCTATACTCGATCTCACTGTGCTGAATAAACTGTTATAAAAAGTTTGCACCTGAAGCCATTTAGGAATCCCATGGTGTGGACATTTTCGCAATGAATCTTTGAATCTCTCCCAAGCTTCATATAGTGATTCTGAATCGTGCTGAACGAAAGAGAATATATCGTTCCGCAACTTTGCTGTTTTTGCAGGTGGGAAAAACTTTGCAAGAAATTTCTAGGCGAGATCATTCCATGTAGTAATCGAGCCTGGTGGTAGTGAATGGAGCCAACTCTTAGCCTTATCTCTGAGAGTAAATGGAAATAGCCTTAGCCTTCTTGCATCCTCTGACACATTATTGTACTTGAAAGTATCGCAGATTTCTATAAAGGTGACTATGTGATCGTTCGGATCATCATTTGGTAACCCTCCAAACTGACATGAATTTTAAATCATCTGTATTGTCCCCGGTTTTATCTCAAAACTTGTGGCAGTAATGGCAGGCCTCGTAATACTCGACTGAATTTCAGTAACCCGTGGAGTAGCATAACCCCGCAGTGCTTTTTGCTCTTCTTCAGCCATAGTATCTTTCTTATCAACTGCCTCTTTGGTTTCTTTAACCCACTTACGCAACCGCTAAATTTTTTTTTTTGATGTCATCCTCGTGAGGCAATAAATCTGGCTTCTTCGATCGCGTTTGCATACACTAGTCAAGAACACCTGAATAGAACAGAACAGAAAAAGTTTAAATTAAGATTAACGCTATAAAAATCAATAATGACAAAATATTAAACTAATTTCCCAGGCAGCGGCGCCAAAAACTTGTTGCCTAAATTTTTAATAGCACTTTACCACGCAAGTATACGCGTTCAATTGTAATATTCAGCAAGCAAGGATATCGTTCCCATGAGGAAATAGACTAATATTTATCAATTACTAACTCTAATGCAATTAATCCTATTTTAAACTACGAAAATTTTATTTGTGATTTGAAAATTTAAACTTAACAAACTAATAATTAAAATCAGAATTTCACAAGAATAACTGCAGATTTAACAGGTTAAGATTACAACTTCCCTTGGTATTTCATTTAAACTAACTTACTTCCCATTTAAAATAAATCAATTAATATGAATCATTATCCAAGAATGCTTTATGAATATTCACGTACTTCTTCCAAAGACACGTGAACAAATCCTCCTAAATCCAATCTTTAAGATGCGGAATTACAAGGAACACCCCAGTTAATCAACTCACTATATTCCTATTGAATCAAGTTAATTAGGGTTTTACGCACAAATTCTTTCAATGGATACAAAAGACACATAGGTATATTCCTATCCTACACGCTAATCATATTAACCCTATTCAGATTATATGAACAGATGTTATCATATCCAGATCTCAATCTATACTCCATCTTCCAATTTTATATAGATTATCACAGTAATTAGTTGGCCGAACAATTAATCAATAAACATAAGATATAATAAACAATTCAATAAAAACTAACTTTCATTCAATGGGAAGCTTGCAATTTAGACTACATACCAAGTTCCGTTGCAATCTTAATTAAAATTTAGTTCATGATAATAATAAAGAAAAACATCATCCAAATTAATAATCCAAACATCCCAGATAGTTACAAAAAATAAAACTAGAGAAGAGAAGAAGAAACTCTGAATTTGCTCCAATACTCTCTCTTAGATCTTTAGCCTTTGCAATTCTCTTTCGTGTTTTTCTTCCTTGTTCTCTCTACAAATCTCTTGAAAAATTAATTGATACGTCTTTTCTAAAGTCTTCTCCTATTTGTATTGGTCTCCGCCCTCATTCAGACTCCTATTTGGCTTCAAAAACCCACTTAGTAGTAGAAAAACGCATCTTTTTCCGCACAGGAGCGCCTAGGCGCTCAACATAGGCCATTTCCAAGCGCTTAGGCGCTTGACCAGGACCACATAATTACAAAAATGCCACTCAACTTTAATTTTCATGATTTTTGACCTTTTTCTTCTCCGAAATGACCAATTTGTCCCTCCAGCTCCAACCTACAACAAATAAACACAAAACACATCAATAGATACTAAAAACAATTAAAGATAACAATAATTAAGTTTAATAATATCGAATTCATAGGTATAAAACCTACTCATCAGACGTCAAACCACAGCACGGCGCCGCGCGGCTGGGCAGGCATGTGCGGGCGCTGCGTGGCTGCTGCTGCCCTGTCATGCGCTTATCAACATAGCTAATTCACGAATTTCTTACGCATTGCTCGTTAATCGGATTGATTCCAAATTTGGATATGTTTTTCGTATCCTATGAGACTATTTTTAAAAAATATGAAACCCCCATTTTGGGTTTTTTAAGCAGTCCAAATAATTCGCCAAAAATGGACGTTCATAACGATTTTAACATTTTTTCCAGATTTACCCTCTTTCGCTAAAACAGTCGTAACTTTTTCATTTTAAAACATTTTTAGGCCTTTCTTGAGCCCACGCGAAGCTATCTTCCGAGACTACAACTCTTCCCTACTGACTTGTTTACAAATTCCGAACACATCTGATGCCCAGAAATTCCGTTCAAATGGACTGCACCGTACTTGTTGGACAGTTTTGACACTACTACTTTGAAATGTCATAACTCTCTCATCCGATGTCAGATTTAGTCCGTTTCGGAGTCTATGGAAAGCTTATTCAGTGTACTACAACATATCAAAAGCTCAGAATTTTTTGAACATCCTAACTAATCCCGAATTTTCCTTTTAGGGACAGCAGTCCACTAGATTTTCTTTGTTTTTTTTAATAAAAAAAAAACTATTTTGCTTTTCTTTCTTTGGAACTAACTTGTAACACCTAAAATGTCTAGATCTGGACATAACACACCATATAACATGTAGATCTAAGATTTTTAAAGTTCAAGAAACATAACTTCATTATTTCATCACAACCAACCAAAATAAATTATATAAAATAACTTATTATGGTTTGATTTTTATAACTTATTCTTATGGCTTTAATCCTCTCCTTGATGATCCTAGATGGCAAGGAAAATATCTCTTCCTCCTCTCTTATTCCCATGGTAGCAGTAGCCCCTCACGCTCTCTCTCTCTCTTTCTATTTTATTTTCTTAACTTTTAGGAATGAAGTAAAAGTTTTAATGTGGAAATGAATAGGGAGGTATTTATAGAACTATAATATGTATACTTACAATACATATGTATATGCAATATCTTCCCACAATCTCCCATCTTCTCTCTCTTGTTGTTTGAAATCTTAGCAAAATCTAACAAATCAAATAATATCTCAAAGGCTAGGCAATGTAGGGTGGTGAGTCACCTTTGAAAATCAAATAAACCACATGCCAAATCCCTCCTTGGTTATCCGGACATCTCCCCTTGTAATACCTCAAATAAATTTTTGTTTTTAATTGCTAAATTTGCTTATTAAATCATCTAGAAGGTCCATCTCAAATGGGCTAGGGTTTGGGTAATTCTTTTTTTTTTATTTGTTTGAGCTCTCATTTAAATTGTTTGGACCACTAAAATTATCATGGATCCAACACATAAATTTTACATAACCCTATATATTTCATTAGAGTTTATTAGCTAGCCATGTGGCCTACTTATTCTCCCACCATTTGGTTTAAATTTCTTTGTCCAAAAATATCCCTCCTTTGCCTTTCCAATAAAAATATTTGGACTTCCTAAATAATTATTTGTAATAACCATAGTCCAATACTTTTTTTTATTCTATCCTACCCTAACTATTTAGGGTTTTCATTTCCTCAATTCTAACATAAATCCTTACTCATGCACATTTATTTCCTTAACCTAGTTAGACTTGCTATAATTAGATTATAAAATTAATTAATCGAGATATTATAATAAATCTCTTAGAAATAATAATGTTCCCCCATACCATAACCTCTTAGGTTATTTAATTATCACACCCAATACATATATATTAGGTTACCTAACTTAATTCTTTTATTTGTTTATATTACAAAAATATATAAACCATCACATAATGTTCATATTCATTACTCACTTATCTTTCAACCCTTAGGGTTTTATACAAAGTATTAGAGTTTCTAATTTAGCAATTAGGGTTTTAAATTCTTGAAACATAAATTAGGGTTATCCTTAATATATAATCAAAATACTTAAGCCATTATATTTAGCCTTTGATTTCCCAAATTAGGGTTTCTATAACCGATTTCTAGGGTTTCTTATCAAACGTTAGGGTTTCCTAACTGAACGTTGTCGTTCTTAATATATACTTAGAGTTTGACACAGATATAATTTATCCGATCAATCCTTGACCCTTAACTACATTCAGCACACATACATAACCGTATTAACAGAATTTAATCACATAAATCCTTAATCCTGAATAATTAACCTATAGCCTTCATAGAATTTTGAAATCATCAAAATTTCACCCTAATAATATCAAACGCATACACTTATTTTTTGTCTAGGTCTATTATTTGACCTTAAATCAATCATTTAAGATTTTAATAAATTGTCTAAATTCTCGGGTTGTCACAGAGTCGCCAAATACATGGTATAGAATACAAATACAAACTTAATTATACAACAGTCGTGTAATATACGACAAAACATAGCTGACAGTTTAAACAGGAATGTTTCCTTCTAGACAATATCCACTCTCAAATAGAGTCCTCATTACATTTATTGTCACACTATTTTATAGAATAGTGAGGATTACTAATACACCATCTCAGACCACCACTCCGTTCCCCGACTAGTCCTGGCTACGTTCTCATTTCTTGAAGAGAACAATGAAAGCAAAAGGGTGAGCTCAACTATCCCAGTAAGAAATATTATGACTAAGATAATGTAGAATAAATTATCATTAGTCATCAACAATGTTAAACTGATAAAATATAATAGACATCAAGTTTAACTACAACGGAATAAGCAATCCATTAGAAGAGTCAAGTAGAGCATGATATCTACTACCTTCTATGATTTAAAATGTTTTCATCAATTTTTATCGCTGAGACTCAGCTTAATAAATAAACCACATCATCGAGTCATCCCTGCACTACGGGCCAAAGATATTCATTAAATCATCAATGGTCATGACTATACCGAATAATCCCTGATCATAATCATACCGAAAATTATCCATCAATGCACTACAGGCCACTGAGGACTTTTACCACATCATTTATAACATTACAAGTCATGATTATACTGAATGATCCCTGGTCATAATCATACCAAGTCCATCTATGCACGTAAGCCAAAGATGACTTTCATCACAATATAAGCATGAGGATGATGACAATGACATATTAATTCAATAAAACAAGTTCAAGAATAAATTTTAAAGATTTATAAGTTAATTTATCCTGAAATCAATTACGTCCAAATTGTCAACATGATACTGCTTTGTGGAGTCAAATTCAAGAATACTTAGAAGAATATTTCCATGAAAAGATACTGGATGAAGCGCAAATATCCAGGATATTCTACTAATTTCATGGAGTATAGAAGCCAAAACTTTAACCAACTGAGTATAATAGAATATATGAAACCGCAAAGGGATTTTCGCCCGCCATGCGGTAATCCACGTAGACAGATCATTTCCATAATTTAATAAGGAATGAATACGAAAGATCATTCACCATGCATGCGGTAATCCACACAGACATGTTATTCCAACAGAATAATAAAGAATGGAATAACAGAAGATTTCACCAGGCATGCGATAGACCGCTACAGACAGGTTATTCTCAACAGAATAATAAAGAATGGAACCAGGTCATACGTAATTCGTACAGAAAGGATATTCTAATATAATAATAAAGAATGGAACCAGATCATGCGTAATCTGCACAGACAGGATGTTCCAACAGAATAATAAAAAATGGAACCAGGTCATGCGTAATCCGCACAGACAGGATATTCTAACAGAATAATAAAGAATAGAATAACAACAGAATTCACCAGACATGTGATAGACCACACAGACAGGTTATTCCAACGGAATAATAAAAAATGGAATAACAGAAGAATTTCACCATGTATGCGTTACTTCGCATAGACAGGTTATTCCAATATAATAATAAAGAATGGAATAACAACTCTTACGAGTATTGAAAGAAAATAACTCTCTTCATGGATACGAAAGAATAATACCCCTTACCTCAAAAGAAACTGGATACTGGAATAGTGTGGTAGCAGACTTCTCTTCTTCTTTCTCTCTATAATTTCTCTCTATAATAATTGCTCTATAGCTTTAGTGAATTAGGTGAGAAATGAAGGAAGAATGAGCTTCTATTTATAGAAAAATATAGTTTCGATAATTGCACGTTTTGGGGCTCAAAATATTACAATATAATACCTTCCTCTTTTTCTTCATTTTTAACTTAGTCATGCAAGTATTATCAATCCTGCACCAACTCCCCTAATAGTACAATAATGTGAATCAATAGTACACACATGTGAACAAATTGTTATAATCATGTGAATTAATAGCAATTAATTTCTCATTTATACGATTAATTACCCGACTGGTCATTAAAACTTCCAGACATCAATTAATATCGAAATAAATATTGATTTCCATTTCCACTAACAATAATAATTCCAACACAATTGAACTATTAATTTCATCTTTAATCAACACGAACTTATTCATCATTAATATTATAACTCACAATATTTAACAACCAGGTCGTTCCTAGGAAAGAGGGTGCTTTTCGATAAGGATTTCTCTTTATTGACGCGCAATTAGATGACCAAACCTCTCCTTGACAAAACTTCTAGACATTATAAATATTGCAATTTAATAATATGAATAACTGTGTCGTCTCAATTATTGATTTAATAATATAACATATTATGCAAATTATACTGTGACAATAATTAAATCAATAATATGAAAGATATGATGTAATAATTATTGTAGCAATAATTGAATATAACTGAGTGACTTCTCACGTAGGCATCAATAATCAATACTGTGTGCTATTATGCAACCACGCGTATTACTGTACTTTTACTACCGGGTAGTTCAACAGTTTAACGATAAAATTTTCGCCGTTATTTTTATAAAAAAGATAATTCTGTCGTTTTCTAACTATGAAAATACTTTCATTATGGGGTCCACCAATGATTCTGCCGTTGTACGAATATTCCCTGTTAAAATAAATATTCGACGACCAAACGAATATTATATAACCATTTGCTTACTTTGCAAAATTTATAAATATTATCTACAACTATAACATTATATTATATCCTACACCATAATATTAAAAAATATATTTCGAGAGAAATTAATCTTTATTCATAAAAGTTGGAGTCTTAGTGTGGATTTGAAATAATGTTATAGTTGTGATAATATTTATAAATTTTAAAAAGTAAGCAAGTGGTTATAAAATATTCGATTGGTCGAGGAATATTCTTTTTGTCGGAGAATATTCATACGACGGCGCAGTCATTTGTGGCCCCATAACAGAATAACTGTCGGATGAAGAAAATAACAAGTTTGAGTTTTATAAATAACAGCGTAGTTGTTACCGTTAACAATGTTGGAATACCTGGTGGTTAAAATACAGTAATACGTGTTGTTGCATAGTAGCACACGATATTGCACAATATTTTTGAATTATTGATTCTTACGTAAGAAGGCACTACTTAATAATTGTTACAGTAATTACTGTTCAATATTTTATTTTATTGATTCAAAATTGCTGCGTTGATATTTTATATTAATATTGTTTCAATAATTGTCACTGCACAGTATTTCCCATTATCAAATCAATAATTCATATTATTTGAATAATATTATTAGATATCATTATTGGCAATATCTAGAAAGTTCTGTCAAGGAGAGGTTTGGTCACCTAATTGCGCGCCAGTAAGGAGAAATCCTTATTGGAAAGCCCCCTCTTTCCTTGGAACGGCCTGGTTGTCATTATTGTGATTCTGTAATATTATTTGTGAATAATTAATTATTAATTTATATGATAAGAAAATATTTATTTTATGTGGACATAAATGATAGATAGGAAACTATTTATTTTATGTGGTTATAATTGAAGGAATTAATGTTGAGGTATTTTATCGGTATTTTTGTCGGAAGTGAGGTATTAAAAATCAAATCGGTGTTCTTAAAGCTCTATTGCGTGAGTTATAATTTTGATCCAACTGTTAGATCGTTGTGATTTTTGGATATGTTATACATATATAAGTTGAGTATATGTCCACAAATTTTGAACCGTTAAACATTAGCGTATGATTTGTAATGAATTTTAAGAGGTGTTGAAAATCTCCGTTTGTGAATTTCAAATATTTTTTTTTTGAAATTTGGAAAAACTTAAAGCTACAAAGTTGTAGAGAATTTGATTTCGTGTGGAACGGACATAAAATTCGTATTTTTTTTTGATAAAAGGGCTATTTATTATGAATGGTTGAAGTTTCAAAAATTAAAATGTTTTTTTTTATTAAATTTGGGCGGGACCTACATTTGTTTGAAAACATGTGGGATGCAAATTTGTGTCCAAGATGGCTGGCTTGTTATTCAACAAGGTTGGCGTAGAAGAAAAATGAATAAATAATATTATTTTAGTCTCTTATGGCGTTCTAGTATTTTCCTATAAATAGGCGCTTAAGTTAGAATTGAAAATTACACTAGAATTAGAGAATTCTTCTTCTATAATCTTGAGTGTATTTCTTTCGAGTTTTAGAAAGCTTTGAGCATAGAAAATAGTAAAAGTTTTCTTCAAGAATATCTCTGTTGTACTAGTTGGAATACTCTTCTTTTCAAGGTAAGGGATGTTATTTTCTTCGTAAATGATATTATGTTCTTCAATATCATTATGTTGAAATATTGATATGAATTTTATTGTAGAATTTCTACCTTTTTATGTCGGGGTTACTATTCACGTATACGACACTATTCACAAATATGACACTATTCACCGAAAAATAAATTTTTTTCTTTTTTGTCCCAGATGTCTATTATGGTTACTATCTTTGATTGTATCCATGTTTTGATCTTCATTCTTGAATTTTACTCCATTATTATTTAATATGGAATATTATTTTCGTTCAACAGTAGTAAGGGATGTTATATTTGTTCAATATTCGCTTGAAATAATATTTTCTTCCATACTCTGTAGTATGTATGTAATATTATTTCGTTTCAGATTTCGAATTCTATACTCGTTTTGTTAAAATTTTGGCTTCTATACTCCATGAAATTAGTCGAATATCCTTGATATTTGCGCTTCATCCAGTATCTTTTCATGGAAATATTATTCTGAGCATTCTTGATAAGTTTTAAATTTTCATGACGAAGCACTATTCACGGGGTTACTATTCCCAAAATACTATTCACGGGGTACTATTCACTCGGTTCAAATTATTTTTGGTACAATATTATTCTTAAATTTTACTCCACAAAGCATTATAATGTTGACAATTTGGACGTTATTAGTTTCTGGATAAATTAAATTATAAATCTTTAAAAATTTATCCTTGAACTTGTTTTATTGAATTCTTATATCATTGTCATCATTCTCATATTTATATTATGTTGAAAGTCATCTGTGGCCTGTAGTACATAAATGGACTTGGTATGATTATGACCGAGAATTATTCGGTATAATCATGACCGTAATGTTACAAATGATGTGGTAAAAGTCCTCATTGGCCCGTAGTGCATTGATGGATAGTTGTCGGCATGATCATGACCATTGATGAATACACGAATATCCTTGGCCCGTAGTGCATGGATAATTTGTGGTCGTGATACTAAAGAATATCCTTGGTCGTAGTGCAGGGGTGATTCGATGATGTGGATTATTTATTAAGCTGAGTCTCAACGATAAAAGTGATGAAAAACCTTTTAAATCATAGAAGATAGTAGATTTTATGCTCTACTTGACTCTTCTAATGGATTGCTTGTTCAGCTGCAGTTAAACTTGATATTTGTTATATTTTATCAGTTTAACACTGTTGAAGGCTAACGATAAATTATTCTGCTTTATCTTAGTCATAATATTTCTTACTGGGCTAGTTGAGCTCACCCTTTTTCTTCCATTGTCCTCTTCAGGAAATGAGAACGTAGCCGGGACTAGTCAGGGAACAGAGTGACGGTCCAGATGATAGCATTAGTAGTCCTCGTTATTCTATGAAATAGTGTGATAATAAAAGTATTGACGACTCCATTTGAGTTGAATACTGTCTAGAAGACAATATTCATATTAAAACTCTTAGTTTATATTTTATCGTATGTCACACGACAGTTGTATTATTAAGTTGTATTTGAATTTTGTACCATGTATTGGCGACTCAAGATGGGTGATGTATACCTATTTTGGGGGCGTCATATATGTTACGTAAATATGTGGAAGACTCTAACCACATTATTGAATTAGATCCAGACGAATTAGTTGAAGATTTAACGTATGAAGTGGTATCTATTAAAATCTTGGATAAGAAGGAACATATTCTACGCTCAAAGGTTATACCTCAAGTCAAAGTTTTATGGAGAAACCACGATATTGAGGAAGTGACCTGGGAGTTAGAATCTGAAATGAAAATAAGGTATCCTCACCTTTTCGATATACCAGGTATGTACACCAATTTCGAGAACGAAATTTCATAAGAAGGGGAAGTTATAAAACTCCAACTTTTATGAATAAAGATTTTTTTTCTCTAAATATCTTTTGAGTATTAAGGTGTGGATTTGATATAATATTATAGTTGTGGGTAATATTTACAAATTTTGTAAAGTAAGCAAGTTGTCAAAAAATATTCATTTGGTCGGAGAATATTCATTTTATCAGAGAATATTCATACGACCACACAATCATTGGTGGACCCCAAAACGGAATTACTATTGGATTTAGAAAGTGACAGAAATAACATTTTTATAAAAATAACGGCATGACTTTTACCGTTAATTTGATGGCCCCAATATAGGTATACATAACCCATTTTGAGTCGCCAAATACATGGTACAGAATACAAATACAAACTTAATTATACAACTGTCATGTAGCATAAACTGAGCATTTTAAAGCGAATATTACCTTATAGACAATGTGACAACCCGAGAATTTAGACAATTTATGAAAATCATAATTGATTGATTTAAGGTTCAATATTAGGACCTAGACAGGAAATAAGTGTATGGAATTGGCAGTTATGTAATGAAATTCCAAGAATTTCAAAAGTTTTGGACAAGACTTGAATTATGTGATAGACTGTAAGTGATAGTCTAGTAATGAGGTATAAGATTATGGTAGATTTAAAATTCTTTTGAAGAATTATCAGGATAAGTATCGAAGTGAATACTAGTCGGTATATTTGGTTACATATGTGAACCATAATGATTTAAGATCAAGGATTGATCGGATAAGTTATAACTTTAGCAAACCCTAAAGTTATGTTAATCATATGTTTATTAAGTTAGAAAAATCTAACGAACTGTTAGAAACCCTAACGATACGCTCAGAAACTCTAATTTCAGTATCGAGAATTTAAACCCTAATTTGGGAATCCTAATGCAAAGTATTAAACCCTAAGGGTTAAAAAGTTGTGTGTAAGGAATACGAAAATTATGTGATGGTTTATATTTGTTTATTATATAAACAAACAAAAGAAACTAGTGTAACCCTAATTATATATATTAGGAGTGAAGGATTTAATAACTTAAGGGTTATGAGAAAAGAGAATTGTGGTATTTAGAATACTTATTAATTATAGGAGATGTATTTTATATATCTCAAATGATTAATTTTACAACCTAATTATAGCAAGTCTAATTTGGTTAAGAAAATAAGTGTGCATGAGCAAGGATTGGTGTTATAACTGATGAAGTAAAAACCCTAAGTAAATGGTTTGGGTTGGATAAGAATTTAAGATATTGGACTATGTATATTTTATAGCTCTAGAGTTGACCCAATTTATTGGTGGAGGAGTCCAAGTTATTAGCTAATTAATTTCAAGCTCAAAAGATGGAAGTGGTTGCCCAATTTTTAGCCCAATTGTGGAGGAAGACTTTAGACTTTTGATACACTAGATATTACATTAAAAAGTGAAGCAAGACTTGGAGCATTCAATGGCCAAGTGGCCGGCCATACAAGAGAGAAAAGAGGGGGAATGAATGTGTATTAATTGCTAACTTTAGTTGGTGACCAACTTCCCTACTAACTCCCCCTATGTGTCCATTTTTGATTTAGCCAACATGTTTGGCATTTCTTGCAAGCAACATCTTGGTGGTTTAATGAGAGAAGAAAGAGAGAATAGGTGGGAATATGTTGGTAGATTTTATAGATATACCAAATCTATCCATTGATATTTTTTTTTCTTCCAACACTTAAAACATCTTTCTCTTTCATCTTATTACTAGTTATCTAAACTAAAGAACTAGAGAAGAGAGGGAGAGAGAGGAAGGAGTTCGGCAACCCTAGGGTGAGAAGAGAGGGAGATTTTGGTTTTCATGCAATCAAGATCCATCTACATCTTTGAAGGGAGAAAGGAAATCAAACTAAGGTATAGAAGAAAAAAAATTTGCACTTGTGTAGTCTATTTTCCTTTGTGGTTTAATTTGATTTTTGGACAATATGAAGTTGTGATCTTGAGGTTTAAAACCTTAGATCTATGTGTATATAAGTGTTTAATATGTAGATCCAACTCTTTTGTAGATCAAAAGTTAGATCTAAAGTGTGGAATGGAAGCTAGGTTTTTCAAAAGATAGAAAACATGATTTTTTTTCTCTTAGCTTTGATTTTGTTTGATGCTTGTTTGAGGAAACAAGAAACTTTAATTCTAAACTCAAAAACTAGGTATATACATGTTGATGAGTGTATCATGTTTAGATCTGGCCATATTGGGTGTTGATTTTGTTGAAATCAAAAGGAATAGAAAAATGTAATTTTTCTGGAAAAGTTTAAACTTTTAAAGTGTGAGCTAGGTTTTGATTTTTCTTGAAATCTATGATGGATATTTATGATTTATGTTCTTGGGATGCTAGATATATGTGTTAAGGGTAAAATTCCCTATGGAATTACTCAAATAGGTTGAATATTGAACAAGTTATGGGATTTCTCCCAAACTACACAAAGGTAATAAAAATTGTTAGAATGACAGTTTGTAACAGCCACTTCCGGGCTAATTTCCGGGAGCTTAATATGTCCCAATATGGATTGTGATAGATGAAAACTATAGTTCGGAAAGATACTAATCCAACAAAAGTGACGGGATCATTAATCGGAGTTACAGATTTCGTTTTATTTAAGTTTTGGTGAAAGACTCCAAAACTGTCAAATGACAAAAAGTTGCTGCCCAAAATTTTCCGGGGGCTGTTTTGGACATTTATTTAATGAAAAAAAATCCAGGCTTTTGGGAAATGAAAATATATGGTATTATGTAGCTCGTGTCCAAAAATGAGCTGATTCCGAGTTAAAACGACCAAGTTATGACTATTACAATTTTTGTGATTTTCTGACAGAAATCGCTATAAACGGAGTTCTACAACTCCGATTGCCACGAAATTTAAAATGGAGCATCACGTTAACATATATAAGGTTATGCCAAGAGATGGGCATTACTGGAGTTAAGCACGAGGTAGCTAATTTCTTAAGCTACGCACTAGAAATTAATTTTTGAAAAATACCAAAGGAAGTTGGAAAATTGTGGAAAAATAATTTTTATGCTTGAAATACATGTATATATGTTTGACCAAAGGATAGGAGAATAATTCACTGATTTGGTATTTTCGTGATACGGATATAGAATACAGTTTGCTGAATTGAAAATGTGTTGAATTCGGTTTGCTGGATTGAGGTTTAAATTGATGGATTTGGAATTCAAGTTGCTGAATTATAAATTTGGTTATTAGATATAGAATCCAGGGTGCTGGATTAGTGTTTGCCTTATTACATGTTAATGAATAATTTATGAAATGAAAAGCAGCTAAATCATAAGGGATATGATATAGTGATTGAATAATTATCAAAGGATGATAATAATATTGATGTGTTAAGTTGTTATCTAATATTTGATTAAGTATTAGATAGTATTATGGAATAAAGTATGTTATACTGATTAAAAGATCAATCTTATAACTGATAGGTCTTTCGTGAGAGATTAAATTAAATTGTGTTGCGGTAATCAACGGTTCAGGCAAGTTTCTTTTTACTTAACTCTAATAAGAGTAGTTTCTTCAAGCTTATGGTTAATCATTGCTGATTGCCATGAAATTTGTACTCTGTACATCTTGCATGTATAAGTCAGGTATGAAAGGCTGATCACCTTCATTACCAGTTGGTTCAGAAATGTTTGTTCATGTTTAAAACTTGTTCAGTCAAAAGTTTGTTCGTGCTAGTTCTCAATTATATTGATGAATTATAGCCAGCTTATTATTCATACTCTTCAATCATGATATATCGTTATATTGTTGAATTTAAACTTGCTGGGCAACTTTTATGCTCACCCTTGCTATATCATGATAAAACATTGCAGATAAAGCGAATGCGTTCGGATACAGGAAAATGATAATGTCAAGTTCAACTTGGGGCAATATATGCAACTATTTTGTAATAGAATAGTTGATAATAATGTTCTGTGTTAAATAACTTATGAATTGTGTAATCAGTTAAGGTTACTCGATTTTGGGGAATAGTGTGTAATGTAATGTATTAACAATTTATGTTTATATCTTCCGCAATTAGTGAAAGAATTAGTGTACCGGATCCGCGGCGATTTGGGGCTCGGATTCGGGGCTATTACAGACAATATCCATACTCAAATGGAGTCCTCATTACAATTATTATCATACTATTTTATAAAATAGTGAGGACTACTACAGCCACCATCTCGGACCGTCACTCCATTCCCCGACTAGTCCCGGCTATGTTCTCATTTCCTGAAGAGAACAATAAAAGTAAAAGGGTAAGCTCAACTAGCCCAGTAAGAAATATTATGACTAAGGTAATGCAAAATAAATTATCGTTAGCCTTTAATAGTGTTAAATTGATAGAATACAATAAACAACAAGTTTAACTGCAGTGGAACAAGCAATCCATTAGAAGAGTAAAGTAGATCATGATATCTACTATCTTCTATGATTTAAAAAGTTTATCATCAATTTTATCGCTGAGACTCAGCTAAATAAATAATCCACATCCACGAATTATCCATGCGCTACGGGCCAAGGATATTCGTGTTATCACCAATAGATATGATCATGCCAACAACTGTCCATCAATGCACTACAAGCCAATGAGGACTTTTACCACATCATTTGTAACATTACAGGTCATGATTATACAGAATAATCTCTGGTCATAATCATACCAATCAATAGTCCATCTATGCACTACGGGCCAAAGATGACTTCCATCACAATATAAGCATGAGGATGATGACAATGATATAAGAATTCAATTAAATGAGAGCAAGGATAAATTTTAAAGATTTATAATTTAATTTATCTAAAATTCAAGAATGTCCAAATTGTCAACATGTTACTGCTTTGTGGAGTAAAATTCAAGAATAATATTATATCATAAATGATTTTGAAAGAAAAGAAATCAATTTTTATCATAAATAGTACCCCGTGAATAGTACCCTGGCATGAAAAGATTAAAAATTATCAAGAATATTCAGAATAATATTTTTGGTAAAAGATACTAGATGAAGCGCAAATTTCAAGGATATTCTACTATTTTCTTGGAGTATACAAGCAATACTTTAACAAAATGAGTTTAGAATTCAGAATCTGAAATAAAATAATATTACTTACATACTACAGAGTATGGAAGAAAATATTATTTCTTATGAATATTGAACAAAAATAATATCTCTTACCTTAAAAGGCGAGTATTTTTGACTGGTATAGTAGATATATTCTTGAAGAAAACTTTCACTATTTTCTACACTCAAAGCATCCTTAAACTCAAAAGAAATACGCTCAATATTATAGAAGAAGAATTCTCTGATTCTAGTGTGATTTTCAATTCTAAACTAAGCATCCTATTTATAGAAGAATGGAAGGATACTCTTTTGAAAAAATATCATGGATGCATAGTAATAGTAACGTGAATCGGCTGAAATAGCACCTTTTTGTACTTTCTTCCTCATACGCATAAGCTTCAGGTGGGTCCCTGAAGTCTTTAAATCTATCTCCATCCTTTGCAAGTCATACAAAATGGGCCTTTGCATTGATAATATCGTACTCGTACCCGCATATGATCTTCTACTCAACGCGTCAACTACCATGTTCGCTTTTCTAGGATGTTATTGAATGGTATGATCGTAATCTTTCAACAGCTCGATCCAACATCATTGTCGCATGTTGAGTTATTTTTGGGTGAAGAAATATTTGAGGCTTTTATGATTCTTATAGATCTTCACCTTCACCCTATACAGGTAATGCCTCCAGATTTTAAGCGTAAACACGACTGCTGCCAACTCTAGATCATGAGTAGGATAATTCCTCTCATATTCTTTGAGTTGTCGTAAGGCATAGGCTATGACTTTCCCATGTTGCATGAGAACACATCCTAACCCTCTGCCTAAAGTATTATTGTAGATAACAAATCCCTCCAAACCAGATGGTATTTTCAGAACATGTGCCGAAATGAGTCTGCTCTTGAGTTCTTGAAAACTCTTCTCTTGCTACAGCCGAATTTTGTATCTTTTCGAGTCAGCTGAGTTAATGGAGTAGCGATTCGAGAAAATCCTTCCACAAATCTCTGATAATAATCAGCTAAGCCCAGAAAGCTACGTACTTCGGTTACTGACTTAGGTTGTTGAGTCAACATATATTCCTTGATTTGATATCACGTGCCTAAGGAATACTACTTCTTCAAGCCAAAACTCGTATTTCTTCAACTTGACATATAACTTGTTTTCACGAAGCTTTTGGAGTATCAGCTTCAAGTGTTTCTCGTGATCTTCACGGCTTTTGGAGTATATGAGGATGTCATCAATAAAGACAACCACAAAATGATCTAAATATTCTTTTAATACTTGGTTCATCATATCCATGAAGGCAGTAGAAGCATTAGTCAATCCAAAAGACATGACTAGGAATTCATAATGCCTTACTGAGTTCTGAAAGCAGTCTTTGGAATGTCATCAGTTTTAATTTTTAACTGATGATATCCAGAACAAAGATCAATCTTTGAAAAGAATTTGGTGCCTTCCAACTGGACAAACAGGTCATCAATGTAAGGTAACGGATACCTATTTTTGATGGTGACATGATTTAACTCCCGATAGTCAATACAAAGTCGCATACTTCCATCTTTTTTCCTTACAAATAGAATAGGAGCACCCCAAAGAGACGTACTAGGACGAATGAAACCGATGTCTAACAATTCCTGCAGTTGGTTTTTTAACTCCTGAAGTTCAATAGGAGCAATTCAATATGGGTGTTTGGAAATGGGTTTTGTACCGGGTTCAAGGTCGATACAAAATTCGATTTCACACTCTGGGGGAAGTCCAGGAAGTTCTTCAGGGAATACGTTAAGAAATTTATTAAAAATAGAAATATCATTCAAATCTAACATATTTTTTTAAAATCCGTGACATGGGCTAAGAAAGCTTGACATCCGTCTTTCAATAAATGAATGGCTTTATGGCTTGATATGACCGTGATTAACTTTAGTGGTTTGGTTTCTTAAATTCGTATAAAAGGTTAGTTAGGAATATGAAAGCTAACAACCATAGGAAAATAATTAATTTTAGCATGATTAGTAGTTAACCAATCAATCCCTAAAATCACCTCAATTACAAGTATTTTCAAAGAGATAAGATCGACAGGTAATGTGAGGGTGCCGATTTGAATCAAACAAGACTTATAAACAGTGGATGTAATGAAGGTTTCTCCCAATGGAGTTTCAACAGATAAGTCAAAGTCTAATTTCTCTAGAGTCTAATTTAAACGTTGAGCGCAAGTAGGAGAAATAAAAGAATGGGTAGAATCGGTATCAAATAAAGTATAGACTTTGCTAGAGTTTATGATTAGCTTACCCATGATAACTTCGTTCGGGTTCTTCACTTTTTTGGAGGTCACGAAAAATGCTCTCCCTTGAACTACCGGCTTTGACTTATTTGGGACGGCCTTTGGTGTCTCCATCCCAGCTGGACTTGACTTCACTACACGATAAAATTGGGAGATGTGACCTTCTCTTCTGTAATTATAACATATTTGGGACTACTGCATATAGTTTGGACTGATGTGTCCCTCCCTGTGCATTTGTAGCATACGACCGGTGGTTGTTCTCCTTCCTTAAAAATGGGTGTTGGTGTTGTTGTCTTTCCATCATTATTGAACCTTCTCTTCTTGAAATTTCCACTTCTATTCTTTTGGCCAGGATTACCACCGAAGTGGTTACCATTTTTGGCATGTTGATTTCCTCCACGTTTGTTGTCACCGCTTCGATGACTGCTACCACTGGTATTATTAATTTGCCGACCGCTCTCTCATGGTTGGGTTGACTCATTATCGCGCTCTAATAACTGGGCCCTATTCATAACATCTGAATACAAGCAAAGTTTGTGAGAAATGAGGTATTGACGTATTTTGGGTTTCAAACTTCTTAGAAACATCCACGTCGTACGCTCCTCATTATCTACCAAATAGGATGCAAATCGGGATAACTCCGCAAACTTAGTCTCGTACTGCGAAACGGTCATATTATTTTGTTCCAGCTTGATAAATTCCACCTCCTTCATGTGATGAATACTTTCAGAAAAGTACTTGTCGTTTAAAAGTTCTTTGAACTTCTCCCAAGATATCTTCAGTATGGCAGGTTGAGTATGCTTTACAGATTCCCACCAATAATCTGCCACTACTCGCAACATGAAGGTGGCAAAGGGAACCTTTTATTCCTCGGAGCATCCCAAGATATCAAATATCTTGGTGATCTGTTTTATCCACGTCTCTGCCTTAAGTGGTTCTAGCTTTCCCAAAAACTCTGGTGGTCCCAACTCCTTGAACTGTTTAGCAGTGTCCATTCGAGAGTTGCAAGTGTTTCCACCTGCATTTTGCACAGGATTCTCTCTTGCCTGATGTTACATGAATTGCAGAAACCTTCTGAACACCGCATCATTCATCATTTGGTCAATGTTGTTGTTTACCTGAGGATTATTGCCTTCCTGATGCATGTTATCCTGGGTATTGATCAGTGGTGACTCAACGGTCTCATGTGCTCCATTGCTTAACTCAATATTTTCATATGCAATTTTCAAACACTGCCACAAAATAAGGGTTAATTGACATGCCACATATTATCCTTATATTCTGACCGACCAATTAAATAACAAATAAACTTAGGTAGGCAATACTAGCGAAGGATTTACCCATCTTTCCCCTTCTAATTCTAGTCTCATATCTCAGCTAGGGATCATATCCCTGAGATTTGATACCAACTGCGACGCCCCTAAAATAGGTATATATAACTCATTCTGAGTCGCCAAATACATTGTACAGAATACAAATAAGAACTTAATTATACAACTGTCATGTAGCATAAGCTGAGAGTTTTAACAATGGTAACTTTTATCACAATATAAGCATGACGATGATGACAATGATATAAGAATTTAATTAAATGAGGGCAAGAATAAATTTTAAAGATTTATTATTTAATTTATCCAAAATTCAAGAATGTCCAAATTATTAACATGATACTGCTTTGTAGAGTAAAATTCAAGAATAATATTGTATCATAAATGATTTGGACGAAAAAGAAATTAATTTTTGTAATGAATAGTACCCCAAGTGAATTATAGTATCCCCGAATCCGGGCCCCAAATCACCGCGGATCAGGTATACTATTTCTATCACTATTTGCGGAAGATATAAATATAAAATGTTTATACAATATATTACACACTATTCCCCAAGGTCGAGTAAACCTTAACTTAATACACATTTCATAAATTTTCTAACATATAACACATTTATTAAACTATACTATTACATACTAGCCGCACTTTATATCCCAAGCTGAACTTGGCCTTAACCTTTTTCCTGTATCCGAACACGTTCCCTTATCTGCAATGTTTTATCATGATATAGCAAGGGTGAGCATAAAAGTTGCCCAGCAAGTTTATATACAATAACATAACGATATATCATGATTGAAGAGTATAAATAATTAAGCTAGCTATAATTCATCAATATGATTGAGAACTAGCACGAACAAACTTTTGACTGAACAAGTTTTAACATGAACAAACATTTCTGAACCAACTGGTAATGAAGGTGATCAGCCTTTCACACCTGACTTATACATGCAAGATGTACAGATTATAATTTTAATGGCAATCAGCAATGATTAACCATAAGCTTGAATAAAGCACTCTTATTAGAGTTAAGTACAAAGAAAACTTGCCTGAACCGTTGATTACCACAACGCAATTTATAACGCTTTATCCGAAGACCTAATATTAATAATATAGATCTCCAATATTAGAATAATATCATCACAGTATAATACTGTTATATATTTACACACAGAATAACCTAAACACATTACCACATAAACCTATCAATCTATATAGCACATAAGACAAAGCATCAAGTCAAACTATTTCAGTCTGACTTGAAACCGACACAATTCTATCATCCCGACGGTCTAGTCGGACAAAAATCGAGTTTAAGTTCAATTAAACTCTATCTAACCACTTAACCATTGTCACATTCAATTTCTTATCAGACAAAATATTTTTTCTAGGCTCGTAATAATTTTCGGATAATTATTACCATTTATCAATATTTTTCAATCCTTAAAACCGTATTTAAATAAATTAAATACCACATAATTCCTTAATCATTAATATTTATTTAATATAAAATATTAATGAAAATAATTTCATAATATTATAATATAATTATAATATCACAAAGTATTTTTAATACCTTAAAATCATAATTATATGATTTTCCAACACTTCAATCCATTATCCGATAATTGCTATTAATATTAAAATATTAATATTTTCATGCCAAAATATCAAAAGTTATATTTATAACTTAAAATATTTTTATAACACATAAATCATTTTTATATGATTTTTAAATCATTATTTCTAATTTTCCTTAATTTATTTAATATATCTATTAAATAAACTAATTATCATTAATATTGAATAATTAATGAATTTCATCACAAAATATTAAAAGTCATCAAAAATAACTTAAAATATTTTCTTATACCATAAAATAATTTTTCATGATTTTTCATGAATTAAAATCATTTTTAAATAATTTATTTAATATTATAATTAAATAAATAAATACCATTTATATTCCAAAAATATTAAATATTTTCGAAATATACTTAAAATAGTTAAAAACTATTTTTCAGGCTTTAAAAATAATTTTTCATAATTTATTATGTATTTTTAATAATTAAAAACCATTTTTTTCTAATTTTTAATCATTTTTCTGTAATTTCCGAAATTAAGCGTCGCTAAAGGGGTTTCTGGCTGTAAAAGTGTCGCTAAATGTGTTCTTCAGGTGTTCTTGAGCATTCATGCCAGTGTTCGGGTTGGGTGGTTTGACCGAGATTTAATCCGTGTTCTGTTCGATTTCTGGGCCTTGTTAAATATTGATCGCGTAGTGTTTATGTAATACTACACGAATCGGTCATCAAATATGTCATACAACATTACATGTCGAAGATCTGGGCCTCCAAAGTATCTGACAACTATGTTCTTCATTTTCTGGGTTTTCCAGAAAATGAAGAACAGTCGAGGTACTAGTTTTCGATCCTTATATCTTGGGTTCTGAGTTTAGTTTGGGTTATCCATAAGTTCTAGCATGCAGTCCGTATGTCAAGGTACAACAAACAATCATCAGATCAACTAAACAACAACGGATGAACAAGATTCAAGCCGGTCAAACTATGATTCAAGTACTGTTCTTGGCCGAACCCAGATTTTCAAGTCAGTCGCGAGGGTGGGTGGTTTGACCGGATTTAATTCATTGTTCCTTACGTTTTCTGGGCTTATAAAACTTTGATGTTGTAGTACGCATGCAGTAATACAAGTATATACCAATTACATAACCAAAACATAACATATCAGTGAGATCTAAGCTTCAGAATTTATAGTCAGACCTGTTCTTCAAATTCTGGGTTTTCCAGATTTGAAGAACAGCCTTAGGTACCTACTTTGATTCCTTATAAGTTGATGATCGTGCAACGTTTATGAGATCTATCAATTACATTTTGTAGACAACATGTAGTACTAAAACTATAAAGCATAATAACACTAAAACATCACAGCATGAACAAGATACGCCCGGTCAAAGTAGGACACGGACAACTGCTCTTAATTTTCTGGGATCGCGATTTGGACAGTTCGGTCAACGGGTTTTGACCGTTTATATCTTGTGATCTGTAATTGATCTGGGTCTGATTCTTTTTGAATCTTAAAGAACACATATCAGGATACATGTTACAAGTTTTAAACATCAAAAACACTAAACACACACTGATCTAAAGGTCCTGACATTGGACTGTCAGACCATCTGTTTCCCATTTCCAGATTTTGAAAAACATTAAATTCGTGAACTTTGATGTTATGGTTCATGGATTTAACAACCCAGAACATCAATTGACACCCTATTACACCACTTTCAACAATCAATTGCAACAATTATCATAAAATCGAAGGATTTCAAAATTTAGGGTTTATACCTCTTTTGAGCTTTGATCTACAATCTGATCATTGATGTTTGTTCTTGACTTGATAGAGATCATGCTAAGGACTGAAATACTTGATATTTTCGTGGGTCTATAGAGAGAGTGACTTGGTTGGGTGTTTTTGGACAAATGAGCCAAATTAGTGTATGTTTCTCTCTCTCAATTTATATACATTGTATAATACAATGAATTTGCTTGCATAGCTGCTGAATATAGGCTGAGTGGTTGGATAATAGGCACATGCTAAGCTACATTTAGGTCTAGGGTTGTTCACCAACCCATGATCTTGGCTAGATTTGCAAGTTGTCTAAAAATAATCTAAAAAGGGCATAAATGTCCTTTCCTTAAATTTCTAGATTTTTGCATTTGATGAAACCCTTAATCTTTAGGGTTTGGACATTTTAAGGTTTAGGTTTAACCCTTAACTTTGCAAATTTAATTTCTGCATTTCCGAATTTCGGTTATAAAAATTAAATTTTTAACTTATAATTAGAATTTACTAATTATATTAAAAATTTCTTAATCATAAAGTCAATCTTGCTAATTAGGATTAGCATTTCATAATTACCACCGCTAATTAAGCAATTAGGGTCAATATTGTACATTAGGTTTCAAAACCACATTTTAGGGTTTTAAATAGAAAAATAAATTTTCTAATTTATAAATTAAATCTCGTAATTAGATTAGGGTTTTCTAATTACTCATAAATTAAAATAATTAGGATTAGGGTTTCCTAATTAACATTGCTACTTTTAGCAATTAAATCCACCACTGAACAATTAGAGTTTCTGACGGAACAATTAAGGTTCCAAAAATTGAAAATTAGGATTTGTTAATTAATTAACCTTTACCCTAATTAATACTTAATTAATACCACATAAGCATTATAATTATCATTTCCATTCCCAGATTAGGGCTTTCATTTTATCAGAATCTGAAATTAGGATTTTCAGATCTGATATTATGGTTTTCAAATAATCAACTAAGATTTTAGATAATTCATTAGGATTTTCCCTAATTAATTCAATATTAATGACGTTTAACCTTGTACATAGCATTGCATTCCCAATCTAGGATTTTCAATATCCGAATTAAGGTTTCGGACTCCCGGAACTGATACTAGGGTTTCTAGAACCGATTTCTAGGGTTTCTTATCAGACGTTAGGGTTTTCTAACTGAACGTTTGACGTTCTTAATATATTCATAGGGTTTGTTACAGATATAAATTATCTGATCAACCCATGACCCTTAACCACATTCTGAACACATCATTAACCATAAACACAGAACATAATCACATAAATCCTTAATCCTAAATAATTCACCTATATCCTTCACCGAATTTTGAAATCCTCAAAATTCAATCCCAATAACATTAAACGCATACACTTATTTTCTGTCTAGGTCTATTATTTGACCTTAAATCAATCATTTAATATTTTAATAAATTGCCCAAATTCTCGGGTTGTCACATTCACCCCTCCTTATAAGAATTTCGTCCCCGAAATTCACCTTACACCGTGCACCTTACACCGTGCACCTTACACCATTTATACTGAGCGATCACACAAGACCTTGAACTTATTTTCTCGGGTATCTATTAAAGATATTCAAACTTCTCGGGTATCTATTAAAGATACTCAAACTTCTCGGGTATCTATCAAAGATACTCAAATTTCTCGGGTATCTATCAAAGATACTCAAACTTCTCGGGTATCTATCAAAGATACTCAAAACGCGAGCAAAGATCAAACTCACGCTAAGTATTCATGTATTTACAACTCCATCACATTTTTATCATCTCTGCACCAGGTTACATGGTACATGAGTGATAATTAAAAAAAAATTGATATTTCAAATCATTTGCTTAAACATTCTATCTGTTCCTATACTCCTTAACACTCCATTCACACGCAACTCTACCCAATTCATAAAACCACACTTATGAATTCATAACCTGACCACAATTATATGAGTTTACAAACCGACCCTAGTCTGACCTTTGGCGTCCGTTCGCTGAGGAGCTCATAAACATTTCATATAACTATGCGTCAAGAATGTCACATAAGTATGAGTTCTAAGAACTCGTACTTAATCCTATATTCTCTACCTATGACCTATTTATCTATATATAATAACTAGCGTGACACAACATTTCAATTATTACCAATGCCACCAACCAAGTAATTTTTACACCAAGTACAATTCCCCGCCCATACAAGGAATCATACAACTCAGTTGCTAACACGAGTCCTCATTGAAGTTCCCACCCAATCTTAACCCCCTTTTTCAATACGAATTCAATTCATATTCATAATCCATAACTCATTTATGAGTTTTCATTTTCATAGTACCATTTCATAGTACAACTTTCACACAACATCTTGCTGTAAACTTTTCAATCATAAGATTGATTCATTTCCCATATCATAACCTTTATCAGATCACGGGGTGATCTTATCGTATATATTACAATTCAATTCCATTCACTATGATCGTTTTGTTTTTACGATCTTCTATTCCTGCACTTCTATTCACCTCTACTATTCACCACTATAACCAGAGTTAGGGAACTCTGTAGCTTAACAACTTACCAAGATTCATCTTTGAATCTTACTGATCAACTAACTCTATGTGAGTTAGTCTTATCCTAATCACTGCGGTTATTGGTCTCAGGTATCCCTACCTAAGCTTCATAACCAACAGCTCTGATACCAACTGTAGTATCCCCGAATCCGGTCCCCAAATCACCGCGGATCCGGTATACTATTTCTATCAATATTTGCGGAAGATATAAACATAAATTGTTTATACAATATATTACACACTATTCCCCAAGGTCGAGTAACCTTAACTTAATACACATTTCATAAATTTTCTAACATATAACACATTTATTAAACTATACTATTACATACTAGCCGCACTTTATATCCCAAGCTGAACTTGGCCTTAACCTTTTTTCTGTATCCGAACACGTTCCCTTATCTGCAATGTTTTATCATGATATAGCAAGGGTGAGCATAAAAGTTGCCCAGAAAGTTTATATACAATAACATAACGATATATCATGATTGAAGAGTATAAATAATTAAGCTGGCTATAATTCATCAATATGATTGAGAACTAGCACGAACAAACTTTGGACTAAACAAGTTTTAACATGAATAAACATTTCTGAACCAACTGGTAATGAAGGTGATCAGCCTTTCACACCTGACTTATACATGCAAGATGTACAGATTACAATTTTCATGGCAATCAGCAATGATTAACCATAAGCTTGAATAAAGCACTCTTATTAGAGTTAAGTACAAAGAAAACTTACCTGAACCGTTGATTACCGCAACGCAATTTATAACGTTTTATCCGAAGACCTAATATTAATAATATAGATCTCCAATATTAGAATAATATCATCACAGTATAATACTGTTATATATTTACACACAGAATAACCTAAACACATTACCACATAAACCTATCAGTCTATACAGCACATAAGACATAGCATCAAGTCAAACTATTTCAGTCTGACTTGAAACCGACACAATTCTATCATCCCGACGCTCTAGTCGGACAAAAATCGAGTTGAAGTTCAATTAAACTATATCTAACCACTTAACCATTGTCACATATAATTTCTTATCAGACAAAATATTTTTCCTAGGCTCGTAATAATTTTCGGATAATTATTACCATTTATCAATATTTTTCAATCCTTAAAACTGTATTTAAATAAATTAAATACCACATAATTCCTTAATCATTAATATTTATTTAATATAAAATATTAATGAAAATAATTTCATAATATTATAATATAATTATAATATCACAAAGTATTTTTAATACCTTAAAATCATAATTATATGATTTTCCAACACTTAAATCCATTATCCGATAATTGTTATTAATATTAAAATATTAATATTTTCATGCCAAAATATCAAAAGTTATATTTATAACTTAAAATATTTTTATAACACATAAATCATTTTTATATGATTTTTAAATCATTATTTCTAATTTTTCATAATTTATTTAATATATCTATTAAATAAACTAATTATCATTAATATTGATTAATTAATAAATTTCATCACAAAATATTAAAAGTCATCAAAAATAACTTAAAATATTTTCTTATACCATAAAATAATTTTTCATGAATTAAAATCATTTTTAAATAATTTATTTAATATTATAATTAAATAAATAAATACCATTTATATTCCAAAAATATTAAATATTTTCGAAATATACTTAAAATAGTTAAAAACTATTTTTCAGGCTTTAAAAATAATTTTTCATAATTTATTATGTATTTTTAATAATTAAAAACCATTTTTTTCTAATTTTTAATCATTTTTCTGTAATTTCCGAAATTAAGCGTCGTTAAAGGGGTTTCTGGCGGCAAAAGTGTCGCTAAATGTGTTCTTCAGGTGTTCTTGAGCATTCATGCCAGTGTTCGGGTTGGGTGGTTTGACCGAGATTTAATCCGTGTTCTGTTCGATTTCTGGGCCATGTTAAATATTGATCGCGTAGTGTTTATGTAATACTACACGAATCGGTCATCAAATATGTCATACAACATTACATGTCGAAGATCTGGGCCTTCAAAGTATCTGACAACTATGTTCTTCATTTTCTGGGTTTTCCAGAAAATAAAGAACAGTCGAGGTACTAGTTTTCGATCCTTATATCTTGGGTTCTGAGTTTAGTTTGGGTTATCCATAAGTTCTAGCATGCAGTCCGTATGTCAAGGTACAACAAACAATCATCAGATCAACTAAACAACAACGGATGAACAAGATTCAAGCCGGTCAAACTATGATTCAAGTACTGTTCTTGGCCGAACCCAGATTTTCAAGTCAGTCGTAAGGGTGGGTGGTTTGACCGGATTTAATTCATTGTTCCTTACGTTTTTTGGGCTTGTAAAAACTTTGATGTTGTAGTACGCATGCAGTAATACAAGTATATACCAATTACATAACCAAAACATAACATATCAGTGAGATCTAAGCTTCAGAATTTATCGTCAGACCTGTTCTTCAAATTCTGGGTTTTCCAGATTTGAAGAACAGCCTTAGGTACCTACTTTGATTCCTTATAAGTTGATGATCGTACAACGTTTATGAGATCTATCAATTACATTTTGTAGACAACATGTAGTACTACAACTATAAAGCATAATAACACTAAAACATCACAGCATGAACAAGATACGCCCGGTCAAAGTAGGACACGGACAACTGCTCTTAATTTTCTGGGATCGCGATTTGGACAGTTCGGTCAACGGGTTTTGACCGTTTATATCTTGTGATATGTAATAGATCTGGGTCTGATTCTTTTTGAATCTTAAAGAACACATATCAGGATACATGTTACAAGTTTTAAACATCAAAAACACTAAACACACACTGATCTAAAGGTCCTGACATTGGACTGTCAGACCATCTGTTTCCCATTTCCAGATTTTGAAAAACTTTAAATTCGTGAACTTTGATGTTATGGTTCATGGATTTAACAACCTAGAACATCAATTGACACCCTATTACACCACTTTCAACAATCAATTGCAACAATTATCATAAAATCGAAGGATTTCAAAATTTAGTGTTTATACCTCTTTTGAGCTTTGATCTACAATCTGATCATTGATGTTTGTTCTTGACTTGATAGAGATCATGCTAAGGACTGAAATACTTGATATTTTCGTGGGTCTATAGAGAGAGTGACTTGGTTGGGTGTTTTGGACAAATGAGCCAAATTAGTGTATGTTTCTCTCTCTCAATTTATATACAATGTATAATACAATGAATTTGCTTGCATAGCTGCTGAATATAGGCTGAGTGGTTGGATAATAGGCACATGCTAAGCTACATTTAGGTCTAGGGTTGTTCACCAACCCATGATCTTGGCTAGATTTACAAGTTGTCTAAAAATAATCTAAAAAGGGCATAAATGTCCTTTCCTTAAATTTCTAGATTTTTGCATTTGATGAAACCCTTAATCTTTAGGGTTTGGACATTTTAAGGTTTAGGTTTAACCCTTAACTTTGCAAATTTAATTTCTGCATTTCCGAATTTCGGTTATAAAAATTAAATTTTTAACTTATAATTAGAATTTACTAATTATATTAAAAATTTCTTAATCATAAAGTCAATTTTGCTAATTAGGATTAGCATTTCATAATTACCACCGCTAATTAAGCAATTAGGGTCAATATTGTACATTAGGTTTCAAAACCACATTTTAGGGTTTTAAATAGAAAAATAAATTTTCTAATTTATAAATTAAATCTCGTAATTAGATTAGGGTTTTCTAATTACTCATAAATTAAAATAATTAGGATTAGGGTTTCCTAATTAACATTGCTACTTTTAGCAATTAAATCTACCACTGAACAATTAGAGTTTCTGACGGAAAAATTAAGGTTCCAAAAATTGAAAATTAGGGTTTGTTAATTAATTAACATTTACCCTAATTAATACTTAATTAATACCACATAAGCATTATAATTATCCTTTCCATTCCCATATTAGGGCTTTCATTTTATCAAAATCTGAAATTAGGATTTTCAGATCTGATATTAGGGTTTTCAAATAATCAACTAAGATTTTAGATAATTCATTAGGGTTTTCCCTAATTAATTCAATATTAATGACGTTTAACCTTGTACATAGCATTGCATTCCCAATCTAGGATTTTCAATATCCGAATTAAGGTTTCGGACTCCCGGAACTGAAACTAGGGTTTCTAGAACCGATTTCTAGGGTTTCTTATCAGACGTTAGGGTTTTCTAACTGAACGTTTGACGTTCTTAATATAATCATAGGGTTTGTTACAGATATAAATTATCTGATCAACCCATGACCCTTAACCACATTCTGAACACATCATTAACCATAAACACAGAACATAATCACATAAATCCTTAATCCTAAATAATTCACCTATATCCTTCACCGAATTTTGAAATCCTCAAAATTCAATCCCAATAACATAAACGCATACACTTATTTTCTGTCTAGGTCTATTATTTGACCTTAAATCAATCATTTAAGATTTTAATAAATTGCTCAAATTCTCGGGTTGTCACATTCACCCCTCCTTATAAGAATTTCGTCCCCGAAATTCACCTTACACCTTACACCGTGCACCTTACACCATTTATACTGAGCGATCACACAAGACCTTGAACTTATTTTCTCGGGTATCTATTAAAGATATTCAAACTTCTCGGGTATCTATTAAAGATACTCAAACTTCTCGGGTATCTATCAAAGATACTCAAATTTCTCGGGTATCTATCAAAGATACTCAAATTTCTCGGGTATCTATCAAAGATACTCAAACTTCTCGGGTATCTATCAAAGATACTCAAAACGCGAGCAAAGATCAAACTCACACTAAGTATTCATGTATTTACAACTCCATCACATTTTTATCATCTCTGCACCAGGTTACATGGTACATGAGTGATAATTAAAAACAAATTTTGATATTTCAAATCATTTGCTTAAACATTCTATCTGTTCCTATAATCCTTAACACTCCATTCACACGCAACTCTACCCAATTCATAAAACCACACTTATGAATTCATAACCTGACCACAATTATATGAGTTTACAAACTGACCCTAGTCTGACCTTTGGCGTCCGTTCGCTGAGGGCTCATAAACATTTCATATAACTATGCGTCAAGAATGTCACATAAGTATGAGTTCTAAGAACTCGTACTTAATCCTATATTCTCTACCTATGACCTATTTATCTATATATAATAACTAGCGTGACACAACATTTCAATTATTACCAATGCCACCAACCAAGTAGTTTTTACACCAAGTACAATTCTCCGCCCATACAATGAATCATACAACTCAGTTGCTAACACGAGTCCTCATTGAAATTCCCACCCAATCTTAACCCCCTTTTTCAATACGAATTCAATTCGTATTCATAATCCATAACTCATTTATGAGTTTTCATTTTCATAGTACCATTTCATAGTACAACTTTCACACAACATATTGCTGTAAACATTTCAATCATAAGATTGATTCATTTCCCATATCATAACCTTTATCAGATCACGGGGTGATCTTATCGTATATATTACGATTCAATTCCATTCACTATGATCGTTTTGTTTTTACGATCTTCTATTCCTGCACTTCTGTTCACCTCTACCGTTCACCACTATAACCAGAGTTAGGGAACTCTGTAGCTTAACAACTTACCGAGATTCGTCTTTGAATCTTACTGATCAACTAACTCTATGTGAGTTAGAATTATCCTAATCACTGCGGTTATTGGTCTCAGGTATCCCTACCTAAGCTTCATAACCAACAGCTCTGATACCAACTGTAGTATCCCCTAATCCGGGCCCCAAATCACCGCGGATCCGGTATACTATTTCTATCACTATTTGCGGAAGATATAAACATAAATTGTTTATTCAATATATTACACACTATTCCTCAAGGTCGAGTAACCTTAACTTAATACACATTTCATAAATTTTCTAACATATAACACATTTATTAAACTATACTATTACATACTAGCCGCACTTTATATCCCAAGCTGAACTTGGCCTTAACCTTTTTTCTGTATCCGAACACGTTCCCTTATCTGCAATGTTTTATCATGATATAGCAAGGGTGAGCATAAAAGTTGCCCAACAAGTTTATATACAATAACATAACGATATATCATTATTGAAGAGTATAAATAATTAAGCTGGCTATAATTCATCAATATGATTGAGAACTAGCACGAACAAACTTTTGACTGAACAAGTTTTAACATGAACAAACATTTCTAAACCAACTGGTAATGAAGGTGATCAGCCTTTCACACCTGACTTATACATGCAAGATGTACAGATTACAATTTTCATGGCAATCAGCAATGATTAACCATAAGCTTGAATAAAGCACTCTTATTAGAGTTAAGTACAAAGAAAACTTGCCTGAACCGTTGATTACCGCAACGCAATTTATAACGCTTTATCCGAAAACCTAATATTAATAATATAGATCTCCAATATTAGAATAATATCATCACAGTATAATAGTGTTATATATTTACACACAAAGAATAACCTAAACACATTACCACATAAACCTATCAGTCTATACAGCACATAAGACATAGCATCAAGTCAAACTATTTCAGTCTGACTTGAAACCGACACAATTCTATCATCCCGACGCTCTAGTCGGACAAAAATCGAGTTGAAGTTCAATTAAACTATATCTAACCACTTAACCATTGTCACATATAATTTCTTATCAGACAAAATATTTTTCCTAGGCTCGTAATAATTTTCGGATAATTATTACCATTTATCAATATTTTTCAATCCTTAAAACCGTATTTAAATAAATTAAATACCACATAATTCCTTAATCATTAATATTTATTTAATATAAAATATTAATGAAAATAATTTCATAATATTATAATATAATTATAATATCACAAAGTATTTTTAATACCTTAAAATCATAATTATATGATTTTCCAACACTTAAATCCATTATCCGATAATTGTTATTAATATTAAAATATTAATATTTTCATGCCAAAATATCAAAAGTTATATTTATAACTTAAAATATTTTTATAACACATAAATCATTTTTATATGATTTTTAAATCATTATTTCTAATTTTTCATAATTTATTTAATATATCTATTAAATAAACTAATTATCATTAATATTGATTAATTAATGAACTTCATCACAAAATATTAAAAGTCATCAAAAATAACTTAAAATATTTTCTTATACCATAAAATAATTTTTCATGAATTAAAATCATTTTTAAATAATTTATTTAATATTATAATTAAATAAATAAATACCATTTATATTCCAAAAATATTAAATATTTTCGAAATATACTTAAAATAGTTAAAAACTATTTTTCAGGCTTTAAAAATAATTTTTCATAATTTATTATGTATTTTTAATAATTAAAAACCATTTTTTTCTAATTTTTAATCATTTTTCTGTAATTTCCGAAATTAAGCGTCGCTAAAGGGATTTCTGGCGGCAAAAGTGTCGCTAAATGTGTTCTTCAGGTGTTCTTGAGCATTCATGCCAGTGTTCGGGTTGGGTGGTTTGACCGAGATTTAATCCGTGTTCTGTTCGATTTCTGGGCCATGTTAAATATTGATCACGTAGTGTTTATGTAATACTACACGAATCGGTCAACAAATATGTCATACAACATTACATGTCGAAGATCTGGGCCTCCAAAGTATCTGACAACTATGTTCTTCATTTTCTAGGTTTTCCAGAAAATGCCAGAAAATGAAGAACATTCGAGGTACTAGTTTTCGATCCTTATATCTTGGGTTCTGAGTTTAGTTTGGGTTATCCATAAGTTCTAGCATGCAGTCCGTATGTCAAGGTACAACAAACAATCATCAGATCAACTAAACAACAACGGATGAACAAGATTCAAGCCGGTCAAACTATGATTCAAGTACTGTTCTTGGCCGAACCCAGATTTTCAAGTCAGTCGCAAGGGTGGGTGGTTTGACCGGATTTAATTCATTGTTCCTTACGTTTTTTGGGCTTGTAAAAACTTTGATGTTGTAGTACGCATGCAGTAATACAAGTATATACCAATTACATAACCAAAACATAACATAACAGTGAGATCTAAGCTTCAGAATTCATCGTCAGACCTGTTCTTCAAATTCTAGGTTTTCCAGATTTGAAGAACATCCTTAGGTACCTACTTTGATTCCTTATAAGTTGATGATCGTGCAACGTTTATGAGATCTATCAATTACAGTTTGTAGACAACATGTAGTACTACAACTATAAAGCATAATAACACTAAAACATCACAGCATGAACAAGATACGCCCGGTCAAAGTAGGACACGGACAACTGCTCTTAATTTTCTGGGATCGCGATTTGGACAGTTCGGTCAACGGGTTTTGACCGTTTATATCTTGTGATCTGTAATAGATCTGGGTCTGATTCTTTTTGAATCTTAAAGAACACATATCAGGATACATGTTACAAGTTTTAAACATCAAAAACACTAAACACACACTGATCTAAAGGTCCTGACATTGGACTGTCAGACCATCTTTTTCCCATTTCCAGATTTTGAAAAACTTTAAATTCGTGAACTTTGATTTTATGGTTCATGGATTTAACAACCAAGAACATCAATTGACACCCTATTACACCACTTTCAACAATCAATTGCAACAATTATCATAAAATCGAAGGATTTCAAAATTTAGGGTTTATACCTCTTTTGAGCTTTGATCTACAATCTGATCATTGATGTTTGTTCTTGACTTGATAGAGATCATGCTAAGGACTGGAATACTTGATATTTATGTGGGTCTATAGAGAGAGTGACTTGGTTGGGTGTTTTGGACAAATGAGACAAATTAGTGTATGTTTCTCTCTCTCAATTTATATACAATGTATAATACAATGAATTTGCTTACATAGCTGCTGAATATAGGTTGAGTGGTTGGATAATAGGCACATGCTAAGCTACATTTAGGTCTAGGGTTGTTCACCAACCCATGATCTTGGCTAGATTTGCAAGCTGTCTAAAAATAATCTAAAAAGGCCATAAATGTTCTTTCCTTAAATTTCTAGATTTTTGCATTTGATGAAACCCTTAATCTTTAGGGTTTGGATATTTTAAGGTTTTGGTTTAACCCTTAACTTTGCAAATTTAATTTCGGCATTTTTGAATTTCGGTTATAAAAATTAACATTTTTAACTTATAATTAGAATTTACTAATTATATTAAAAATTTCTTAATCATAAATTCATTATTGCTAATTAGGATTAGCATTTCATAATTACCACCGCTAATTAAGCAATTAGGGTCAATATTGTACATTAGGTTTCAAAATCACATTTTAGGGTTTTAAATAGAAAAATAAATTTTCTAATTTATAAATTAAATCTCGTAATTAGATTAGGGTTTTCTAATTACTCATAAATTAAAATAATTAGGATTAGGGTTTCCTAATTAACATTGCTACTTTTAGCAATTAAATCCACCACTGAACAATTAGAGTTTCTGACGGAACAATTAAGGTTCCAAAAATTGAAAATTAGGGTTTGTTAATTAATTAACATTTACCCTAATTAATACTTAATTAATACCACATAAGCATTATAATTATCCTTTCCATTCCCAGATTAGGGCTTTCATTTTATCAGAATCTGAAATTAGGATTTTCAGATCTGATATTAGGTTTTTCAAATAATCAACTAAGATTTTAGATAATTCATTAGGGTTTTCCCTAATTAATTCAATATTAATGACGTTTAACCTTGTACATAGCATTGCATTCCCAATCTAGGATTTTCAATATCCGAATAAAGGTTTCAGACTCCCGAAACTGAAATTAGGGTTTCCAGAACCGATTTCTAGGGTTTCTTATCAGACGTTAGGGTTTTCTAACTGAACGTTTGACGTTCTTAATATATTCATAGGGTTTGTTACAGATATAAATTATCTGATCAACCCATGACCCTTAACCACATTCTGAACACATCATTAACCATAAACACAGAACATAATCACATAAATCCTTAATCCTGAATAATTCACCTATATCCTTCACCGAATTTTGAAATCCTCAAAATTCAATCCCAATAACATTAAACGCATAGACTTATTTTCTGTCTAGGTCTATTATTTGACGTTAAATCAATCATTTAAGATTTTAATAAATTGTCCAAATTCTCGGGTTATCACATGAATAGTACCCCATGAATACTACTTCGGGAATAGTACCCCGTGAATAGTACCCTGGCATGAAAAGATTAAAAATTATCAAGAATATTCAAAATAATATTTTTGTGAAAAGATACTAGATGAAATACAAATTTCAAGGATATTCTACTAATTTCATGGAGTATAGAAGCAATACTTTAACAAAATGAGTGCAGAATTCAGAATCTAAAATAAAATAATATTACTTACATACTACAGAGTATGGAAGAAAATATTATTTCTTATGAATATTAAACAAAAATAATATCTCTTGAAGAAAACTTTTACTATTTTCTACACTCAAAGTTTCCTTAAACTCAAAAGAAATACGCTCAATATTATTGAAGAAGAATTCTCTGATTCTGGTGTGATTTTCAATTCTAAACTAAGCATTCTATTTATAGGAGAATGAAAGGATACTATTCAAAAAAAATATCACGGACGCACAGTCATAGTCACAGGAATCGGCTGAAATTTTTTGATTTTACTATACAAACACTATGCATAATAAAATATAATATATTTTATTTTTCATAAAAAATAAAACTTATTATAAACCACCACTATATATATATATATATATATATATATATATATATATATAGGGAATCCATCCATGGCAACCGGTTGCCATGGACACTGTTATAGCAACCTACTTTTGGATCGTTGATCAACTTATTAGAAGACTTAGATTGAATGCCATAATTGTCCAGCCGGCACAAGCTTTTCCGGCTTTTATTTTAATATATTGCACTGTATGGTCAACTGTTGCCATTTTAATAACTTTAAAACAATTTTTTAATATTAAAATACTCCAGCCGGCAAAACTTGTACCGACCGATTATTTTTTTAAGCATTTCTCTAGTAAATGGGATGACTCAGCACATTAAAGTTGCATTAAAAAAATTAAAAATAATCCGACCGGTACAAATTGTACCGGCTGAGAGACTATTACTCTATTATATGTCTATTTGTCTATTTCATATGTTATAACAGTTTCTAATAAGTTGACATATTTTTAATTGTTAATTAGTTAAAAATATATTGTTTTGACATATTTTTTTATTGTTAATTAGTTAAAAATATATTGTTTTGACATATATTTTTTTATTGTTAAATTAGTTAAAAATATATTGTTTTGACATATATTTTTTATTGTTAATTAGTTAAAAATATATTGTTTTGACATATTTTTTTTATTGTTAATTAGTTAAAAATATATTGTTTTGACATATTTTTTTTATTGTTAATTAGTTAAAAATATATTGTTTTGATATATATTTTTTTTATTGTTAATTAGTTAAAAATATATTATTTTGACATGTTTTTTTATTGTTAATTAGTTAAAAATATATTATTTTGACACATATTTTTTTATTGTTAATTAGTTAAAAATATATTGTTTTGACATATATTTTTTTTATTTTTAATTAGTTAAAAATATATTGTTTTGACATATTTTTTTTATTGTTAATTAGTAAAAAAAATATATTGTTTTGACATATTTTTTATTGTTAATTAGTTAAAAATATATTGTTTTGACACATATTTTTTTTATTGTTAATTAGTTAAAAATATATTGTTTTGACACATATTTTTTTTATTGTTAATTAGTAAAAAAATATTGTTTTGACATTTTTTTATTGTTAATTAGTTAAAAATATATTAAGTTGACATATATAATTGTTGCAATACAAATAAACATATAATAGAGAAATAGACAAATAGACATAATAGAGTAATAGTCTCTCAGCCGGTACAATTTGTACCGGTCGGATTATTTTTAATTTTTTTAATACAACTTTAATGTGTTGAGTCATCCCATTTAATAGAAAAATACTTTCAAAAAAAAATACTCGGCCGGTATAAGTTGTGCCGGCTGGAGTATTTTAATATTAAAAAATTGTTTTAAAATTATTAAAATGACAACAGTTGACCATACAATGCAATATATTAAAATAAAAGCCGGTAAAGCTTGTGCCGACTGGGCAATTATGACATTCAATCTAAGACTTCTAATAAGTTGATCAACGGTCTAAAAGTGGGTTGCTATAACAGTGTCCATGGCAATCGGTTGCCATGGATGGATTTCCATATATATATATATATATATGTATATATAAAAACCGCCACAACTCCCACACGTGATTCAATAATTCCCTCCCCCCAATCATTCGATTTAATATATATATAACAAAAATGAGATAACTTTTTCCTAACTATTTTGAAAAATGGATAAGTGGGGATCCATATAATAAGCAAAATTTACAATAAATAGTTCAATAAAAATCCCTCTATTTATCTCAACTCACCTGGCTTCAGAAAATATATTTTTAATAAAATTTATTCATCATTATTATAACTCGTAATATTAATAACCAGATCATTCCCAGGAAAGAGGGGGCTTTCCGATAAGGATTTTTCCTTATTGGCGCGCAATTAGGTGACCAAACCCCTTTCCTCGACAGAACTTTCTAGACATTGTCAATAATGCAAATAATAATATGAATAACTTTGTAGCTCAATTATTGATTTAATAATATAAAATATTGTGAGTATAATTGAATCAATAATGTTTGATACTATGGAGCAATTACTGTGGCAATAATTGAGTATAACTGAGTGACTTCTCACGTAAGCATCAATAATCAATACTGTGTGCTACTGTAACAGTGCAGAATTTTAAATTGTAATTTCAAATATTTATTAAATATAAATATTTATTTGATGTGCGTTGTTGAAATTGATGGAATAAATATTTTATTGATGTGATAGTTGTTGAATCTAAATTTATTAGATAATATTCTAAATTAAATTAATATATATATTTTAGAGAGTTGTAATATGACGTGAGATGTTATATTGTTGTTTTGAATTAATAATTTAAGTGGATGTGTTTAATTATTAAATAAAATTATAATAAAAATTATAATTTTATGTTATTTGTTTAAATGGTATATTTAATTAAAAATACAGTGTTTAATTAATTTATTGACTAGTGTTGGATATGGAAATCCAAATAAATAAGATGTAATTATAATTTATAAACTAAAGTGTTTATTAAAATAAATTAAGAAGGGTTTAATTTAATTTTTGCCAAACAATGCTTAAATATATTAAGTCTTTAAATTTTAAAGGATTTTGCCAAACAAAGCATATGGCTTTTGGATTATTTTTTTTATTTTTGAATTTAAATAATATAAATAAATTAAATTGAATAATAAATATAATATATATTTATAACTTAAGCGTTATAACTGATATTTTATTAACTTTGGCGTATTAAGGTTTAGCAGTTTTGGTTTTACGCCTTAAAGCTACCAGTTTGTTTTTTTTTTCGAATTCTAGTTTGCTAGCTTAGAGATTACAGAGAGTTGAGTGAGTTGTGAGAGAACTTAAGCAATTTCCGGCAATCTTAGCAAGGATTACAAGAATTAGCAAGGATTACCAAGCTATTTAAAGGTATTTTATTTAACCTTTGTATTATATATATATATATATATATATATATATATGTATATACATATATGAATTTATGGCATCGTTTGTTTGTGTTCTCTGAAATCAAAATTGATGAATTATGGATATATACTTTGTAATTGTGATGATACGTGCTTATAATGCTAGAGTTTATGTTTAAGCAAGAATTTTTATGCTAATTTCGTTCTAACAGTAGAAAATTTTGACAGTGTTTGTATTATTCATATGGCATGAGTAAGTATTAATTTTGGTGATCAATTCGTATGTTAAATTGCAAATTAAGGCTTGTTTATGCTAGTACATTAAGAAACGAGCATATCGTAATTTGAACGAAGGAATTTGGTCAAGTATAGAGATTACAGTGATGATTTTTGCAAGAGATGTCAAAAATGGAGTTTTCATATGAAAATATGGAATTTGAGAAATTAAATTATCTTAAGTTGTTGTTAAATTGTTGTAATTGGTTGAATATGTTAGCAAACATATTTGTAATAGTTTTATATCAGTTGTTTATGTTAATTTTACTGTTTGGTGGGTGAAATTCATGTTAGTTGGCTTAAGAAAAGTGTCGTAGCCATGTTCTACAAAACTAGAGTTTGTGCGTAGCGCGACCGCGCGGCCCCTTGTCGCGGGTGCACAGCTGCCGCGCGGGCGCGCCGCAACCTAGTGTAAAACTGGCGCAACCGCGCCAGTGCCCAGTCTCAAACAGTTAAGTCTGCTAATTCTGCAGACTTTGGTCGTTCAATGTAACTTAGCTTAATGTTAGATTAATGTGAGAACCATGTAACAACAAGGTTAAACAGAGTCGTGTTATGTGGATTGTAAATTCAAAGTTGTAAAAATGATTTATAAGTCATGAACGTGTTATGCTATAACTTAGTTTATACAATGAAGGTTAGTTAAGTGTTGTGATGTTAACACTTGGAAATTCTGAAATGTAAATGGTAGCATAAGACTTGTGCTAAAATGATAAGTTTAGCTAGAAATGTACTTGTTGTGGTATGTTAGAATATCTAATAGGTATTGTGGTTTTAAATGTATGTGTGTGTGTGGATCAATGTGCAATTATTTGGAAGTAGTGTTGTACCTCGTTCGCACCTATATACATAGGGTTTGAATTTATAGAAAAATTCAGTTTTAAACAAGATATAGCAATGAAGTTTTATAAAAATAGGTTTTTTAAACCTTGTGCTCAATAGTAATTGAGACCTTTGATACTTCCATTTTATTATTAAATGTTCATCTTGTTTGCTTTTATTTTTGAGATGCGAGGCATTCTCGAGAAAATAATATACAGCAGTGCCAAACTCCTCATGGGCATGACAGCCATCCAAGTAAATTCAAACACTGTAAATAATGTACAAACTGCTCACAGCTAAAAAATGTCCATCATGGGAACCTAATCTAGATTCAGTAGACTGAATATGTGATCACATGATTCCTAGGCTCACATGATACTGCAGTTTGTATGGAAAGCAGTAAGGAGTTTTATATATAAAAGCTGTAAATATATATACATACATGATCAACCACCACGAAGCAATTCCATGGGGGATCAGAAATGTAAATATATAAAAGCGATATATATATATATATATATATATATATATATGGACATGATCAACCACCACGAAGTAAACTCCAGGTGGGACGAAATATAAATAAAGCTGTAAAAGCGATCAACTACCACGAAGTAAACTCCAAGTAGGACGAAATGTAAATAAAGCTATAAAAGCGATCAACTGCCACGAAGTAAACTCCAGGTAGGACGAAATGTAAATAAAACTGTAAAAGGCCACGGAGGAAACTCCAGGCCTAACAGAAATGTAAATATATATATATAAGTAATAAACGCACTGGATGTGAATCCAGGCTCATCGGATATGTCTGAACACAATTATATATATAAGTATATATATATAAGTGAGTAAATGCACTGGATGTAAAATCCAGGCTCATCAGATATGTCTGACAACAATTATATATATAAGTGTATATATATATATATATACAAAAGCAGATAAATGCTCCAAACCGAAGTCTAGGCTCAATCGAGGCATAACTCGATAATGTTAGTCCATATATGAAATATATACATATATAAGTATATATATACAGACAAAAATGAAAACCATGAACTGAAGTCCGGGAAAATGCACACAACACGACTCTCAATGTGTATAACAGTGTTTGCTAATATGAGAAGAAGACTTTATAAAATGTGAGAAGGCTTATAGTGGGCTGCCAAAGTAGACTTCTATGACTTTATATGGATAAACCCTCAGCTCCCGCCGGATAAAAAGATACCTATATGTGAGCTAACAGATATTTATAGAAGAGGAAACACTCAATAGGGGTGTATACAGAGTAAAATGGACAGGGCTTCCTCGCCTTTTTCTCTCTTTCTCTTCCTCAAATGGCTGACCCCAAGGCTCATATTTATAGACTGATGGCCGCAGGTACACCTGCGGCAGTCGCGGTTGTACCTGCGCCTGGTCATGGTGCATCTGGGCCTCGCGGATCCCGTCGTCTCGAAGTACATGCACTCGTACACTGTAATGTCCGCTCAAACTTGCAGAACTTCAATCCGAGCATCCGAACGAGGTATTTCTGACCTTCTTCGGACGACTTGTGTCGAGAGTTACGCGATGACATGGATTAGAGGTTGTACGAAGTCAGGAAGAGGGGTCCATGCCCATGGTCTTCAAGCTTCAAATTCTATCCAAAGTACTGTCATGCGTAATAGTCACTCGGGATTGTTACTCCTCAGTTCTTGTGGGACATCGTTGGATGTATGTATGTATGAAGTGTTGAGACGATGCACAAGTGTTGAAGGGGCAAGATGACGTTTGACTCTTCACCGGGGTTATCGCCAGTTTGAGTTGAAAGTAGACATTGCTCAGGGTTACATCTGAGATTGGGCTACTTGTTTTAATGCCACGATATCATCTTGTGAGAGAAAACATTGAGGCGGTAAGATGATGTTTCGACTCTTCATCGGGGTCATCGCCGGTTTGAGCTGAAAGTAGACGTTGCTCAGGGTTATATCTGAGATTGTACTGCTTGTTTGTATGCCTCAATGCCATCTGTGAGTGTGCCTGTCTACCCGTTGTTAGCTCCGGGTCTAAGGTATGAGTGCCTTGGCAAGAGGTCTGAGCTTAAAGCTGATCGCATGTATTTGAAACAAGCATTTCCGGAGTTATCGCCGAAATTGCAATGGTATCCCTTGGGGCTATCACCAAGGATGGAGTCGCTACTCCCAGTGTTGTTTTTTTGGATTAGAACTGAGCATCTCGGTGTTATCGCCGAGACAGAAATGTCCTCTCCAGTGTTGTTGCCGGTCTTTTGATCTGCGTACCTCGGGGTTATCTCTAACTGAGATTGGAAATGACATTCCCGGTGTGTGTTCCGAGTTTCAGATGAAATTCCTGGTTTGTGTTTCGGGTTGGAACTAAACTTCCAGTAGTATCCGGAATGGATGTAAGCTGTCTTCCAGGGTTATCTTCGAAAGATGAATCTGCCCTTCTGCAATGTTAGTAACAGGCGTGCAAAAAATTTTGAGTGTCTATAGATGCCCCTCTTTATCATATTCATGCAATGCAAGGCATGGATAGGATAAAGAATCCTAGACACTTGAAATGCAAGCAAGATAAATACGATGCTATATGTAGCAATATGATGCAAATGTATGTAGCATGATTGCCAGGATAATCTTGTTGGGATGACAATCAGTGATGGCTTAGGACATGCGATCCAAGTCTTCTAGGATGTTGACGTTGAGGCTATCACCAAAGTCTTGAATCCTAGACATTGGCTTATATTTCATAGAATACCTCTTGTGTGTAAGAGATCTGTGGGGATAAAGATTTGTCTATTTGAGGATGTGTATAACATATTCCCTCATTCTGTCGGAGTTACTGCCAACAGTTTTGTTGATGTCAGGGTTGCCCGACCTTAATTGATGTGTGTATCACCGGATAGATCCCTGCTGGGTGCATTGTCAATGATGCTTGACCTTCATTGGTGTATGTGTCAATGGTCACATTGTGTTGTAACCCCCGCTGAGGATACGTGGATGAGTTTCTTTGATGGGTTTACTTGCCATCGGTTGACATGATGTCAAGGTTGGTTGACCTTTATTGATGTGTGTATCAATGGTTGCATTGCATTGTAACCCCCGACGGGGATACGTGGATGCTTGAAAGATGTGCGTTGTGACCCCTGCCAGGGATATTTCATCAGTTGATAACTTCGGCGTTGTAACCCCCACCAGAGAGGTTTGATATTTTGTGATTTTGCATTGTAACCCCCGTTGGGGATTTTTTAGGGTTGTGACCATGCAAATGACGGCATCAGACCTTTGTGGGGTATTGCTCAGCATGATCTGTGAAAGCTAAGCTCATTGGTATAGTATACCCTGCATTCAGGCGAATACCATTGATACGACGAGAGTTTAACTCTGACCGACAAGAAACTAGGATTTTCGGCTATTCCGCTCAATTGCATAGCATTTTTATTCCTGATTTGGCCTTTTTAGCTTGTGAGACCTCCTTTGTAACCCTAACTGGAGCGAGCCGGAGGTATGGGACCCATGTAGAAGTGCCGCAGGTACACCTACAGGAGCCGTAGATGAGCCTGCGGCCAACCGTGCTTATGTATAGGCGAATGGTTGCTTTTATAAGTCATTTTCAAGTTGTGCAGCGAAGGAAATCTGAGAGCTCTTCTTCAGATCTGCTGAGTTTGAGCAACTTTCTGTATATTCTGCCACCGTACAAGCGTTCTTCACTGTCTTGATAACGTATACATGTATTTTTTTTCTAGTTTCTATCCGTTGGAAAATGACTTATCACATAAAATGTATTTAGACACATAGTAGTGAATATGCATGCTGATATGACTTGTTAAAACATATTCAACATAGCAAATATTAGTATTAAACTATGCTGAACATAATGATGTGAAAAAATTTGACTTTTGAAACAGTCAAATTGGCACCTTTTACTGTCATTTCTTATCCTATCTGAGGACAAATGAGTAAAGGTAGAAAAGCAAAATAATCCTGGTAATTAGACTACACCTACGAATTTTTTACTGTGATGTGATTAATGCATACATGATGTATATGACTATGTATAGGTGTGCTACTGAATGGCCACCTAGTCATGCCTATGTGCATGTAGATAGTCCCGTTTACAAAGGGGCTATGGAAAATTTTTCCCAAAATGTAGGTATTGGGTAGTCATGTATTTTTAACTCTACTGTGGATGTATGTTAAAACAATGCATGCATGCATGTAATCATAAAATGCATTTTGAAAAGACTCCAGGTAAGAAATTACCACACCCTTTCTGAGGTGATTTGGAGACTTGTTGTCCAGATATCATAGATCTGGATCAGCCGAGTAGTTCCTGTAGGACCACTTCTGGTGTACAGAGGAGAGCTTCTGAAGAGCCTCAACGTCGTTCTGTCAGATAGCATCGTCGTTTAGTGGAGGCAATAATACGTACTATTCGGGTTGAAGTGTCGAATGTTAAGGACGAGGAGGAGGATGTACTGATCGAGGTTCTTGCTCCTGCTGTACGTGTTCCCCGTAGGGAATTGCCAGGTATTCAAGTGGCGAACCCAGATCTTCTAGGTGACTTGAGTAGGCATCCTTCAGTATACCTGCACGCAAACGAGGTATGAAGTTAGATCTTTAATCTTCCTTATTTCCTATTAATGAGGAATCAATGATTCTGATGTTGATCTGTATTTGATGTAGGTTCCTGGCATTCACACAGCCTCGAGGGAACTGGTTTACCATCCACTCTATGTATCAGGATTTTCATGACGACTACAGAGCGACCGTCCATGGCTGGGGATTCGGGATATTTTTCTCCATTCTACCCCGTCACTGTCCCTGGGGTTACCTTAGGGCATTGTCAGAGCGGTGGTTTTACTAGACTCAGTCACTCCATTTGCTGGACTATGAGGCGATGATGACGCCGATGGATTGGCGGTTTATCACATGTATGGATTTTGGAGGTGCGCCGGTGCCTTGCATGGCGGATATCACCCCTACTTCCATCAGATCCTTTGTTGGGAGTTCCAGTGGAGGCGCTCTAGCACAGGACTGTTCGTACGAGTCCTCTGAGCATAGATGCTATAAGCGGGATGTTGAGTGAGCCCATACCCGATGATGTGAGAGTCAGGGATCGCATTCTTCGGCGATTGTTCCTGATGATCATTAGGGGCTGCTTTATAGCAGATAATTCCTCTACGGTGTCCTTCGCTTTGATCAGCGCCACTCGACACATGGACCGTATAGGAGAGTATGATTAGGGTTCCTCCACCTTTGCCTACTTCCTTAGTGGAATGCGCATGCAATCGCAGGGCTTGACCGAGGCGTGGTTAGGATTTTACCCATTTCTGCTGGTGAGTGTTTTTCTTGTCTTTTCCCATCTATAGGTTAAGAGTGTTGACTGACAGCAGATGTTTGCCTTTGTGTTGGTAGTTTTGGGCCTATGAGAGGCTTCTATGTTTGCATCTTGTGAGCGTGTTAGGTTTAGACACCTATCCACGAGGACGGAGATGGCATCATTCGATACTGGCGGAGGTCCCTATTTCTGAGGGTTTCACTCATTATCGCCTACAGCTAGAGTTATTAACTGCCGATGTCATCACATAGGTTCCCTACTCCGAAGAACATTTTGGAGTTGGATTTGAGGATGGGTACCCGACTGCAGTAGAGTACGTCATTTCCACCCGCAGGATTCCTCTCTTTACATATGGAGGATAGGAGCTCTATTTAGGAGAGTATGCTATCAGGAGCACTACAGGAGAGATACGTATACCGATCTTGCCTCCTGCCAGGCGTTATTGGCATCCCATTGTTGGGGATTGACATTTTTATATTGTTAGAGGGCCCCTGGTCTCAGGAGATGTTTCAGCATTGGTGGATCCCTCATACTATTGGAGCTCAGACCCGCACCACACAGTTCATGGGGGATATGGTTCCAGGATCTATGATGATGATGGATTGGCTAGCCTGTATAAGAGATCTAACTCATGTGACACAAATTGACAGATTGACCCGGCAGCTGGACCGGACACATCTTTTCATTCGGCATTTGGGTAGAGATCCTTCAGAGGTGGATACTTTTGATCATTTCAACTCTGACGCTGGCCCCTCAAGTGACCCATATGGCTTTGCCGGTGAAGATCATCCCTTGTATCGGCCTGACATCCCTGTAGATAGAGATCCAGTGACTCAGGAGGAGTTACATCAGGTGGACAGTATCGATGATGTAGACATCGACACCATTGACTTTTTCTAATGTATTTCTCGTTATTTCTTTTGATAGGACTCTGTTAGCTGCTGGGTAGCTTCGCCCCATTCTCTCTATATCTTTTGATAGGCCTCTGTTGGATGTTGGGTAGCTTCGCCCCATTTCCCTATATTTTAGTTGTATAGAGATGTATTAGATGATGATATACTTAGGAATGTATGTACAGTTTTCTATTCCCTATATCATATTGCCATCTATTGTATCATGCATGTTATTATGTTGTGCATATATATGTATGTCCAGAGATATTCAGCATTGACCCCTGGATGGTCTTATGACACGACCCGTACAGATGTCTTCTTCGACAGTTAGTCGTATTGATCATACCCCACCATTTTTGGTGGTATCTGGTATGCGCTCATGGTATGATAGTATATCACCATCAGACATAGTGATCGTAGATGATTTGCTGCAGCATACTATGACCCTGTTGATGTTTCAGGTTCCCATAGGATTTATAGAGGGTATGCTAGAGCATTGGGCGCCGGATAGACAGGTATTCGAATTCGGGACCGATGAGTTGACTCCTACTTTGGAGGAGTATGCACGGTTGATGATGCTGTCGCTGGACAGAACTTGTGTGCATATGGCTATCGGAGACATGAGCAGACAGTTCATGACCCTCACCAGATTGAGGCGTAAAGTGGTCCAGGACGAGATTACGGCCACGTGATATCCCAACATTTTTTGTTTGACAGATTTGGCTCTGAGGATAGTTATGCACGGCATTCCAGGAATTTCACCACACCGGAGGATCATTGGCATTCAGTCAGAGTGGATGTACTGCTTTTGTGCGTATTATCATACATCTTCATGCCACAGTACATGGATGAGCTGGATATCGGCGTCATTATAGCAGTGAGAGCTCTTAGGGAGGGTCATACCATTGTACCGATGATCATTGCAGAGACTCTAAGGTCAGCTATATACTATTGCACTTATCCGGTAGGAGTGTTCATAGGTAGCTCGGTCATGCTGTATGTGTGGTTTATGTCACACTTGAGACCGATTGGCACACTTAGACGGTAGGGGTTTTGTTTCACCCATGATATAGCAATGTCGTACTCCTTTCAGCCTGCGGAGTGTACAGATGCTGCATCGTGGTCAGCTTTCTTAGCAGGGATTAGAGACCCGTTTGCTATATTGCCATGTTCAGGGCTTAGCTCACCCTACAGCTTCATTACTTATGCTCTGGGCATGGATTATCTCCCTCTGGCTGGATTGAGGGGCATGATTACTTACCACCCACTGGTCGTGATGTGTCAGTTTGACCAGTTTCAGGATTTTCATCCTTATGAGGGCACAGTGAGCCAGCGCTTCACTTCACACCGTTTATCAGCGGAGGACAGATCTAGGTTGTATGCCTGTTGGGATCAGCGAGAGCTGGCTAGATTTTTTGTCAGTCATCCGGGTTGTTCTGCAGAGTATTCCACATGGATGGAGATAGAGACTACATTGGCTTGCGGTAGTATCCATAGTGCAGGGGACTGATTCCGATAATGAGGAGCCTATAAAGAGGCTGACATTCCCATCGATGACTTGACAGATGGGCTGCCAGCATTTGTGATGGATTCTCCCACCCCGAGTGTTACTATTACTCAGTATTCGGCAGAGCATTTGGAGCAGAGCTTACATCTGATAACCTATGAGAGAGATCAGGCTAGGGTCGCGATGTTGACAGCTCTTGATGAGAGAGATACTGCTCTGTTAGAGAGGGATGAGGCTAGATCAGCCAGGGATACATTGATTGCGGAGCGGGATGCCGCCTTATCTGCTAGGGATACGACCATTGCAGATAGTACTTCAGTTCGATTCCAAATGACTGTCAGTCTTGCCAACATGAGTGCTTATATTGATGAGTATTATGCCACCATGCAGTTAGCCTCTGATCTGCTAGCTCATGTAGATACCCTTGGGCAGGAGCTTGCAGTGCTACCTCTTTCTTCAGAGAGGGATGCTATGTTAGATCAGATAGTCCGCATACACACAAATCTGTAGATAGCTTTGTATCTTCCTACACAGACTAGCTTAGCCATTTTTTCAGGTACAACATAGATGTATATATCAAACAGTATTATGTATGGCAGGGAAATATATTTTGATTCACTTCCCTTTTAGATATGCCTTGATACTTGCTTGATATTTTCCTGTTTCTTTAGGGCCTTATGATCTTACTGCATTCTGAACTTATCCTTGATAGATGGACATTGAGACATCACAAGATCTCTCAAAATGGATCATTGATTTCTGTATATCCCTACCATCTTTGGTGTCTTGGGACTGGTATCTGTATGGAAAAATGGAGAGGAGGGTGGTTTCCTCCTCTCTAAGATTGACCGCACCACAGATGGTCGCCAGTACTTCTATTTGTGAGAAGCCTAGTTAATTCCATCTCTTATGGGTTGGTATTGCTCTTTGAGGCACGATCACAGCTTAGATGGTTACCGAATCTTCTATTTGTGAGAAGAGGTTGGGTAATTCCATCCCTTTGATTTAAAACCGATGAAATATGGTGAATTAAAGGTTGATCCCAGTACCGTGTGACAAGAATTTTTGTTCTGGTAGGGGTTAGACTGAACCATAAATGGCTGCCTACGTACTCCTATTAGAGAGGAGATCAAGTCTGCGTAGTTCGAACATGGTGTAAGAGGTTCAACGCTGAATGTGAAAGGCAGATAGGTGTAGAAATGTTTTTGTTGTTTTTTGTGAAGAAAGGGCAGAAATATTTTTGTTGTTTTTTTTGTTGCGATCGGGCCATATAGCATATGGTTGCCTATGTACTCCTATTGAAGAGAAGATTATGTCGACGTAGTTTTCCCCTCAGGACAAATCACAGAGAAACGTGAATCCCATGTGCAAGCTATACTGCGGGAAAAGAAAGTTTGATCCCATAATGGGGACAAACTGCATGTGTGTAAAAAGTTTAATCCCGTCTTTAGGACAAACTGCAAGCATAGAAAAGTTTGATCCCGTCTTCAGGATAAACTGCAGGTGAAAAAGTTTAATCCCGTCTTCAGGATAAACTGCAGATGTTAAAGGTTCAATCGCGTCTTTAGGATAACCGAAATTGTGAAAGGTTTGAACTGAGGTAAAACCAGGTTGCTGGCTTGAAGTGTATGTTTCCCTGAGGGGCAGGAGAGTATATAAAAAAGAGAGGGTTCAAAACCAGAATGACTGATGATTTGATGATCAAAACCAGGATGTTTGTTTGATGGTAACTTCAGACATAGTACCGTTTCATGGTGTTCGAGTTGATAAGTTGTGGAATTCATCGCCATCCATTTCCTGTAATTTAAAAGCACCTCCAGTCAATACCTCCTTGACAACAAATGGGCCTTCCCAGTTAGGAGCGAATTTTCCCTTAGATTGATCTTGGTTGTCAATGATCTTCTTCAAAACCAAGTCATGTTGTTTGAACTGCCGTAGTCGGACTTTTTTGTTGTAGGATTGTGCGATCCTTTGCTGATATAACTGACCATGGAAGATAGTCGCGGTTCACCTTCCGTCTATTAGAGACAATTGGTGATATATGTCTTGTAACCATTGGTCTTCACTCAACTGAGCATCCATCAATACTCTGAGAGATTCCATTTTCACCTTTATGGGGAGCACTGTATCCATCCTATAGGCTAATGAGTAGGGGGTTTCCCAGTGGAAGTTCGCACGGAAGTTCTGTAGGCTAATAAAATCAAAGGCAAGAGGTCAGGCCATCCTTTGTGATTGGTGGACATTTTTTGCATGATCTTTTTGATGTTTTTATTAGCCGCTTCAACAGAACCATTCATCTTTGGACGGTAGATGACGGAGTTGAGGTGTTTGATGTGGAATTTTCTACATAACTCCTCCATCATTTTGTTGTTGAGGTTCTTAGCATTGTCTGACACAATGACCTCTGGTTGTCCATATCGACAGATGACATTGTTTCTGATGAAAAAAATGATAACTTCTTTACTAACCCTGGGGAAGGAGGCTACTTCTACCCATTTGGTGAAGTAGTCGATCATTGTGAATATGAATCGATGTCCATTACTGGCTTTGGGCTCGATGGGCCCGATAACGTCCATTCCCTACATTGAGATGGGCCATGGAGAACTCATATTATGGAGTTCCCTTGGAGGGGCGTGGATAACATTCCCATGAATCTGGCATTAATTGCACCTCTTGACGTGATCATCACAGTCAGCTTTGAGTGTAAGCCAATAATGCCTTGTCCTGAGGATCGGCTTGACAAGTAGGGGTCCGCTCATATGAGGGCCACATACTCCACCATGGATCTCATCCATGAGTCTCTGAGCTTGGTCTTTATCTAGACATCTGAGGAGACCTAATCCAGCATCTCTTTTGTAGAGTGCATCTCCGCTCAGGTAGAATTTCATAGCAAGTTGATGAATCCGCCTCTTCTCAGTTAGGCCTACCTCAGCGAGTGTAGATCCATCTCATAAATACTCCTTGATGCATTGATACCAAGGGTTATAGATGGGAGGTAGTTCATCTGATACTTCTCCGACATAATTCCCGTAGACTGGGGCTTTTTCCAGAGCAGACATGATGCTTGGCATGTTTTCCTTGTCAGGTATGTAAACCAAGGAGGACAACGTTGCTAATGCATCTCCGAAATCATTCCTATTATGAGGAATGTGTAGAAAGGAGATTTCTTCAAACTCCAAAGCCATCTATAAAACTTGTAGATGGTAAGGCAGTAAATGTAATTCTTTGGTTCGATAGATTCCCGTGGATTGTCTGATTACAAATTTGGAATCCCCAAAGACAGTTAACCACCTGATGCCCATTGAACGAACAAGTTTTAGTCCCATGATACAGCCTTCATACTCAGCTGTGTTGTTAGTGCTGACAAACTGTAATTTGACGGCGACAAGATACTGGTGCCCCATACCAGATATTAGAACTGCTTCAGCTCCATAGCCTTCTGCATTAACAGCTCAATCAAAATACATTTTCCACGTACGACATGTATCGTACTGATGTTGCAGCTAAACTGTCATTAACCCCTCATCGGGAAAGTATGTTTCCAAGGGTTTGTAGTCCCCTGCAGGTGCGGCGGCCAGTTGATCCGCAATTCTTTAACCTTTAATAGACTTTTGTGTCACGTAGACGATATCGAATTTCTGTAGGATCAACTGCCATTTGGACAGTTAACAATTCAGTATGGGCTTGCTGAACACATACTTGAGAGGATCCACGCGGGATATGAGATGCGTTGTGTGACCATGGAGGTAATGTTGTAACCTCATAGAAGCTCATGCTAAAGCACAACAAGTCTTCTCAATCAGAGTGTACTTGTGTTCACTGATGCTAAATCTTTTGCTGAGGTAATAGATAGCTCGTTCTTGGCCTCTATCGTCTTTTTTCCCCAGCATACAGCCCATGGCATTGTCATTTATGGACAGGTACATGAATAGGGGAACATCATCCCTGGGAGGCACCAAAACAGGAGCGTTAATCAGTTGCTCTTTAATGGTAAGGAAGGCTTTATGGCACTCATCGTTCCATTTCATAGAGGAGTTCTTCCTTAACAGCTTGAAGATAGGCTCACAGGTTGCTGTGAGTTGAGAAATGAACTTGCTAATGAAGTTGATTCTTCCCAAAAATCCCCGTATTTCCTTCTCTGTCTGAGGAATGGGCATTTCCTTGATGGCCTGGATTTTGGTAGGATCCAGTTCAATCCCTTTGTGGCTGACTAGGAAACCTAGCAACTTGCCTAACTTAACACCAAAGGCGCACTTGGCTGGATTTAACTTCAAGTTGTACTTACGCAACCTGTTGAAAAGTTTTCTGAGATGGTCTAAGTAGTTATCCTCCTTTCGGGATTTGACGATGATGTCATCCACGTAGATCTCTATCTCTTTGTGCATTAAATCGTGGAAAAGAGCCATCATAGCTCGCTGATAGGTTGCCCCAGCATTGATGAGTTCGAATGACAACCGTCTGTAGCAAAAGGTTCCCCAAGGCATGATGAAAGCAGTTTTCTCATGATCTTCCTTAGCGACCATAATTTGATGGTACCCCACAAAGTAATCAGCAAAGGAGTACATGCCGTATTGAGCAGTATTGTCAATAAGAATGTGGATAAATGGCACGGGAAAGCTATCTTTAAGGCAAACTTTGTTCAAATCCCAGTAATCCACACAGACTCGCACCTTTCCTCTTGGTTTAGGCACGAGAACAATGTTGGATATCCACTCTAGATATATAGACACCATGATAATGCCAGCTTGAAATTATTTCACAATTTCTTCTTTAACTTTTAAACTCCATTCAGGTTTCAATTACCTAAGTTTTTGCCTAACTGGCTTGAATCCTTCTTTGATGGGAAGGCGATAAAGAACAATGTATGTGGACAAACCCACCATATCTTTATGAGACCATGCAAACACATCCTGGAATTGGGTTAATAGTACAACTATGTCATTCCGTTGAATTGTGGTAAGGTCTGAACCAGTCTGGATTAGTTTAGGGTTGTCTAAGGTTCCAAGATTGAAAGAAGTGGTTTGATCAAGATTGGGTTTGGGTTTTTCTGCGACCCATTCCTTAATCTCCTGAGGTGTCTCAATGTTCTCTTGTATGTTCATCAAGTTTGAGTCCAACTTTGCATCAAAGTTACAACCCTTGTGGAGAGAAGGCACCTCATCAGCAAGTACAGGCACATCTAAATTCAAAGTCCTAAAACAGAATATGCTTTCACTTAATATATGCAACTGTTCGATCATACAAAAATGTTAGCATGTACTTGATAAAATAACTGCTAGTACTGTAAAGGAAAGCAAGCAATTAAAGTTATCTACAGGGCAGGGGGATTTTTCTTCTCGTTTTACCCTCGTCGACCAATGCATGGAGTGTTGCTCTAATTGTTGAGGGCAAAGTCCTGATGGACTACAGTGATGGAAGGATCATCATTGTCCTCCTTTTCTCGAATGATAACCATGACATCTGGGCAATCATCATCTGGGGTGTATCTGTTTGTATGTTCATCATTAACAATGACGCGTATGCATGCCATCATCAAGGCAATGTCATGTTTATGTCTTTGTTCCTTTTCTTCCACTTCGGGATCAGGAATCAGCACCTCTTTCGCTTTGATTGGCACTGGTTTAAGAAACAGCATGACCATAATATGGGTTGGCACCTTTATTGGAGACTGTATCAACTCATGAGGTAAATGTATAGAAAATCATCGTGGGGCGGAAGCTTGAGGAACCTGTTTGTGCTTATGAGGATTCCTGTGAATGGAACTGGCAGAATAGCCTAGTCTGGCTGTTTCAATTTGGCTGAACACTTGGATAGGGTGCTTAATACCCTGTTTATCTTTACCCAGCCCTTGTCCATGTTGATAACCCAATGACATCATTTCTTGAGTGGCCGACATAACCTCTACAGAAATCTTGGGTATGGGAAGTGGCGCTCCAATAGAATGGTATTGCGTGGTACTCACTTCCAAAGTATGAAAACTGGTCAGCTCAACTTTAGAGTTAAAACTGATGATTGGCAGATCTCTTTGTTCAGGACATTCCGGCTCAGCGTTGATAGTGACTAGACTGTTGTTGATAATCTATTTGAGTTGTTGATGTAGCGTGGAGGGAACGGCTCCAGCTATGTGTATCCATGGTCTCCCCAATAGCAGGTTGTATCCTGAATCTATATTGAGGACGTGGAAGGATACATTAAAAGTATTTGGACCAATCTCAATTGGCAATTCTATCCTTTTGATGGCATTTCATCGGGATCCATCAAAAACTCTGATAACCATATGGCAGCTTTGGATCCGCTTGAGATTGACATTCATCTTCACCAAGGTGGAATAAGAACGGATATTTAAAGAGGAGCATCCATCTATCAAAACTCCAGCTAGCATGTACCCGAAAGACAAAACTGTAATGTGCAATGGCTAGCAATGGCCAGTCCCTTCGGGCAGTATGTCGTCATAAGTGAAGGATATCACATTGCCATTGAAAATGTGATCAACTAAATGTTGAAATTTTTCCAAATCCACTAATTTTGGTAAGTTGGCTTCTTCCAAAACCTTCAGTAAGATCTTCTGATGATCCCCGGAAGAGAAAACCAAGTCCAGTATAGATATCTGGTGTGGAGCTTCTCGCAAGATAAAAACCACTTTGGCTTCATTGTGGCCCATAGTGCGAAGGAATTTTTTAATCTTCTCCATGGGAATCTTCCCTTTTGCTTCGCAAGTAGGTTTCATAACCTGTTGAGGAAGATACAGTGGATTTTCCTTTGACACTGTAGCAGTAGTATGAGACGTGGATCCTTCAGCTTCTCCATAATTCCATAGAACTTTGTGTAAGCTGACAACATGATATTGTGGTCTGAAAGGTAAAGAAATTGGCTCTGGTACGGCCACTTTCACAGGATTGTCAGTTCCTTTGAGTTGAATTGGTTGTATGGGAAATACTTTGACAGTCTCATCATCCACTTCGGATATAACTGCTACTGGTCCCTTCCATTTGGTAGGACATGCATTCCCACCCTTAAGTTGCACAGTGTAATCATCTGCTATTTGTAGGACACCGCCATTAATAAGATTCTGAATGAGATGGCGGAGTGCCCAGCATTCTTTTGTGCTGTGACCGAGAGAATGTGAATGATATTGACACACTTCATCAGAATTGAAACATCCTGAGTGGGGATTGATTGGCGGGAGAAGGAAAGTAATTCTTCCTTCGTTGATCAACATTGGTAGTATCTCCTCAATAGATTGGCCCAAATAGGTAAATTCCCTTTGATTGGCAAAATCAAGACGGACTTTAGTATTTGCTCTCTTCGCAACCTTATCCTCCATAGCTTCACTTTCTGAAGGTGGTGAGGAGGCATTCATAACAAAAGAAAGGAGATAGGCATGCTCCTGCCTGATTAATTGGCGTGTGACTTGATGATGGTGGGTCACCAGTTCTGCTTGTTGTTCAATTTGTTTTCAAAGAGCTTTCATCTTTTGTTCCATTGTAAATTGGAACTTTGCATAATCCCATCTGTCAACACCATCTTTGATGGTTTGGGATGACTCACCATTAGAATTGGAACCCTGTCCAGTGCTCCAACTGATCATGTTGACCTCTTCTTCTTTGTGTTGAGGAAGAATGTTTTCTTGCACGTGAGGTTGATCTGGTTTTGTGGCCACGATCTCACCGTTCTCTATTAAATCTTGGATCTTGTGTTTCAAGTCCCAACAATCTTGAGTATCATGTCCAGGTGCTCCGGTATGATAAGCACACTTCTGGGTAGCATTAAAACCCCTCCCATTAGGGTTGGCTGGTGGAAGAAGATGTGTTTTCTTCTGAGCAGTCAGAAGAGAAAGAATATTCTCAAACAAGTCCCCTAAGGGTGTGAACGTTCGAGGACACTTTACATCTCCACCTTTAGGTAATGGAGGATTTGAGGATTGTGATTGAAAAGGGGAATAGTTTTTCTTCTGCATAGGCATGCTTTGATTGCGTTTTTGACCTTGTAGTATTAAGGAAATATCCTCCTCTTTCTTTTTATGGACCCTCCGGGGGTTGTTTCCATAAGATCTGGAGTGGATGTGCTCAGCAGCAGCTTTAAGAGCGGCTAGGTCTTGAATTTTATCGGACTTCAATCCCATTGCATCCATTTCTTCGTGCTTAATCATTTCAGAGACTGGTTTACCAATACCAGCTAAGACTCTTTCATAGAAAGGAGCTTCCTGTACATCTATAAATGTCATGACCATTTTTGATTCTGTCATGGAAGGAATAACTTGAGCAGCAAGGCGCCTCCACCTTTGAGCATACTCTCTGAAAGACTCATTAGACTGTTTATTAACCTTAGTAATTTGATACCGATCAGGAGCCATCTGAGATTGAAAACTGTATTGAGTGGGGAAGGCATGAGCCAGCTCTTCCCAGCTATGGATCTTTGAGTTATCTAATCTGGTATACCATGAACGGGCTTCTCCAGTCAGACTTTTCTGAAATAGCTGCATTCTGAGCTTTTCATTTTCTTCATAAGATCGAAGTTCTCCAATGAACAATTTTAAATTTGTGTAAGGATCCCCTAATCCATCATACTTTTCAAAATCAGGGGTTTTGAATTTCTCTGGATAATGAACACCAAGAAATATGCAAAGGTCTGCATATGAAACACTGCCATGTGTTCCAATCCCTTTGAGAACACGGATAGTGTCCTCCAATTGAAGGACCTTCTTCCTGATATCACAGGTGTCTGGATCTCCTCTGAGATGGGTGTTTTCAGGGTCTTTATTGGTCGTATCCAACTGAGGTTCTAGAATTGTTTTTTTCCAGACCTTGAACTCCTCCTTATGTAGAAGATTCTGTATGTGTAGGTATCTTCGTACCCTGAGTGGACTGGTGCAATTCTTTCAGTAGAACAGCCAAGTCTATAATTTGTTTACTTAATCCGTCAAATTCTTCTCGGGAAACAGCATTAGACTGGTTAGAAGAAGACATGAGTGGCTGTAGGCCCGTGGCCTTTTTGGATTTTGAGCGAGTAACAGGCCCAATTGCTTCCCTACAAAAGACTTACGTAGTTTAGTCTTAGGGTAATGTAAATGTTATCATAACATGTCCGTTTTAGGAATTTTGTCCTGCAAAACCGGGTGTTAATTGATAACATGTCATGCATGCACAGATATTCTTCATATTTTCCATTACATATGGATGAACATGGAATAAAATTACAAATAAATGCTTTTACAAGTAATTGAAAATGGAAAGTATGAAAAGACTTTCCTCCACGTTTGGTTTATCAGAGGTTAACCTATCTTAGGGTTACTCTCACGGCTTTTTGGCATGAAGGTTCCCAGATCATCGCAATTAACTTGACGAGAAATCAATTCGGTCTTTCAATTGGAGCGAATCTGGGTGGTGCCTTTCCTGAGCCTCGCTGGAATTATTCTTCCTACGAGTCCAGTAATCAAACACCGATAGGATAGCCTCCTGATGGAGGAATCACACAACATACATTCACATATAACGTGTCTCACCGTTTATGAAAATAATGACATGTGTGAAGCACTAATATCATAGATAGATATAGTATATTGCAGTAAGTAAAATGTATTCGTACACATTCATCAGAAATGTAAATGCAACATTCACACACAAGCATATAAAAGTTTTAAAAAGCTTGTAATAGCGGCTTAACCCCTCTTACTGGAGTCCCCAGTGGAGTCGCCACCTGTCGACATCGGGATTTTTGAGTGTCCCTTTTCGTTACTTGTTCTTTGGTGTTCTCATGTTAATGTGAGATTTGTTTGAAAAAATAAGTGAAAAAGGTCCGACATGTATAATGTCGATGATTTGACTTTAAGAGTCGCTAGTTGGTGTAGTTAACTGGTTGTACCAACGCAACCGAAAAAGGTTTGCACATTGACCCAATGATTTAACACTGCTAAACGGGTCTGTGAAACCAAGATTCATTTTGGGTCTGGGGGCTTGATTATGCGGAGGGAAGGTGTTAGGCAACCCCCAACATCCATGTTACCACGGTGACCGCCACTTTTTAAAGAAACTGTTATATGAATGTGTGTGTGTGTAGATCAATGTGCAATTATTTGGAAGTAGTGTCGTACCTCGTTCGCACCTATATACATAGGGTTTGAATTAATAGAAAAATTTAGTTTTAAACAAGATATAGCAATGAAGTTTTATAAAAAGAGGTTTTTTAAACCTTGTGCTCAATAGTAATTGAGGCCTTTGATACTTCCATTTTATTATTAAATGTTCAGCTTGTTTGCTTTTATTTTCGAGATGCGAGGCATTCTCGAGAAAATAATATACAGCAGTGCCAAACTCCTCACGGGCATGACAGACATCCAAGGAAATTCAAACACTGTAAATAATGTACAAGCTGCTCACAGCTGAAAAATGTTCATCATGGGAACCGAATCTAGATTCAGTAGACTGAATCTATGATCACATGATTCCTAGGCTCACATGATACTGCAGTTTGTATGAAAAACAGTAAGTAGTTATATATATAAAAGCTATAAATATATATATATATATATATATATATATATACAGACATGATCAACCACCACGAAGCAATTCCATGGGGGATCAGAAATGTAAATATATATATATGGACATGATCAACCACCACAAAGTAAACTCCAGGTGGGACGAAATGTCAATAAAGCTGTAAAAGCGATCAACTGCCACGAAGTAAACTCCAGGCAGGACGAAATATAAATAAAGCTATAAAAGCGATCAACTGCCACGAAGTAAACTCTAGGTAGAACGAAATGTAAATAAAGCTGTAAAAGGCCACGGAGAAAAGTACAGGCCTAACAGAAATGTAAATATATATATATATATATATAAGTATATATATATATATATATATATAAGCGAGTAAATGCACCGGATGTAAAATCCAGGCTCATCAGATATGTCTGACAACAATTATATATATATAAGTATATATATAAGCGAGTAAATGTATCGGATGTAAAATCCAGGCTCATCAGATATGTCTGACAACAATTATATATATAAGTATATATATATAAGCAAGTAAATGCATCGGATGTAAAATCCAGGCTCATCAGATATGTCTGACAACAATTATATATATAAGTATATATATATATATATATACAAAAGCAGATAAACGCTCTAGACCGAAGTCTAGGCTTATAGAGGCATAACTCGATAATGTTAGTCCATATATGAAATATATACATATATAAGTATAAATATACAGACAAAAATGAAAACCACGGATCGAAGTCCTGGCAAACTCACACAACACGAATCTCAATGAGTATAATAGTGTGTGCTAATATGAGAAGAAGACTTTATAAAATGTGAGAAGGCTTATAGTGGGCTGCCAAAGTAAACTTCTATGACATTATATGGATAAACACTCAGCTCCCGCCGGATAAAAAGATAACTATATGTGAGCTAACAGATGTTTATTGTAAGACCCCAACTTATTATAAATAAAATTAAATTTTCCTTTATTCATTATTCTAAATTAATAAGGGTTAACTTGATATAATGCTTTGCTTATGAGTGAAATGTGAAAATTTTATAAAATAAGCAAGTGGTTACAAAATATTCTTTTTGTCGGGGAATATTCGTTTGGTCGTGGAATATTCTTATTATCGGGAATCTCCGTATGACGGCACAATCATTTGTGGGCCCCATAACGGAAAACGGTTGGATGAAAGAAAATGACAAAGATTAACTTTTATAAATAACGGCGTAAATTGTTACTGTTAACACTGTTGGTTACCTGGTGGTTAAAATACAGTAATATGCGTGGTTGTACAGTAGCACACGGTATTGCACAGTATTGTTGAATTATTGATTCGTACGTAAAAAGGCACTACTTAATAATTGTTACAGTAGTTACTGTTCAATATTTTATTTTATTGATTCAATAATTGTTGTGTTGTTAGTTTATATTATTATTGTTTCAATAATTGTCACTGCACAGTATTTTCCATTATCAGATCAATAATTCATATTATTTGAATAATATTATTAGATAACATTATTGGCAATGTCTAGAAAGTTCTGTCAAGGAGAGGTTAGGTCATTTAATTGCGCGCCAGTAAGTAGAAATCCTTATTGGAAAGCCTCCTCTTTCCTGGGAACGGCCTGGTTGTCATAATTATGATTCTGTAATATTATTTGTAAATAATTAATTATTAATTTATATGATAATGAAATATTTATTTGATATAAATGATGGATTTATTTATTTTATGTGGTTGTTAATGAAGAAATTAATGTAGAGGTGTTTTATCAGTATTTTATCGGACCGGAAGTATTAAAAATCATCCGTTTGTGGATTTTGGATATTCTTTGTTGGGAATTTGGAAAAACTTTCTTTTACAAAGTTGTAGAGAATTCGATTTCAGGCAGAATGGACATAAAATTCGTATTTTTCTGATAAACGGTCTATTTTCTATGAATTGTTGAAGTTTCGGAAAATAAAATGATTTTTATTAAATTATAAGTGGGACCCACTTTTATTCTAACACATGTGGGCTGCTAATTTGGGTCAAGGATGGCTGGTGGATGAATTGGTCTTTAGGCATGCGTAGAAATGAGTTTTGTAATAATATTAATTTATTAATTTAGTCTCCTTTGGCGTTCTAGCATTTTTCTATAAGTAGAGGGTTAAGTTAGAATTGAAAATCACACCAGAAACTAAAGTTTTCTCTCTTTCTCTCTCTATATTATCGAGCGTATTCTTGTGAGTATACTTTGAGTGTTGCTATACGGTGCGAGTTTCTGTCAGCACTATACCGAAATTCAGTCAGAAGTGCGGTTATTTTGAGGTAAGGGATGTTATTTCTATCGCAAATGATATTATTTTCTTCAATATCATTATGCTAAAATATTAGTTTAACTTTTTATCAAATTTGGAACTTGTTGTGTCGGGATTACTATTCACGTATACGGTACTATTCACGTATACGGCACTATTCACGTATACGGCACTATTCACCGAAAAATAAAAATTTCCTTTTTGTTCCAGATGTCTATTTTGGCTACTATCTTTGATTGTATCTATGTTTTGATCATTATTTTTGAATTCTGGCTTCAAAATTGGTTATTATGGAGTATTATTGATCTTGGATAAAACTATTATACGAATCCCTAATATTTGTCCTTCTATCTCACTGGATTCGTTCTTAAAAATATTTTTCATCATCCTCAGTTCTTAATGATGGTATTATTGAATATCTTTAGCCTATAGTGAAAAGATAAATGATTACTGATGAATATCTTTGGCCCGTATAGTGCAAAGATGAACAGGTGTTGAGATGAACATGACCAACTGGTGATATAAATATCTTTGGCCTGTAGTGCAAAGATGATTAAAGATGTATATTGATTGATGTTATAGGGATAAAATATTGATGATGGACTCTTAAATATTAGAAGATAGTAGAATTCATCCTCTACGTGACTCTTCTAATGGATTGCTGTTTCCGCTGTATTTGTTGATCTAAAACTTGTTGTCGATTATATTTTATCAGATTTTTTTTCCCTGTTGAAGACTAACGATAATTTGTTGTATATTATCTTAGTCATAATATTCTTTACTGGGCTAGTTTAGCTCACCCTTTTCCTTTTTGTTCCATTTTTCTTCTCAGGAGGTGAGAACATAGCAGGATCGAGTCGGGGTATGGAGTGAGGTTTCTAGGAAGATGTTTTAGCACACCTCACTATTTCTATAAAATAGTGTTTGAATAATTGTAATGAGGACTTATTTGCGTGTGGATATTGTCTAGAAGACAATATTTGTATTTAATCTCACAGTATGTATTGTCGTATTTCACACGACATTTGTATTATTGAAGTTGTAGTTTGTTTTATGTACCATGTATTTGGCGACTCAGAATGGGTGTTGTATACCTGTTTTGGGGGCGTCACAGTTGGTATCAAAGCTTAGGGGTATGGTCTCTGGCGGAGATCGGGGAATAGAACTAGGAGGGGAGAGATGAGTAAATCATTTGCTAGTGTGTCCTACTAAGCTTATTTGTTGGTTGGTCATAATATAGGGATATTATGTGATATGTTTAATTAACCCTTATTTTATGGCAGTATTTAAGAATGGCTGCTGAGAACGTTAACAATGGAGTGTACGAGACTGTGGAGCAACCTTTAGTCACAAACCAGGAGAACGTACAACAGGAAGGAAATATTCCTCCTGTAAACCACACTACCGAGCAAACGATGAACGATGGAATATTTAGGAGCTTTTTGCAGTTCATGCAAAATCAGACGAGGGAGACTCGTGTACAAAATACGGGTTGAAATGATGGCAACGCGCGGTCTGTCACAGCCAAGCAGTTTAAGGAGTTAGGACCACTAGAATTTAAGGGAAAACCGGATCCGATCATGGCAGAAATATGGGTCAAGTAAATTTCCAAGATATTCGATGTCTTGGGATGCACGGAGGAACAGAAGGTTCCATTCGCTACCTATATGTTTCGTGGTGAAGCAGATTACTGCTGGGAATCTGTAAAGCGTACCCAACCAGATGCACTCAACATGTCTTGGAAAAGATTTCAGAAACTTTTCAATGACAAGTACTTTCCTGAAAGTATTCGTAATATGAAAGAGGTAGAGTTTATTAGACTCGAATAGAATAACATGACGGTGTCTCAGTACGAGGCAAAGTTCGCAGAGTTATCCAGGTTTGCACCTCATTTGGTGGAGAATAAGGAACGTATGACGCGGATGTTTCTGAGAGGTCTAAAACCCGAGATTCGTCAATACCTTATATCTCATAAATTTTCTTTGTATTCAGATGTTGTAAACAGGGCTCAGTTGTTAGAGCGAGATAGTGAGTATACTCAACCGAGGGACCACAAACAGGGTCATATCAGTGACAACAGTCATCAGAACGATGATAACCAGCAAGGAAGGAAGAATACGAACAAATGCGGTAACCACTCAGGTGGTAATCGTGGCCATTATAATAAAAGAGGTGATTCAAGTGGAAATTTCAGAAAGAGAAGATTCAACAACGACGGGAAGACATCAGCAGCAGCACCAGCACCAACAACAAATTCTAGGGGAGGAGAACAACCGTCAGTTAGATGTTACAAATGCGGGAAGGAGGTACATATCAGCCCAAACTGTCCACAACAATCCAAGGTATGTTACAACTATGGAAAGGAAGGCCACATCGCTCGAGATTGTACTATAGTGAAACCATGTTCAGCGGGAGTGGTGATTCCAAGGGCTGTCCCGGATAAGTCAAAATCAGCGGTTCCTGGAAGAGCGTTTGTCGTGATTGGCCAAAATGTGGGGAACCCAAATGAAGTGATCACGGGTAAGCTAATATTGAATTCCTGCGAAGTTTATACCTTACTAGATACCGGTTCTACCCAGTCTTTTATCTCTCCTGCTTGTGCTCAACGTTTAAACTTGACTCCAGAGAAATTGGACTTTGACTTATCTGTTGAAACTCCGTTGGGTGAAACCTTCGTTACATCTACAGTTTATAAATCTTGCATGATACAAGTTGGCACTATCACATTATCTGTTGATCTTATCTCTTTAAAGATACTTGCTTTTGATGTGATTTTAGGAATTGATTGGTTAACCACTCATCATGCCAAAATTGATTGTTTTCGTAAGGTTGTTAATTTTTATATTTCTAATCAACTAGCCATACGAATTCAAACTACTAAACCACTAAAATCAATTAATGTCATATCAAGCCACAAAGCTATTCGTTTATTGAAAAATGGATGTCAATCTTTCTTAGCCCATGTTATGGATTTGAATAAAGACAAGTCAGATTTGAATAATATTTCTGTGGTTAGAGAATTTCCTGATGTATTTCCTGAAGAGCTTCCCGATCTACCCGCGGAACGTGAAGTTGAATTCTTTATTGATCTTGAATCGAGTACAAAACCCATTTCTAAAACCCCATATCGAATGGCTCCTATTGAACTTCAGGAGTTAAAAGTCCAACTACAGGAATTGTTAGACATCGATTTCATTCGTCCTAGTACATCTCCTTGGGGTGCTCTTGTTTTATTCGTAAAGAAAAAAGATGGGAGTATGCGACTTTGTATTGACTACCGAGAATTAAACCATGTCACCATCAAGAATAGGTATCCACTACCTCGCATTGATGACCTGTTTGACCAGTTGCAAGGAGCACAATTCTTTTCAAAGATCGATCTTCGTTCTGGATATCATCAGCTGAAGATTAAAACTGAGGATATTCCAAAGACTGCCTTCAGAACTCGGTACGGGCATTATGAATTCTTAGTGATGTCTTTCAGATTCACTAATGCCCCTGCTGCCTTCATGGATATGATGAACCGAGTATTCAAGGAATATTTGGATCAATTCGTTGTTGTCTTTATTGATGACATCCTCATCTATTCCAAAAGCCGTGAAGATCATGAGCACCATTTGAAGCTAGTACTTCAAAGACTTCGTGAACACAAGCTTTATGCCAAGCTAAAGAAATGTGATTTCTGGCTTGAGGAAGTAGCATTCATTGGGCACGTGGTGTCAAAACATGGAGTATCTGTGGACCCGGCGAAGATTGAAGCAATACAAAGTTGGGAGCAGCCAAAGTCGGTGACCGTATTGCGTAGCTTTCTGGGCTTAGCTGGTTATTATCGGAGATTTGTGGAAGGATTTTCTCGAATCGCTACTCCGTTAACTCAGCTAACTCGGAAGGATAAAAAATTCGTATGGAGCGAGGAATGCGAGAAGAGCTTCCAAGAGCTCAAGAGGAGACTCATTTCGGCACCTGTTCTGACAATACCATCTGGTTCGGATGGATTTGTTATCTACAGCGATGCTTCTGGCAAGGGGTTAGGATGTGTTCTCATGCAACATGGTAAAGTCATAGTCTATGCCTCACGATAACTTAAAGAATATGAGAGGAAATATCATACTCATGATCTGGAGTTGGCAGCAGTCGTATTCGCGTTGAAGATATGGAGGCACTACTTGTACGGGGAGAAAGTGGAGATTTATACGGACCATAAAAGCCTCAAATATTTCTTCACCCAAAAAGAACTCAACATGCGGCAACGACGTTGGCTTGAGCTGTTGAAAGATTATGATCACACTATTCAATATCATCCTGGAGAAGCGAACGTAGTAGTTGACGCATTGAGTAGAAGATCATATGCGAGTACGAGTGCAATATTTTCAACGCAAAGGCCCATTTTGTATGACTTGCAAAGGATGAAGGTAGAATTAAAGACTCCAAGGACCCACATGATGATGGCGAATATACGAGTAAAATCGACTTTAATTGATAAAGTTAAAGCTGCTCAAGCTACGGACCTAGGGCTGATACAAATGAAGAAGAAAGTGCAAGAAAGTGTTATTCCAGAAGCAAGAATCGATGAAGAAGGAATACTTCATGTCAACTCTAGACTTTGCATTCCTAACGATTCTGACTTGAAGCATAGAATCATGATGGAGGCACACAACACCCTGTTTGCAATCCATCCTGGGAGTACCAAAATGTATCATGATATTCGACACACATTTTGGTGGAACAATATGAAGAGAGAGATCGCGGAGTTTATCTCGAGGTGTTTAACTTGTCAACGTGTAAAGGCGGAGCATCAAATACCAAAAGGTCCATTACAACCGCTTGAGATTCCGGAATGGAAGTGGGAACACATTACTATGGATTTCGTTATGGGTCTTCCCAAGGTTTCTCAAGGTATAGATGTGATTTGGGTTATTGTTGATAGATTAACCAAGTCTGCCCATTTCTTGCCGATACGTGAGATTTATTTCCTTGAACGTCTTGCTCGTATGTACGTGAACGAGATTATGAGATTGCATGGCATGCCAGTATCCATAGTTTCGGATCGTGACCCAAGATTCACTTCAAGATTTTGGGTTAGCTTACAGAAAGCTATGGGCACGGACTTACGATTCAGTTCAGCATATCATCCTCAAACGGACGGACAATCAGAGAGGACTATTCAAACCCTTAAAGATCTATTAAGACTTTGTGTTCTAGATTTCAAAGGAAGTTGGGATAAGTACTTGCCACTGGTGGAATTCTCCTACAACAACAGTTATCAAGCAAGTATAGGCATGGCTCCATTTGAGGCGTTGTATGGACGAAAGTGTCGTTCTCCAGTATGCTGGGATGAGGAGGGAGAAGCAACGTTGTTGGGACCAGAGTTAGTACGCATGACTACAGAAAAGGTCAAAATGATTCAACAACGTATTCACACTTCACAAGATCGACAAAAGAGTTATGCTGATCTTCATCGAAAGGACGTGGAATTTAATATTGGGGATCATGTACTGTTACGTGTTGCTCCATGGAAGGGAGTTACAAGATTTGGAAAGAGAGGAAAGTTCAATCCAAGATTTGTTGGTCCATTTGAGATTCTTAACCGAATAGGAAATATGGCTTATAGGCTCGCGTTACCTCCAAACATGTCTCGTGTTCATAATATTTTTCACATATCTATGCTTCGTAAATATGTGAAAGATCCAAACCACATTATTGCGTTAGAACCAGACGAGATAGCCGAAGATTTAACATACGAAGAGGTACCTGTTAAGATCTTGGATAGGAAAGAGCATGTCCTACACACCAAGATTATACCACAAGTTAAAGTTTTATGGAGAAATCATGTTATTGAGGAAATGACATGGGAGTTGGAGTCAGAAATGAAAGTGAGGTACCCTCACCTTTTTAATACACCAGGTACGTACGTCAATTTCGAGGATGAAATTTTATAAGGAGGGGAGGTTGTAAGACCCCAACTTATTATAAATAAAATTGAATTTTCCTTTATTCATTATTCTAAATTAATAAGGGTTAACTTGATATAATGCTTTGATTATGAGTGAAATGTGAAAATTTTACAAAATAAGCAAGTGGTTACAAAATATTCTTTTTGTCGGGGAATATTCGTTTGGTCGTGGAATATTCTTATTGTCGGGAATCTCCATACGACGGCGCTGTCATTTGTGCGCCCCATAACGGAAAACGATTAAATGAAAGAAAAAACGACAAAGATTAAGTTTTATAAATAACGGCGTAAATTGTTACCGTTAACACTGTTGGGTTACCTGGTGGTTAAAATACAGTAATATGCGTGGTTGTATAGTAGCACACGGTATTGCACAGTATTGTTGAATTATTGATTCGTACGTAAGAAGGCACTACTCAATAATTATTACAGTAGTTACTGTTCAATATTTTATTTTATTGATTCAATAATTGTTGCGTTGTTAGTTTATATTATTATTGTTTCAATAATTGTCATTGCACAATATTTTCCATTATCAGATCAATAATTCATATTATTTGAATAATATTATTAGATAACATTATTGGCAATATTTAGAAAGTTCTGTCAAGGAGAGGTTAGGTCATTTAATTGCGCGCCAGTAAGGAGAAATCTTATTGGAAAGCCCTCTCTTTCCTGGGAACGGTCTGGTTGTCATAATTATGATTCTGTAATATTATTTGTAAATAATTAATTATTGATTTATATGATAATGAAATATTTATTTGATATAAATGATGGATTTATTTATTTTATGTGGTTGTTAATGAAGGAATTAATGTGGAGGTGTTTTATCAGTATTTTGTCGGACAGGAAGTATTAAAAATTATCCGTTTGTAGATTTTGGATATTCTTTGTTGGGAATTTGGAAAAACTTTCTTTTACAAAGTTGTAGAGAATTCGATTTCAGGCAGAATGGACATAAAATTCGTATTTTTCTGATAAACGGTCTATTTTCTATGAATTGTTGAAGTTTTGGAAAATAAAATGATTTTTATTAAAGGTGGGACCCACTTTTATTCTAACACATGTTGGCTGCTAATTTGGGTCAAGGATGGCTGGTGGCTGAATTGGTCTTTAGACATGCGTAGAAATGAGTTTTGTAATAATATTAATTTATTAATTTAGTCTCCTTTGGCGTTCTAGCATTTTCCTATAAGTAGAGGGTTAAGTTAGAATTGAAAATCACACCAGAAACAAAGTTTTCTCTCTTTCTCTCTCTATATTATCGAGCGTATTCTTGTGAGTATACTTTGAGTGTTGCTATACGGTGCGAGTTTCTGTCAGCACTATACCGAAATTCAGTCAGAAGTGCGGTTATTTTGAGGTAAGGGATGTTATTTCTTTCGCAAATAATATTATTTTCTTCAATATCATTATGCCAAAATATTGGTTGAACTTTTTATCAAATTCGGAACTTGTTGTGTCAGGGTTACTATTCACGTATACGGCACTATTCACAAATACGGCATTATTCACCGAAAAATAAAAATTTTCCTTTTTGTCCAAGATGTCTATTTTGGCTACTATCTTTCATTGTATCCATGTTTTGATTGTTATTCTTGAATTATTCTTCAAAATTGGTTATTATGGAGTATTATTGATCTTGGATAAAACTATTATACGAATCCCTAATATTTGTCCTTCTATCTCACTGGATTCGTTCTTAAAAATATTTTTCATCATCCTCAGTCCTTAATGATGGTATTATTGAATATCTTTGGCCTGTAGTGCAAAGATAAATGATTACTGATGAATATCTTTGGCCCGTAGTGCAAAGATGAACAGGTGTTGAGATGAATATGACCAACCGGTGATATAAATGAATATCTTTGGCCTGTAGTGCAAAGATGATTAAAGATGTATATTGATTGATGTTACAGGGATAAAATATTGATGATGGACTCTTAAATATTAGAAGATAGTAGAATTCATCCTCTACGTGACTCTTCTAATGGATTGTTGTTTCCGTTGTATTTGTTGATCTAAAACTTGTTGTCGATTATATTTTATCAGATTTTTTTCCCTGTTGAAGACTAACGATAATTTGTTGTATATTATCTTAGTCATAATGTTCTTTACTGGGCTAGTTGAGCTCACCCTTTTCCTTTTTGTTCCATTTTTCTTCTCAGGAGGTGAGAACATAGCAGGATCGAGTCGGGGTATGGAGTGAGGTTTCTAGGAAGATGTTTTAGCAGTCCTCACTATTTCTATAAAATAGTGTTTGAATAATTGTAATGAGAACTTATTTACGTGTGGATATTTTCTGGAAGACAATATTTGTATTTAAACTCACAGTATGTATTGTCGTATTTCACACGACATTTGTATTATTGAAGTTGTAGTTCGTTTTATGTACCATGTATTTGGCGACTTAGAATGGGTGTTGTATACCTGTTTTGGGGGCGTCACATTTATAAAAGAGGAAACACTCAATAGGGGTGTATACAGAGTAAAATGGATAGGGCTTCCTCGCCTTTTTCTCTCCTTCTCTTCCTTAAATGGCTGACCCCAAGGCTCATATTTATAGACTAATGGCCGCAGGTACACCTGCAGCAGCCGCGGTTGTACCTGCGGTTGGTCATGGTGCATCCGGGCCTCGCGGGTCCTGTCGTCTCGAAGTACGTTCACTTGTACACTGTAATGTCTGCTCAAACTTATAGAACTTCAATTCGAGCATCCGAACGAGGTATATCTGACCTTCTTCAGACCGCTTGTGTCAAGAGTTACGCAATGACATGGATTAGAGGTTGTACGAAGTCAGGAAGAGGGGTCCATGCCCATGGTCTTCAAGCTTCAAATTCTATCCAAAGTACTATCATGCGTAATAGTCACTCGGGAATGTTACTCCTCGGTTCTTGTGGGACATCGTTGGATGTATATATGTATGAAGTGTTGACACGACGCGCAAGTGTTGAAGGGGCAAAATGACGTTTGACTCTTCATCGGGGTTATCGCCGGATTGAGTTAAAAGTAGACGTTGCTCAGGGTTACATCTGAGATTGGATTACATGTTTGTATGCCACGATATCATCTTGTGAGAGAAAACGTTGAGGCGGTAAGATGACGTTTCGACTCTTCACCGTGGTCATCGCCAGTTTGAGCTGAAAGCAGACGTTGCTTAGGGTTATATCTAAGATTAGACTGCTTGTTTGTATACCTCACTGTCATCTATGAGTGTGCATGTCTGCCCGTTGTTAGCTCCAGGTCTGAGGTATGAGTGCCTCGGCAGGAGGTCTAAGCTTGAAGCTGATCGCATGTATTTGAAACAAGCATTTCCGGAGTTATCACCGGAACTGCAATGGTATCCCTTGGGGCTATCACCAAGGATGGATTCGCTACTCCCAGTGTTGTTTTTGGGACTTGAACTGAGCATCGCGGTGTTATCGCCGAGACAGAACTGTCCTCTCTGGTGTTATTGCCGGTTTTTTGATCTGTGTACCTCATGGTTATCTCCGAGATTAGAAATGACATCCACAATGTGTGTTCCGGGTTTGAGATGAAATTCCCGGTTTGTGTTCCTGGTTGTAACTGAACTTCCGGTAGTATCCAAAATGGATGTAAGTTGTCTTCCAGGGTTATCTCCAAAAGATGAATCTGCCCTCCTGCAATGTTAGTAACAAGCGTGCAGAAAATTTCGAGTGTCTACACTAATGTTGTATTATCTTAGTTCATTTACTTGACACAAGTTATTCTCATAATGAGCAAGCTTTATTTTCATCTTGCTATTACTTAATGTATACTCAATCATTCATAGTCCTGGCTTAATTTTTCTCAAGCAAGGATTATTGTCATTCAATACTTATGCTTTGTAGTTGTTTCTAAGCATGAGTTCAAGATATAGTTAGTCTGCTTACACTTATTCATTGTTCCATATTATGTTATTATTGATCAATTGTTGGATTATCAAACACTATTGATTCAACTAGTCCTCTAGTTGATGTTTATTAAACTTCAAATTACCCTTGAAAGCTTATCCAAACCAAACTTTCTTTGGTGCGGACTTTGTACTCTAAATACCGAGATGAACAACCCTATTATTATTATTAGGGGATAATTTACGCTTAGAGTTGAAATGTTTATGCACAATACATTGTACGAAGGGTTTATCCCCCTAAGTACGAGGAGTCCTTATAGTCTTATGACTGTTAAAGTTGGAGTTGAAAGATTACTCGCAACTGTGGACATAGTTCATGGTCTTATGACCCTCAGTTATATATATTCCATATTTTGGATTCCAGTTTCTGATTATCATTGTTAGAGTACTATTCAGTTTTGATGAGACTATTCGTGGGCAATTATTATTATTATTATTATTATTATTATTATTATTATTATTATTATTATTATTATTATTATTATTATTATTATTATTATTATTATTATTATTATCCCGTTGATTCATTGTTATATCCAGTGAGCAATTGTTTTGCTCACTCTTGCATAAATATTATTATTACAGTCAAAGTTGAAAAGGTAGATGAGCCTTCAACTAGCAAAGGAAAGAGAAAAATATACAAGTGATGAAGACCTGTAATTTTGATTATTGTTATGATGTTAGACTTTTAATTTGATGATAGACTTTTACTTAATGATGTGATGTAATAATTTTATTTCCGCACTTGAATGATGTTTAAGGTTAGATAACCTGGGAAGATTTTTATTTAATGATGTAACCCTATTTAAAGGGAGGATTTATGGTTTAAATGTTATTTTATTTGGGTAGATAGTATGAATGTATGGATAGTGAGCACCAAATCTTGTGGGAATGAAGTAACTAGATTTGGGGGTGTCACAGCTAATATGCAACCACGCGTATTACTATACTTTTATAACCGGGTATTTCAACAGTTAACAGTAAAACTATCGTCGTTATTTTTATAAAAAGATAGTTTAGTCATTTTCTAACTCCGACAATAATTTCGTTGTGGGGTCCACCAATGATTGTGTCGTCATACGAATATTCCCTGATAAAATGAATATTCCTCGGCCAATCGAATATTTTATAACAACTTGCTTACTTTTCAAAATTTATAAATATTACCCACAACTATAACATTATATCAAATCCATCAATAATATTCAAAATGATATTTATAGAAAATTAATCTTTAGTCATAAAAGTTGGGGTCTTACAGTTAATAGTTGAAATATCACATTATTGATTCAATTATTTTCACAGTATCATCTGCATAATATTGTATATTATTAATCAATAATTGAGACGACAAAGTTACTCATATTATTATTTTCATTATTGATAATATCTAGAAAGTTCTGTCGAAGAAAGGGGTTTGGTCACCTAATTGCGCGCCAATAAAGAAAAGTCCTTATCAGAAAGCCCCTTCTTTCCTATGAATGATCTGGTTATTAATATTGTGAGTTATAATATTAATGATGAATAAAGATCATGCTGTTTAAATATAAGAATAATAATTGATGAATGGAAGATTTTTGTTCAATTATCCTTTTAAATTGGTGTTTGTTCATTTAGTTTTTTTAATCCTTCCGTACGTAGCCCCAATTACCTTCAAAGAAGGTAATCCTTTGATTGACTGGTTATATTATTATTGACCAAACTTTCAGTACTATTCACTAACTTGTTAATAAGGGCACTCTCTCATTGATCCATATCTCCCAAACTCCAATTACCTCCTCAAGAGGGCACTCTCTCATTGGTTGTTCAAATAGTATGTTGATAAATTGCGCCCAAATTTTTTTTCCCTGTGCAGTCCATGATTATTTTCTTAAATAGTATCATGTCATTCTCCTATAAATAGGATGCTTAGTTTAGAAATGAAAATCACACCAGAATCAAAGAATTCTTCTTCTATAATATTGAGCATATTTCTTTTGAGTTAAGAATGTTTTAGGTGTAGAAAACAGTACAAGTTTTCTTCAAAAATATCACTGATATACCAGTCGGAATTACTCTCCTACTAAGGTAAGGGATATTATTTTGTTCAGTATTTGTAGACACTCAAAATTTTCTGCACACCTGTTACTAACATTGCAGGAGGGTAGATTTGTCTTTTGGAGATAACCCTGGAAGACAACTCATATCTATTCCGGATACCGCCAGAAGTTCAGTCTCAACCCCAGAACACACACCAGGAGTATCAGTTCCAACCTCAGAGATAACCCCGAGTTTCATTCTTGGAGATAACCCCAAGGAATGTCGTTGCAGTTCCGGCGATAACCCCGAAAATGCTTGTTTCAAATGCATGCAATTAGCTTCAACCTCAGAACTTCCGCCGAGGCACTCATTCCAAAGACCAGGAGATAACACCGGGAAGAAAGGCACACTTAAAGATGACCCTGAGGAATTCAAACACTTGCAGCAGTCCAATCTCAGAAATAACCCTGAGCAACGTCTGCTTTATCAGCCCAAACCGGAGATAACCCCGGTGAGGGGAAAAATCATCATCTTGTCGACTCAACCCCACATCGAGCCATCTCAATATCTCATACATACATTTCTACACAAAAATGTCCCACAAGAGTCAAGGAGTTCCAATCCCGAGTGACTATTACGTAGGGCAGCACACCAGATAGAATTTGAAGCTTGAAGAGCATGGGCATGGTCCCCTTTTCCTGACTTTGTACAACCTTTAATCCTATATCATTGTGTAACTTTATACAACGGCGGTCCAAAAAAGTTCTTGTACACCTCAATCGGATGCTCGGATTGAAGTTCTGCAAGTTCGTTCGGACATCACAGTGCATGTACTTCGAGACAGCGGGACCCACGGAGCCCGGGGTACCCCGGGCAGCCACAGGTGCATCTGCGGCTGCCGCGGGTACTGTTGCAGTCACCAGCTCTATAAATATAGAGCTTGGGGTGGCCATAATTCAAGAGAAAAATGTGAGAAAGCCCTGTCAAATTTGATCTGTACACACCCTATATTGAGTGCTTTCTCATTTCAAACACTTGTTAGCTCACATATAGTTATATTTTTACCGACGGGAGTCGAGTGTTCATCCACTATGAGTCATAGAAGTCTTCTTTGGCAGCCCACTGTAAGCCTTCTTACACTCTATAAAGTATTTCTCTTCATCTTTGCACACATTATTCTTCACATTGAGAGTCGTGTTGTGAGTGTATGCCCGAACTTCGGTCCGTGGTTTTCATTTATGTCTGTATATATATACTTATATATGTATATATATTTATATATGGACTAACATTATTGAGTTATGCCTCGATTGAGCCTAGACTTATGTCTGGAGCGTTTACTTGATTATATATATATATATGAACTATTGTCGGATTATGTCCGATGAGCCTAGATTTTACATCCGGAGCATTTACTGCTTTTATATATATATATATATATATATATATATATATATATATATATATATATATATATATATATATATATATATATATATATATATATATATACGGTCCGGATCTTAAGTTCGCCCTTTATCTAACATACCATGCTCACCCTCTTTAGCGACAAATCGGGTGACGATTCTGTCCGTCGCTATATATAGAACCGTCGTTATATGTTTTTGGCAACGGACAACATATAGCGACGGTTCTATATATAGCGACGGACCGAATCATTGCCCGGTTCGTCCCTAAAGGGGGGTGAGCAATGTATGTTAGATAAGGGGTGAGCTTAAGATCCGGACCGTGTATATATATATAAACTATTGTCGAACTTTGTTCGATGAGCCTGGATTTTATATCTGGTGCGTTTACAACTTTTATATATATAGCGACAAATCACTAAAATGATAAACCGAGCCGGGATTGAGAAACATCATGTGCGTTTACCACTTTTATATATATATATATAAATTTCTGTCAGGCCTGGAGTTTACTTCGTGGCGGTTGATCGTTTTTACTGTTTTCTTTACATTCAGTCTCGCCTGGAGTTTACTTCGTGGCAGTTGATCGCATTTATTGCTTTATTTATATTTCTGATCCCCAATGGAGGTGATGCGTGGTGGTTGATCATGTCTTTATATATAAATATATATATATATATATATAACTGCTTACTGTTTTTCATATAAACCGCGGCATCATGTGAACCTAGGAATCATGTGATCACAGATTCAGTCCACTGAATCTAGATTCGGTTCACGTGATGGACATTTTCAGCTGTAAGCAGCTTATAAATTATTCACGGTGTTTGAATTTCCTTAGATAGCTTTCATGCCCATGAGGAGTTCGGCACTGCTATATATTATTTTCTCGAAGATGTTTTGCATCTCAAAAATAAAAGCAATCAAGCTGAACATATAATAATAAAATGGAAGTATGAAAATGTCTCAATTACTATTGAGCACAGGGTTTAAAAAATCTCTTTTACAAATCCTCACTGCTATATCATGTTTAAAACTAAATTTTTAATACAAATTCAAACCATTTGTATATAGGTGTGAACGAGGCCTCGCACTACTTCCAAATAAATTGCACATTGATCCATACACACACACACACATATTCATATAACAGTTTCTTGAAAAGTGGCGGTCACCGTGGTAACACGGATGTCGGGGGTGCCTAACACCTTCCCTCCGCATAATCAAGCCCCCGAACCCAAATGAATCTCGGTTTCACAAACACGTTTAGCAACGTCATATCACTGGGTCAATGTGCAAACCTTTTCTCAGTTGCGTTAGTGCAACCAGTTAAAAACACCAACTGGCGACTCTTACAGTCAAATCGTCGACATATATATGTCGGACCTTTTTCACTTGATTTTTCAAACAAATCTCACATAACATGAGAACACCAAAGAACAAGAACAGAAAAGGGACAAATAAAAATCCTGACGTCGACAAGTGGCGACTCTGCTGGGGACACCAGTAAGAGGGCTTAAGCCACTACTACATGCTTTTCAAAACTATTATATGCTTGTGTGTGAATGTTGTATTTACATTATTAATGAATGTGTACGAATGTATTTGCTTACTACACTGCAATATATCTATCTGTGATATTAGTGCTTCGTACATGTCATCATTTTTATAAACGGTGAGACACGTTGTATATGAATGTATGTTGTGTGGTTCCTCCACCAGGAGGCTATCCTGTCGGTGTTTAATTACTGGACTCGTAGGGAGACTAATTCCAACGAGGCTCAGGAAAGGCACCACCCAGATTCACTCTAGTTAAAAGACCGGATTAACTTCCCGTCAAGTAGATTGCGATGATCTGGGAACCTTTATGCCAAAAAGCCGCGAAACTAAACCTAAAATAGGTCAGCCTCTGATAAACAAAACGTGGAGGAAAGTCTCTTCATGCTTTCCATTTTCGATTACTGGTAAAAGTATTTACTTGTAAATATCATTTCATGTTAATCCATTGTAATGGAAAATATGAAGAAATATGCTCACATTTGAAATTAGCATACTATCATGTATTACAAAACAACTAACATACGTTTTGCAGGATAATATTCCTAACACGGATACATCACATAGCATGTAAACATTTACATTATCCCTAAAAACTAAACTACATAAGTTTTTTGTAGGGAAATAATTGGGCCTGTTACCCGCTCAAAATCCAAAAAACTACGAGCCTATAGCCAATTATGTCTTCTTCTGACCAGTCTAATCCATTTTCTCGAGAAAAATTTGATGGATTAAGTAAAAAAATTACAGATTTGGTTGTTCTACTTAAAGAATTGCATCCGTTTACTCAGGGCTCAAAGATGCCAAAACATACAGAATCCTCTGCACAAGGAGGAACTCAAGGTTTGGATAAAACAAATCCGGAACCTCAGTTGGATATAACCAACAAAGACCCTGAAAACACCCATCTCAAAGGAGATCTAGACACCGGTGATATTAGGAAGAAGGTCCTTCAAATGGAAGAAACCATCCATTCTCTCAAGGGGATTGGAGCACCTGGGAGTGTTTCATATGCTGATCTTCGCATATTCCCTGGTGTTCATTATTAAGAGAAATTTAAAACCCATGACTTTGAAAAGTATGATGGATTAGGGGATCCTTACACACATTTGAAGGTGTTCATTGGAGAACTTGGATCTTATGCAGAAAATGAGAAGCTCATAATGCAGCTATTTCAGAAGAGTCTGACTGGAGAAGCCCGTTCATGGTATAAAAAATTAGACAACTCAAAGATTCATAGCTGCGAAGAGCTAGCTCACGCCTTCCTTACTCAATACAGCTTCAAATCTCATATGGATCCTGACCGGTATCAGATTACCAAGGTCAAGAAATAGTCCAATGAGTCTTTAAGAGAGTATGCTCAAAGGTGGAGGCGCCTTGATGCTCAAGTTATTCCCTCTATGACGGAATCAGAAATGGTCATGACCTTCATAGACATACAAGAAGCTCCTTTCTATGAGAGAGTCTTAGATGGTATTGGCAAACCATTTTCTGGAATGATCAAACACAGAGAGATGGCTGAGATGGGGTTAAAGTCAGGAAAGATTCAAGACCTAGCCTCTCTTAAGGCAGTTGCTGAGCACATCCAGTCAAGAACTTATGGAAACAACCCCCGGAGGGTCGATAAAAAGAAAGAGGAGTATGTTTCCTTGATACTACAAGGTTAAAAAGGCAATCAGAATATGCTTATACAAAGGAGAAACTACTCCCCTTTTCAAGCATAGTCTTCAAACCCTCCATTGCCTAAAACTGGGGAAGTAAAGCGCCCTCGAACGTTCACACCCTTAGGGGACTCGCTCGAGAATATTCTTGCTCTTTTGACTACTCAGAAGAAAATCACGCATCTTCTTCCACTAGCCAACCCTAATGGGAGGGGTTTCAATGCTACTCGGAAGTGTGCTTATCATTCCGGGGCACCTGGACATGATACTCAAAATTGTTGGGCCTTGAAACATAAGATCAAAGATTTAATAGACAACGGTGAGATCATGGTTACCAAACCAGATCAACCTCATGTGCAAGACAACCATCTTCCTCAATACAAAGAAGAAGATGTCAATATGATTAGTTGGAGCAGTGGATAGAGTTCCAATTTTAATGATGAATCATACTAGACCATCAAAGACGGTGTTAATAGATGGGATTACGCAAAGTTCCAATTTGCTATGGAATGAAAGATAAAAGCTCTTTGTAAGCAAGTTGAACAATTGGCAGAACTGGTGATCCATCAGCATCAAGACACACGCCAGTTAGTCAGCCAAGAGCATGCCTGTCTCCTTTCTTTTGTTATGAATGCTCCATCATCTCCTTCAGAAAGTGACGCACTGGAGGACAATGTTGTGAAGAGAGCAAGTACTAAAGCCCTTCAGGATTTTTCCAATATAAGGGAATTTACATACCTGGGCCAACCTATGGAGGAGATATTTCAGATGCTAATCAATGAAGGAAGAATCACCTCTCTTCTACCTCTAATTAATCCCCGTTTAAGATGGTTCAACTCTGATGGAGTATGTTAATATCATTCACATTCTCGTAGTCACAGCACAGAAGAATGTTGGGCACTCCGCCACCTTATTCAGAATCTAATTGACAGCGGTGTCCTGCAGTTGGCAGACGATGACACTGTGCTACTCGAGAGTGGGAATACATGTCCTATCAAATGGAAAGGGATTAGTAGCAATTATATCGTTGAGGCTGATGAGACTGTCAAACCATTCACAATACAAGCAATTCAACTTAAAGGAGCTGACAATCCTTTGAAAGTGGCTGCACCAGAGCCAATTTCTTTACCCTTTAGACCACAATAATATGTTGTCAGCCTACAAAAAGTCCCATGGAATTATGGAGAAGCTAAAGGATCCATGTCTTATACTACTGCTACGGTGTTGAAAGAAAATCCACAGTATCTTCCTCAGAGGGTAATGAAGCCAGTTATCAAAGAAAAGGGGAAGATTCCCATGGAGAAGATTGAGAAATTCCTCCGCACTATGGGTCATAATGAAGCCAAGTTGGTTTTAAGCTTAAGAGAAGCTCCACATAAAATCTCAATACTGGACTTGGTTTTCTCTTCCAAGGATCACAGGAAGATCTTATTGAAGGTTTTGGAAGAAGCCTACTTGCCGAAATCAGTGGATGTGAAAAAGTTTCAACATCTGGTTGATCACATTTTTAACAACAATGTGATATCTTTCACTGATGACGACATACCGCCCAAAGGGACCGGTCATTGCAAGCCATTGCACATTACAGTTTTGTCCTCTAGGTATATGTTAGCTAGAGTTTTGATAGATAGAGGTTCATCTCTGAATATCTATCCTTATGCCACTTTGGTGAAGATGAACGTCAATCTTAAAAGAATTTGAAGTAGTCATACGGTTATCAAAACGTTTAATGGATCCCGACGAAATTATGTTGGAGAGATTGAGCTGCCAATTGAGACTGGTCCTCATACATTTTGTATATCTTTTAACGTCCTCAAGATAGATTCAGGATACAACCTGCTATTAGGGAGACCATGGATCCACATGGCTGGAGCTGTCCCTTCTACACTTCATCAACAACTTAAATACATTGTCAACAATATCCTAGTCACTGTCAACGCTAAGCCGGAATATCCTGAACAAGGAGACATACCACTCATCAGCTTCAATTCAGAAGTTGAACTGGCCAGTTTTCATACTTTGGAAGTGAGCAACACATAATACCATCCTACTGGAGCACCACTTCATGTACCCAAGATTTCTGTCGAAGTGATGGCAGCTACACAAGAAATGATGTCATTGGGTCATCAGCCTGGACAAGGGCTAGGTAAAAATCATCAGGGTATTAAGCACCCAATTCAAATTTCCATTCAAACCAGGACAGCCGGACTAAGCTTTTCAACCAGTTCTAGTCATAGTAATCCTCATAAGCACAAGAAGATTCCTAAAGCTCCCGCCACACGATGATTATCTCCACCTGTAACTCCTGAGCCTATACAATCTCCAGTAAAGGTGTCAGCCCATGTTATGGCTATGCTATTTCCCAAAATAGTACCGATTAAAGCAAAAGAGGTGCTGATCCCTTATCCCGAAGTTGAAAAGAGGGAACGAAAATATAAACATAACATCACCTTGATGATGTCAGGCATACGCAACATTGTCCATGATGAACATACAAACAGATACACCCCAGAAGATGATTGCCCAGATGTTATGGTCAGCATTCGGGAGAAGGAGGACGATGATAGACCCTCCATCACTGCAGTCCATCAGGACTTTACCCTCGACAATTGAAGCAGCACTCCATGCATTAGTTGATAAGGGTAAAACAGGCAGAAAATCCCTCTATCTTGTAGATAACTTTAATTGCTTACTTTTATGTACAGTATTAGCGGTTATTTTATCAGTACATGCTGACACTTTGTATGATTAAGCAGTTTCATATATTAAGTAAAAGCATATTTTGTTTCAGGACTCTGAATTTAGATGTGCTTGTACTTGCTGATGAGGTGCATTTTCTTCACAAGGACTGTAACTTTGATGAAAAGTTGGACTCAGACTTGATGGAAGTACAAAAGGACATTGAGATACCTCAGGAGAATAAGGAATGGGTTGAAGACAAACCTAAACCTAATCTTGATCAAACCACTTCTTTCAATCTCGGAACCTTAGAAAGTCGTAAGTTAATCCAGATTGGTTCAGACGTCACCCGAAACCAACAGAATGACATTGTTGCATTACTAACTCAATTCCAGGATGTGTTTGCATAGTCTCATGAAGACATGGTGGGTTTATCCACTGACATTGTCCTTCATCGCCTTCCTATTAAATAGGGATTTAAGCTAGTCCGGCAGAAGCTCAGGCGATTGAAACCTGAGTGGAGTTTAAAGGTGAAAAAAGAAATTGTGAAACAATTTCAAGCTGGAATTATCATAGGTGTCTACATATCCTGAATGGATATCCAATATAGTTCTCGTGCCTAAATTGGGAGGAAATGTGCGAGTTTGCGTGGATTACCGGGATTTGAATAAAGCTTGCATGAAAGATAGCTTTCCCGTTCCCTTTATGCACATTCTTATTGAAAATACTGCTCAATACGTCATGTACTCCTTTGCTAGTTGCTTCGCGGGGTATCATTAGATTATGGTCGCTGAGGAGGATCGTGAGAAAACTGCTTTCATCATGCCTTGGGGAACCTTCTGCTTTAGACGGTTGTCATTTGGCCACATCAATGCCGGAGCAACCTATCATCGAGCTATGATGGCTCTTTTCCACGACTTAATGCACAAAGAGATAGAGATCTACGTGGATGACATCATTGTCAAGTTCCTAAGGGAAGAAGACCACTTAGACCATCTCAGAAAGCTTTTAAACAGGTTGCGTAATTATAACTTAAAGTTGAATCCAGCCAAGTGTGCCTTTGGTGTTAAATCAGGCAAGTTGCTAGGTTTCCTAATCAGCCACAAAGGGATTGAACTGGATCCCACCAAAATCCAGGCAATCAAGGAAATGCCCATTCCTCAGACAGAGAAGGAAATACGGGGATTTTTGGGAAGAATCAACTTCATTAGCAGGTTTATTTCTCAACTCAAACCTGTGAGCCCATATTCAAGTTGTTAAGGAAGAACTCCTCCATGAACTGGAACGATGAGTGTCAGAAAGCCTTCCTTAAAAATTAAAGAGTAGTTGATTAATGTTCCTGTATTGGTACCACCCAAGGATGGTGTTCCCCTGTTTATGTACCTGTCCATTAATGACAATGCCATGGGCTGCATGTTGGGACAAAAAAGACAATAGAGGCCAAGAACGAGCTATCTATTACCTCAGTAATAGATTCAGTAGTAGTGAACACAAGTACACTCTGATTGAGAAGACTTGGTGTGCTTTAGCATGGGCTTCCATGAGGTTACAACATTACCTCCATGGTCATACAACCCATCTCATATCCCGCGTGGATCCTCTCAAGTACGTGTTCAGTAAGCCCATACTGAATTGTCGGCTGTCCAGATGGCAGTTGATCATACAGCAATTTGACATCGTCAACATAACACAAAAGTCTATCAAAGGTCAAGAAATTGTGGATCAACTGGCTGCCGCACCTGCAGGGGACTTCAAACCCTTAGAAACATACTTCCCCGATGAAGGGGTAATAGCAATTCAGCAACACCAATAGTACGATACATGCCGTACATAGAAAATGTATTTTGATGGAGCTGTTAACACAGAAGGCTCTAGAGCTTGAGCCGTGCTAGTATCTGGTATGGGGGAGAAGTATCCCGTCGCCGTCAAATCGTAGTTTATCAGCACCAACAACACAGCTGAGTATGAAGACTATATCATGGGGCTAAAACTTACCCGTTCAATGGTCATAAGACAGTTAACTGTCTTTGGGGATTCCAAATTGGTAATCAAATAATCCATGGGAATCTATCAAACCAAAGAACTACATTTGCTGCCTTACCATTGACAAGTTTTATAGATGGCTTTGGAGTTTGAAAAAATCTCATTTCTACACATTCCTCGTAATAGGAATGATTTTACGGAGGCATTAGCAACATTGGCCTCCTTGATTCACATACCTGACAAGGAAAACATGCCAAACATCACATTTACCCTGCAAAAGGCCCCAGTCTATGGGAGCTATGTTGGAGAAGTATCGGATGAGCAACCTCCCATCGATAACCCTTGGTATCAACATATCAAGGAGTATCAGCGAGATAGATCTACATCCGCTGAAGCAAGCCCAACTGAAAGAAAGCGGATTCATCGAATGGCTATGAAATTTTATCTGAGCGGAGATGCACTCTACAAAAGAGATGCAAGATTAGGTCTCCTCAGATGTCTGGAGAAGGACCAAGCTCAAAGTTTCATGGATGAGATCCATGGTGGAGTATGTGGCCCACATATGAGCGGACCCCTACTTATTAAGAAGATTCTCAGAACAAGACATTATTGGCTTACGATCAAAGCTGACTGTGATGATCACATCAAGAGGTTGTCTCAATGTCAAATTCATGGAAATGCTATCCACGCCCCTCCAAGGGAAATCCATAATATGAGTTTGCCATGGCCCTTCTCAATGTGGGGAATGGACGTGATCGGGCTATAGAGCCCAAAGTTAGTAATGGACATCGGTTTATCTTCACCATGATCGACTACTTCACCAAGTAGGTAGAAGCAGCCTCCTTCCCCAGGGTTACCAAAGAATTCATCATTACTTTCATCAGAAACAATGTCATTTGTCGAAATGCACAACCAAAGGTAATTATGTCAGACAATGCTAAGAACCTTAAAAACAAAATAATGGAGGAGCTATGCAGTAAATTCCACATCAAATACTTTAACTCCGTCATCTACCTTCCAAAGATGAATGGTGTTGTTGAAGAGGCTAATAAAAACATCAAGAAGATCATGCAGAAGATGTCCGCCAAACACAAAGGATAGCCTGACCTCTTGTCTCTGACTTTATTAGCCTACAGAACTTTATTGCGTACTTCCACTGGGGCAACACCTTACTCATTAATCTATGGGATGGAAGCAGTGCTCCCCATAGAGGTGGAAATGGAATCCTTCAGAGTGTTGATGGACTGCTCAGCTGGATGAAGACCAATGGGTACAAGACAGATATCACCAATTGTATTTAATAAACGAAAAGTGAATCGCGACTATCTTCCATTGTCAGTTATATTAGTAAAGGATCGCCAGATCCAACAACAAGAAAGTCCAGCTACGACAGTTTAAACAATATGACTTGGTTTTGAAGAAGATCATCAACAACCAAGATCAATCCAAGGGAAAATTTGCTCCTAACTGAGAAGGCGTGTTTATTGTTAAGGAGATATTGACAAGAGGCGCTCTTAGATTGCAAGAAATGGACGGCGATGAATTTCCATAACTTATCAACTCGGACACCGTAAAATGGTACTATGTCTGAGGTCACCTTTAAACGAACATCCTGGTTTTGAATTATCAGATCACCAGTTATTCAGGTTTTTTAACCCTCATTACACACAACCTTACCTTTTATCCATCTACCCCTCAGGGAAAAACACACTTTTCAAACCAGCAGCCTGGTTTCACTTCATACAACTCCACTTATCCCATCAGGTTGAACCTTTCATACCTGCAGTTTATCCTAAAGACGGGATTAAACTTTTCACACCTGCAGTTTGTCCCAAGTATGGGATCAAACTTTCATTTCCCCGCAGTTCATTCTGTATATGGGATTCAATTTCTTCGGTCACAAATCGTCCTGAGGGGAGAACTACGTCGACCTGATCTCCCTGATACCCGAGAATACATAAGCAACCATATTCTATATGGCCCGGTCGCAATAAAAAAACAAAAACATTTCTGCCCTGTTTCTACAAAAATAAAAATAACAAAAATATTTCTACACCCTTCTTCATTAATAAAGCTTCTACACCCATTTACACCTTTCATATTCAGCGTTGAACCTATTACACCAGGTTCTAACTACGCAGACCTGATCTCCTCTTCAATAGGAGTACATAAGCAGCCATTTATGGTTCAGTTTAACCCCCTAACAAGATACAAAAACTTGTCACATGTTACTGGGATCAAACTTTAATCCACCATATTTCATCGGCTTCAGACCAAAGGGATGGAACTACTTAACCTCTCCTCACAAATAGGAGATTCGGTGACCATCTAAGCTATGACTGTTCCTCAAAGAGAAACACCAATCCATAAAAGATGGAATTAACTAGGCTCCTCATAAATAGGAGTACTAGCGACCATCTGTGGTGCGGTCAATCTCAGAGAGAAAAAGCCACACTCCTCTTCACATTTTAATACAAAAACCAGTCCCAAGACACCAAAGATGGTAGGGATACACACAAATCAATGATCTGTCCTGGGAAGATCCTGTGATGTCTCAATGTCCGCACATCAAGGATGATTTCAGAATGCATCAAGATCACAAGCCCTGAAGAAACAGGCAAATATCAAGCAAGTATCAAGGCACAACTTAAAGGAAAGTGAATCAAAATATATTTCCCTGCTATATATAATACTGTTTAATATATACAATATATGTTGTACATGATAAAATGGCTAAGCTAGTCTGTGCAGGAAAATACAAGTCTATCTATGGATCTGTGTGTATGCGGACTATCAAATCTAACATAGCATCCCTCTCCGAAGAAGGAGGTAACGCTGCAAGCTCCTGCCCGATGGTATCTACACGAGCTAGCAGATCTGAGGCCAACTGCATTGTGGCATGATGCTCATCAATGTATGCACTCATATCGATAAGGATGTCAGTCGTAAGGGATCTCACTGAAGTATTGTCTGTGACGGTCACATCCCGGGCAGATAGGGTAGCATCCCACTCTGCAATCAATGCATCTCTAACTGATATGGCCTTGTCTCTCTCTAATAGAGCTGCATCTCTCCCATCAAGAGCTGTCAACATCAAGGCCCTAACATGATCTCTCTCAATGGTCATCAGACGTAGACTTTGCTCCAGATACTGTGCTGAATGTTGAATCACAATAGCACCCATAGTGGGAGAATCCATCACAAATGCTGGTAACCTAGTAGTTAAATCCTCCTCGATGTTAATATCAGTCTCCTCCATAAGCTCCTCATCGTTGGAATCAATCCCTTGCACTGTGGATACTACCGCAGCCGATGCAGTCTCTGTCTCCATCCATGCAGAAAAACCCGGATGGCTGACGAAAAACTCAGCTAGCTCACACTGATCCCAATAGGCATACAACCTGGATCTATCCTCTGTTGATAAGTGGCGAGAAACGAAGCGTTGACTCAATGCCCCCTCAGAATGATGAAAATCCTGGAACTGGTCAAACTGACAAATCACGGCTAGTGGGTGGTAAGTAATCATGCCTCTCAAATCAGCTAGAGGGAGATAATCCATGCTCGAAGTATGAGTGATGAAGCTGTAGGGTGAGCTAAGCCCTATACACGGTAATATATCAAATGGATCTCCAATCCCTACCAAGAAAGTTAACCAAGACGCATCATCTATGCACTGCGCAGGATGAAATGAGTATGACATGGCTATATCACGGGTGAAACAATACTCATGCCGTCTGAAAGTGCCAATCGGTCTCAAGTGTGACATAAACCACACATACATCATGACCGAGCTGCCTGTAAACACTCTCGTCGGATAAGTGCAGCATTATGTAGACAACCTCAGAGTCTCTGCTATAATCATTGGTACAATGGTGTGACTGATAAGTAGGTTTTATACCTACTTATTCGGTATCTGTGTACTTGAATTAGTTGCTTATATTCATGTTTCTTAGTTACTTTTCATACATTTTATGTTCTTTTGTAGGCTATGACACGACATTGGCATGAAGAAGCAAGGGAAAGCAATCCGGACATCTTTTGGACTAAAATATGCAAGTAAATGCAAGAAGGGAATATTGAAAGACTTTTAACACTAAGTTGGATACATGTTCTTAGCTTGGAACTTGGATTTTATTGTAGCTCTACTTCTTATCTTTCCGGAACATCTTGAATCATCCCAATCAGAGCTCGGATGCGAGATTTATGTCCTTTTTATCAACAAAGATCAAAACTAAGAGTTTTCATGCTTGCAATTTACATAGCATCTACTTTAAGCTCAATTTAGACTTTAATCCCTCCCGAATCTGTCAATTCTCAAAGTATTAAAGTTGTAGATCTCGTCGATATCTTCGATTTGATAGGTGGAAGGCCCCGTAACTCCAAGCGGATCAAAAGTTATGCATGTTTTACCAAAGGACGTTGCAGCAGAAAATAGAGTAGCGCAGACCGCGCTAGGGCGCGCTGGGCCACCAGAAACTCTGCTACAGTAGCGCGAAGAGTGCCCAAAATGGCCTAGGAATAGTGCGGGCCGCGCTAGTCAGCGGGGAAACAGCTGATTTAGGTTATTTGATGTCCAATTTGAGCTAGAATATGATTCTTAGTTTCCTAACTTGTTAGGGTGTCCATTAGAACTATAAATACTTGAGTTTAACTTGGATTGGGAGGCTAGTTCGAAGATTCCATAAAATCCCTCTTTGGATAGATTTTTATTAACTTATTCTTTACTTTCTTTCTTAGATTAGGAACCCTAGATTAGATTAGAATTGAAGATTAAAGTTATTGATTATCAACAAAGAATCAAATTGGAAGCAAGAGAATGCAGATTTGTTTATCTCAATTTTAATTTCTTTTCTTAACTATTTGTATCTTTTAGTGCTTAATCAATTGTGGATGATGGATTCTAGTTCAATTATGAATTAAACTTTATTTTGAGATTACTATGGATCTTATTGTGTAGTTTACTTTGATATGATTCTTTGTTAGTCTTATTAGCTATATTTGGATTGTCTATTATGATTTGTTTTTAACTGCTTAATTGCCTAGCTAACAATTATTGTGATAATCTATATGAACTCGAGATATGAAGTATAGATTTAGATCTGATCATGATAGCATGTGTTTGTGATTTCTACATAGATGGAATTCATGATTCGTGTTTAGGATAGAGATATACCTTTACGCCATATGTAGTCTAATAAGAACTTAAACTTAAACCCTTTTTAATTGTAATTCACATAGAGATATAGTAGGTTAGTTAATTAGGGTGTTCAAATTAATTCTATCATCCGTGGATTTGATTTGATATGAGTATGGTGCATTGAGAGATGGCCATATTTTACTTTCGTGTTCTTGATTAACAATCCAGTATAAATAATTTGGCTTAACAAGAAGTGTGTTGATTTAAGTGAAATAATAAGTGAAATTGTAATCTCAAGTCTTCAATATCTTGTTTCATTCTAGGGTTAGTTAGTAATAGTTTATTTAATTATTTTAAATTAAATTATTAAATCATTTGTTTAAATAAGATTAAATTGGTCATAGGTTAGTAATTGGTAATTCTTATTAAATAATTCTCGGTGGGAACAATACTCAACTTATCACTTTATTACTTGTTGACCACGTATACTTGTGTGTTGTGCGTAATTAGATTTTACCCAACAAGTTTTTGGCGCCGTTACCGGGGAATTAGTTTAATAGTTTTTTTACCAATATTAATTTCAATCAAATTAGTCTTAATTTAAAAATTTTTATTTTTATTTTTAATTCTCTTCCTATATTTCTCTCTTTTTAGGTACCATGGATGACTTTGCATATCAATGGTCATACACGAACATGACTCGACCAAGGAAAACAGGGATTAACGGACTTAATACATTTTCTGTAGAGTCAGTACAAAATGAGGCAAATTCGAAGACGTTGGAGGTTATCGCAGCCCAACGGAGTCGAAGGATGGCAAACATGACTCAACCAAGGAAAACAGGGATTGATGAACTTAATGCATTTTCCACAATATCAGCACAGATTGAAGAACTTTCGCGGCCGTTGGACGTTATTGTAGCCCAAAGGAGTCGAGGGATGGTAGTTACGTGTGACTATTGTGTTGGCAACCATCAAAGTCATCAATGCACCGTCAGTTCAGAACCGGTACAATATAGTGGTGATTACTTCAACAACTATGTTGATCCTAACTATCACCAGGATTGGGGGTATCACCCAGGTTCTTCATAGAGCTACATTTATGATGACCAATATTATGCTCCAAATCCATCATACACACCAGAATTTTCATGTCCACCTCCACTGCCACAAGAAGAAAAGTTAAATCTGAGGGATATAATATTGAAGGGCATAGCAAACCTAGAGGAGATGAGGATTAGCCAAGAGCTGTCAACCCAAAATTTTAATAATCGGATGGAACAATTCGTCACTACCTCAACCAATTGTCCTCAATACATGGCTTCTGAGACTGAAACAGAAAATTCAAGGCTGAGGGAATTATTGTCCAAGTTCATAGCAGATGAGGAGAAGATGAGTAATCAATCGAGGTCAATACAAAATCTTGCGGATCAGATAGAGCAAATGACCAAAGTTGTAAGCAACCTTCCTCCAAACACTTGGCTTTATGACATGGATGACAAAATTAATGGAGAACCCGAACCAAATCTGCGACTAAATTAGCCACAAGATATCGGAAGTGTGGAGACAATTAGGGATAATGAAATAGAGGTCGACGAAGATCTAAATGGGTCTCCACCAAAGATTAATGATTCAGTCAGATTTGCAAAATCATGCCCACTTGATAGTAATTTCGACGGCGAAGCTCTTGATGACATAAGAGCAAGTACAATTTTGAATCCATGGTGGGACGAGAAAGAGAAGATAGACGAAGATCCCATTGTGTGTGACAAGCTTCCATTCCCCAAAGTGATCACATACACAATGGAGAAAACACCTAGCCGTGGGACGTTCTTGATTGAGATCATACCAAATTAGAGCATGCTAGGTGACTTTGATGCATTAGCCATCACAAATGGGAACCTACCAAAAACTATATTATTTTCGATGGATGGCGGGTTCCTCAATTATCGAAGAGGAATTGGATAGTGCTGACCAGACAAAGTCGGGCTTACGACGTTAAAACTAGCGCTACTTGAGAGGCAACCTAAGCTCTAAACCTTTTCTTCCTTCTTTATTCTTTATATTTTAGTTTATAGTCTAGCTCACATATTTAGTTTTCAACAAATAATGACTCCATAATGGTATGCTCGCAGGTAAGGCAAGAAAAAGAGAGTCTCCAAGCTACTGGCCCCATATCGCGGGTCATGCCACCTTACGCATAGACACAGCACGGGGCGTTCTACTACTCCAGAACCTACTGACCCCATACCGCGGGGCGTGACATCTCAGGCATAATAAGGCGCGGGCCACGCCGCTCGAAAACCCAGGCGTTAAAAAGTGGTTTAATTGCAATGTTAGTCAAGTCCAACTCAAGTGTGGTTCCCAAATTATTCCAATGTGTCTGGCCTATTATTCAAACTTAGCAGACAAGGAGGAAATGCTGTATTATCAGGGAAGTCCTCTCTTTTAATTTTTACTATCTTAGCCATTGAGGACAATGTCTAGTTTAAGTTTGGGGGCATTTTAGTGTCGTATTACATGTAGTTAGTTATTTACATTGTAGTTCATATAGTTACATTTAATTTTTGCATTCAGTTTCTTGAAAAAAAAAATAATTTTACTATTTTATATAGCATTTAGTACATCTTGCATGAGTCCAACTGTTTGATATTTACAGTTTATTTTGGCCAATGATGAGATTGTAATTGAGTAGACAAGTATAGTACTCACTATTAAAGCTTTGATGTGATTTCTTGTTATGAATTGAATCTTTTTTCTGTTGGAAATTGGTATAATAAGGATAGCACAGTAAAAATAACTTGTTGATTGATTGAGTTTAAATTGATACGTAATGGGACTCTAAAGGATAATGCTAGTTTGAAAGAAAGAATAATAAGAATAAGTAGTGATGACTAAAGTTAGACAAGAACCTAAGTTTGGAGGAATATTTGGGGTATATAAGCTAAAAAAAGAAAAAAAGAAAGTATGAATAAACATCGTGGCGTGCTTGTCTAGTTTTGTGGCCTTTGTCACTTGAGTAAGTAAGCCCGAGGGGATTGTCTTTACACCTAGCGCCCTAAGGTCTTAATGGTCTGGGAGTCATTGGTCAAAAGCTCGTTAAGGTAGAATTGAAAAGCCTAAGGGAATAAGACATTGGATAGCTATGTGTATATATAAAAAATGAATAAAACAGGAAATAAGAGAAAAAAAACCTCGTAGATGAAAAATGAAGCATAAGTATCCCTGTTGGATCCTCAATATTAGTATTTGTTTAATTTTAGTTGGATCTAGCTTGTTTTTGGATTTCTTGAGTTTAAACTGTATGATGCCTTCGAAGAGACTTGTTATGTGTTAAATTTGAAATTATATTAGTTAGCATTGTTGTTGAGCACACACGCACTACATTAGTGATAACAGTTTAAGATTTGATGATTAATTGGGAAGTTAATGATTTGTTTTGATATGATATATTATCATGTTTACTTGATTTCTCTAAGGCCGATTAGATAGACTTGTTTCTGTCATTACTGTTGGATTTGTAGACATGTATATTAGTTGCATTGCATAGCATTGTTGTTTTGTGTTTTTGTTTAAGGACAAACAAAGGTTTAAGTTTTGGGGTATTTGATAAGTAGGTTTTATACCTACTTATTCGATTTCTGTGTACTTGAATTAGTTGCTTATATTCATGTTTCTTAGTTACTTTTCATACATTTTATGTTATTTTGTAGGCTATGACACGACATTGGCATGAAGAAGCAAGGGAAAGCAATTCAGACATCTTTTGGGCTAAAATATGCAAGCAAATGCAAGAAAGGAATAATGAAAGACTTTTAACACTAAGTTGTATGCATGTTCTTGGCTTGAAACTTAGATTTTATTGTAGCTCTACTTCTTATTTTTTCGAAACATTTTGAATCATCACAATTTGAGCTCAGATGCGAGAGTTATGGCCTTTTTATCAACAAAGATCAAAACTAAGAGTTGTCATGCTTGCCTTTTACATAGCATCTACTTCAAGCTCAATTTCAACTTTTATCCATCCCGAATCTGTTAATTCTCAAAGAATGAATGTTGTAGATCTCGTCGATATCTGATTTGATAGGTGGCAGGCCCCTTAACTTCTAGCGGATCAAAAGTTATGCATGTTTTACCAAAGGACGTCGCAGCAGAAAATAGAGTAGCGCGGATCGCACTAGGGCTCGTTGGGCCACCAGAAACTCTGCTACAGTAGCATGGGGCGCGCCCAAAATGACCTAGGAACAGCGCGGGGCGCGCTAGTTGGCGGGGAAACAGCTGATTTGGGTTATTTGATGTCCAATTTGAGCTAAAATAGGATTCTTAGTTTCCTAACTTGCTAGGGTGTCCATTAGAACTATAAATACTTGAGTTTAACTTGGATTGGGAGGCTAGTTCGAAGATTCCATAAAATCCCTCTTGGGATAGATTTCTATTAACTTATTCTTTACTTTCTTTCTTAGATTAGGAACCCTAGATTAGATTAGAATTGAAGATTGAAGCTATTGATTATAAATTGATAATCAAATTGGAAGCAAGAGAATGCAGATTTGTTTATCTCAATTCTAATTTCTTTTCTTATCTATTTGTATCTTTTAGTACTTAATCAATTGTGGATGATGGATTCTAGTTCAATTATGAATTAAACTCTATTTTGAGATTATTATTATTATAGATCTTATTGTGTAGTTTACTTTGATATGCTTCTTTGTTAGTCTTATTAGATATATTTGGATTGTCTATTATGATTTGTTTTTAACTGCTTAATTGCCTAGCTAACAATTATTGTGATAATCTATATGAACTCGAGAGATGAAGTATAGATTTAGATCTGATCATGATAGCATGTGTTTGTGATTTTTGCATAGATGGAATTCATGATTCGTGTTTAGGATAGAGATATACCTTTACGACATATGTAGTCTAATAAGAACTTGAACTTAAACCCTTTTTAATTGTAATTTACATAGAGATATAGTGGGTTAGTTAATTAGGGTATTTAAATTAATTCTATCATCTGTGGATTTGATTTGATATGAGTATGGTGCATTGAGAGATGGCCATATTTTACTTTCGTGTTCTTGATTAACAATCCAGTATAAATAATTTGGCTTAACAGGAAGTGTGTTGATTTAAGTGAAACAATAAGTGAAATTGTAATCTCAAGTCTTCAATATCTTGTTTCATTCTAGGGATAGTTAGTAATAGTTTATTTAATTATTTTAAATTAAATTATTAAATCATTTGTTTAAATAAGATTAAATTGGTCATAGGTTAGTAATTGGTAATTCTTATTAAATAATTTTCTGTGGGAACGATACTCAACTTATCACTTTATTACTTATTGACCACGTATACTTGCGTGTTGTGCGTAATTAGATTTTACCCAACAAGTTTTTGTAACTAGATTGAAGAACAAGCACTTGGAGGATTAACGAAGAGGAGAATTTTCACAAAGATTGCAGAGTTGAATTCAGAGAAGGGTGGTGTATTATTATTCTTCTTTAATTTCAAGTTGTGTAATTGGGATGATGTTTTCTTTTATTTATTCAGTAGTTAATTCATTTATTATGAACTAATTTATTTTAGGCGAATGATGGATCCTTGAGTGGAGCAATGATTATGTAACCTTTATTTCCAGTTTAATAAAATATTTTCTAGTTTATCTATATTAATTTGAGCTTGAATTTATTAATTGTCTGATCAACAATTCTTTGTGGATTTGTATGGAATCGAGAGAGGATATTCAAATCTAGACTTAGTTAATATAGCATGTGTTCATGAATTTTGTGAATAGCGGAATCGTGATGAATGTTAAGGTAGAGATATGTTTGACATCGCATGTAATTGGATAGAGAACTTAATGTTAACCCTTCTTTAATTATAATTCACATAGATATATAGTGAGTTAGTTGATTAAGGTGTTTAACTTGTTTCTATCTAATTTGTGGATTTAAATTAATACGGTATTAGTGCATCGAGAGGTGGTTAGTACTACATTCGTGTTCTTGATTAATAAACTGGGATATTGAATTGAACTGGAATAAAGGTGTATAAATCTGAGTGAAGCTTAGGGTGAAATCATGAGCCTAATTCTCTAATAATTGTTTGAAATTTCAATTTTTAGTATTTGTGAGTATTTTGCGATAATTTATTTACTAGTAATTTAGATTTTATAATCATTGAAGTGAATAGTTTAATAAAATTAGGATTAATAGAGAATTGATAATTATAAGGTTAAGTTTCTTACTAATTTGTCTCTGTGGGAACGATACTCAACTTATCACTTTATTACTTGTTGACCACGTATACTTACGTGTTGTGCATAATTAGATTTTACCCAACAAGTTTTCCTGAGAGCTTTCACTGCCATGATAACTCCTATGTCCAACTAATCCATGTACCGTGGCATGTAGACATACGACAATATGGACAATAGAAGTACATCCACTCTGTCCAAACGCCAATGATTCTCCGGTGTGGCGAAATCCCTGGAATGCCGTGTATAGCTATCCTCCAAGCCAAATTTATTAAATAGAAAAAAGCTAGGATATCACATGGCCGGATGTGAGCTCATCCTGCACCACCCTACGCCTTAATCCAGTGAGGGTCATGAATTGCCGACTCATGTCTCTAATAGCCATATACACGCAAGGACCGTCCAGTGGCAGCATTGTCAAATGTGGATACTCTTCCAAAGTAGGAGTCAACTCCTAGATACCAAATCGGAAAACTTGTCTCGCCGATACCTAGTGCTCCAGCATGCCCTCCATGAATTCTGTGGGAACCTGAAACATCAAGAGGGTCATAATATGATGCAACAGATGATATACAGTCACCCTATCTGATGGTGACATACTATCATACCACAATCGCATACCAGATGTTTGACGCCCCCAAAATAAGTATACATCACCCATCTTGAGTCGCCTTACATGGTACTAAATTCAAATACAACTTGATTATACAATAGTCATGTAAAATACGACAAAATACATGCTGTCAGTTTTAATACAAATATTGTCATCTAGACAGTATCCACACTCAATTTAGTCCTCATTACATTTATTATCACACTATTTAACAGAATAATGAGGACTACTAAGACACCATCTCGGACCATCACTCCGTTCCCCGACTAGTCACGGCTACGTTCTCATTTCCTGAAGAGAACAGTGAAAGAAAGGGTGAGCTCAACTAGCCTAGTAAGAAATATTATGACTAAGATAATGCAGAATAAATTATCATTAGTCCTCAACAGTGTTAAACTGATAAAATACAATAGACATCAAGTTTAACTGTAGTGGAACAAGCAATCCATTAAAAGAGTCAAGTAGAGAATAAAATCTACTATCTTTTATGATTTAAAAAGGTTTTTCATCACTTTTATCGCTGAGACTCATCTTAATAAATAATCCACATCATCCGTGCAATACGGCCAAGGATATTCATTAGGCTCACGACCACAAATTATCCATGCACTACGGGCCAAGGATATTTGTGTATTCATCAATGGTCATGATCATGCCAACAACTATCCATCAATGCACTTCGGGCCAATGAGGACTTTTACCATATCATTTGTAACATTACGGTACATGATTACACCGAATAATCCCTGGTCATAATCATACCAAGTCTATCTATACACTACAGGCCACAGATGACTTTTAAAAATAATATAAACTTGAGGATGATGACAATGATATAAGAATTCAATAAAATAAGTTCAAGAATTAATTTATTCAGGAACTAATAACGTCCAAATTGTCAACATGATACTTCTTTGTAAAGTAAAATTCAAGAATGCTCAGAAGAATATTTCTTTGAAAAGATACTGGATGAAGCGCAAATAACAAGAATATTCCACTAATTTCATGGAGTGTAGAAGTCAAAACTTTAACCAACTGAGTATAATAAAGAATGGAATAACAAAAGAAATCACCATGAATGCGGAACTTCGCATAGACAGGTTATTCCATCAGAATAATAAATAACGGAACCAGTCAGGCGTAATACGCACCGACATGATATTCCAACAGAATAATAAAGAATGGAATACAGAAGAATTTCACCAAGTATAGGGTAGCCCGAGTATACAGGTTATTCCAACAGAATAATAAAGATGGAATAATAGAAGTTCTTTTCATGAATACAAAAGAAATAATACCCCTTACCGTAAAAGAAACTTGATATCACAGTAGTGAAGTAGCAGAATACTTTTTTTCTTTCTCTCTATAGTTTCTCTCTCTAGAGTTTCAATGAATTCGTAAGAAATAATGAAGGAATGAGCTTCTATATATAGAAGAATTGAATGAATAGTAACCAATCCATGAACGGTCCAGGTTGATTTACTTTAATCAGACGGTTCATATTTAAAGCAAAATCTTTTAAATAAAATATAATATATTCTATTTATAATCTAATAAAACGAATAACTTTTAAAAATATTTTACTATGCAAACACTATACAAGCACTATGCAAACACTAAGCATAATAAAATATAATATATTCTAATTATTGTCTAATATAACAGATAATTTTATAAAAGTATTCTGTTTTATATAAAAAGATTTTATTATTAGCCTAATAAAACTAATAACTTTATAAAAGTATTCTGTTTTATATAAAAAAAATCTGTTTTATTATGTTAATAATACGAATAAAACAAAACGTCATCATCATTATTATTATTCACACTATTAATCGACCAGGTCGTTTTCAGGAAAGAGGGGGCTTTCTAATAAGGATTTCTCCTTATTGGCGCGCAATTAGGTGACCAAACCTCTCCTTGGCAGAACTTTTAGACATCGTTAATAATGCAAATAATAATATTAACAACTTCGTCATCTCAATTATTGATTTAATAACATATAAAATATCGACAATAATTGAATCAAATTGAGTGACTTCTCAAATAAGCCTTAATAATCAATATCATGTGCTACTATGCAACCACGCGTATTACTGTACTTTTACTACCGAGTAGTTCAACAGTATCAACGGTAAAACTTCCGTCGTTATTTTCATAAAAATATTTTTATCGTTTTCTCAATCTGACAATAATTCTATTGTGGGGTCCACCAATGATTGTGTCGTCATACGAATATTCCCTGACCAATCGAATATTATATAACAACTTGCGTACTTTGTAAAATTTATAAATATTACCTACAACTATAACATTATATCAAATTTATTTCATAATATTCAAAAATTATATTTATAGAAAATTTATTTTTATTCATAAAAGTTGGGGTCTTACAATTTCCCCTTCTTATGAAATTTCGCCCTCGAAATTAGGGTACGTACCTGGTATGTCGAAGAGGTAAGGATACCTTGATTTCATTTCAGATTCTAACTCCCAGGTCATTTTCTCAACATCGTGCTTCCTCCATAACACTTTAACTTGAGGTATAACCTTGCAGCGTAGAATATGTTCCTTCTTATCCAAGAATTGAACAGGAACCTCTTCATACGTTAAATCTTCCGCTATTTCGTCCGGTTCTAACTCAATAATATGGTTCGGGTCTTTCATATATTTACGTAACATGGATATATGAAAAAAGTTATGAACACGAGACATACTTGGCGGTAAAGCAAGTCTATAGGCTAGAGTCCCTACTCGATCGAGGATTAAAAAATGGGCCAATGAATCGAGGATTGAGCTTTCCTCTCTTTCCAAATCTCGTAACTCCTTTCCATGGAGCAACACGTAACAACACATGATCTCCAATATCAAATTCCACGTCCTTTCGATGAATATCAGCATAACTCTTTTGTCGGTCTTGTGAGGTTTTTATACTTTGTCGGATCATTTGAATCTTTTTCGTAGTCATACATACCAACTCCAGTCCCAACAACGTTGCTTCACCCACCTCATCCCAGTATACTGGAGAACGACACTTTCTTCCATACAACGCCTCGAATGGAGCCATGCCAATACTTGCTTGATAATTATTGTTGTAGAAAAACTCCACCAATGGTAAGAACTTGTCCCAACTTCCCTTGAAGTCAAGGACACGGAGTCTTAATAAATCTTCAAGAGTTTGAATAGTCCTCTCTGATTGTCCGTCCGTCTGAGAATGATAAGTCTAACTAAATCGTAAATCTGTGCCCATAGCCTTTTGCAAACTAACCCAAAATCGTGAAGTGAATCTTGGGTCTCGATCAAAAACTATGGATAATGCATACCATACAGTCTTACAATCTCATTTATGTACATACGAGCAAGACGTTCAAGTGTATAAGTTTCTCGTATTGGTAAGATATGAGCAGACTTGGTCAATCTATCAACAATGACCCTAATTGCATCTATGCCTTGAGAAACCTTGGGAAGACTAGTAACGAAATCCATAGTAATGTGCTCCCACTTCCATTCTGGAATTTCAAGTGGTTGCAATGGACCTTTTGGTACTTGATGCTCCACTTTGACTCGTTGTCAAGTTAGACACCTTGAGATAAACGGCGCTATCTCTCTCTTTATATTGCTCCACCAAAATGTATGACGAAGATCACGATACATTTTGGTACTCCCGGGATGGATTGCAAACGGTGTGTTGTGTGCCTCCATCATGATTTTATACTTTAAATCAGGGTCGTTAGGAACACAAAGTCTGGAGTTGACTCGAAGTATTCCTTCTTCATCGATTCTTGCTTTCCGGCATAGCACCTTCTTGTACTTTCTTCCTCACATGCATCAGCTCCAGGTCTGTAGCTTGAGCAGCTTTAACTTTATCGATTAAAGTCGGTTCTACTCGTTTATTCGCCATCATCACATGGATCCCTGGAGTCTTTAATTCTATCTCCATCCTTTGCAAGTCATACAAGATGGGCCTTTGCGTTGACAATATCGCACTTGTAACCGCATATGATCTTCTACTCAATGCGTCAGCTACCATGTTTGCTTTTCCAGGATGGTATTGGATGGTATGATCATAATCTTTCAACAGTTCAAGCCAACATCGCTGTCGCATGTTGAGTTCCTTTAGAGTGAAGAAATATTTGAGGCTTTTATGATCCGTGAAGATCACCACTTTCTCCCCATACAAGTAATGCCTCCAAATTTTAAGTGCGAAGACAACAGCTGCCAACTCTAGATCATGAGTAGGATAATTCCTCTCATATTCTTTGAGTTGTCGAGAGGCATAGGCTATGACTTTCCCATGTTGTATGAGAACACATCCTAACCCCTTGCCTGATGCATCACTGTAGATGGCAAATCCCTCCGAGCCAAATGGTATTGTCAGAACAGGTGCTGAAATGAGTCTTCTTTTGAGTTCTTGAAAACTCTTTTCACATTCCTCATTCCAACCAAATTTTGTATCTTTCTGAGTCAGCTGAGTTAAGGGAGTAGCGATTCGAGAAAACCCTTCTACGAATCTCCGATAATAACCACCTAAGACGAGAAAGTTACGTACTTCGGTCACTGATTTAGGTTTCTCCCAGCTTTGAATGGCTTCAATCTTTACCGGGTCAACAGATATTCCATGACTTGATACCACGTGCCCAAGGAATGCTACTTTCTTAAGCCATAACTCGCATTTCTTCAACTTGGCATAAAGCTTATATTCACGAAGCTTTTGGAGTATCAGCCTCAAGTGTTGGTCATGATCTTCACGGCTTTAGGAATAAATAAGGATGTCATCAATAAAGAAGACTGCAAAGTGATCCAAATATTCCTCGAATACTCGATTCATCATATCCATGAAGGCAGCAAGAGCATTAGTCAATCCAAAAGACATGACTAAGAATTCATAATGCCCATACCGAGTTCTGAAAGCCGTCTTTGGAATGTCATCGGTTCTAATCTTCAATTGGTGATATCCGGAATGAAGATCAATCTTTGAAAAGAATTTGGCGCCTTGCAACTGGTCAAACAGGTCATCAATACGTGGCAATAGGTACCTGTTTTGGATGGTGACATGATTCAACTCCCGATAATCAATACAAAGTCGCATACTCCCATCTTTCTTCTTCACGAATAGAACAGGAGCACCCAAGGAGAAGTACTAGGACGAATAAAGTCAATGTCTAACAATTCCTACACTTGGGTCTTTAACTCCTGAAGTTCAATAGGAGTCATTTGATATGGGGCTTTGGAAATAGGTTTTGTACCAGGTTCAAGGTCGATACAAAATTTAATTTCATGCTCTGGGGGTAGGCCAGGAAGTTCTTCAGGGAATACGTCAGGAAATTCATTAATAATAGAAATATCATTCAAAAATGACGTATTTTTGTTTAGATCCTTGACATGAGCTAAGAAAGCTTGACATTCATTTTTCAATAAATGAATAGCTTTATGGCTTGAGATGACAGTGATTGATTTTAATGATTTGGTTGCTTGAATTCGCATAATAGGTTGATTAGGAATATGAAAGCTAACAACCTTACGAAAACAATCAATTTTTGCATGATGAGTAGTTAATCAATCAATCCCTAGAATTACGTCAAATGCTAGTATTTTCAATGAAATAAGGTCGACAGGTAATGTGAGGGTACCAATTTGAACCAAACAAGACTTATAAACAGTGGATGTAATTAAGGTTTCTCCCAACGGAGTTTTAACAGATAAGTTAAAGTCTAATTTCTTCGGAGTCAAATTTAAACGTTGAGCGCAATTAGGAGAAATAAAAGAATGGGTATAACCGGTATCAAATAAGGTATATACTTCACTAGAATTTATGATAAGCTTACCCGTGATGACCTCATTCGGGTTCCTTGCTTTCTAGGAGGTCACGACAAATGCTCTCCCTTGAACAATCGGTTTTGTCTTGTCTGGGACAGCCTTTGCTGCCTCCATCCCAGCTGGACTTGTCTTCAGTGCACGACAAAATTGGGCTAGGTGTCCTCTTCTATAATTGTAATATGCTTTGGAGGGCATCGCACAATTTGGACTGATGTGTCCCTCCCCTCCACATTTGAAGCATATGATAGGTGGTCGTTCTCCTTCCTTAACGACAGGTGCTGATGCTGACGTCTTTCCATTATTTTTGAATCTTCTTTTCTTGAAATGTCCATTCTTATTGTTTTGGCCATGATTACCACCGAAGTGGTTACCATTTTTGGCATGTTGATTCCCTCCACGCTTATTGTCATCGCTTCGATGACTGCTATCACTGGTGTTATCATTTTGTCGGTTGCTCTCTTTTGTTTGTGTCGACTCATTATCGCGCTCCAATAACTGAGCCCTATTAACAACATCTAAATACAAACACAGTTTATGAGAGATAAGATATTGACGTATCTCTGGTTTCAAACCTCTTAAAAACATTTGCGACATTCTCTCCTCATTATCAACCAAATGGGACGCAAACCGGGATAGCTCGGCAAACTTGGCTTCGTACTGTGACACGGTCATGTTGTTTTGTTCCAGTTTAATGAACTCTACCTCTTTCATGTGATGAATACTTTCAGGGAAGTACTTGTCATTCAACAGTTCTTGGAACTTCTCCCAAGACATCTTCAGTGCGGCAGGTTGAGTACGTTTTACAGATTCCCACCAGTAATCTGCCTCTGCCTGCAACATGAACGTGGCAAAGGGAACCTTTTGCTCCTTGGAGCAACCCAAGATATCAAATATCTTGTTGATCTTCTTTATCCACGTCTCCGCCTTAAGTGGTTTTAGTTCTCCAAAAAACTCCGGTGGTCCCAGCTCCTTGAACTGTTTGGCGGTGACCGTCTGAGAGTTGTCAGTGTTTCCACCTGCATTTTGGACAGGAGCCGCTCTCGCCTGATGTTACATGAATTTCATGAAGCCTCAGTACATTCCATCGTTCATCATTTGGTCAGTGTTGTTGTTTGCATTAGGATTGTCGCCTTCCTGATGCACATTATCCTGATTATTGATTTGTGGAGCCTCAACGGTCTCCTATGCTCCATTGATGTTCTCAACATTCTCGGATGCCATTTTCAAATACTGCCATAAAACAAGGGTTAATTAACATATCACATATTATCCCTATACTCTGACCGACCAATTAAATACCAAATAAACTTAGGTAGGTCATACTAGCGAAGGAATTCCCCGTCTCTCCCCTCCTAGTTCTTATCTCACATCTCAGCCAGGGATCATTTCCGTAAGCTTTGATACCAACTGTGACACCCCCAAAATAGGTATACATCACCCATCTTGAGTCGCCAAATATATGGTACTAAATTCAAATACAACTTGATTATACAATAGTCGTGTAAAATACGATAAAATACATGCTATGAGTTTTAATACAAATATTGTCATCTAGACAGTATCCACACTCAATTTAGTCCTCATTACATTTATTATCACACTATTTAACAGAATAGTGAGGACTACTAAGACACCATCTCGGACCATCACTCCGTTCCCCGACTAGTCACGGCTACGTTCTCATTTCCTGAAGAGAACAGTGAAAGAAAGGGTGAGCTCAACTAGCCTAGTAAGAAATATTATGACTAAGATAATGCAAAATAAATTATCATTAGTCCTCAACAGTGTTAAACTGATAAAATACAATAGACATCAAGTTTAACTGTAGTGGAACAAGCAATCCATTAAAAGAGTCAAGTAGAGAATAAAATCTACTATCTTTTATGATTTAAAAAGGTTTTTCATCACTTTTATCGCTGAGACTCATCTTAATAAATAATCCACATCATCCGTGCAATACGGCCAAGGATATTCATTAGGCTCACGACCACAAATTATCCATGCACTACGGACCAAGGATATTTGTGTATTCATCAATGGTCATGATCATGCCAACAACTGTCCATCAATGCACTTCGGGCCAATGAGGACTTTTACCATATCATTTGTAACATTACGGTCATGATTACACCGAATAATCCCTGGTCATAATCATACCAAGTCTATCTATACACTACAGGCCACAGATGACTTTTAAAAATAATATAAACTTGAGGATGATGACAATGATATAAGAATTCGATAAAATAAGTTCAAGAATTAATTTATTCAGGAACTAATAACGTCCAAATTGTCAACATGATACTTCTTTGTAAAGTAAAATTCAAGAATGCTCAGAAGAATATTTCCTTGAAAAGATACTGGATGAAGCGCAAATATCAAGAATATTCCACTAATTTCATGGAGTGTAGAAGTCAAAACTTTAACCAACTGAGTATAATAAAGAATGGAATAACAAAAGAAATCACCATGCATGCGGAACTTCGCATAGATAGGTTATTCCATCAGAATAATAAATAACGGAACCAGTCAGGCGTAATACGCACCGACAGGATATTCCAACAGAATAATAAAGAATGGAATACAGAAGAATTTCACCAAGTATAAGGTAGCCCGCGTATACAGGTTATTCTAACAGAATAATAAAGATGGAATAATAGAAGTTCTCTTCATGAATACAAAAGAAATAATACCCCTTACCGTAAAAGAAACTTGATATCGGAGTAGTGAAGTAGCAGGATACTTTTCTTCTTTCTCTCTATAGTTTCTCTCTCTAGAGTTTCAGTGAATTCGTAAGAAATAATGAAGGAATGAGCTTCTATTTATAGAAGAATGGAATGAATAATAACTAATCCATGAACGGTCCAGATTGATTTACTTTAATCGGACGGTCCATATTTAAAGAAAAATCTTTTAAATAAAATATAATATATTCTATTTATAATCTAATAAAACGAATAACTTTTAGAAATATTTTACTATACAAGCACTATGCAAATACTTTGCATAATAAAATATAATATATTCTAATTATTGTCTAATAAAATAGATAACTTTATAAAAGTATTCTATTTTATATAAAAAGATTTTACTATTAGCCTAATAAAACGAATAACTTTATAAAAGTATTATGTTTTATATAAAAAAAATTCTGTTTTATTATGTTAATAATACGAATAAAACAAAATGTCATCATCATTATTATTATTCACACTATTAATCGACCAGGTCGTTTCCAGAAAAGAGGGGCTTTCTAATAAGGATTTCTCCCTATTGACGCGCAATTAGGTGACCAACCCTCTCCTTGGCAGAACTTCTAGACATCGTTAATAATGCAAATAATAATATTAACAACTTTGTCATCTCAATTATTGATTTATTAACATATAAAATGTCGACAATAATTGAATCAAACTAAGTGACTTCTCACATAAACATTAATAATCAATATCGTGTGCTACTATGCAACCACTCATATTACTGTACTTTTACTACCGAGTAGTTCAACAGTATCAACGGTAAAACTTCCGCCGTTATAATCATAAAAATATTTTTGTCGTTTTTTTAATCTGACAATAATTCTGTTATGGGGTCCACCAATGATTGTGCTGCCGTACGAATATTTCCTGACCAATCGAATATTATATAACAATTTGTGTACTTTGCAAAATTTATAAATATTACCCACAACTATAACATTATATCAAATTTATTCCATAATATTCAAAAATGATATTTATAGAAAATTTATTTTTATTCATAAAAGTTGGGGTCTTACAAGATGACACCAATAATGGTGGGGTATGATCAATACGGCTAACTGTCGAAGAAGACATCTGTATGGGTCGTGTCATAAGACCATCCAGGGGTCAATGCTGAATATCTCTGGACATACATACATATGCATAGCATAATAATATGCATAATACAATAAATGGAAATATGATATAGGGAATGGAAAATTGTACATTCATTCCTAAGTATATCATCATCTAATACATCAGCTCTATACTACTAAAATACAAGGAAATGGGGCAAAACTGCCCTACATCTAATAGAGGCCTATCAAAAGATATAGCGAGAATGGGGCGAAGCTACCCAATGTCTAACAAAGGCCTATCAAAAGAGATAACGAGAATATACATCAGAAGAAGACAATGGTGTCAATGTCTACATCATCAATCATGTCCACCTGATGTAACTCCTCCTGAGTCACTGGATCTCTATCCACAAGGATGTCAGGCCTATACAAGGGAGGATTTGCACCGGCAAAACCATATGGGTCACCTGATGGGCCAGCGCCAGAGCTGAAAGGTTCAAAAGTATCAGCCTCTGAAGGATCTCTGCCCAAGTGCCGGATAAAGAAATGTGTTCGGTCCAACTGTCGGGTCAAACTGTCAATCTGTGTCAAATGAATCGGATCTCGGACATAGGCTAGTCAATCCATCATCATCATGGATCCTAAAACTATATCCCCCATTAATTGAGTGGTGTTGGTCTGGGCTCCAATGGTTCGAGGGAACCACCAATGTTGGAATATCTCCTGAGTGCAAGGACCCTCTGACAGTGCAAAACTGTTAACACCCAATAATGGGATATCAATGATAGGTGACTGAGAAATAGGCCAATAATGCCTGGCAGGAGGCAAGATCAGTATACGAATCTCTCCGGTGGTGCTCCTGATAGCACGCTCTCCTTAGTAGAGCTCTTATCCTCAATCTATGAAGAGAGAAATCCTATGAGTGGAAATCACGAGCTCGACACCAGTTGGGTACCAATTCTCAAATCCAATGCTCAAATGCACCCCTGAGTAGGGAATCCACGTGATGACATCCGCTGTCAACAACTCCAGCTGTAGGCGTCAATGAGTGAAACCCTCCGCAACAGGGACCTCCGCCAGTATGGAATGATGCCATCTCCGTACTCGTCGATAGGTATCTAAGCCTAACACACTCACAGGACGTAAACATGGGAGCCTCTCAAAGATAGGCCCAGAACTGTCAATATAAAGACAAACATCTGATGTCAGTTAACACTCTTAACCTGTATATGGGAAAAGAAAAGAGAAATACTCACCAGCAGAAATGGGTAGAATCCTAACCAAGCCTCGGTTAAGCCCTGCGAACGCATATGCATTCCCCTGAGGAAATAGGCAAAGGTGTAGGAACCCCAATCATACTCTCCAATATGGTCCACGTGTCGAGTGGCGCTGATCAAAGTGAAAGACACCGTAGAAGAGTTATCTACTATGAAACAACCCCTAATGATCATGAGGAACAATCGTCGAAGAATGCGATCTCTGACTCTCACATCATCGGGTATGGGCTCACTCAATAGCCCGCTCATAGTATCTACGCTCAAACGACCTGTATGAACAGTCCGGCCCTTGAGCACCTCCGCTGGAACTCCTAGCAAGGATCTGACGGCAATAGGGGTAATATTCGCCATGCAAGGCACTGGTACCCCTCCAAACTCTATACCTGTGATAAACTGCCAATCCATCGGCGTCATCATCACCTCACAGTACAGCAAATAGAGTGACTGAGTCTGGTGAAACCAGCGCTCAGACAATGCCCTGAGGTAACTCCAGGGAAAACGACGGAGAAGGATAGAAAAGAACGTCCCGAATCCCCAGCCATATACAATCGCTCTATAGTCATCTTGTAGAGCCTGATACATAGAGTGGAAGCTGAATCAGTTCCCTCAAGGCTGTGTAAAGACATGAACCTACATCAAATGCAGATCAACATTAGAATCCTTTACTCTTCATCAATAGGAAAAAAGGAAGATTGATATCTAACTTTATACCTCGTTTGTATGCAGGTAAACTGAAGGGTGTCGACTCAAATCGCCCAGGAGCTCTAGGTTCGCCACCTAAATGCTTGGCGAATTCCTATAGGGAACAGATGCAGCAGGAGTGGGAGCATCAACCGGTACATCCTTCTCATCCTCAACGTCTAGCACATCAACCTTGGACTAGACGTATCAGTGTCTAATAGAACGAGGTCTAGGCACTTCAAAAACCCTTCTCGGTACACCAGAAGTGGTCCTACGGGAACTACTCAGCTGATTTGGATCCATAATATCTGGACAATAAGTCTCCAAATCACCTCAGAAAGGGTGTGGTAAATTATGACCTGGAGCTTTTCAAAATGCATTTTATGACTACATGCATGCATGCATTATTTTAACATACGTCTACAGTAGAGGTTAAAAATGCATGACTACCCAATGCCTACATTTTGGAAAAAATTTTGTCATAGTACCCTTTATAAATAAGACTATCCACATGCATATAGGCATAACTAGGTGGCCATTCAGTAGCACACCTGCCCACGGTCATATACATCCTACATGCATTAATACATCATAGTAAAAAATCTATAAGTGTAGTCTAATTACCAGGATTATTTTGCTTTTCTACCTTTACTCATTTGTCCTCAAATAGGATAAAAAATGACAGTAAAAGGTGCCAATTTGACTGTTTCAAAAGTTTAATTTTTTCACATCATTATGTTCAACATAGTTTAATACTAACATTTACTATGTTGAATATTTTTTATAAAGTCATATCAGCATGCATATTTACTACTATGTGTTTAAATGCATTTCATGTGATAAGTCATTTTCTAACGGATAAAAACTAGAAAAGAATACATGCATACGTTACCAAGACAGTGTAGAATACTTGTACGATGGCAGAATTTGTAGAAAGTCGCCCGACCTCAACAGATTTGAAGAAGAGCTCTCGAATTTCCTTCGCAGCGCCACTTGAAAATGACTTATAAAAGTAACCTGCAGGCATTACATACACCTGCGACACCCCTACATGGGTTCCACTCCTCCGACTCAATTCAGTTCGAGTTGTAAAGGAGGTATCACAAGCTGAAAAGATCAAATTAGGAATAAAAACGCTACACGACTGAGCGGAACAGCTTGGAATCCTGGTTGTCACAAGTCAAATTATGGCTTTACATGTCACTCATTGGTATTTGCCTAAATACAAGGTACACTATACTGATGATCTCAGCTTTTGCAAATCATACTCGGCAATGCCTCACACAGGTCCGATGTCGCCAAATATAGGGTTGTAACCCTAAAACGTAATCCCCAGCGGGGGTTACAACGCAGATTTAATTCGTTGACATGTTCCCTAGCGGGGGTTACAACGAAATTCAACCATTAATATACACATTAATAAAGGTCAAGCAACCTTGACATGATCCTCGGCGGGGGTTACAACACAATTCAACCATTGATATACGCATCAATGAAGGTCAAGCAGCCTTGACATGTTCCCCAGTGGGGGGTTACAACGCGTATCTATCCATTGATACACACATCAATGAAGGTCAAGCAGCCTTGACAGTTTGCCCAGCAGGGATCTATCCGGTGATACACACATCAGCGAAGGTCAGGCAGCCCTGACAATACATACTGTTGGCAGTAACTCCAACAGGACCATGGTATATGCTGGTGACACAAACCAGAGAAGACCATCCTCATCGGAGAGCATTGATGATGGAATATGTTATACACATCCTCAAACAGACAAAGCTTTATCCTCACAGATCTCTTACACACGAAAGGCACATCTTCAACGTAAAGTCTGTATCAAGGATTCAAGACTTTGGTGATAACCCCAATGTCAAAATCCTGGAAGACTTGGATTACACGTCCAAAACGTCACTAATTGTCATTCCCGACAGGATTAATATAAAACCGGTAATCATCCCATCATGTTGGAAAACAAACCAACAAAACACATGCATCATGTATTTGCATCATGTTGCTGCACATGGCATCATGTTTATCTTGTTGCATTTCAAGTGTCTAGGATTCTTTATCCTATAAATGCCTTGCATTGCATGAATATGATAAAGAGGGCATCTGTAGACACTCAAAATTTTTTGCACACCTGTTACTAACATTGCGAAAATGCAGATTCATCTTTCAGAGATAACCCTAGAAAACAGCTCATATCCATTCTGGATACCACTGGAAGTATCAGTTCAAACCTCGGAGATAACCCCGAGTTTAATCCTTGGAGATAACCCCAAGGAATGTCGTTGCAGTTTACGGCGATAACCCCAGAAATGCTTATTTCAAATGCATGCAATCAGCTTTAACCTCAAAACTCCTACTGAGGCACTTATTCCAAAGACTCGGAGATAACACCGGGAAGACAGGCACACTTAAAGATGACCCTGAGGAATTCAAACACTTACAGCAGTCTAATATCAGAGATAACCCTGAGCAATATCTATTTTATCAGCCCAAACCGGAGATAACCCCAGTGACGGGCAAAATCATCATCTTGCCACCTCAACCCCACATCGCGTTGTCTCAACAACTCATACATACATTTCTACACAACAATGTCCCACAAGAGCCAAGGAGTTCCGATCCCGAGTGACTTTACGCAGGGCAGCACACCGGATAGAATTTGAAGCTTGAAGACTATGGGCATAGTCCCCTCTTCCTGACTTTGTACGACCTCTAATCCCATGTCATTGCATAACTCTCAACAATGGCGGTTTGAAAAAAGTCTTATACACCTCAATCGGATGCTCGGATTGAAGTTCTACAAGTTTGAGCGGACATCACAAGTGCACGAGTGCACGTAGTTCGAGATGATGGGACACGCAGAGCTCGGGGCACACTGGCCCGCCGCAGGTGCATCTGTGGCTGCCACAGGTACTCTTGCGGCTGCCACAGGTACACCTGCGGCCACCAGTTCTATAAATATAAAGCTTGTGGTGTCCATAATTCAAGAGAAAAAGGCGAGGAAGCCCTGTCAAATTTGCTCTGTACACACCCTATATTGAGTGTTTTCTCATTTCAAACACTTGTTAGCTCACATATAGCTATATTTTTACCGATGGGAGTCGAGTGTTCATCCACTTAGAGTCATAGAAGTCTTCTATGGCAGCCCACTGTAAACCTTCTTACACTCTATAAAGCATTTCTCTTCATCTTTGCACACATTATTCTTCACATTGAGAGTCATGTTATGTTTGTAGGCCCGGACTTCGGACCGTGATTTTCATTTCTATCTGTATATATATACTTATATATGTATATATTTATATATGGACTAACATTATCGAGTTATGCCTCGATTGAGCCTAGACTTATGTCTGGAGCGTTTACTTGATTTTATATATATATATATATGAACTATTGTCGAACTTTGTTCGATGAGCCTGGATTTTATATCCGGTGCGTTTACTACTTTTATATATATATTTCTGTCATGCCTGAAGTTTACTTCGTGGTCTTTTACTGCTTTATTTACATTCCGTCCCGCCTGGAGTTTACTTTGTGGCGGTTGATCATTTTTACTGCTTTCTTTACATTCAGCCCCGCCTGGAGTTTACTTCATGGCGGTTGATCACATTTATTGATTTATTTACATTTCTGATCCCCCAGGGAGGTGCTTCGTGGTTGTTGATCATGTCTCTCTATATATATTTACCGCCTTTATATATTTATATTTCCGATCCCCCATGGAGGTGCTTCATGGTGGTTGATCATGTCTATATATATATATATATATTTACAGCTTTTATATATATAACTGCTTGCTATTTTTCATATAAACTACGGCATCATGTGAGCCTAGGAAATATGTGATCACAGATTCAGTCCACTGAATCTAGATTCGGCTCCCGTGATGGACATTTTCAGTTGTAAGCAGCTTGTAAATTATTCACGGTGTTTGAATTTCCTTAGATGGCTTTCATGCCCATGAGGAGTTCGGCACTGCTATATATTATTTTCTCGAAGATGTTTCGCATCTCGAAAATAAAAGCAATCAAGCCGAACATATAATAATAATATGGAAGTATGAAAAGGTCTTAATTACTATTGAGCGCAAGGTTTGAAAAACCACTTTTACAAAACCTCACTGCTGTATCATGTTTAAAATTGAATTTTTCATACAAATTCAAACCCTTTATATATAGGTACGAACGAGGCCTCGCATTACTTCCAAATAAATTATACATTGATCCACATACACACACACATTCATATAACAGTTTCTTGAAAAGTGGCGATCACCGTGGTAACACGGATGTCGGGGGTGCCTAACACCTTCCCTCCGTATAATCAAGCCCCCGAACACAAATGAATCTCAGTTTCACAAACCCGTTTAGCAGTGTCATATCACTAGGTCAATGTGCAAACCTTTTCTCGGTTGCGTTGGTGCAACCAGTTATAAACACCAACTGGTGACTCTTACAGTCAAATCGTCAAAATATACATGTCGGGCCTTTTTCACTTATTTTTTCAAACAAATCTCACATAACATAAGAACACCAAAGAACAAGAACAGAAAAGGGACACATAAAAATCCCAACGTCGACAGTATTCGTAAGAAATAATATTTTCTTCCATACTCTATAGTATATATGTAATATTATTTTATTTCATATTCCTAATTCTACACTTATTTTGATAAGTATTGCTTCTATACTCCTTGAAATTAGTATAGAATATCCTTGAAATTTGCACTTCATCTAGTATCGTTCCACTAAATCATTTTTCTAGATATTCTTGTTAAATTTTAATCTTTTCATGTCGGAGTACTATTATGGATACTATTCATATATATGGTACTATTTATACATACAGTACTATTCATAGGGTACTATTCACTCGGGTACTATTCACCCAGGGTACTATTCACAATAAAATATAATTTCTTTTCTGTCCAAATTATTTTTGATTTATGAATATTATTCTTGAATTTTACTCCACAAAGCAGTTATCATGATGACAATTTGGACATTCTTAAACTCTGGATAAATTAAATTATAAATCTTTAAAATTTATCCTTGCTCTTGTGATAGCCCCGAATCCGGACCCCAAATCACCGCGGATTCGGTACACTAATCATTCTATAACTGTTTGCGGAAGATATAAACATAAATTGTTTATACATTAAACTTTACACACATTTCCCCAAAATCGAGTAACCTTAACTTTTACACAATTCATAAACTATCTAAAATACAACACATTTATCAAAATACGCTATTACAAACTAGCCGCACTTTATATCCCAAGTTGAACTTGGCATTATCTTTTTCCTGTATCTGAACGCATTCGCCTTATCTGCAATGTTTTATCATGATATAGCAAGGGTGAGCATGAAAGTTGCTCAGCAAGTTTAAGTTCAACAATATAACGATATATCATGATTGAAGAGTATGAATAATAAGCTGGCTATAATTCATCAATATAATTGAGAACTAGCACGAACAAACTTTTGACTGAACAAGTATTAAACATGAACAAACATTTATGAACCAACTGGTAATGAAGGTCATCAGCCTTTCATACCTGACTTATACATGCAAGATGTACAGAATACAATTTTTGTGGCAATCAGCAATGATTAACCATAAGCTTGAATAAAACACTCTTATTGGAGTTAAGTACAAAGAAACTTGCCTGAACCGTTGATTACCGCTACGCAATTTATAACGCTTTACCCGAAGACCTAATATTAGTAATATAGAACTCCAATATTAGAATAATATCATCATAGTATAATACTTTTATATATATATATATATATATATATATATACATAGAATAACCTAAACACATAGCACATAACCCTATCAGTCTATAACACATAAGACTAGGTATCAAGTCAAACTATTGCAGTCTGAGTTGAACCCGACACAATTCTAACATCCCGACGGTCTAGTCGGACTTTTATCGAGTTTAAGTTCAATTAAACTCTGACTTAACAGTTAACAATTAACTCAGATAATTTTCTAAGCAGTCAAAATAATTTTCATTGACTTATAATCATTTTTAAATAATTATTACCATTTATCACGAATTTTTAATCAATAAAACATATTTAAATGAATTAAATACCACATAATTCCTTAATCATTAATATTCATTTAATATAAAATATTAATGAAAATCATTACATAATATTATAATATAATTATAATATCACAAAGTATTATTAATACCTTAAAAATCATTTTTATATGATTTTTAAACACTTAAATCCATTATTCGATAATTGATATTAAGATTAAAATATTAATATATTCATTCCAAAATATCAAAAGTTATATTTTATAACTTAAAATATTTTTTATAACACTTAAATTATTTTTATATGATTTATAAAGCATTAATTTTATTTTTCCATAATTTATTTAATATATCTATTAAATAAACTAATTATCATTAATATTGATTAATTAATGAATTTCATCACAAAATATTAAAAGTCATCAAAAATAAGTTCAAATATTTTCTAACACCATAATATAATTTTTCATGAATTAAAACCATTTTTAAATAATTTATTTAATATTATAATTAAATAAATAAATACCATTTATATTCCAAAAATATTAAATATTTATGAAATATACTTAAAATAATTAAAAACTATTTTTCAGAATTTAAAATAATTTTTCAAAATTTATTTATTATTTTTAATAATTAAAATCTATTTATTTCAATTTATTTAATAATTTCCAAAAATTAGAAATTAAAACTGTCACTAAAGGGCCCTATAGCGACAGATCTGTCGCTATAGGTGTTCTTGGTGCCTACCCAGAAACTCGTGTCAATGAGCTAGGGGGGTGGTTTGACCAACTTTTGATCCTTGTTCGCGTTATGTTCTGGGTTACATAAAGTGTGTAGATTATAGTTTACGTGTAATACTATAACTATATACTAAGATCATGGCCAAAACAATTCACCAGTAAGAGATCTAAGCAACCAAATATCATGTCAGAGCTGTTCTTCGTTTCTGGGTTTTCCAGAAATGAAGAACAGTCCGTACTGCCTTCTTTGAATCTTCATAAGTTGGATTACATGCTTATTCAGTGTAATAAAAAGGGTTGATCTTGAAGAACACATGGCAGGGTACAATAAAATGTCATCAAATCGGACTAACAATAACAAGAATGAAGATTTGATCCAGTCAAACTACATGTCAGGAACTTGTTCTTGAAGATTTGGGTTTTCCAGAATCTTCATCAAAGCAGACCGGTCAAGCTAGTTTGACCAATATTAAAAACAATTCTGTTAGGGACTTGAGTGAAATAAAGGCTTAAGAATGTAGTCTTCCTGTCATACTTTAACTGTAAAACAACAACCGGACCAAATACATTACCAGAAGCAAGATCCAAGGCATTGAACATCTTGTCAGAAGAAATCTGGAAATCTAGGCTGCCCAGATTTCAGTTTTCGTGAGTGGTCAACGATGTTTGACCACTTGTAACTTTTAATCTAGACTTGATCTAGACTTGATTCAAGTCTCAGATCCAAGAGCTAACAACAAAGAACAGACCTACAACATTAAACACACCTAAACAGTAACAGATAAAGATCTATAAAGTCTGACATATGGATGTCAGACGACTTATTCAAACTTTTCCAGATTTCTTAAAATGTTAGATCCGAGCACTTTGATGTTATGGATTTATGATCCAACAACCCATATATCTAATTGACACCTTATAACACAAATCTAGCCAACAAATTACCACTTTTATCATAAGATCACTGATTTTCGAAATTTAGGGTTCTTTACCTTTCTAGCTTTGATTCATGAATTCTGACTTCTGATTCTGTTCTTAAGTTGCTTTGAACTAATCATGCTTCATCTTTTCTTTCTCTCTCACTCTAGATTTTTGAAAATGAAGAGAGATAAGGGACTTGGAGAAATGAAAAAAAATAAAGTGTGCAATAATCTTTTATAAATCTTGATTCATTGCACCAAATGTGGCTAGGTGGCACAAGTTGGCTGATTTGCTAGATATAAATCACATAGGACAATTAGAGTTGTTCACCAACTCAATATCTTAGCAAGATTTGTAAGCTACCTATTAAAGAATTGCTAAATGGCAAAATAGTCTTTTTCCTTACTAATTTAATGGCATAATGGACATTGTCCCAAACCCTTACGGTTTAAGGTTTGGTTAGAGTTTAGGGTTTGAGAAAAAATTAGGGTTTAGGGTTTGGAAAATTTTAGGGTTTGCAATTTAATTCCTAAAATTTCCAATTCAGGTTTTCAAAAATAGAAAATTAATATTTCTAAATTATAATGAAAATTTTCTAATTACATTAAAATTTCTTAATCATACTTAAATCTCGCTAATTAGGATTTGTATTTTCTAATTAAAATCGCTAATTTAGCAATTAGGGTCAAAATCACGGATTAGGGTTTATAACCCAAGATTAGGGTTTCTATTAGAAAAATTAATTTTTAAAAATAAAAATTAGATTTCGTAATTAGATTAGAGTTTTCTAATTACTTAATTTGAAAATTAGAATTAATATATCCTAATTAACATAAAAAGTATTAAATTAATACTTTCGTTTTATTCCTAATTATAAAATTAGGATTTCAAATCCCGAAATTAGGGTTTTCTAAATTTGAAATTAGGGTTTGCTAATAATTAAGCTTTGCCCTAATTAGTAGTATAATTAATACCACATAAGCATTATAATTATTCTTTCTATTCCCAGATTAGGGCTTCAATTTATCATAATCTGAAACTAGGATTTTTCAGATCAAGTATTAAGGTTTTCTAATAATCAATTAGGATTTCCAGAAATTCATTAGGGTTTTCCCTAATTAATTTATAATTAATAACGTTAAATCTTATACATATCATTGCATTCCCAATCTAGAGTTTTTAATATCCGAATTAGGGTTTTAAATTCCTGGAACTGACATTAGGGTTTCCAGAACCAGTTTCTAGGATTTCTTATTAATCGCTAGGGTTTTCTAACCAAACGTTAAAGTTCTTAATATATAATTAGGGTTTGACACATACATAATTAATCTGGTCAACCCTTGACCCTTAAGCACATTCAGTACACATACATAACCATATTCACAGAACTTAATCACATAAATTCTTAATCCTGAATAATTAACCTATATCCTTCATAGTATTTTGAAATCATCAAAATTTCACCCTAATAATATCAAACGCAAACACTTATTTTCTGTTTAGGTCTAATATTTGACCTTAAATCAATCATTTAAGATTTTAATAAATTGTCCAAATTCTCGGGTTGTCACAGCTCTTACTTAATTGAATTCTTATATCATTGTCATCATCCTCATTCTTAAATTGTGATGAAAGTCATCTTTGGCCCGTAGTGCATAAATGGACTGTTTATTGGTGTGATTATGACCAAGAATTATGTATCGGTATAATCATGACCTTTAATGTTACAAATGATGTGGTAAAAGTCCTCATTAGCCCGTAGTACATTGATGGACAGTTGTTTAGCATGATCATGACTGTTGGTGATACTAACGAATATTCTTGGCCCGTAGTGCATTGATAATTCATGGATGTGATACTAACGAATATCCTTGGCCCATAGTGCATTGATAATTCATGGATGTGATACTAACGAATATCTTTGGCCCGTAGTGCATGGATAATTCGGTTATATGGATTATTTATTTAGATGTGTTACAGAGATAAATTATTGATGATGACCTTTTAAATCATAGAATATAGTAGATATCATGCTCTGCTTGACTCTTCTAATAGATTGCTTGTTCCGCTACAGTTAAACTTGTTGTCTATTGTATTCTATCAGTTATTTTACTGTTGAAGGCTAACGATAATTTATTCTGTATTATCTTAGTCATAATATTCTTTACTGGGCTAGTTGAGCTCACCCTTTGCTTTCATTGTTCTCTTTAGAAAATGGGAACATAGCTGGGACTAGTCGGGAAATGGAGTGACGGTCCGAGATGGTGGTTGTAGTAGTCCTCACTATTTTATAAAATAGTGTGATAATAATTGTAATGAGGACTCCATTTGAGTTTGGATATTGTCTATAAGACAATATTCGTGTTAAAACTCTCAGCTTATTTTTTATCGTATTTTGCACGACAGTTGTATAATTAAGTTTGTATTTAAATTTTGTACCATGTATTTGGCGACTCAGAATGGGTTGTGTATACTTATTTTAGGGGCATTACATATACACTGACAATGGCATGAGGTTCACACTCGCCCCCAAATCACACAAACATTTTTTGAAGGCCATGTTCCCAATTATGCAAGGAATGGTAAAACTCCCCAGATCGTTTAACTTCAGAGGAAACTTTCTCTGTAATATCGCACTACATTCCTCTGTCAATGCCACAGTCTCATAGTCTTCTAACTTCTTCTTCCTTGATAGAATACCCTTTATAAACTTTGCATATCTAGGCATCTGCTCTAGGGCTTCTGCGAATGGAATATAAATCTACAATTTCTTGAAGACTTTCAAAAACTTAGAGAACTGCTTATCCAATTTTTGTTTCTGCACTCTCTGCTGACATGTTGGTGGAGGATAGACAACTGGCTCAACATTTGTCTGCTTCTTGTCCATTTGCCTGTCTTCACCCTGTTTCTCTTCATCTAATTTTTCTTCACTTTCTTTCACATCTTTCCTTGGCAAATTTTCTGCACTCTGTCCCTTAAGATGTTTTCCACTTCTCAATGAGATTGTTTTACATTGTTCATGATTTCCCCTCAGATTCTTCTTAGTGTGACTTGGTAGAGTCCCTTGAGGCCTGTTATTGAGTGCTAATGAAAGTTGTCCCATCTAATTTTCTAAGTTTTTTATCGTCGCCGCTTGTGTTTTCATAGCTGCCTTATTACCCGATATGTATTTTAACAACAGCTCTTTTAAATTGGACTTTTTCACATGTTGTGGAGCCGACTGTTGATGCTGATTTTGAAAACCTGGGGGATAAGATTATCATGGAGCCTGTTGATTTTGATTATTACTCCATAAAAAGTTTGGATGATTCCTTGCCCCTGGATTGTAGGCATTCTAATACGGATTCTGAGATATTCTGTTATAACTGCCTACAAACTAAACCGCAGCTGGATTTATTGAACACTGCTCTGTTGGATGTTCCCCATCACACAACTCGAAAACATAAGCCACCTGCTAAACCTGTGCACCCATGAGGGCATCCATCTTCTTTGACAATGCTGAAATCTGTGCCGCTAACGTTGTTACTCCAACTACTTCTAACACCCCAGCTACTTTAGGCTGTGTTATTCTCATTGTGGGCCACTGGTAATTGTTAGCTGCCATTGTTTCAATCAAATCATATGCTTTATCGAACCTTTTAGCCATAAAAGGTCCCCCAGACGCTGCATCAATACTAGTACAGAGATTTCCATTTAGTCCATTGTAGAAGGTGTTCATCTGCAACCACTTGGGTAGTCCGTGATGCGGACACTTTCTTAGTAGTTCCTTGTACCTTTCCCAAGCTTCGTATAAAGACTCCATACTGTTTCTCAAACATCGTAATCTCATTCCTCATCTTCGCAGTCTTCACCGGTGGAAAAAATTTAGCAAAAATTTTCTGAACAAGGTCATCCCAAGTTATAATTGACCCTGGAAAAAATGAGTGTAACCAGCTCTTCGCCTTATCCCGTAATGTGAATGGAAACAACCGTAGTCTAACTGCATCATCAGTTACCCCATTGTACTTGAAGGTGTTACAAATTTCCAAAACGCTCATGAGGTGCTCATTCGGATCATCATTCGCTAATCCCCCAAACTGGACTGAATTCTATATCATCTGAATCGTCCCAGGCTTTATCTCAAAGTTGTTTGATATTATTGTAGGCCTGGTGATACTTGATTGTATCTCAGTAACCTTGGGAGTAACATAGTCCCTCAGTGCTTTCTGATCCTCTGCAGCCATACTTTCTTCATTTTCAAAATTCTCCCTAGTGTCTTTAATCCACTTACTAAGCCTCTAAAACCTTCGCTCGATGTCATCCTCAAAAGAAAGCAAGTCTGGTTTCTTTGACCGAGTTTGCATACACTAAGTAAGAGAACCTGAAATAAGAAATAGCAAAACAAAAGAAAATTATTTCACTAAAACTGAACTAATTAAACTGATATCGAAAGTAAATAAAATCAAAACTAGTCCCAGACAGTGGCACCAAAAACTTGTTGGTGTAAATTCTAAATATGCTCAGCACGCAAGTATACATGGTCAACAAGTAATATAATGCTAAATAGAGTATCGTTCCCACAGAGACAAGTATTAATTTTAATCTAACAATTACCAGCTTTGTATTATTTTAATTTTATTAAACTAATTGAATTAATGATTGCAATTAATAAAAACTAATAACTAGAAATCAAAACAAATTAACACAACTAATTACCACAAATTTTAATAAGATAATGGAGAATTAATCCTACAACTTCACTTTAAGCTTCACTCAGATTATCACACTTCTTTTCAATTCAATTCATTATCTCAGTTCATTAATCAAGAACACTGAAGTAGAATTAGCCATCTCTCGATGCACTAATACCATATTAACTTAAATCCACAATTGATAGAATTGAGCCAAACATCCTAATTAACTAATTCACTATATCTCTCTGTGAATTAAAATTAAATAAGGTTTAAATCCCAAGTTCTTACACGATTACATGTGATGTTAGGTATATCTCTATCCTAAACATACATCAAGAATTCCATCAAAACGCAAAAATCATGAACACATGTTATTATGACTAAGTCTAGATTCATATATCATCTCTCGAGTCCATACAAATCAACATAAAATTGGTGATCAAGCAATTCATAAGTTAAGTACAAATCACAATAGATGAACTGTAAAGATAGATTTATTAAACTCAAATCAAAGTATGATAATCATCTTTCCACATTAAAGATCCATTGCAAGATTAATAAGAAATTTAGTTCATAATGAATGAATTAAAAACTGAATAGATAAAAGAATTCATTATCCCAATTACAGAAACTGAATAAAAAGATAAAGGCTAGTATAGAACCACCCTTATCCTCACTTAATTCTGCAATTCTCATGATCTTGATCTTCTGATCCACTTCTCCAATGATCTTCAGTAAATTAGGGCTCAAAGATGTGTGATTGATTAGTGATTAATCTAATTTTGTGTTCCTTCCCATAAATAACTGTAATATTAGATAAAAACGACCACAATCCATTCCCAATCCAAGCCAAATTCCTTCAGTCCACGCATTTGCAGTGTTAGAATCGCATCTAAACTCCTTATGTCCGCGCACCCTCGCCCAAACGGGGGTTTAAGCTTTTGTATTGCCCACCCCGGCGGGGTATGCTACTGAAGTTTACTAATTTCTTATTTTTGCATGTTGTTTCCCGTCACATTGCCACCATTGTATCACAACTACCACATAATGCAACCTACAAACATAAAACACATAAAACTGTATAGAAATAACAGGATTACACATTGTTTAAGTCCAAATAGGAACCCAATTCGTAGGTATAAAACCCACTCATCAAGAACCAACCTCCAAAGCTTGCTCTTTTCGAATTAATTCAGCTCTTCTTGTATAGCCTCGATCCAGCTTAAGTCTTGTAGAGCTTCTTCTATCTTCTTTGGCTCAATCTGAGAAAGGAAGTTTAGATAGAAACATTTATTTAGAGTGGTTGACCTTGTCCTGACACGTGCACTTGGATCTCCAATGATTAAATTTTGAGTGTGATCTCTTGTCCATTTGGATCCGGATGGAATGTCAGTCTTGTGCCTTCTTGTCAAAGCTCTTAAGATTTGGCTCTTGTTTTGCATCTTCGTTGGTTCATAGAGTTTCAATATCTGGATTTTAATACTCTACAATTTATTTATCTGGTACTACGATTGTTGGATCTTGTACATCTTCATCGATCGTAGAATTGTGAGCATTTTGAGGTTCTAATTCCATGACTTCTTTAATTTGAATTGTCTTACTTAGTTCACTTTCATCCAATTCATCAAATGTGATATAGATAAATACTTCTACGGTCAAAGTATTCTTGTTGAAAACTCTATAGGCTTTGTTTTCCATAGAGTATCTAAGAAAGATTCCTTCATCTGATTTATGCTAAAATTTGATCAGATGTCGTTTGCCATTGTTAAAAATGTAGCATGCACAACCAAAGGCACGAAAATAGCTGATGTTTGGCTTTCTTCCTTTCCATAACTCATAAGGCATCTTTTTGATCGTAGTGTGTATTAAGGATTTATTCTAAGTGTGGCACACAGTGTTAACATCTTCTGCCTAGAAATATTCTGGTAATGTAGCTGCAGCAAGAAAAGTTCTTCCTGCTTTAAGAAATGTCATGTTCTTCCTTTCAGCTACTCCATTTTATTGTGGAGTTTGAGGTGCTGAAAAATTATGTTGAACACCATTATCTTCATAGAACTAATTTACTTTAGAATAGTCAAACTCCCTGCCATGATCACTCCTTATAGCTTTTATCTTTTTGCCCTTCTCATTCATTACTGCCTTGAAGAATCTGATTAGTTGAGTACATGTTTCATCTTTTGAACTTAAAAGAATACCCATATGAATTTGGTATAGTTGTCTACTACCACCAGTGAGTATTTTTACCTCTAAGATTGGTTGTTGGAATGGTTACAAAGAGATCTATATGAAACGATTGTAGTGGCTTTTCATTTGAGTTAGTCATCTTGCTTTAAATGAACTTTTGGTCTGCTTTCCTAGTTGACAGGCTTTGCAAGGTCTTTCTTTGATGAAGTTCAGTTTGGGTAGACCTCTGACTAGATCCTTTGATGCAAGTTTTGACATGTTCTTGAAATTTAGATGAGATAGTCTCATGTGTCATAACCAACTTATGTGTTCTGAAGCTTTTGAGAAGAAACAAGATGATACTAAGGAACTTGTATCAGATAGATTCATCACATAAACATTTTCTTCTATTGATCCTGTCAGCTTTACAGAATTGGTTTCAACATCTCGAACTTGACATTGGTTGTTAAGGAAGATGACTTGATGTCCTTTATCATATAGCTCATTTATGCTTAGCAGATTGTGCTTTAGTCCATCAGTATAGGCTACTTTACTAAAAGAAACAGTTCATTTTCCTATAGAGCCATACCCTCTTGTTTTACCAGAGTTATTATCTCCAAAGATAACTGATGGACCATCTTTATCTTTAAAATATGATAGAAGAGCCTTATTGTTAGTCATGTGCCTTGAGCAACCACTATCAAGATACCAAACTGATTTAGTTGACCTTGGTACCTGCATGAACAATTATTGTTTATTTTGGTACCCCCTCACTCTTTTGGGTCCTTCAGTGTTAGTTATCTTGGGAACCCAAATTTTCCTAATCTTGGGATGATAATATGCATTGTAGTAATCAAAAGATTTATGCCCATTTCTATGATATTTAAAGCATATTGTGTATTGTGTGTGTGGATTTCTTCTCATCTGAACCTTATATGATTGATATAACTTTCTTTTTAGTTGACATCTCTACCTCTAGACAGTTTTAAGATTTTGGAATTTTGTAAAGTGAGAATCAATTCTACGATTGTTTCTAAATTTACCCGTAAATTTATTTCTAATCCCTACAATTCTTCTAGACATGGTCGTAGACTTGATATTTTGCAAAGTCGAAACCAGTATGTGACCTTTATCTTTTCGAATAACAACTTGGTCAGCAGAGACTGATATACAAGAAATACTTACAGTGACTTCTTTGGATTTAACAAATACAGTGTTTCTATGGGAGGAAGAAGCACTATTTTTGTTTGTTTCCAGATATTTTTCCATATTTTAAATTTGAGGAAGACTAACCATCAAATCCTAATCCTGATCTGTTAGAAACCACCCTTTAACTTGTGATCATTGAGTTCATAGATAAGGAAGATTAATTCCACATAAAGATTTTCTTTTCCAATTCCTCTATTTTAGAGTTAAGGATAGACTATCTCAAAGTGTTTGTTTCAGTTATCTTTCTCAAATCATTATTCTCTGTTTCAAGCTTGGATAGAGAGAAAATGTTTCGTAGAGAGGTTTCCAATTCTACTTGCCCTTTCTCTTTTTCCTCTTGAAGAAGAGAATAATCCTTTAATAGAACCCTGAACAGCTTCATGTATCTATGCAATTCAGAAGTAATATCATGCAAGGCAGATCTAAGATCATACATATTAACATCAGGAGAGTTCAAGTCATATACCTCACTGATATCGATTTCTCAACAATTGGTGGTTGAGTTGGACTTTCCTTCTATAGTCATCAGACACAGGTTGCTATTTTTGGTTCATCATCATCACTTGAGTCAGAGCTAGAATCATCATCGGAGTTACTCCATGAGCTGTCAGCTACTAGACCTCTTTCTTTCTTATGAGACTTCTTGTAGTTTTTGTATTCTTTCTTCTTGTCATGCTTTTTCTTGTAGTTTTTGAGATCCTCTCGTAGAGGCTTGGTGTATTCAGCTATAAAGTGATCAGACTTCTTACAGTTGAAGCACAAGTCCTTTTCTTGTTCTCTGCTACTATTTTCTTTGTTAAAATTTCTTCTTGGTCTCAAGTTGCTGCCTTTTCTCATAAATTTTCTCAATCTTCTAGCAAGCAACGAGACATCATCATCATAACCATCCAAGCCTTCTTGATCATCTTCTTCAACTTCAATTGGAGTTTTAGATATTCCTTCAGAGGCTTTAAGAGCAATAACTTTGTTTTTCCTTTTATTTTCAGACAGAGTTTCTGCTCTTTGATTCAACTCCAGCTCATAAGTGAGAATATTTCCATAGAGCTTCTGCACAGCCATTTCGTATAAATTCTTTGATTCTCAGACGGCTTTGGTCTTGGCATCCCATTTGCTGGGTAGGGCACACATGAATTTGAAATTCAAATCTTTGTTCGGATATATCTTGTCATGTGACTTTAAAGCATTTAAGAGGATAGTGAATCTTTCATATGTTGTTGTAATATTTTCACCAGGAACATGAGTGAACATCTCGTACTGTTGAGTTAGGAGAGATTGCTTGTTTTCTCTGACTTCTTCTGTTCCCTCGTGCATCACCAACAATGTTTCTCATACTTCCTTGGCAGTAGTGAAGTTTCCAACATTTTCGAAGAGTTCGTCCTCTAAAGCCATAAACAAAATGTTTTTAGCCTTTTTATCTATTAACACCCGCTTCTTCTCATTCTCTGTCCATTCTTCACGTATCTTAATAACGTCCTTGTTGGGATCGTCTGTTGTTGGAGATAGCTTTGTGGGAACATATCGACCAGTGAGATTAGCATCGAACATATCATCATCAATAGCAACCATATATGCTTATATATGCACTTTCCGGTTAGAAAATTTTTCGATTAAAAGAGGTTTACTTTCATCACCAAGCTCAGAACCATTTTTATTTTATTAAGGAATGGTATATACACGTTGCAAACATATTCTTTAGAAATAAACAAATGAAACAAACATTTAATTGGGTATTGTTTACAAGAATAACAATTTTATAATTACTAAAATGAATTAAATATAGAAATTGTAAACATAACAATATTTTGTGCTCAATTTTTCAATTTTTTTAAAAATACTATATTCTAAGTATCTATTTTTATAATTTATATAGATCAGCAGATTGATTAACAATTGCACGCGACCTCGTCTAATCTCTCTCTCTTTTTCCCTCTATTTTTTGTCTCAAGTAATCACACATATAGAGGCAATCCAAGCATAGGCCTTTGTCATATTTCTCTTTTTTATTACTAGCAAGTCCTTAAGAATGAACTAAATAAAAGAAGAAAAAAAAGACCTTGAGATCGCCAATTATTAAACTAACTCGTCTAGATGTAGAAATTTATTAGTAAGAATCAACTTGGAATAGGTTGAAATTTTTCAAAGACTCCTCCTTCTCTTTCATTTTTCTCCTCCCCCAAGTGTTACTAGTATTTTGATATATTTAGTATTCTTTCGAAATTTATGTTATGTATTGCGATAGTTCTCTGTCGAATTATAATTGTGATAAATATCAATACATGTGATTGAGTAGAATTATAAAATTAACTCACTATATCAAATATATTATTAAAATATTACCAACTATAATTATAAATTCGACATATAAAATCGCAAGATATATCAATATCCTTACTCTAAAAGCAATTTAAAAAAGTAGAGATTTCAGTTCAAATGCTCTTTCAGCTGAAGCAGAATATTGATAATTTTGTACTGCTACACTTTTGGCAAAGGCATAAAATACAAAATTATCCTTATATTATTAAAAAAATTTTAAAAAAAAAACATCTCGTACCACACACCTATCTTGAAATTGTCATTAATACCTTTAAAAATACTTTTATAATTATGTAGCACAGCACAATTTAATTTTCTTATAAAATCATTTATACCAAAAAATTTATATTTTAAAGTGTTTCATCTCACCGCGTAGCTCTGTCAAAGGACACTTAGTCCATCAAATATATTTTATCTGTAACGTCTTTTGTATCTCCACCACCACCCCGATTAATAAAATTCCTCGTATGCCTACTTGACCGTATTTTAAATTCCTTAATATAATCGAAACCTAGTAATTAATTGTTTGTTACATTCTAACGTAATTTTAAAACAAACACTTTGAGCTGGCAAGATTTTGTCGTAATTTAAAGTCATTTGGATTAGCTTTAGGGGTCATGGTTACTTAGAGGAATTGAAGGGACCACAGCCTTGGGGGGGGGGGAGAGGGGGGAGGAAACAGATCTATGTATATTGCTCAATTTTTAAGGACTCTTGCCCCTTAGTCTATAGCTTGATCTCTTTAGTTTATTTAGTCAAATGTATTTTCCCTATCAAGATGCTTACAATTTTTTTAATGATGCCTTTGGCATGGAGTTTAATATTTTTGGTACCAATCAGAATAATTACTTGTTTAATAAAGGTTGGAAAGCCTCTAATCTTGTTTTAGATACTGTGGAATGCACTAATTCAGCATCACATTTTGATTAATTTGTTAGGTTTAGACCTTGGGAAAAAATCTAAAGGACAAAATTCAGTTGCATACTACACTACAATCTATTATGAAGATGAAGGGCTTGTTTAGTTGGTTCTTTTATTTTATGTGAGATTGGGTATTACAATCTCCCACACTTGAATTTTTGAAGTTTTGTCTATTTACTCATAGTTCAAGAGTGTCATCTCAAGTATTTTTTTTGGGCTATATTTTGAAAAACAATTCTGATACTATTTGTAACTACTTGGACCAAATCTAAATTCCAACTTATATTTGCATAATTGAACTATTTTCTTTAACATTTAGGTTATTTAGGTTATATTTGGCTGCAAGTATAACACTTGGGATTGGATTATTAATTCTAAATCACTTATTTGTTTTTAAAATTAGACTTGGGATTAATAATACGGAGATAATAAAATGATTAGAGGACTATTAATACTATGTTCAACTATGTATTTATAATATTTACCATTTGGAATTAAAAAAAATTGGTCAAAATTAACTATTACTTTTTTTAAAAAAATGACTGGTGTATCTTATTAAATTTATCTATACCAACACTATTGAAAATACGATCCTTTAGTTATTAATGGTCAGAGTATAATAGTATAAACGATAAATGTTTATTCAATCTTTTAAACAATTCCTGAAGAAAACAAACATAATATGATATTATTTTAAATTATTACATGAATAATTTCGCTCTAAACAAACATGTGACTAAGGGGCTGTTTGTTTTCTGCTGAATGGTTGACCGATTCAGCCATTCAATGCTTTTGTTTTTTTGAAAAAATCATCTGAATGGCTGAACCGATCAGCCATTCAGACGATTTGGGCTGAATGATTTAGTCTCATTTTTTTGGCTAAATGGACTGAATGAGCGGGTGAATGATTTTTTTTTTACAATATTAATTATTATATTAAGTAATATTAAAAAAATTTACAACAATTTTTTGAATTTTTATAGGGGTTAAATAATAAAAATTTCTTATTCAGATGTTTTAGACATGTCAATTTTCAAACAACTTTTTTCATTCAGATTCAGATCAGATCATTCATATTCAACTCATTCATATTCAGATTCAGATTCAGATTCATTCAGTTTTTATCAAACACACCCTAGGACTACTTAATTCTAGAATTAGTAGTCTTTAGATTATAATACATGAGAATATAGTATTAGGATTATAATCATTGCAAACAAATACTCTCTTTGTTATAAAATTAGAGATACAATTTGACTTTTGAGGTCAAACAACGACATATTAAACTTTAAATTGATGTGAATTTATTTAATTTTTATTGATACAATTATTATAATTGTATAGTATATAATAAAATTTATTAATTACAAAAATTATTTCATTCTAAATTTTTACAAATCATACTAATTTTAAAATTTAATATGTGTTTGACCTCAAAAATCAAATTGTATCTCTAATTTTAGAATAAAAATAATATAACCTAAGGATTTATTTACAGAACACTCAAAAGATTGTGGATGCCCACAAGGAATAAAAAGAAAGTTATCTTCTAGACTTCTGCATTTTACTTGGATAAACCTTCGAGAAGCTATTTACTAGTAAAGTCACTCCTAGTTAGGAAATGGTAGCCCATTCTATCAAGAACTAAATGTAATGCGAATAAAAGCAGTATCTTTTACTTATTATATAGAGATGACCCATTCCGGCACAGGCCAAATACTCACTGATCAATTCAATGAACATTGGACTGCCCATTTTTAGATAGTCCATTGGATTAAACATTTAACCCACTCCTAAAAATGAGAATTTGTTTAAAATTTTATTTATATTTGTCATATAGACTTTTAGAATTAAATGCATTAAAAATTGATATTTTCACATGTAAAAATAATATTTTCGTATAAATCTCTCTCACATGATGGTGAAACCTACCCACTATTGAGAGGAATCATGTAAAAATATCAGTTCCCAAATGCATTTTGTATCCCTTAAGTTTATCCTATTTTGCACATATCTTATATTTCAAACACGATACTCGGCATCCCACATTTTTAGCAAATCAACACATAACACCCTCTGATTCAAAATTCGTCGCTAAAAGTGAAAAATCCATCACTTTTAAACAATAGTCCCATCACTTTTAGTTATTGATTTTGAATCAAAAGGTGTTATGTGTTGATTCGCTAAAAGTGCATGATATAAATTGTCACATTTTAAAATATAAAATACAAAAAATTAATGAGCTAAGCGCAAAGCGCATTTAACTCATTGACTTATTAACATCTTATGGAGAAAGTCTCACACCACCCCCAAGAGTAGCCACAAATACAATTAGCAAAAAAAATACATTTATATATTTAAAAACATTTTTAATAAAATGTGAGTTAGTAGAAAATTGTAACTAGTAATGGGAGCATATTAAAATTTCATGTATGCTACATTTAGACCTGAAAATAAAGTTAATTAATTATTGGGTCAAATCATATTAACTGGAATCAAATGAGTTGGTTAATCATTTTTATTTATTCAGGTTAGTTATAGTTTTGACCCATATTTTTTAAAACAAATATAGTTCTGAACCGGTTAACCATTTTTTAACCTATATTCCATTTTGATCCAAATTGAAAAGTTTTTTTCTCATCTTTTTTTCGCTGTCGACCCTTCCTTATCTTGTTCTTATACTAATAAAATTTTAAATTGAAATTATTAATAAAATTTTATTTTTATTATTACTATTATTATAATAATAATTATTATTATTATCATTATTCTTATTTGATTTATTATTTATGATTATTGTTTGATAGCTTATAGGGGTGGAATGATTTATGAGTAATAAGATGGCTAACCCACGTGTATTGATGTTATTGGTCATGAAAATTCTTGGTAATCTATGACTCAACGCATGAGAATCAATCTTAACATTATTGATTATCATTATTTTTGTTATTACTATTATTATAATAATAATAATAATAATAATAATAATTATTATTATTATAATTATTATTATTATTATTATTTGATTTATTATTTGTTATTATTGTTTAATAGCTTATAGGGATGGAATGATTTATGAACAACAAGATGGCTAACCCACGTGTATCGATAATGATAATAATAATTATAATAACAATAATTATTATTAGTATAATAACAATAATTATAATAATAATTATAATTATTATTATTATTATAATAATAGTAATAGTAAAAATAAAATTTTATTAATAATTTCAATTTAAAATTTTATTAGTATAGTTTTTTAGCATTTGTTTATTTATATTAATAATTTTTATATCATATTATTACTTAATTAATTTAATTGTGACGGTCCCAATTTTATTTTTCAAAAGTTATGTTTAAAAGTCAAAACATTTTAAAATAAATGTTAGTTGGTGCAAGCTTTGTAGAAACATAGGACCCATTTTGAACAGTTTCAAATAGATCTTCATCTATTGAATCCATGTAAGCTTCCATCCTAACCTTCCAGTTAGTGAATTTATCTTTGTTGCACATAGGTGGCTTATTGTCTCCTCTAATCTTTGATTCGCTTGGTAAGTGTGCCATTGGATCTACTCAAGCTTTGTAGGCTATATAATAGAACCTACTTTGATACCAATTGTTAGTTCCCGGAGGCACAATAGTTATCTAGAAGGGGGGGTTGAATATATATTAAAACTTTTCTTTGTATAAAGTCTGTTTTGATAAAGATCTTAAGCATGACGGAAATTAAGATTTCTTTGAAAACCCTTTTAGATAGTGAGTTAAAGAGAGTGAGGCAGTTATAGTAGTTATAGCAGTAATAAATAGACACGATTGTTTTTAAGTGGTTCGGAGCACTTAAATCTCCTAGTCTACTCTTCTACTCCTCGAGTAAGAAATCCACTAAGGATGTCTTTTTACACTTTCTAAATCTCACAGATTCCTTCTAGACCAGCAGTCTAGGCACTTCTTAGTTCACTCTTGAACACTTCAAGTCTAGCAGACTTTGTTCTTCACAGTTTACTTAGAACTCTTCAAGTTCTTCAGACTTGGAACTCTTACTTCAGTTGATTGGTTGTAGTTGAGATCGTGATTGGTGCTACTCAGTTGCTATTAAGCACTTGTTCGAAAGAACTGAGTAGCTGAGCAAGCTTCCTCTTTTTCTCAGATCGTAGAGTTGAGCGTTGAATGTTCTTGTGCGTTTTGTTCAATACTTGCTTACTTCTCTCATCTATCTGAGTTCTGTATATATGTGATCCTTGAAATCTATCCGTTGAAGTCATTTGATAAGGCATTAAATGCGTTTGACATTTCTAAGCTTTGATGGAGACTTTTCTACTAAACTTCTGAAATGCATTATGGGCCACTGACACCGCAGTCTGCTTTCTCACCTAACACCTGAAAAGGTGTTTTCCTTTGCCCAATGGTCCTTTTCTTGACTTCTTGAACACGTTCTTTTCGATGAGTACAAAGGATATCTTTTGTACCATTGGGACTGGTGAGTGCTTCAACGTTCAAAACCTATTCCATATTTGTTGGAATTTGTCTTCAATCAAAGATAGGGTTCGATGCTTTTGACACAAGACAAATGATACTCTACGATCCATATTGTGGTGTCTTGTCATATTTGTGCTTGAGTTGAACGGAACACTATTATTTCTTTTAAAGTTTTTGCGCGCTACGATCTTTGCACACTACGATCTTTGTTTGCTCGTCTTCCAGACTCTACATTTTCGAGAGCACACTACAATCTCTGAGTTAACTTCGGCAAACATCTGTGTTAGGAATATGCATGTGAATGATATTCCTATTTACATATGATTTGATTATGATATGTATATATATGAATAAATATGCAAGTATGCTTGCATTAAGAAAAGTTGTAAAGTCCTTTGATAGATAATAGAAACATATGTACAAGGACTTAGAATGAATTGATCAAATATGTTAGATTGATCCTAGTTAAGCAAAACAGCTTTGTAAAGTCCTTAAAAAGAAATGATGTACAAGGACTATAAATATAATAAGATCAAGCATGTTATGTTTATCTTATGATGCAATAGATAGGCTTGTCTGATCGTCGAGCACTGCACCAGAAATCATAGTCTGCTAGGAAAGTCGAGGAAAACTCGAGAGCTATCGAGGCAGAATCGTAGTCTGCGAGATAGTAGATCTCGAAGTTCGTAGACTTCCAGGAGAGACGTGGAAGGATCATAATGTGTCGAGGAGAACTTCCTCAGGGCCGTAGTCTGCTGAGGAAGTCATGTTTTGAATCGTAGAGACAGCCTGCCTACGAGCCGACCGAGCATCTTCTAAAGCCATTCAAAAATCGTAGACTACACTCGGAGTCGTAGAGTCTACTAATGTCAAAGCCAATTCAAGAATCTTAGACTGCACTCAGAATCGTAGAGTCTACTGATCGTATCAAAGGCAGAGATCGTAGTCGAGCAAGATCAGATGAAGACAAATCGTAGTATCAAGATCTGATCTCAAAGTCTTAGTGTCTGCACAGTCGAAGCTGAACCATAGAATGCAGAGCTAAGACCTTAACAGGTGTGCTCACAAGGCCACAGTAGAATCGTAGAGCAAACACAATTCTCAACAATTGAGAACTCCAGAATATCCAAAGGAATGAAGCCTCTAGTTGGTAATGCAAAGATACATCTCACTTGAAGGAAGCCAGAGAGCACTCAACGAATGGCATGCAAGCTAATAGAAGATCTAAGCATCAACTAAATCAGCATCCAGATTGAGTTTCGAAGCTATTCAAGGTAAAGTCTTCCACAAGATGATCATAAAAAGACTTCAGTAACTGACTAAGGAAAGTCAGCATATGCAGTAGCTATCAAGAAGAAAGATGACAACGATCCTGAAAGTAATCAGAATCGTAGTGTTTGCCAAACAAAGAAGAAACTGATGGAGTATACACAAAGATAATGGTCAGCCACTAAATAACAAGGCTAAAATGATTAAGAATTGGGTCAGTCCATTGATGATAAGTGAACAGGAGATCACAAGGAGAAAGCGAGCTAGACACGCCACAAATCTGAAGTGTCTTATTATTCAGAAGGGGCCAGAACAAGAAGTCAAGCCATCAGTGTCTGAGAATAGTCAAGGCAAACAGAAGTGTTGAAGCACTGCACTAGAGAATAAAGAGGTGTTCTACACTAAAGATCAAGTGAACACTCCTCAAGATCGTAGTGTTGCTTCTACCTGTCAACAAGACACTACGATCTGGTCCATGAAGACATGCATCAGAAACGTAGAGTTTGAATAGCTGAAGACTGAAGCATTGGCAATGGTTCAATCTGAAGGGTAATATTCGGACAAAAGCTTATTGAGAGCATCGATGCAAGGACAACCTCTGATCGAAAAATCGGAAGGGTGAAATAAAGTCTTCAACCTGCCCAAAATATCAAAGTGACATATCTGACAAGGTAGGTAAAACAGTAGACTGCAGTGTCAAGAAGTCAGAAAAAGATGTCATGCCACATCTGCACTCCATCAATTTCATCGTCTATAACATAGCACCAATTGTTTGGAGGGCGATTATTCAAGGCTTCGAACATTTGATCCATCTGATTCTGAAGATTTTTAATTGACCTCTCTTGCTCAATCATCTTCTCCTCAGTTGATGTAATAACCCAATATTTTCTATACAAATAAATTAGAAAATTTTCATAAAATTTTTATTTTATTTTATATGGTGTATTAAGTCAAACCTTAGTTTATTGTGGGAAACCCTAATCTGACACTCGGTGGTGAGTTCAAGTCTATTATATGACTGTGTTATATGACCTATGATTAACCCTAATTAACATTGGGACTTGTTAATTTCTTGAAACCTTAATTATTAAGTATAAACCCTAATTGCTAAGTTAGCAAGGATAAGTATAATTATTATATTATAACCCTAATGTCCATGTATGATTAAAACCCTAATCAAAATAAGAAAACCTAATTATAAATTTTGTACACTAATTACATTTATTTTAAACCCTAACTTGGGTAACATAGATTAATAATTATTGGGCTAGGTTTATTAAATGGCCAAAAATAATTATGGAATAAGCCCAAAAAGAAATCAATTCTAGCCCAAATTATAGCCCACTTGATCAAGGGTATGCTAGACCTTTAATTTATCTAAATTTATGCATTAAAATAATAGCTAAGTGAAGAATTAGAGGCTATAAGCATGGCTGGATAAAATTTACCTTTTAAGGTAACAAATTTTGCTAATCAAGTTTCCCTATATAGTTAGTGACATTACTTTATTTAATTTATTACAAAAAGTACATTGTTGTCAACATATCATTGGTGGGAAATGTCATTAAGCATGCTTAAGGACAAGATAAGGAATTTTATTCAATGGACAACATGAGTATGGAGGTTAATAGCCAAATCTCACATACATTGCCACTTCTATAAATAGATTAAAGAGAGGAAATAAGGCATTGCTAGCTCATTTTGTATCAACACTCAACCTAGACTTTTCTCTCATTAAACCAACGAAATTCTTAGCTTATCAGTCCCTAAATCAATCCCCACCATTACCATAACCAAATCAGAAGCTAGAATCAAGAAATCAAAGTTTAAAGGTATAAAACCCTAGGATGATTTTTGTTCATGATCTTATGTTTAATGTTATGTTTGAGTGTTAGAATATGTTTGTTATAGTGTCTAGTGATGATCTGGGTTGATAAATGTTGAATCCATAACATTTAAAAGCTCGGATTTGAAGATCTAAAAAATCTGGAAATTTCGTTAACTGTGGTCTGACAGCAAATGTCAGTGGCCACAGATCTTTGGTCATTTATGCTTTTTGATGTTTTTAAGTTTGTAGTTGTAGTATGCTATGTGATCTCTAACCTGGAACAAGAATTAAGTTTATATCTTAAACAGGTTGCAAGATATTTAAGGTCAAAAGTCGTTACCGGCTATGACTGGGCATTCTGGGTAACCCAGAAGCTACCCAAAAACAGGCCTGACAACGTTTTACATCGGTCAGATCTTGCTTCTATTATTTTATTGTTGTTGTTTGTTATTTGTATATGGTAGTCTAGTATGTGTACTGTAAGTTAAGGCCATTAGAACATTAAAATGATTAGTATGTCTCATGTGGTAGACGGTCAAACCAATCAAGATGATCACAGTTTCTGTTTTCTGGGTAACCCAGAAAACAGTTGAAGGGTTTGACCGACCCTTATTATCTTGATCTGTTGTTGTTACAATGAGTTTAAGCGATAGATCTGTAGTTCTACATGTTGTCTACAACGTGGAAGTCTTAGAATACAAAAACAATGCATGATCAGCAGGTAGTGGAGGTCCAAAGTGAGCCCCACGATCTGTTCTTCATTTCTGGGCAGCCCTGAAATGAAGAACAGGTCTGACAGCTTCTTTGAGAGCTTAGATCTAGTTTGTTTGATGCTTTATTGCCATGGTTGATGTTAGATATTGTAGACGTGCACTAGTACTACAAGATTCAATTCATAGATTGTCCAGAACACTACACACACTGATTTACACTTGGTCAAACATGCATGCTCGGTAACTGACAAGGTGTTCTGGGTTTATATGAAGAACACCTATAACGACGGTTCTATCGATATAGGTGGTCTTTAGCGACAATTTTAAATAAAATTAATTATTTTTATTAAATAATTAGTATTAATTAGTTTTTAATTCTGAAAAATACAAAATAAATTATTAAAAAATTTTTAAAGTCCAAAAATTATATTTAAATTATTTTGAATATATTTCATAAATATTTAATATTTTTGGAATATTAAAAGTATTTAATTTATTTAATTATAATATTAAATAAATTATTTAAAAATGATTTTTAATACATGAAAAATCATATTATGGTATAAGAAAATATTTTAAGTTATTTTCTATGACTTTTAATATTTTGTGTTGAAATTCATTAATTAATTATTATTAATAATATTAAAGTTATTTAATAATTATATTAACTAATTTATTTTAAAAATGATTTATTATTTTAAAAATCATTTTAAATAAAAATAAAGTGTTTAAAAATATTTTAAGTTATGAAATATAACTTTTAATATTTAAAGGATAATTTCATTAATAATTTAATATTAATGATAGTAATAATGATAATAGAACTATTTGATATTTAATAATGATTCCGGTGTTTGCAATTCATGTTAAAGTATAATAAATGTTTAAAAAATTTTATTAAGTCATATGACTGATGTTTACAGATATTGAGTAATAGAATAGAGTCTTAGACTCGTTAATTACCCAATAGAGCTGTCGGTACACTAGCATAGTTCAAAAATTGTTCTAGACTTAAATATTTTGACCGCATTACTATTTGTTTGCGATGCAATAACTGCTGTATATGTGTAACAACGTGAGTTGGTTATGTGCTGACTGCGAAATGCAGTACTATGTGTTATAGTATATTGTTCTAATCGAACGAATGATCTGATTAATGATAGGTGATTACATAAAAGATAAAACTAAGTTGCTTATTGTAAGCAGCGCATCAGGCAAGTATCCTAACTTTGCATTTTTTTTATACAATGGACAGAAGTAAAAAGTTCAGAATTATTATTATTAATGTACAGATTGTTAAATCTATATTATATACGCCCATAGATTATCAATATGTTAGTATATGATAATTCAGATATATATTATGTTCGTTAATTTTTATAAATGATTATACAAGTGTCCCCACTTGGATAATTATTGTATTTAATCACAAGTTGATACACCTTTGATATACATATATGCTGAATTATAGATTATTGTTGAACAAGATAAGACCTTTGTTATGAAAACCCGACAGGTATGAACATCCCGAACTTGAGAAAACTTTTATGCGCCCAAGGAGGATAGAGTGAACGATAACATCATTCTTGTAATGTAGTATTGATCAATGCAGGGCACAACGAGCTGATCACCCCCGTGTCTGTAAGTTATGACGGTTTACAGATGAATTTCTGTTTAACCCTTTCGAAAAAGAAAATAATGTTCATAGTATGTCAGATAAACCCCATATATAGTCAATATGTAGTTTCAAAAATTTGAAAGAGGGTTATTATGATATTATTATTAGTTCAGAATTACTTCACAACAATTGATCTATTGTAGATGGGTAGTATAAAAAAAATATTTAAATTCTTTCAGCTTATATATATATATATATATATATATATATATATATATATATATATATATATATAATTGCTATTACTTGTTGGGCACTCAAATGCTCATCATTTCTTAATTTAAATATTTTCAGCTAAGTGTGAACACTCTTAAGGCCCTGCTAGAAACAAGGGAAAAGGAAAGGTTGCTGAATGATGACAATGTTATCTGTGTGATAGTTTAATATTATTAAGACAATGTTATATATTTATGATCATGTGTTGTAAGGAATGATTTAAGGTTACGTACTTAGGAGTTAAACTTTGGTAATTATGTAAGTTAAGTTTAATATTTATATTATTGGCATTGCTATTAGTATTATTCCGGTTATAGAGATGGTATTGTGAAGCACTGAATTATGGTTTCAAGTACCCGGATTTGGGGGCGTCACAGGTTGGTATCAAAGATGTAGGTTATAAACATTAGGATTGCGAAACCTAGGTTATAACCTTATAGGAAACTCTTATAGAATATGTTAGCTAAGTGATGGGTTGAGGGGATCCATCGAGTTTTAGTTGTACTTAATAAAATATCATTTCATTTTACCAATGAATATATTTTATTGTGGTACTAATGTTGTTTTGCTTGTTTATTTTGGTCATAGGATGGCTGACGAGAGCCAAGGTAGTTACTCAGTGGATCAAGAGTCGAGGGACTCTAGTGAAGAGTACATGGAGCATGAGATGATAAGAGATTTGTTAGTCAGGAATGACGACTTAAGGGTTAGAGCTGAGAAAGTGGAGGCACAAAATCACACCCTCCAGATTTCAGAACAACTGTACAAGGACACTGCTCACTGAGCACAGGCGGAGTTAGCTGAGTTACGAGGGAGGTTGGAGCAAAGAGAGCTGCAACTAGGGCAGTTGAGAGTTGAGGGGGAAGCAAAAGATGCGAAGATATATACCCTGGAGCAGGCTTTAGACATCTACTTTAGGCGGTTCGACGCGGAATGGATGGAGCTGCCCTTCGGCAGGGAGAGCAAGCGTTGATGTGTACTCATGTTCGATATAGTCCCACTTTTGTTTCTATTAGGGACTGTTTAGTGTTGAAAATTCTTATGCCTTTCTGTATGAATAGGATGGCAGTTAGACCCCAACTTTTATTCTGGTAGAGGGGTAGGTGGTAGGGAATCCTCAATTTTATCCATTAGAGGATAGTTGGTGGTGGGTAGTTTAGGCCTTTAACGTTTATAGAAGTATGCCAAAGGTTTAGTCGGTTGGTATTAAAACCGTGATATATTAATATATAAATAACTCGTATAGAGTTTATAAAGGAATGAATTGACTAAATCCATCGTCAAACAAAATAAAAGATAACTTATACAAAGTTATTAATTGATGTATGTATATAGTATATACTAATCAAGATAATTTATGTACGTAGATGTCAGGTGAAAAAGGATTAGGATACCCACGGATCGTAAAGAAAGAGCTAATATCGAAGTCAATAGTGAAAATAGAAGCTAACAATTAAACCAACTCGGACGAGGTGGTTATCGTGGAAAACATAGTACCAGATCCGAAAGTAGTGGAGCTGACAGATAGTGATTCAGACCCTAAAGCTGAAGCTGATCAAGCATCAATGGAGGTACAGGATTTGAGGAACAATGTTTCTTCTCTAGAAGTGTTGTGGGAGATAGAAAAGCTGCTTAATAGTCAGTTGCGTCAAGCGTTAATAGAATCAATGGAAGGGTAGGATAAGCTTAAAATCAAAATTAATCAGATGGGAGCCTCAAGCAACACTTCGTGTGCAGCTCCAAGAGATAAGGGAAAAAGGAAGATAGAAGACCATGATTTAGGAAAACCTGGTAAGAAGAAATGGAAAAGAATATATTATCTTTGCAGTTATGAAGGGCATACCACTTTGTATTGTCCTGACTATAAACGGGGAGCATGTTTTGTTTGTGGAAAAGAAGATCATCAGGCTAAAAGCTGTCCTAGAAAGAAGGCTTAGTGAATAGGTAGTATAGGTTATGTTGTGTAAACATGTTTAATATAATGTGTGCTTAGTATGTCTGTGTAATGTATTATTATAAAACTTTTGTAAAAGTGGTGAAGTAAATCTCGACTTTAGTAGTCACAAAGGGATAGCTGATGATTAAGGCACTATGTGTTGTGATGTGTAAAGTATTTTGAAATCTCAAAATGAATATGAATCTAAGTTTGAATGATGAAATGAGTTGATATACTAAACTTATATGAGAAGATTTAGAATGTAGAGAAATAATATATGGTTTTACTTAACCAGATATTGCCACCAATACGTCAAACTCGAAACCAAAGGGCAGAAGAGTCTGTCAATAATGTTGAGGGACAACAATAAGTAGACCCGATGCAGCAATTTGCGAACATGATAGCACAAGTTATGTAGCAAGGAGTGCCAGTCGCAGGAAACCAGTCGAACAATCGCTTCGCTAATTTCAAGGACTTTAAGGCTGTAGGACCACCCGAATTCAAAGGGGCAACTGACCCTGTTGAAGCGTAGACTTGGATTAAAGAAATTAAGAAGGCGTTCGTAATAGCTAGGGTAGCTGCGGGGCAAAAGACCACTTTTGCCACCTACATGATGAAGGGTGAGGCAAATTTTTGGTGGGAAGCGAATCAGACGAGGGCAGGAGAAGGTGTAGTTACATGGGATAGGTTTAAGACACTGTTCTTCGAGAACTATTTCTCGTCTAGTATGCAAGCTAGGATGGAGGTGAGATTTTTAGAGTTGAGGCAAGAGAACATGACTGTTGCGGAATACGCCGCAAAATTTAATGAGTTGGTCAGGTTTGCTCCGCATCAAGTTGATACGGAGGCTAGGAAAGCTAGGAGGTTTGAGCTGGGATTAAAACCCTGGCTCTATAATAAGGTGGCTGTGTTGCAGATCCCTACATTTGAAACACTCATGGAGAAGACTATTATTGCTGAGGAGGGGAGTGAGGCCACGAGCCTCTACAATAAGGAGAGAAAGAACAAGAGTAAGGTCGAAGGGACTAGGAAGGTGGAAGTTACTAGTGGGAGTAGCAGTGGTGGTAACAAAAGGAAGGGAAACAATTTTGGAAGTATTCAGGTGAAGCAGGAAGGAGCTAAGAAGCAAGTTGTGCAGTGTGGAAATTATGGAAAGAACCATTCTGGGGAATGTTTGAAGGGAAAGTTCGTGTGCTACAAGTGCGGGCAGGAGGGCCATATCTCTCCCAACTGCCCCAATCCTAGGATGAATAGCGGATGCTTTCTATGCGGATCGACTGAACACAAGGTGAAGGATTGTCCGAAGAGGAAGATGGAGGTAGGAAGTGTGATTTCGGGCAAGGGCATCGGGACTTTAGCAATCACGGGACCAACGTCATCCAGCAAGCCGACGAAATCAACAGGAATGGTCTACAACATGACGGTCCAGGATACCGTAGCAGCTGACAATGCAATTCCAGGTATTATTCTAACAAAGTTTTTATTTTCTTATATATGATTTTCTTATATATATAATAAATTTATAAAGAAGTTTTGAAGAAGGAATTTGAGTTCTTTTAGAAATCAAATTTTAGTTTAATCAGATAGAAAAGCTTTGCGTAAATAGGTTAAAGATATGAATGATAATTTATGATCAAGATCTACTTGCAATGATTGTATGTGCTACGTACACTCGTATGTGTAGGTTATAAAACGGTGATTCTGGGGACGGAATCTTTATAAGGGGGGATGAATGTAATAACCCAATATTTTCTATACAAATAAATTAGAAATTTTTCATATAATTTTTTTATTTTATATGGTGTATTATGTCAAACCCTAGTTTACTGTGGGAAATCCTAATCTGACACTCGGTGGTGAGTTCAAGTCTATTATATGACTGTGTTATATGACCTATGATTAACCCTAACTAACATTGGGACTTGTTAATTTCTTGAAACCTTAATTATTAAGTATAAATCCTAATTGCTAAGTTAGCAAGGATAAGTATAATTATTTTATTATAACCCTAATGTCCATGTATGATTAAAACCCTAATCAAAATAAGAAAACCTAATTATAAATTTTGTACACTAATTATATTTATTTTAAACCCTAACTTGGGTAACATAGATTAATAATTATTGGGCTAGGTTTATTAAATGGCCCAAAACAATTATGGAATAAACCCAAAAAAGAAATCAATTCAAGCCCAAATTATAGCCCACTTGATCAAGGGTATGCTAGACCTTTAATTTACCTAAATTTATGCATTAAAATAATAGCTAATTGAAGAATTAGAGGCTATAAGCATGGCTGGCCAGAATTTACCTTTTAAGATAACAATTTTTGCTAATCAAGTTTCCTTATATAGTTAGTGACATTACTTTATTTAATTTATTACAAAAAGTACATTGTTGTCAACATATCATTGGTGGGAAATGTCATTAAGCATGCTTAGGGACAAGATAAGGAATTTTATTCAATGGACAACATGAGTATGGAGGTTAATAGCTAAATCCCACATACATTGCCACTTCTATAAATAGATTAAAGAGAGGAAATAAGGCATTGCTAGCTCATTTTGTATCAACACTCAACCTAGACTTTTCTCTCATTAAACCAACAAAATTCTTAGCTTATCATTCCCTAAACCAATCCCCACAATTACTATAAACAAATCAGAAGCTAGAATCAAGAAATCAAAGTTTAAAGGTATAAAACCCTAGTATGATTTCTGTCCATGATCTTATGTTTAATGTTATGTTTGAGTGTTAGAATATGTTTGTTATAGTGTCTAGTGATGATCTGGGTTGATAAATGTTGAATCTATAACATTTAAAAGCTCGGATTTGAAGATCTAAAAAATCTGGAAATTTCGTTAACTGTGGTCTGACAGCAAATGTCAGTGGCCACAAATCTTTGGTCATGTATGTTTTTTGATGTTTTTAAGTTTGTAGTTGTAGTATGTTATGTGATCTCTAACCTGGAACAAGAATCAAGTTCATATCTTAAACAGGTTGCAAGATATTTAAGGTCAAAAGTCGTTGACCGGCCATGACTGGGCGTTCTGGGTAACCAGAAGCTACCCAGAAACAGTCCTGACAACGTTTTAAATCGGCCAGATCTTGCTTCTGTTATTTTATTGTTGTTATTTGGTGTTTGTATATGGTAGTCTAGTATGTGTAATGTAAGCTAAGGCCATTAGAACATTAAAATGATTAGTATGTCTCATGTGGTAGACAGTCAAACCAAGCAAGATGATCACAGTTTCTGTTTTCTGGGTAACCCAGAAAACAGTTGAAGGTGATCTCTGACATGGTTTGACCGACCCTTATCATCTTGATCTGTTGTTGTTACAATGAGTTTAAGCGATAGATCTGTAGTCCTACATGTTGTCTACAACGTGGAAGTCTTAGAATACAAAAACAATGCATGATCAGCAGGTAGTGGAGGTCCAAAGTGAGCCCCACGATCTGTTCTTCATTTCTGAGCAGCCCAGAAATGAAGAACAGGTCTGACAGCTTCTTTGACAGCTTAGATCTAGTTTGTTTGATGCTTTATTGCCATGGTTGATGTTAGGTATTGTAGACGTGCACTAGTACTACAAGATTCGATTCATAGATTGTTCAGAAACACTACACACACTGATTTACACTTGGTCAAACATGTATGCTCGGTAACTGACAAGGTGTTCTGGGTTTATATGAAGAACACCTATAACGACGGTTCTGTCGCTATAGGTGGTCTTCAGCGACAGTTTTAAATAAAATTAATTATTTTTATTAAATAATTAGTATTAATTAGTTTTTAATTCTAAAAAATACAAAATAAATTATTAAAAATTATTTTAAAGTCCAAAAATTTTATTTTAATTATTTTGAATATATTTCATAAATATTTAATATTTTTTGAATATTAAAAGTATTTAATTTATTTAATTATAATATTAAATAAATTATTTAAAAATGATTTTTAATACATGAAAAATCATATTATGGTATAAGAAAACATTCTAAGTTATTTTCTATGACTTTTAATATTTTGTGTTGAAATTTATTAATTAATTATTATTATTAATATTAAAGTTATTTAATAATTATATTAAATAATTTATTTTAAAAATGATTTTATTATTTTAAAAATCATTTTAAATAAAAATAAAGTGTTTAAAATATTTTAAGTTATGAAATATAACTTTTAATACTTAAAGGATAATTTCATTAATAATTTAATATTAATGATAATAGAACTATTTGATATTTAATAATGATTCCGGTGTTTGCAATTCATGTTAAAGTATAATAAATGTTTAAAAAATTTTATTAAGTCATATGACTGATGTTTACAGATATTGAGTAATAGAATAGAGTCTTAGACTCGTTAATTACCCAATAGAGCTATCGGTACACCGACATATTTCAGAAATTGTTCTAGACTTAAATATTTTGACCGCATTACTATTTGTTTGCGATGCAATGACTGCTGTATATGTGTAGCAACGTGAGTAGGTTATGTGCTGACTGCGAAATGCAGTACTATGTGTTATAGTATATTATTCTAATCGAACGAATAATCTGATTAATGATAGGTGATTACATAAAAGATAAAACTAAGTTGCGTATTGTAAGCAGCGCATCAGGCAAGTATCCTAACTTTGCATTTTCTTTATGCAATGGACAGAAGTAAGAAGTTCAGAATTATTATTATTAATGTACATATTGTTAAATCTATATTATATACGCCCATTGATTATCAACATGTTAGTATATGATAATTAAGATATATATATTCTGTTTGTTAATTTCTATAAATGATTATACAAGTGTCTCCACTTGGATAATCATTGTATTTAATCACATGTTGATACACCTTTGATATACATATATGTTGAATTATAGATTATTGTTGAACAAGATAAGACCTTTGTTATGAAAACCAGACAGGTATGAACATCCCGAACATGGGAAAACTTTTATGCGCCCAAGGCAGACAAAGTGAACGATAACACCATTCTTGTAATGTAGTATTGATCAATGCAGGGCACAACGGGCTGATCACCCCCGTGTCCGTAAGTTATGATGGTTTACAGATGAATTTTTGTTTAACCCTTTCGAAAAAGAAAATATTGTTCATAGTATGTCAGATAAACCCCATATATAGTCAATATGTAATTTCAAAAATTTGAAAGAGGGTTGTTATCATATTATTATTGGTTCAGAATTACTTCACAACAATTGATCTGTTGTAGAAGGGTAGTATAAAGAAAGTATTTAAATTCTTTCAGCTTATATATATATAATTGCTATTACTTGTTGGGCACTCAAATGCTCATCCTTGCTTAATTTAAATATTTTCAGCTAAGTGTGAACACTCTGAAGGCCCTGCTAGAAATAAGGGAAAAGGAAAGGTTGATGAATGATGACAATGTTATCTGTGTGATAGTTTAATATTATTAAGACAATGTTATATATTTATGATCATGTGTTGTAAGGAATGATTTAAGGTTACGTACTTGGGAGTTAAACTTTGGTAATTATGTAAATTAAGTTTAATATTTATATTATTGGCATTGCTATTAGTATTATTCCGGTTATAAAGATGGTATCGTGAAGCACTGAATTCGGGTTTCAAGTACCCGGATTTGGGGGCGTCACAGTTGATGCTATAAATTTGAACCACAATTCCTCCTGTCTTGAATTATCTTTCTCAGTTTCGAAATCCAAGTATTGAGAACCATTCATTGACGAATTAATTAGTTGTTCCATCTGTTTGTTAAGATTTTGGCTTGATAACTCCTGACTCATCATCATCTCTTCATGGTCTGCTATGCTTTTTGACATGAATTCCTTCAACCTTGAATTTTCTTCTTGTTGCATTGGATGCGGACATGAGAAATCTGATGGATATGTTGGACTTGGGGTGTATTGGTCTTGATAGTTATAATTCAATTCATAATCTGGGTGATACCCCCAACCTTGATGATAATTAGGATTGGCATAGCTGTTGGAGTAATCACCCCCATACTGTACTTGTCCAAAACTTATGTTGCACTTATAACTGGGATGTTCGCCAGCACAATATTCACATGTAATTGCGATCCCTCGAGTAGGTTGGTCTGCAAGAACATCCAACCTCTCCAAAAGTTTTTTAATTTGTGCTGACAATGTAGAAAATACATTGAGTCCCTCAGTGCTTATATCCCTTAATTGAGTCCTGTTTGCAAAAGGCCAGTGATAAGAAAAGTCACCCATAGTACCTGAAAAGAGAGAAATATAAGAATATAATTAAAACAAAATAAAAATGTTTAAATTAAGACCAATTTGATTGAAATTAATGTTGGCAAAAATTTATTAAGCTAATTCCCCGGCAATGGCGCCAAAAACTTGTTGGTTGTTTTACCGATCAATATATGCGTGCAAGTATACACGGTCAACAAGTAATAAAGAGTAAGTAAAGTATCGTTCCCATGGAGAATTAACTAATAAAGTTCACCAAGCACTAGCCCATAACCATTTCAGTCTTATTTAAACGAATGATATTATATTTTATATTTAAACTATGAAAATAAATAAACCTAACTATTCCTAGAGTGAGACTAGATAATGAAGACTTGAGATTACAATTTCATCTATTGAATAATTTTAATCAACGTACTCCCTGTTAAGCCAAATTACTTGCACTGGATTGCTAGTCGAGAACACGAAAGTAAAGTACAGCCATATCTCAATGTACCATACACATATCAAATATAATCCCCAGTTGAAAGAATACATATGAACACCCAAATTACCTAAACCACTATGTCTATGTGATTTACAAATAATTAGGGTTTAAGCCCAAACTCTCAATTGACTATGAGTGGTGCTTCGGTATATGTCTATCCTAAGCACAAATCATACATCCCATCACAATGTAGAACATACAATCACAAGCTATCAAGATGAAATCTAAACCCATACTTCGTCTTTCAAGTTCATATGGGTTATTACAGTAATTGATGGCCAATCAACTAAACAAATAAGCTTGAATCTTAATAGACAATCCCATAGCAATTAATAAGACTAACAATGAAGTATGTCAAAATAAACTAAGCAATAGATTCCATTGTAATCTCAAAATAGAGTTTAGCTCATCATAGAATCAAAATCCATAATCCACAATAGATTACACATTGAGAAATAAAGATAGAAGTAAAGAGAAGTTAGGGAATTAAGAATGAAAATTTGATCTCTCTTGCTCCAATTCTGAATTTCCTATGCTCTCCAATTGCTTCAATCTTCAACTCTAATCTCATCTAGGGTTCTAATCTAATCTAAAAAGAAAGAGAAGAAAAGAGCATATGTAATCTAGATTAATCCCCAAAGGTGGAATATCTCTTACATAATGAAAATACGTCTAATATATAAGCCCTAATTGAACCCCTCTCCAAATTACGCTTCAATTGAACTGTTTAATGAAAAGTCAGCTTTGGTCAACATCAGACGTCGCTGCGGCCGCGCAGGAATTGGCCTGAAGTTGGACGTGGCCGCGCTCAAGCAAAAAATCACGTTTTTTGGCTCCAGGGTCGCGCACGGCTGCGCGGAAAATGCACTACAAATTCGCGCGCCCGCGCGGTCCATTTTCTGCTGCAGTGTCCTCTGGTAAAATGGTCATAACTTTTGATCCGAGAAGAGTTACAGGGCCTACCACCTATCAAAGATATCGACGAGCTCTACAACTTTCATTATTTGATTATTGAGAAATTCTGGCCAGATGAAGGTTGAAATTGGTCTGGAAGGGACTTCTATGAAAATGGCTAACCAAAACAACGAAGTTTGACATCCGTTGGTACAAATATCATAACTTTTGCATCCGAACTCTGATTAGAACGATTCAAGATGTTCCGGAAAGCTAGGAAGACGCTCTACAATGTAAGCTAAGTTCCAAACCAAGAACATGAAGTAAACATGAAAGCCCAAATGATGTCCTGAATTGCTTTTCTTTGCATTTTCCTTGCTTTTCCATACCAATAGTCCCTCACACCGCTCCCAAACATAAGATCTACAAAATAAACACAAAATGCATGAAAATTAACTAAGAAACATGAATATAAGCAACTAATTCAAGTAAAAGATACCGGATACGTAGGTACAAAACCAACTTATTAGCGAGCTGGACACGCCATAAATCTGAAGTGTCTTATTATTCAGAAGGGGCCAGAGCAAGAAGTCAAACCATCAGTGTCTGAGAACAGTCAAGGTAAACAGAAGTGTTGAAGCATTGCACTAGAGAACAAAGAGGTGTTCTACACAAAAGATCAAGTAAACACTCCTCAAGATCGTAGTGTTGCTTCTACCTATCAACAAGACACTACGATCAGGTCCATGAAGACATGCATCAGAAACGTAGAGTTCGAATAGCTGAAGACTGAAGCATTGGCAACGGTTCAATCTGAAGGGTAATATTCGGACAAAAGCTTATTGAGAGCATCGATGAAAGGACAACCTCTGATCGAGAAATCAGAAGGGTGAAATAAAGTCTTCGACCTGCCCAAGATATCAAAGTGACATATCTGACAGGGTAGGTGAAACAGTAGACTGCAGTGTCAGGAAGTTAGAAAAAGATGTCATGTCACATCTGTAGTCTGCACCAAATAACTCGAGATCTGCGAAGCAATTTGAATAACCTTCAACGACTACTTTCCAACGGGAAGATTGGGAAGTAGTATAAATAAACGGAGCTTCAAAGATCAAGAGTTGTTGATGATTGTAAAGTTACAGAATCGTTGAGTTGGTGAATGCTATTGTTGACTCTACGAGTTCCACCAAAGATCAATAGAACAAGTCTCAGTGATAGTGAGACTACCATGGTGGAAGTGAAGCAGCTTTGAAGAAGGACTCAAACATATTAAAGCTTCACTTAACAAAGATGAGAATGCCACTAAAGATGGCAGCCAAGCTGAGAGCCGAGAAGGCCAAGAAGATAGCATTCAGGAAAGTGGCTGAGTACAAGGAAGATCAAGAGAGCCACTCTACGAATCGCCATAAACTAAAAGCTAAAAGTGAAAAAGTGCAGAACCATGTCTGCAAAGTATTCAAGAAGGATTCAGGGTTTGCTAAGTGCCAGACAAAGTCTACTAAAAGCACAGAGATTTAGCAAACCAGATGGTGATGGTGCACAGCTGATACCAGATGAAGATGAGCAGAAAAGAGAAAAGATTAGTTGCACCAAAGAAGATGTGGTCCGGACTCGAAGCTAAAAGCAAAGAGGATCATACTAAGCTGCTAAGTACAAAAGATGTTCAGAGCTTAATAACATCTTAGTAGCTCCGTACCAACAACACCACCACCAACAACAACCTCAACAACAAGAAGCCAGGGCCTGAGGGGTCCTTGTCTAGATGGACTAAATGAAGTTCCAAGCCTGATGGGCTTGAAGAGTTCCTAGGGATCTAGAGAAGTTCCAAGGCTGCTGGCCTTGAAGAGTTCTTAGTGAACTGAAGTCCCAAGGCTGCTAGCCTTGAAGGAATCTTAGTGATTCAGGGTGATGCCCTTCCTTAGTGAAATCCTGCTAGTTGAAAGCAGAAGAGTGGATTAGGAGCTTGAGTCTCTGAACCACTTAAAACCCCTTGTGTCTTTTCATTTATGTCATTTACATTATGTACATTAACTGCTATAACTGTTATGTATGTTTTAACTGCTTACCACTGAACTAACTCTACGAACAATGTTTGTATGATTATGAATATATCAATGAAGGAGATCTTTTACTTATTCCGCTATTCTTGAAAAGATTCTTATGTTTGTCACATGCTAAATTTTTAGCAATACAAAATAAAACAGAAAAGTATTTGAAAGTAAAAGGATCTATTCAATCCCCCTCCCCTTCTAGATCTATTGTGCCTACTGGGAACTAACAATCTGGACCACTCTATGATTCTGAAAGAGGTCCTTCAAGGCAGATACACTACGATCTTCTAAGCTCTATGACTCTACCTTGGCTTATGTAATCTGTTGATCAGCTTGATAGACTATGATTCTTGTTGAAGCCTATCTATACTTTTCATGTCATGGATCAACCTAACATCTTTGATCTCTTTAACTATTCATTCATTTAGAAAGATGAACATTAAAAGCAAAGATCAACCTAACTTATTTTATCTATCACTAAGTCCATGTACATATATTCCTTGAAGGACTTTACATATAATCATGAGCATTTACTTTAAAACATCAAATCAAAATATGTATTCTTCCAACAAATTATACCACATACAACCAGACTGTTTCAACCCATACAACGAACGTTGTAACTTGATTGAATATATGTGACGGGGCTTTTGTGATTCAGCCATTTTCAATCCTTCAGGGATTCTCATTAAATGTCATTGTCAAGTGAGCCATATAGGTATGCTATTACCACATCCATCAGACGTGTTTCCAAACCTTCCATGGTTGTCATACCTATCAGAAAATGAAAAGTGACTCCATCCATTACTGGAGAGTATGTATCCTGATAATCAATACCAGGTTTTTGTGAAAACCCATGAGCTACAAGTCGGGCTTTGTATCTCACAATTTCATTTTTCCCATTTCGCTTTCGTACAAATACCCATTTGTTTTTATCCGGGATTACACCCAGTGGTGTTTGGACTACTTGTTTGGATACTTCTTTTTTCAATAAAGATTGTAGCTCAGTTTGAATAGCATCTTTCCATTTTGGCCAATCTTTTCTTTTCCGACATTCTTCCATATTTTGTGGTTCAGGATCTGTGTCAGGAATCAAAGTAATATCTAATGTTATAGAGAAAGCAAATATATCGTCCATTAGGAGTGAGCAAAAAACTGGATAAAACCGAACTACCGAACCGAATTTTTTTAACCAAATTATTTCGGATTTTTTGGTTTTTTTTGGAATTTCGGTTATATCCAAATTATAATTCAATATTCAGTTTTGGTTCCGCTTCTCAAAAATAGGTTATTCGGGTATCCGAATAACCGAAATTTAATACTTAAAAAATAATATTTTTATACTTATCGGTTGCTGCCATTGAGTGATATCTAACTATCTATTATCTAATAAGACTAATATGAATATTAGTCTGTAGTCTTCGGTTGTAGTACTAGTCTGTACTCTGTAGTCGTCATCTCATCGAGTCGCTTCACTTCACTTATTCAGATCTAAGTTCATTTTTTGCCCTAACCGAGTAGCCGTCACCGTCGGCCGTCGCTCACAGTCACAGATCTGAGATATTTCTCAGCCTCTTCTTGCTTCTCTGCTCCGGATCTCTTCACAGATCTCTTCACACCTTTTGCAGTTCGGCGACTCCGGCTCTCTCCGGATCTCCCGACGATCTCCGGATCTCCCGACTCTCTCCGGTGATTCCTCAGCCTCTAAGATTGGCTGTTTATCTGGGTGTCTTCTACTTAACGAGTATATTTATTTTTCTTTTATTTATGGATTTTTTTGGCCCCCGTCATGATTTCCTTGTAAATTTTGTTCAAGTTCATGTCAAATACCTGACACAAAAGAGTACACAGTACACGCACACACATGAGATTTAAAATGCATAGATGTTTTGGATATTTGTCTTGATATTCTTTTTAAGCCAAGAAACTTCTGTAGATTTTAAGGATTTTAGGATTTCATACAAGTAAGGAATATTGTGTAGTTGTCATACTTTTGTGCTTTTGCTAAGCCTTTCTGCAGTAAGTAATGTGGTGTGGACATCGTATTGTGAACACTAAAATTGACTTGGACATCGTATTGTGAACACTGAACTAGCAATTAATTTATCATTTATGTAATTATGTTGGATGCTTATTCGGTTTTTACCCGAATACCCGAAATTACAATTCGATAATTCGGTATTCGGTAATTCAGTTTTTTCCAAATTTTGGTTTTCAGTTCGGATAGTAAAATTAGCATTAGTTCGATTTTCGATTATAACCGAATAGCTTATTCGGTTCGGTTATAACCGAATGATCACCCCTATCGTCAATCATGACTTTGCTTCGATCCCATATTTTCTCATCATGTACATAATTTATTGAGATCTCTTGGTGTTCATCTCTTATCCCTTCACTAAGATTTTGAACCTCATCTGGGGCTATTCCCACTCATGGAATAAGTGCTACTTCTGGAGCTGTTTGTACCTCTTCTGGGGCTATTCCCACTCTTGGAATAAGTGTTACTTCTGGAGCGGGTATTCCTTCTGGGATTCCCTTATTTGTTTTTGATTTTCGTGGTACAGTGTCTTTTGCACCAACCGATCTTCCACGCTTCTGGCGTGGTTTATATTCCTCTATTACCTTATTTGTCAATTCTCCAAGAATTGATTTTTCAATAGGTATTTCTATCCTTGCTGGAGTATTCACTACAGGTGTATGCGACTTTATTATTTTTCTAGCATCATTAAATGCATCTGGCATTTGATTTGCAATATTTTGTAAATAAATAATTCTTTGAACTTCAATTTCACATTGTCCTGTACGAGGATCAAGTGAATTTAAATCTGATGCATTCCATGATATTTCAGAGGGTTTTTTATTTAAAACTTTCCCTCCTCCTAATGGTGGAAAAACAGATTCATCAAAATGACAATCTACATAACGTGCAGTAAAAACATCCCTAGTTAAAGACTCGAGATATCTGATAATAGAAGGAGAATCAAAACCAACATAAATACCTATTCTTCGTTGGGCTCCCATTTTAGTTCTTTGTAGATGTGCAATTGGAACATATACTGCACTTCCAAAAACTCGAAAGTGTGATATGTTGGGTGTCTGTCCAATAACTAACTGTAGAGGTGAAAATTTATGAAAAGTCGTTGGTCTTACTCGAATGATGGCTGCAGCATGAAGAATTGCATGACCCCAAACTGAGGTAGGTAAGTTAGCCCTTAACATTAATGGTCGTGCAATTAGTTGAAATCTTTTTATTAAAGATTCAGCTAAGCCATTTTGTGTATGAATATGAGGAACGAAATGCTCAATGGAAATTCCAATAGTCATACAAAAATCATTAAAAGTCATTGATGAAAATTCAGCTGCATTATCGAGTCGAATTGACTTGATTGGATGATCCGAGAACTGAGCTCGTAACTTGATTATTTGATCAAGAAGTTTTGAGAAGGCAAAATTTCGAGAAGAGAGAAGACAGACATGAGACCATCTAGTTGAAGCATCTATTAAAACCATAAAATATCGAAATGAGCCAGACAATGGGTGAATAGGTCCATAAATGTCTCCTTGAATTCTCTCTAAGAATTTTGGGGCTTCTTTATAAACTTTTACTGGTGATGGTCGAACAATTAATTTTCCTCGAGAACACGCAGCACAAGGAAATTCACTACTAGGAAAAACTTTCTTATTTTTGAGAGGATGACCAGTATAATTTTCAATAATACGACGCATCATAGAAGTACCTGGATAACTGAGTCTTTCATGCCAAAGCATAAAGGATTTGGGATCTAGGATTTTTGGAATCATAACAGTATGAGACTCAATTGCTCTAATTTTCATAGTATATAATCCAGAAGAAATTGAATGAAGTTTTTCTAGGATATTCTTTTTTCCAGAAATAGTAGAAGTGATGAGAAGATATTCATTATCATTCTCATTGGTTGTTTCAATGTAAAAACTATTTAGTCGAATATCTTTAAAACTAAGCAAATTTATTCTTGATTTACTAGAATATAGAGCATTTTTTATAAAAACTTATGTCTCATTTGGTAGCATGAAACTAGATTTTCCAAATCCCTCGATTAAATTTGATATGCCAGAGATAGTTCCTACATTTTCCTTAACTTTGACTAGTTATGAAAAATATTTCTCACTTTGAAGGATTGTATGAGTTGTTGCACTATCTGCTAAAAATATATCCTCCATATCCATTAAAGATGGTCTAACACATATAAAAAAACATAAATAAGAAAAGTTATATTTCATATATAATTTTATTCATGATAAACACATATCACGTATAAAACGAAAACTAATAATATTATACATGCAGGGTGTTTAATTAAAATAAGAAATTAAACGATATCCCAAAAGATACTTTCATAAGGATCAGTAATATCAACAACCTTTTCCTCATTGTTCGTCATTGGTGGAACATCAACAATATTCAATTGATGATTAACGAAGTTTGTTTCAGCCTCCACAACTTTGTTCTTTTGAGACTCCTAGAATAAATTAACCAGGTGCCTCGACGTACGACAGGTACGTGACCAATACCCTTTCATCCCACACCTAAAACAAACATCTGGTTTGTTCTTTATCGGTGCTGCATTTTCTTTATTTTTACCCGACCCAGACACTTGCCACTTCTGGTGGCATGTATTGTCGCGGTTCTGGAATTTGTTGTTATGATGGCTGTGACGCCCCCAAAATACGTATACATCACCCATCTTGAGTCGCCAGATACATGGTACAAAATTCAAATACAACTTAATTATACAACAGTCGTGTAAATACGACAAAATAAAAACTGAGAGTTTTAATAAGAATATTGTCATCTAGATAATATCCACACTCAAAGGAGTCCTCATTATATTTATTTTCACACTATTTAATAGAATAGTGAGGACTACTAATGCTATCATCTGGACTGTCACTCCGTTCCCCGACTCGTCCCAACTATATTCTCATTTCCTGAAGAGAACAGTGAAAGAAAGGGTGAGCTCAACTAGCCTAGTAAGAAATATTATGACCAAGATAATGCAGAATAAATTATCATTAGTCTTCAACAATGTTAAACTGATAAAATACAATAGACATCAAGTTTAACTGCAGCAGAATAAGCAATCCATTAAAAGAGTCAAGTAGAGAATAAAATCTACTATCTTTTATGATTTAAAAGGTTTTTCATCACTTTTATCGCTGGGACTCAACTTAATAAATAATCCACATTATCCCTGCACTACGGCCAAGGATATTCGTGTATTCATCAATGGTTATGATCATGCCAACAACTGTCCATCAATGCACTACGGGCCAATAAGGACTTTTACCACATCATTTGTAACATTACAGTCATGATTATACCGAATAATCCATTGTCATAATCATACCAAGTCCATCTATTCACAACAGGCCACAGATGACTTTCAACATAATATAAGCATGAGGATGATGACAATGATATAAGAATCCAATAAAACAAGTTCAAGAATTAATTTATCCAGAATTTAATAACGTCCAAATTGTCAACATGATACTGCTTTGTAGAGTAAAATTCAAGAATGCTCAGAAGAATATTTCCATGAAAAGATACTGGATGAAGCGCAAATATCTCCACTAATTTCATGGAGTATAGAAGTCAAAACTTTAACCAGCTGAGTATAATAGAATATATGAAACTGCAAATGGATTTTCTCCCGCCATGCGGTAATCCACATATACAGATCATTTCTACAATTTAATAAGGAATGAATACAAAGGATCATTCACCATGTATGTGGTAATCCACATAGACAGGTTATTCCAACAGAATAATAAAGAATGGAATAACAGAAGGATTCACCATGCGTGCGATAGACTGCACAGACAGATTATTCCCAACAGAATAATAAATAATAGAACCAAATCATGCGTAAACGCACAGACAGGATATTCCGACAGAATAATAAAGAACGGAACCAGGTTAGGTGAAATCCTCACCTACGGGATATTCCAACAGAATAATAAAGAATGGAATAACAACAGAAATCACCATGAATGCGATAGACCGCACAGACAGGTTATTCAAACAGAATAATAATTAATGGAAATAGGTCAGGCGTAATACACACCAACAGGATATTCCAACAGAATAATAAAAAATGGAATAACAAAAGAATTTCACCATGTATGCGGTACTCGCATATACAGGTTATTCTAACATAATAATAAAGAATGGAATAACAGAAGAATTTCACCAAGTATAGGGTAGCCCGCGTATACAGGTTATTCCAACAGAATAATAAAGAATGGAATAACAGAAGTTCTCTTCATGAATACAAAAGAAATAATACCCCTTACCTTAGAAGAACTTGATATTGGAAAAGTGAGGTACTAGAATACTTTTCTTCTTTCTCTCTATAGTTTCTCTCTCTAAAGTTTCAGTGAATTCGTAAGAAATAATGAAGGAATGAGCTTCTATTTATAGGAGAATGGACTGAATAGTAACTAATTCATGAACGGTTCAGATTGATTTACTTTTAAACAGACGGTCCATATTAATTTACTATGCAGTATTAATAAATTATTCTAATAAAACAAAATCTTTTAAATAAAATATAATATATTCTATTTATAGTCTAATAAAACAAATAACTTTATAAAAGTATTCTGTTTTATATAAAAAAAATTACTATACAAATACTATGCAGTCACTATGCAAACAGTATACATAATAAAATATAATATATTCTAATTATTGTCTAATAAAACAAATAACTTTATAAAAGTATTCTATTTTATATAAAAAAATTTCCTATGCAAAATACTATACAGGCACTATGCAAATACTATGCATAATAAAATATAATATATTCTAATTATTGTCTAATAAAATAAATAACTTTATAAAAGTATTCTATTTTATATAAAAAGATTTTACTATGCAAAACACTATGCATAATAAAATATATTATATTCTAATTATGGTCTAATAAAATAAATAACTTTATAAAAGTATTCGGTTTTATATAAAAAGTTTTTCTGTTTTATTAAACTAATAATACTAAAAAACAAAATTTGTATATAATATATATATAAACTTTCGTGACTTCATAAAAAGACACCTCAATATATTTAACAACATTTATCATCATTATTATAATTCACAATATTAATGGACCAGGTCGTTCCCAGGAAAGAGGGTGTTTTCCAATAAGAATTTCTCCCTATTGGCGCGGAATTAGGTGACCAAACCGCTCCTTGGCAGAACTCCTAGACATCGTTAATATTGCAAATAATAATATTAATAACTTTATCGTCTCAATTATTGATTTAATAATATATAAAATATCGACAATAATTGAATCAAATAACGTGAGATACCATGCAGCAATTACTGTAGCAATAATTGAACAAAACTGAGTGATTTCTCATGTAAACATCAATAATCAATACCGTGTGCTACTATGCAACCACGCGTATTATTGTACTTTTAACACTAGGTGTTTCAACAGTTAACGGTACAACTTCTGCTGTTATTTTTATAAAAATATTTTTGTCATTTTCTAAATTCGACAATAATTCCGTTGTGGGGTCCACCAATGATTGTGCCGTTGTACGGATATTTCTCGACAAAAAGAATATTTCCCGACCAAACGAATATTATACAACAACTTGTATACTTTTCAAAATTTATAAATATTATCCACAACTATAACATTATCTCAAATCCACACCATAATTTTAAAAAAAATATTTCGAGAAAATTAAATCTTTATTCGTAAAATTTGGCATTTTACAATCTCCCCTCCTTATGAAATTTCGCCCTCGAAATTTACGTACGTACTTGGTATGCCGAACAAATGAGGTCACCTTGACTTCATTTCAGATTCTAACTCTTGAGGTATAACTTTTGAGTGTTGAATACGATCCCTCTTATCCAAGATTTTAAGACGTATCTCCTCATACGTTAAATCTTCTGCTAACTCATCTAATTCTAATTTAATAACGTGGTTTGGGTCATCCACATATTTACGTAACATCGATACGTGCAAAACGTTATAAACACGCAATATACTTTACGGTAAAACGATTCTATAAGCCACAGTTCCTACTCGATCGAGGATTTCAAATGGGCCAATTAAATCGAGGGTTGAGATTTCCTCTCTTCAGCAACTCTTGCTGTTCAAAATAACACCCTCTTGAACCTTCTTCTTCGTATTCATCAGCTCTGAGTATGTAGCTTGAGCGACTTTAACTTTATCGATTAAAGTCGATTCTACTCGTATATTTGATATCACCACGTGGGTCCTTAGAGTCTTTAACTCTATCTTCATCATTTGTAAGTTATACGAAATGGGTTTTTGTGTTAACAACATCGCATTCGTAAATGTATGCAATCTTCTACTCAACGCGTCAGCTTCCACGTTCGCTTTTCCACGATGGTATTGAATGGTACGATCGTAATCTTCAACAGTTCGAGCCAACGTCTTTGGCGCATTATACGTTCGTTTTGGTTGAAGAAATATTTAAGGGTTTTAGAAATGGGGTTTTGTACTGGGGTCGATACAAAATTCGATTTCACGCTCTGGGGTAAGCCAAGAAGTCTTCAAGAATACGCCAGGAAAATTATTAATAATAGAAATATCATTCAAAACTATGACTTTTGTCCAAGTCTTGGATAACACGTCACATTGATACCTATCAACTTGCCATCGTCATTCACAAAGTCCCCTACGGAAAGTCTGGCTTCAGTGCATTCCACACAAGGAAGTCAACAATGAAAGGATCGGGACTCTTTACTTATGGCTTGATATAACATTGATTAACTTTAGTGGTTTGGTTGCTTGAATTCGCATAATAGGTTGGTTAGGAATATAAAAGCTAACAACCTTACGAAAAACATGATGAGTATTTAACCAATCGATTCCTAAAATCACATCAAAGGCAAGTATTTTCAAAGAGATAAGATCGACAGGTAACGTGAAAGTGTCGATTTGAATCAAACAAGATTTATAAACAGTGGAGGTAACGAAGGTTTCTCCTAACCGAGTTTCATTCCGATAAGTCAAAGTCGAATCTCTCTGGAGTCAAATTTAAACGTTGAGCGTAAGCAAGAGAGATAAAAGAATGGGTAGACCTGGTATCAAATAAGGTATAGACTTCACAAAAATTTATAATTAACTAACTCGTGCTAACTTCGTTCGGGTTACTCATTTTTTGAGAAGTCACAAAAAAACGCTCTTCCTGAAACCACCGACTTTGTTTTGTCCGTATCCGCCTTTGGTGCCACCATCCCAGCTAGACTTGACTTCACTATACGACAAAATCGAGCTAAATGACCTTCTCTTCTTGAAGTTTCCACTTCTATTATCTTGGCCATGATTACCACCGAAGTGGTTACCATTCTTGGCATGATAATTTCCCCCATGATGGTCATCATTGTTCCAATAGCCGTTGCCACCGATAAGATTATTATCGTGTTGTTAGTCATTGCCTTTTGGTTGTGCCGACTCATTATCACGCTCCAATAACTGAGCCATATTCACAACATCTGAATATAAACAAACTTTGTGAGAAATGAGGTATTGACATATATCGGGTTTCAAACCTCTTAGAAACATTTGCGTCATTCGCTCCTCATTATCGACCAAATGGGATGCAAACCAGGATATCTCCGCAAATTTAACACTGTCACAAAACAAGGGTTAATTGACATATCACATATTATCCATATACTCTGACCGACAAATTAAATACCAAATAAACTTAGGTAGGTCATACTAGCGAAGAAATTCCCTCGTCTCTCCCCTCCTAGTTTTTATCTCACATCTCAGTCAGGGATCATATCCCTAAGCTTTGATACCAAATGTGACGCCCCCAAAATACGTATACATCACCCATCTTGAGTCGCTAGATACATGGTATAAAATTCAAATACAACTTAATTATACAACAGTCGTGTAAAATACGACAAAACATAAACTGAGAGTTTTAATATGAATATTGTCATTTAGACAATATCCACACTCAAAGGAGTCCTCATTACATTTATTTTCACATAATTTAACAGAATAGTGAGGATTACTAATGCTATCATCTGGACTGTCACTCTGTTCCCCGACTCGTCCCAACTATATTCTCATTTCTTGAAGAGAACAGTGAAAGAAAGGGTGAGCTCAACTAGCCTAGTAAGAAATATTATGACCAAGATAATGCAGAATAAATTATCATTAGTCTTCAACAATGTTAAACTGATAAAATACAATAGACATCAAGGTTAACTGCAGCGGAATAAGCAATCCATTAAAACAGTCAAGTAGAGAATAAAATCTACTATCTTTTATGATTTAAAAGGTTTTTCATCACTTTTATCGCTGGGACTCAACTTAATAAATAATCCACATCATCCCTGCACTACGGCCAAGGATATTCATTAGTATAACAACCACAAATTATCCATGCACTACGGGCCAAGGATATTCGTGTATTCATCAATGGTCATGATCATGCCAACAACTGTCCATCAATGCACTACGGGCCAGTGAGGACTTTTACCACATCATTTATAACATTACGGTCGTGATTATACCGAATAATCCCTGATCATAATCATACTAAGTCCATCTATGCACAACAGGCCACAGATGACTTTCAATATAATATAAGCATGAGGATGATGACAATGATATAAGAATCCAATAAAAAAAGTTCAAGAATTAATTTATCCAGAATTCAATAACGTCCAAATTGTCAACATGATACTGCTTTATAGAGTAAAATTCAAGAATGCTCAGAAAAATATTTCCATGAAAAGATACTGGATGAAGCGCAAATATCTCCACTAATTTCATGGAGTATAGAAGTCAAAACTTTAACCAGCTGAGTATAATAGAATATATGAAACTGCAAATGAATTTTCTCACGCCATGCGGTAATCCACGTATACAGATCATTTCCACAATTTAATAAGGAATGAATACAAAGGATCATTCATCATGTATGTGGTAATCCACATAGATAGGTTATTCCAACAGAATAATAAAGAATGGAATAACAGAAGGATTCACCATGCATGCGATAGACTGCACAGACAGGTTATTCCCAACAGAATAATAAATAATAGAAACAGATCATGCGTAAACGCACAAACAGGATATTTCGACAGAATAATAAAGAACGGAATCAGGTCAGGCGAAATTCGCACCTACAGGATATCCAACAGAATAATAAAGAATGGAATAACAACAGAAATCACAATGCATGCGATAGACCGCACAGACAGGTTATTCCAACAGAATAATAATTAATGGAACCAGGTCAGGCGTAATACGCACCGACAGGATATTCCAACAGAATAATAAAGAATGGAATAACAAAAGAATTTCACCATGTATGCGATACTTCGCATATATAGGTTATTCTAACATAATAATAAAGAATGGAATAACAGAAGAATTTCACCAAGTATAGGGTAGCCCGCGTATACAGGTTATTCCAACAGAATAATAAAGAATGGAATAACAGAAGTTCTCTTCATGAATACAAAAGAAATAATACCCCTTACCTTAGAAGAACTTGATATTGGAAAAGTGAGGTACCAGAATACTTTTCTTCTTTCTCTCTATAGTTTCTCTCTCTAGAGTTTCAGTGAATTCGTAAGAAATAATGAAGGAATGAGCTTCTATTTATAGGAGAATGGACTGAATAGTAACTAATTCATGAACGGTTCAGATTGATTTACTTTTAAACGGACGGTCCATATTGATTTATTATGCAGTATTAATAAATTATTCTAATAAAACAAAATCTTTTAAATAAAATATAATATATTCTATTTATAGTCTAATAAAATAAATAACTTTATAAAAGTATTCTATTTTATATAAAAAGATTTTACTATGCAAACACTATGCAGGCACTATGCAAACACTATGCATAATAAAATATAATATATTCTAATTATTGTCTAATAAAACAAATAACTTTATAAAAGTATTATGTTTTATATAAAAAGATTTTACTATACAAAACACTATGCAGACACTATACAAATACTATGCATAATAAAATATAATATATTCTAATTCTTGTCTAATAAAACAAATAACTTTATAAAAGTATTTTATTTTATATAAAAAAAATTTACTATACAAAATACTATGCATAATAAAATATATTATATTCTAATTTTTGTCTAATAAAATAAATAACTTTATAAAAGTATTTTATTTTATATAAAAAGATTTTCTGTTTTATTACATTAATAATACTAATAAACCAAAATTTATATATAATATATATATGTACATATAAACTTCCGTGACTTCATAAAAAGACACCTCAATATATTTAACAACATTTATCATCATTATTATAATTCACAATATTAATCGACTAGGGCGTTCCCAGAAAAGAGGGGGCTTTCCAATAAGAATTTCTCCCTATTGGCACGCAATTAGGTGACCAAACCTCTCCTTAGCAGAACTTATAGACATCGTTAATATTGCAAATAATAATATTAATAACTCTGTCATCTCAATTATTGATTTAATAATATATAAAATATCGACAATAATTGAATCAAATAACGTGAGATACTATGCAGCAATTACTGTAGCAATAATTGAAGAAAACTGAGTGACTTCTCACGTAAACATCAATAATCAATACCGTGTGCTACTATGTAATCACGCGTATTATTGTACTTTTAACACCGGGTGTTTCAATAGTTAACGGTACAACTTCCGCCGTTATTTTCATAAAAATATTTTTGTCATTTTCTCAATCCGACAATAATTCTGTTGTGGGGTCCACCAATGATTGTGTCGTCGTACGGATATTCCCTGACAAAAAGAATATTTCCCGACCAAACGAATATTATACAACAACTTGCATACTTTTCTAAATTTATAAATATTACCCACAACTATAACATTATCTCAAATCCACGCCATAATTTTGAAAAAAAAATATTTCAAAAAAATTAATCTTTATTCGTAAAATTTGGAATTTTACAATGGCCTCGTTTATTCTTTCGTCCCCAAGACTTCTTATTATATGACCATCTATTGTCACATTTATTCTGTTGGAATGACGTGCTGTTAATATCTGGCAATGGGGTAGCACCCATTGGCCGTATTTGATGGTTTTTCAACAACAATTCATTATTCTTTTCTGCAACAAGAAGGATAGACAACAAGTCACTGAATTTTATGAACTTACTCTGTTTATATTGTTGCGACAGAATCATGTTGGTGGGATGAAGAGTTAAGAGCGTTTTCTCTAACATTTGGGTTTCAGAAACTGGATCTCTTCATAAAGTCAAAGTAGAGGTTATTCTATAAACATTGAAACTATATTCCGTAATTGATTTGTAATCTTGTAGCCTTAAATTAAGCCACTCAAATTTGGCATTAGGGAGAACAACCAATTTTTGGTGGTCAAATCTTTCCTTCAGTTGTGTCCATAAAGACAAAAGATCTTTGACTGTTAAATATTCAGTCTTTAATCCTTCATCAATATGGTGACGAAGAAAAATTATGGTTTTTGCATTTTGTGTCGAAGTAGCTGTATTTCTTGATTCAATGGTCTTTTCTAACTCATTTGCACTAAGGTGCAATTCTGCATCAAGTGCCCAAGCCAAATAGTTGTCTCCAGAGATTTTCAAAGTACAAAAATTTATTTTTACCAAGTTTGCCATCTATTTTGGGTTAAAACACAATTTTATTATTTATTAAAATAATAAATAATTGCATGTATGATATAGAGAAAATAAACTAAGTCACGACCTCAAGTGGTGATAAAATGCAAATATAAATATTCTTATATTTATGTTATTAGCATAATACAAATGGATCTTCACCCGGCATGCGGTAGTTCGTATAGACAGATTATTCCAACAGAATAATAAAGAATGGAATAACAGAAGAATTTCACCATGCATGCGGTAGTCCGCGTAAACAGGTTATTCCCACAATTTAATAAGTGGTAAAAAGGTTCCCACCTAGTCTTGTAAGATTAACAAGGATAGATGGTACCACTGTAAATAACAGAATTTAAAGATGGGCAACAAAATATAAATATAATTTGACAGTTAAAGAATATAATAAGCGGCAAAGCCAGGCCAATTGTAAGAATAACATTATACTATTTGTGGTATAGCCAAACCGATCGATAGTATAATAATAAATTGCAAGAATTTAATTTTACCGTCTCAGTTTATTAGAGTTTCGTGCTGATAACGTGTTATAAAACTTTAGTAAAGTATAGAAAGATACTCTTATAATTGCTTCATAAATTTAGAGAAAATAAGTAAGAGAAAAAGAAAGAGAAACCTTCAGAGAAGTTTTTCTTATTATTTTTCCTTCAATATCCTTCCATTTATATAGGGAAAGAAGAGGAGTCACGAGGGAGGGGAAGGATTCACGGGTCAAAAAAAGAACAAAGGAAAAAGTGAAGAATCACGGGAGGGGGAAAAGGAGAAGAAGAAAGTTCCCTCCTGAGGAGGGAATCACGTTCATGACAACAACCAAATTTACTAGTTGTATCTCATAGTATATATAGTTAAAAATTATAGTTAATAATATTTTATGATATATTTGATATATTGAGTCAACCTTATAATTTTATCCAATCTTCTTGTACAAATATTTCATCACAAATTTTTTTCAATACAAAGTAAAACTATACAAAATATAGAAAAGTATAATTATATAATTTTATGTAGACAAAGTATAATTTTGTTGACTTCTTCTTTTTTCCAACCAATCCCCTTTCTCTTATAAAATATAATAATTTTCGGGAAAAACAAAAGAAAAAAAATTCTATTAATTTTAAAAAAAAAATTATTTCAAAATCAGACTAAAACAAAAGTGTCAAATATTAAAGTGAGGTAATATTAGTAATATGAGATTTTCAAATCAGCTATAAAAAAATAAAAATAAAAAGAGTGACAATTTGGGAACATAAACAAACATTGGATGTTTATTATTTGGGCTTAATACAATCCTAATTTTTGAATTAAGTCAAATTAGTGTCAAAAACTTTTACTTATAAATCTAAATTTAAAATAATTTATAAAATAATTTTAAGTCATTTTAAAATAAGCCTCTTTACCGAATCACCAGTAATTCGTCGGCGATTGCCCATGGTTGGGGCTTTTTGTATGCTCAGTTTGGGTCTCTCTAATCTCTACCCATCTCTTTCTCTCTCCTCCAAAACAACCACCGTCTTAAGGTATTTTTACTAATTCATGGTTGGTATTTATTTATTTTTGTGTTTTGTTTGTGTATTTTTTTGGTTTTTTCTTTTTAATTTATGGGCGATTCAGATCGAAATTTAGTGGACAGACGCCGGCTAAGGGTGTTCATACGATCAGAATGGCAGCAAGTAACAAGACTGTACCTAGTATTGTTGTTTATGTTACTGTCCCCAATAAGGATGCAGGTTAGGGATTCTTACTTTTTTAATTCCATGCTGTTCTTACTTTAAATATTTTGATTTAGCTACTACTACAACTTCGATTGAAATTGCTATATATCTCCCCCCCTGATGTTTGTTTGCGGTGCTTATAGTTATTAATATGTTCTATTATTCGAATTTATTTGGATATATTTGGAGTTTTGGGCATGTTTGAGTGAATCATGTTAATTTAGCAGGTAAAATACTATAATTTATCACTACACTTATTTATATAGGTAGGATTGAGCTTTTGTTAGGGGAAGGAAATGGTTCATTGATTGTTTCATTTCTGTCTTAAATTATAAATCTTCAATATTTAAGTTACTCAAACTTTCATAACTGATCATTGATTCTTGTCTCCTCCTTCCCCTCTTTATATATATATCATATTATATATAATTACTTTTCCCATTTTGTATCTTATATTTTTCAGCACTTTTTTGGCGAGATTTTTTATTTTAAGCCAATTTTAATATTTTATCTTATATTTATCCAAACAAAACAATAATATAAAGAAAACAATCTTATAATAAAGATAATAAAGGCATTTGCTTAAAATTTCAAACATGTCATATTGTCAATGTCAAAGTTCAAACACAAACATGAAATTGTTAAAAGTTCAAATATATCTTTAACGTATTAGTTTTATTCATAAACAAGATTGCTATTAAATAATAAAATTTGAAATTTCAAGAATTCAATTCAATATTAAAACTTAAGAAACTAAACATAAATTTAAAAATTATATTGAAGTAAACTAAATATTACAAATGTATCATCATTTATATAATTTGAAGTTGGTACTGATATTGTTCACTTCTTGTTGTGATTTGATATGCTACAACCTGCATTATGAATATAGTAAATCATTAGAAAATAAATATATCAAGATTTGGTTTAAGTAGTTATTAAAATTAAAAAAAAAACTCTGCACCTAGCCCGCCTAGGCCCCACCTAATTTTTTGGAAGGATTTTTTTGCCGCCTTGGGCCTAGGTGGCGCCAGGGGGGCCTAGCGCCTAGGCGGGGATTTTTGAGAACACTGTTTGAAACAAAGGTTTCTAATGAGAGTAAGTTTATTAGTAGAAAGACTTAGCTTGGTCGCTATGGTTCTTTTGTTATGTTCTGGAGGCTTCCAAGTTCCAAGTTTTAATATCTTCATTGTCTTAAAATAAAATTATTAAGTTTAACTTGGCCAATGTTCCTCTGAGAATATCAATTCTATTGTAGTTGTCCTGCTTTTGTATGGATAGTTTCATCGGCATGTGTCAGTTGTTTGTTTCAATTCTGCTGTTCTATCTTCATCTATATGTTATCAGACCAAATGGATGTAACCTTAAAGTCTCCCCTCTCCCAAAAGAAATAATACAAATAAAATAAAATAAAATAAAAAAGTTTACATCTCAAGTACTCGATGTGCCGGCTGCAGAACACTTTGTCTCTGAAATATTTATGTGGTGTTTGTGTGAGAATGTAAATTATCTGGAGTATCTAACTGTAACACCTTAAAATTTTCAAGTTTGAACCCTCCTGTGTGGCTGTGTTTATCTCAGCGCAAAGACTTTGGACACAAGTAATAAATCTTCTTTCAATGTTTCTTTAAAATTGTGCAGGAGTATATCATGCTGATGTCTTGGTGTAGTCATTATTCTCAGAACGTTTGGCAGATCATAGAGCTACTTTTGTTAGCTTATAAAGTGAATTGATTGGTAGAACCTAACACTAGATGTTGCATTTTCTACACAACAACAGTCTGGGAAGTGTTCTTATGACCTATTATTAGTTATTTAAAGCAGACCCAAATATCTATAAATGTATTATCCTAATCATGGTAAATATAACCATACATGGAAACTTGAGTCTACTTTGAATAACTTAATGTACCTCGAGGGTGAGACTTGACAATCATAAAAACCGAAGGACAATAGTTCACAAGGATACAAATTGAACGGTCGATTATTACTTTTTAGGCTATTAGTTATGTAATGCAACTAACCATCATAGTTTAAACTTTGTTGGAGGTAATGTTGTAAACCAAACGGTTCGGGCTTGATTCGTATTCACTCGACTAAAAGTTCAATTCGAGCTCGACTCGAAATATAAACGATTCGAATATGAGCAAATTTTAGAGTTTGATGAATTACTTGAACCACTTTAAATTGCAATACTCGGATCATATTCGCTCGAAAAGTTCAAACTGCTCGGGCACGATTCGAGATCGTGCTTGATTCGGTAGCTAAATGAGCCACAATCAATCCTTATTTCAGACTTCATAAATTTTATAAACCAAATCTGAGCAACTTAATACTCGGCTCGACTTGGTTCATTTATACCCCTAGTTGGAGATTTGACATTGTATTACTTTAAGAACCCAATCCTGACCACGAACCTAGATCAAGGCTCAAGATCATATTTGGTCATCACTGGCCATCACATGCCTATCTGAACCAAAAATAATATCAAGTTATTGGTAGTTTGGTACTTCTTGTAGTGAAGTTTAATATATTCCACATTGATTGCAGATATAACTTGAAACTATTGATTCCTTAAAATCTAGGAGCAATCTAATTCTCTTGATCCCCCCCCCCCCGCGTCCCCGTCCCCGTCCCCGTCCCCGTCCCCGTCCCCGTCTCTCTTGTTGCATCTACAAATATCACTCAAAGTTTATGTATATTAAGAAACATATGATAGTTTTAGAGCAAATTTTGATATTTCCTCGTTCCTACCATGCAGATGAAGATATTAAACAGTTTTTTCCCACACAATCACTTGATTGCTTACTTATTTTTATTCCACTTGTCACCTTTATGCAGGCAAGAAATTGGCTGAAAGCATAGTCAAAGAAAAACTTGCAGCCTGTGTAAATCGAGTGCCAGGCATGTGCTTGATCTTTTGAATAAATATCTTAATGTCTAACTTTATATATTAAGTTTTAAACTAACGAGAACCTGTTCTTTCATTTGCTTTGGCACTTGTTTTTGTAGTTTGATAAACACGTTTCCTTGTAAAATACCTTTATCTATATCAATATATTGTTTTTCTTCGTGTTGTTGCCACCATTGGACCTTCACCCTTGGCGTTTACTTTAAGTTTTGTCTTGCTATGGTTCAAGTGTTAATGTCTTCAACATATTTTAAAGAATTGTGATAACTCAAGTATAGAAATTACTGTGAAAGTTTTGCAACTCAGATTTTTGTTATATTTCCTGTATAAGATAAAAATTCATTCACTGTTATCCTCCTCTCCATAATCCTTCTATTTCAACTTGTAGTTTCAGTACTTATCAAACTTTAAGTAGTTGAAACCTTCTTACGTTGGGTGCAGGTATTGAATCAGTGTATCACTGGAAGGAAGAGGTAAATTTCCATAATCATATAAAAACAAGAATACTATTTGGAAACAAAGGATGAGATAATCCATAAATGGTACTTTAATCTTGTTAGTGATTATGATATACCTCTCTATTTTGTTGGTTGCAGATACAGACAGATTCCGAGGAACTGCTTATAATTAAGACTAGGGAATCCCTTTTGGAAGATCTGAAAGATCATGTCAAGGCAAATCATGAATATAAGTAGTAAGATTAATTACATAATCTAATTTTCTATGAATTCTTTTCAGAAAGAAGAATGTAGAAAAGGAATGTGATGAATGTTTAGGTCATAGAGATATCAAGACTTAATGACCATATCCCTCTTAACACTAAAATAGTGGAGGGCTGTGTATTCCTGAATTGGTCTATTTCTGCATCCTGTTATTTTTAAGGTTTGTGATGTCCAGATTAAAAGTGAAAAAGAGGAGTGGTTGTCATTTAAAGGTTCATACTACATATATTACACACAGATTGTTGGACTTAATAAGATGTTGAAGAGTGATACCAATCCTAGTCTGATATTTTTGAAGTAGTTTTTTTTGTTCTTATTTTAGTAAAAAGATAGAAAAGCACAGGGTCTTACTTCTCATAAAGACCGTTTTTAGTTTGTGCCTTGATTTGATTGTTAATACCAAACTTCATGATTTTTTGGGATGTGATGAAAGGTTTTGTAACAGAATAACATTTTTGAACTGCAAGGTTTCTTTCTTACACCTTACTTTGTTTGTTCTTTTCTAGTGTACCTGAAGTGATTGCGTTGCCCATAGTCGGTGGCAGCATCCCATACCTGGAGTGGTTAAAAGAGAACACAAGGGACTGAAATTCCTGGAAGCCTAGACCATGAGAAATTACATTTCCTTGCAGATGAAACATGTCTATATTGTCTCTGTGTGTGTGTGTGTGTGTGTTTTAAACATGACCGAGCTATGTTTGTACTTGTATTTAGATGTATTGAGATGTCAAGTACTAGAGGCTTTCTTTTCTCAGTGTTGAATAACAAGTTCAATTCTGTGGCAAAATGCAATCCGCTGATCGTGAAACCTGAATAATTGGTGAGTAGCGTGAGTATATTCTTAGAAAAGAATAAAATTGATAATTTTAATGTGATGATCTCCTTCGAGACTCCAAATACTTTAAATAATTTGCAGTAATGGAGCCAAAAATGCAGCAGAGAAGCTCGTGTATTAAATTTACTTGGGAAGATGATGTTAACTCTTCATATTTGAAGGAATTATCTTAATAAATATAAAGTCATTGAAAAAAACTATTATTATTATTATTATTATTATTATTATTATTATGTAGTGTCAGATGGCAAGAGTAACAATAGATTTTTATTTCAGAAAGGTTCATGTAATTTTTACCTATAGAGGAGATAGAGAATTGTAAGTCTATATATATATAATTATAAATGTCTATTGACGGAGTGAGATGATGCACTTCTAAACATGAAGTTACTTTTTATAAAGAATGTTAAAATAGTGTATAATTTTGGGAAAAAAGGAAAAAGACTAAATTATACAAGAATGTTTTTAATGGAAAGGACTAAATTACAAAAAAGGTCGACTGAGAATACCATTAACGGGGGTAATTAAATTTTTTTTTAAAATTTTGGTACATGAAAGAAGTTAAGATGAAGTGGACCTGCGAAGCCATGCAGCAAGAGCTGCCTGACTCAGTCATCTGCATCTATTTGGAGGAAATTTTATGCAGTGCTAGGGTGGTTGGTGAACTCTGAAGATGGAAACAAGTCAATCGGATTGCTTTGGGATTAAATGGTTGAATTGATATTGTTTTATTAAGTTATAATTATTGAAGTACTGTTTTGCCCTTCTGAGTTACTAAAAATTTGTTTTTAATTGAACCATTCAAATGTCAGGTACAGAAGTAGAATGAGTTATAGAGTTGGGGAAGCAATATTTAATTAAGCCTTTTTTCTTTAAAAGTTTAATGTCAAATTTGTAATTTTGGTACAACACATGATCATCTTACTATGCATATTCCCCTAAAATTCTCAATTTGGCGACACTTAATTTTATAGTAGAAGTGTAAAACAAGCAACCAGCTGCCTCTGACTGGGACAAGAATGAAATTTGAGAAATCTATTAGCTGTTCCAGAGGATTGGCAATAACAATATAACATCATACACCTGCACTTCCTACAGTTTAGTACCATGCAAGTTTTGTAGGTCCTCTTGTATTCTCCTGCAACTCTGGTTGATTTTCATGGGCATTCAAGGCGCTGGAGAGCGCATTTGATTTTACCATCAAGTACATTAAAAACATTTTCAACACTAAAAGTAAACAAAGTTGTGGGGTATTTAATTCATTTATACCCTTCAACCGGTGGTCTTCATGTATACACGGCATGTGTTCTTAAGAGATGGAAACAAATAGCTACAACAGTAATCAAAATAAAATGTAGCAGCAGATATAACAACTTTGTACTCCCACCATTGCAGTTTCCAGTTTCAAATCATTCTAGATTTCTAAAAGCATGTTTAGTAATAAAACACAACATGTAATGAGTTGATGGCCATTTATCAGATAACACAATTAGTCAGTAACAAATGACATTCAAGCCCACCTCCTCGAGTAGACGATAGCAACAGGAGGTGCCAGTTCACAAATCATGGCTCATCCAACTGGTCCTGCAGAAGTCCCAATTACGTTGAAGTTAGAACATTGATCATCACACTGGAACCAGACTAATTGCACTAACAATCCAAGGGAACATAATGTCACCTGCCAAATGCTGATTGTATATAACTACCTCTGCCCCTAAAAAAACTTACTTGGTTCAACTTTTTTGGTCAAATTGACCAATTTTAGAATTAAGAATATTGATTTATATTCCCAAACTCACGAAAATCGGAAGTAGTAGTAAATTCAATATAGTTTCTTGTGGTTATAGTTCCTCCACCTATGTTTATAAGAAAATAAAATTTTGATTTCAAAATGATCAATTTGACTAGAAAAAGTCAAACTAAGCTACGCCAGCTTCTGAGAGACAGTGGGAGTACATTTTTGTGTGCGAGTGAGAGTGTGCTTGTGTGTATGAGAGAGAGAGAGAGAGTAGCAAACATCGTTAACCTGTGCATCTGAAGTCCAAAGGGTGAGATTGTCCCTCAGGAGTTGCATGATGAGGGTACTGTCCTTGTATGATTCTTCACCCAGAGTGTCCAGTTCAGCTATGGCTTCCTCAAATGCCTATAAAGTATATACAGGTAATTGTACAAGGAAATCAATATTGACATATTAAGATCTGAAAACTAAAAAATGTCACATATTTAATTTTCAAACCCATTAACAGTAGCATATATGTAGAAGAGACTAATAATAGACAGGTAACTGGTAACCATCCACTGGGTGAGCTAAGTGCCAGTATAATGTTAAAGACACGCTTATGCCGACTAGTTTCGGCCCAAGATGGAGCATGTGTAAGTAGCACTTCATCAACTAAAACTTACTAGCCGACAAAAATGGTTCCAGAACATTGTCCCATTGCAAGTCAAAACTCAAATGATATGTAAGACACTCTGATTTAAGTTTGCCTTTGAATCACCATAATATGGAACATATTGCAAGCGCAAACACAGAAATAGAGAATTTTTCATTCAACAAGTGACGCAGAAAATAGAGATTTAAATGGACCAAATTGTTCATGAACAGAATGGTGTTAGGCTTGTAAAGGTTGGGGTCCAGCATATTTATTTTATAAATGAGCAAAAAAAACTCAATTTTGAAATCATTTACTCAACAGCCAAGCTTAAACAAGGATACACTCACGTCAGCTAATTTTTAGCCATAAACCTAAAACTAGCAGAATGTATATACCACCGGCGCTATCCCAAAAGATAAAAGCTAAATCACAACCCTGGAAATCAAATAAATCTAAAGTAGCGATTAGGAAAATATGTTATCTCTGGTGTACGTACTTCCAACACAAAAGGGTACATTCTTTGACCACTTGATCGTTAGTACATCCAAACTTCAGCTGTAAATAAAGGTGAAACAACTCATGGATTTTGTCTTGATGTTACAATTAAGGGCTACTGAGGTGAAGATTTGGATATCAGAAACAATGAAAGAAGACTTCAATAAGGTAATTTAATCAGGTCTAGAGTCTTTGATATGATCAAACAAGTTAATTGATTCATCCACAAAAGAGTCTCATTCTTAAGAATAAAATTAGCATCTTGCTTTAATCAGTACTCTATGATTAAAATAACACCCACAAAAGTCAATGGACAATCTGCCACATATATGCAAGTAAACCATGAAATAATGAAGACATTATACTATTATTGCTGATTGGCATCATTGCCTAATGCTTCCCCTAACCAATTTATACAATAAAATATGATCAACTTAAAAACAAAAAACCATCATATAATAAAAATGTTGTAGAATTGCTAGATGCTGGAGTCCAGACAGCATTCAACTAATAAATAACAAGACTTCACATATAAAATAACATAAATGAATAAGTGTACCTGTTTTGCCATACTACAAGCTTTTTCAGATGAATTAAGAATCTCATAGTAGAAAACTGAGAAATTGAGTGCTAGCCCCAATCTTATCGGATGTGTTGGAGCCAGATCTGCCAGTGCAATATCCTTCGAGAACAGAATGCACTCAAAATCAAATACCGTTTAACAATATTAATCACACCCCTTTCTATAAACCCCATGAATTTGAATCTGTAATATAACAAAGTATGACAACCTAAAGTTAATTGCTTAATATTTCCTTCGTTCCAAAATATAAGATCAATATTGACTTTTTGAATTCAATTTGAGATGACAACAAAATTAAAAAAAAGTAAACTACATAAAAATTAAATGCAACTTGAAATCCTAAAGTTTGGTTTAACAACAGGAAAAAGAAACGTAAATACAAACACATGCACACACCTAGCTATATCCACATACATATGCACATAAATCTTGCCCGCGTTCAACAGCACTCATATGCTAAACCCAATAATCTCATATCGAATAAACACAGCACATAAAATAGTGCATACAAATACTTCCCAAGTTAAATCTGTACTCCCACTGTCTAACAACTTAAATCCCTTCAAAAACATTAAAGTTAAGTACCTAAATTACTTGTATTCACAACCCAAATTACACCTATACAAAAATATCGCTTTACAGATTTGAATTTACAATAATATCCTACGTAAACTCAGTTTATACCTCAAAATTACTAATCACTTGCACATGTAACATATATTCATGTATTCTTTCCTACTCTACTAAAATTACTGATGTCAATTTGAAATAAATCTCTGTCACACAGAAAGTAGCAACTTGAGTCGGTAAAATATCAAACAATGATCAAATAAATTTCAACATACACAAATCGCTTAATTCAACATTTTTCTACAACATACCATAAAGCCCTAAAAATTAGAAATATAAAATACCTGAGCAGCCTTATAGGAATTCATAGTATCCTCAGCAGCCTCCTTCCGCTCATCACCAACTTTAAACTCTGCCATATACCTATGATAATCCCCCTTCATCTTCAAATAAAACACCTTCGACTCGCTCGTGGAAGCCGACGGCACCAGATTCGACTCCAACAGCTTCAGAATACCAGCACAAACCTCAGACAGCTCGGCTTCAACTTTAGATCTGTAGTCCTTCACTAGCACCACGTGATCGTCGTTTTTCCGAGACTCCTCCTTCTGCTCAATCGACGAGACGATTCTCCAGGCGGCTCGGAGCGAGCCGATGACGTTTTTGTAGGCGACGGAGAGGAGGTTTCGCTCCTCGACGGTTAGCTCCGCGGCTGGAGTCGAGCCGACCACCAGCTTCTCCATGAACTGGACCATCTCTTCGTAACGCTCGGCTTGCTCGGCGAGCTTCGCCATGTAGACATACTGTTCTCTGGTTAGGTTGTCTGCTATTGCACTCGCCATTGAAGAGAGAAAAAAATTAGAGAAAGAGAAGTCTAAGGAGAAAGAAATTGTTCTGTTCTTGCCCTTTTTCTTCGATACATATCTGTTAACGTCAAAAGCTCGCCCACCAAACAGCGAATTTAATTAAATTTTTGATTGTTTATGAGTTTAGAAGTACTACATTATTGTTATAATATTATCCTATCCCGGTCCGATCATAAGTTCACTCTTATATAGCTCACCTTGTTCACTCTCTCTTAGTGACTGACGTCGCTATATGTTCGGTCCTTCATTATATATTATTCATTGTTAAAAATTAAAACGACGGTTCTACATATAGCGACAGATCGAATCGCCGCCCGGTCCGTTGCTAAAGGGGAGGTGAACAAGGTGAGCTATATAAGGAGTGAGCTTAAGATATAGAACGTATCCTTACATATATAAATATATAAAAAATGATATGTCATATCCATTGTTAAAAAATTATCCTTTTAAAAGAAAAAATTGTTCTAATTTATTTAACGTTTACGACTAATATTCTAAAAGAATAAATTATTTAGTTTTCTATATCACCCTTATCTTCTCTCATTGTCTTAATAAAGTCTCTCTCTTGTATTAATAATAGTTTTCAACTTCCCATAAAGGGGTACTGATGAAATTTTAAATAAATTTTAATTGTTAAATGATAGTATTAAATGACTTTATTAATCCATGTGCAAAAACCTTAAATGACAATCTTTTAAGAATGAAGATAGTATTATTTACTGGTAATTGTCAGCCTAACGAAATCCTCCCTCTCTCCGTTTTAACAATCTCACTTTTATTTTTTCTCTCCTCTTTTCTCTCCCACCACTTTTTTCTACCCAAATTAATTAGAATGAATCTGAATTGTACTTGTATTTTCCCACTCAAATTCAAAACGAGTTCTATCTTATTACTCTCTTTGTTCCTAAAAGATTGTCATTTTAGAAGAAAAAATTTATTTTAATTTATTTGTCGTTTACAACTTTCTAGGAGAAGAAATTGTTTACTTTCCTATATCACTCATACCTTCTCTCATTGTTCCAAGAAATTCTCTTCACTGTATTAATAATTTTTAACTTCCCATAAAGGGGTAGTGATATAATTTCAAACAAATTTTAATTATTAAATGATAATATTAAATGACTTTCTTAATCCATGTGCAAAAACCTTAAACGATAATTTTTTAGAAACGAAAGTAGTAATATACTAGTAATTGCCCATGCTTACGGTGTAATGAAATCCTCTCTCTCTCCGCTCAACGATCTGAAAATTAGAATGAATTTGAACTATACTTGTACTTTTTCGTCCAAATTTAAATTAGGTTCTATCTTATTATTATATATATAAGATTTTGAAAGATTATTTTAGATAACATGAAATGTTCAACTTTTTCATCCTTCAAATCCTTCTACTTTTAAGGGGAAAATTTTAAGTCAAAAATTAAATCAACTTTACTTCTAAATCGTTTTTATTCCTTCCTAAAAAAATTCACAAATATGGAACTCCCTTCCCACCCCCCTCAAAATAAAACTTACAAACACGGTATAAACAAATGGCCTTCCGGACATAGTTTCATTGAGAATAAGGGATATAGTTTCGGAGTACAGACCAAACAAGAAGTTTATAATTATTTTAGTACGTAGATAATTTGTATGTACTAAAATTTGGATTCTGACAATGTATTTATAACTTGATCATACCACCTCAAACCTCCAGCTCCAAATCTAATAGAAATCCTACGTAAAAGATTTCTCATAACTATAATTCTCATAATTGAATATGATTTAACTTTTTTAAAAGAATAATACTAGAGACACAAACTATTTTACAAACTGTTGATGTGGCATACTCCACTGTTCTCAGTAAGCACACAATAGATCTAGAACGGGGGGTTGAATAGATCCTTTTTAATTTTAAATACTTTTCCTGTTTATTTTGTATTGCTAATGAATTAGCATATGACAAATATAAGAATATTTTCAAGCACAGCAGAATAAGTAAAATATCCCCTTCATTGATATATTCATAATCATACATACATTGTTCTTAGACTTAGTTAAGTGGTAAGCAGTTAATACATACATAACAGTTATAACAGTTAAGTACATAATGTAAATGACATAAAGTAAATGACACAAGGAATTTTAAGTGGTTCAGAAACTCAAGCTCCTAATCCACTCTTCTGCTTTTAACTAGCAGGATTTTCACTAAGGAAGGGCACCACCCTGAATCATTAAGATTCCTTCAAGGCCAGCAGCCTTGGAACTTTAGTTCACTAAAAACCCTTCATGCCCAGCAGGCTTGGAACTCCTCTAGTTCCCTAGGAACTCTTCAAGCCCAGCAGGCTTAGAACTTCATTTAGTCCCTTCAGACAAGGACCCCCAGCCCCTGGCTTCTTGTTGATAGTTATTATTGGTGGTGGTGGTGCCTTGCTGCTGAGATGTCCTTAAGCTTGAACATCTTTTGTACTTAGCAGCTTGGCGTGGTCCTCTTTGCATTCTGCTTCGAGTCTGGACCACATCTTCTCTGGTGTAGCTGATCGATCTTCATTCTTTTCTGCTCATCTTTATCTGATGTCAGCTGTGCACTAACACCATCTGGATTTGCCAAGTCTATGAGCTTTTGGTAGACTTCGTCTGGAACTTAGTAATCCCTGAACCCTTCTTGAATGCTTTGCAGACATGATTTTGCATCTGTTCTTTTTCAACTTTTGGTTCATGGTGATCTGTAGAATGGCTCTCTTGATCTTCTTTGTACTCGCCACTTTTCTGAATGCTATCTTCTTGGCCTTCTCGGCTCTCAGCTTAGCTGCCATCTTCAGTGGCATTCTCATCTTTGTTGAGTGAAGCTTTTAGTCTATTTGATTCCTTCTTCGAAGCTGCTTCACTTCCACCTTTGTAGTCTCACTGTCACTGAGACTTGTTCTGTTTAGCTCTGGTGAAACTCGTAGAGTCAACAATATAGCATTCCAACAACTCAACGATTCTGCAACATTAACAACTTTTCATCTTTGAAGCTCTGGCTGATATATACTCCTTCCCAATCTCCTCGTTGGAATATAGCCGTTGAAAGTTATTTGAATTGCTTCGCAGATCTCGAGTTATTTGAGGTAGACTGCAGATGTGATATGACATCCCCTTTATGACTTTTTGACACTACAGTCTACTGTTTCACTTACCCCGTCAGAGATGTCACTTTGATGTCTTGGGCAGGTAGTCGACTTTATTTCCTCTCTCTGATTTCTAGATCAGAGGTTGTCCTTTTGCATCGATGCTCTCAATAAGCTCTGTTCGAATATTAATCTTTAGATTAAACCGTTTCCAATGCTTCAATCTTCAGATGGTCGAACTTCACAATTCTGATGCATATCTTATTAGACCTGATCGTAGTGTCATGTTGAATATTTCTCATTGACCTGTTGAGACAACACTACAATCCTGACGAGTGTTCATTGGATCCTTAATGTAGAACACCTCTTCCTTCTCTTGTGCAGTGCTTCAACACTTTTGTTTGCTTCGACTGATCTCAGACACTGATGGCTTGTTCCTTGTTCTGGCCTCTTCTGAATAGCAAGACACTTCAGATTTATGGCATGCCCAGCTCGCTTTCTCCTTGTGATCTCCCGTTCACTTATCATCAATGGACTGACCCAGTGCTTAATCACTTTAGCCTCCCTTTTTCATGGGAACGGTCTGGTTGCCAGTATTGTGATTCTATAATATTATTTGTTAATAATTAATTATTGATTTATATGATAAGGAAAATATTCATTTTATGTGGATATAGATGGAGAAAATTTTAAGTGACAATTGTTGAAAAATTGATATTTTATCTTTTCTGATAAAATAATTTATTTAAATATATTATTATATTTTAATAATATAATAATGGTGATATTTTTGTGGGATATATGAATATATGAGGAGGATGAGTATTTTTGTCACAAAAGTTGTTTAAAACATGTTAAACATGTCTGTAGGCCCATTTCTTGATTGAAATTTGATTATAGCCTGAAAAATTGTCCGTTTGTAGATTTCGGTCAATTTCTGTTTGGAATTTGGAAAAACTTAAACTTACAAAGTTGCAAAGAATGGAATTTCCTATGAAAAAGACATATAGTTTGAATTTTTCTGATAAAAGTGTTATTTATTATGAATTATTGAAGTTCCAGAATAAGTGATTTTTGAATTTTTAATTATTTTTTTAATAAAAACTTTTTTTGTGCATTTGGTGGGCCCCACAAGTATTGTAAACATGCTGAATTTAGTAGTCTAAGGTTGGCGTAGAAAATTTTATTAAATTTTCTGCTTTGGTGTTCTAAGCATTTTCCTATAAATAGGGTGCTTAGGTTAGAATTAAAAATCACACCAGAAACTGAAGTTTTCTCTCTCTTTCTCTCTCTATATTATCGAGCGTATTCTTGTGAGCATTTTAATATTTTGATTGTTGCTATACGGTGCAAGTTCCCTTCAGCATTATATCCGGTATTCCAGCTAGAAGTACTGTCTTTTCGAGGTAAGAGATGTTATTTTTTTATAAATGATATTATTTCTTTCAATATCATTATATCGAAATATTGATAAGATTTTTCTTGTAAAATTCTTGTCTTTTAGTGTCGGGGTTACTATTTACGTATATAATGTTATCTAATGATATTATTCAAATAATATGAATTATTGATTTGATAATGCAAATACTGCGTAGCGACAATTATTGAAATAACAACAGTACAAAATATCAACGTAGCAATTATTGAATCAATAAAATAAAATATTGAACAGTAATTACTATAACAATTATTGAGTAGTGCCTTCTTACGTAAGAATCAATAATTGGTGCAATACCATACGCTACTATGTTTTAACCACCGGTATTCTAACAGTATTAACGGTAACAACTACGTCGTTATTTACAAACAACTTATATTTGTCGTTTTCTTCATCCAATCGCTTTCCGTTATGGGGCCCACACAAGGCTGCGTCGTCATATGAATATTCTCCTACATTAAGAATATTCCACGACCAAACTAATATTCCCCGGCAACAATGAATATTTTATAACTACTTGCTTATTTGAAATATTTGCGCATTTTACTCATAACTAACCACATTAATCAAATCAGTCCTTACTATTTCAAAATAATAAATAGAGGAAATTCAATTTCATTTATAATAAGTTGTGGTCTTACATGTGACACCCCCAAAATAGGTATACATCACCCATTCTGAGTTGTCAATACACGGTTCAGAAACAACTACAACTTTATTATTACAACATGTAAACTATGAGTTTAAATACAGATATTGCCATCTAGACAATATCCACATACAAATAAATCCCCATCATAATTATTGTTACATTATTTTATAAAAATGGTGAGGACTACTAAACAACTCTCCCTAGAACCTTCATTCCATACCCCGACTCGTACTCGCTATATTCTCGCCTCCTGAGAAGAAAAATGGAACAAAAAGGAAAAAGGGTGAGCTCAACTAGCCCAGTAAAGAATATTATGACTAAGATAATATACAACAAATTATCGTTAGTCTTCAACAGGGAAAAATCTGATAGAATACAATAGACAACAAATATTAAATCAATATTCGCAGCGGAAAATATTAATTCATAGAAGAGTTACGTAGAGAATGAAATCTACTAATGTCTATGAATTTAATAGTCCATCAACAGTATTTTTATCCCTGTAACATCAATCAATGCACCTCTTGAATCATATATTCATCCTTGCACTACAGGCCAAGGATATTCATCAGTTGGTCATGTTCATCTAAACAACTGTTCATCTTTGCACTACGGGCCAAAGATATTCATCAGAAATCATTCATCTTTGCACTACAGGCCAAAGATATTCAATAATATCATCATTTAAGACTGAGGATAATGGAAAATAATTTTAAAGAAACGAATCCAGTGAAACAAAATGACAAGGATTAAGGATTAAGGATTCGTACTTTATTTTATCCACGTCCAAAAATACCTCAAAAATAATCATAGTGGTGTAAAATTCAAGAATGATCAAAACATGGATACAATCAAAGCTAGTATCCGGAATAGATATTTTAGACAAAAAGAAGAAATTTCATTTTTCGGTGAATAGTGTCGTATTCGTGAGTAGTATCGTATACGTGAATAGTGTCGTATACGTGAAAAATAACTCCGACACCAAAAGATAGTAATTTCACAAAAAAAAACATCTTCACGCTTCGTGAATAGTAACTCGTGAATAGTAACTCATCAATAGTAACTCGTGAATAGTAACTCATGAATAGTAACCCCGACATGAAAAAGTTCCAAATTTGATAAAAAGTTCAGATCAATACTTCGGCATAATGATATTAGAAGAAATAATATCATTTTAAAAAAATAATATCCCTTACCTCGGAAGATCAGTACTTCTAATTGAAACACCGGATATAGGCTATGACTTGAACTTACTCCGTATAGCAATACTCAAAGTATACTCAAAATACTCACAAGAATACGCTCGATAATATAGAGAGAGAAAACTTCAGTTTCTGGTGTGATTTTCAATTCTAACCTAAGCACCTATTTATAGGAAATTGCTTAGAACACCAAAGCAGAAAATTTAATTTAATATTATTATTATTATTTCTAAATTTTCCTACGCATACCAACTGAATTCAGCCATCAACCACACATGCAAACCTTCTAGAAAAGTAATAAAAATGTTTTTCTAATTTAAATTATTTTAAACTTCCAAAAATCAATTATTTTGGAGCTTCAGAACTTCAATAATTCACAATAAATAGCCCTTTTGCCAGAAAATTCGAATCTCGCGACTTTTTATAGGAAATTCAATTCTCTACAACTTTGTAGAAGGAAGTTTTTCCAAATTCCAAATAAAAATTGACCAAAATCCACAAACGAACGATTTTACATGCTATAATCAAATTTCGGTCAATAATTGTGTCCACCAACACACAAAATATGTGTTAAACATTTAATGCCACAAAAATACTCTTCCTCCTCATATACTCACATACTCCACATTCATTATAAAATATCACCGTTAATATATTATTAAAATAATATATTTAAATGAATTATTTTATCAGAAAAAGATAAAATTTCAATTTTCAACAATTGTCACATTAAAAATTTTCTCCATTTATATCCACATAAAATCAATATTTTCCTCATCATATGAATCAATAATTTAATTATTCACAAATAATAGTACAGAATCACAATATTGACAACCAGGCCGTTCCCAGGAAAGAGGGGGCTTTCCAATAAGAATTTCTTCTTACTGGCGCGCAATTAGGTGACCAAACCTCTCCTTAGACAGAACTTTCTAGACATTGCCAATAATGTTATCTAATAATATTATTCAGATAATATGAATTATTGATTCGATAATGACAAATACTGTGTAATGACAATTATTGAAACAACAACAATATAAAATATCAACGCAGCAATTATTGAATCAATAAAATAAAATAATGAACAGTAATTACTGTAACCATTATTGAGTAGTGCCTTCTTACGTAAGAGTCAATAATTGGTGCAATACCGTGTGCTACTGTGCAACAACGCGTATTACTGTGTTTTAACCACCGGGTATTCCAACAGTGTAAACGGTAACAACTACGCCGTTATTTTTAAACAACTTATATTTGTCGTTTTCTTCCTCCAATCGCTTTCCGTTATGGGGCCCACACATGGCTGCGCCGTCGTACGAATATTCCCCAACAGTACGAATATTCCACGACCAAACGAATATTCCCCGACAACAATGAATATTTTATATTATTTTGAAATATTTGCGTATTTTACCCATAACTATCCACATTAATCACATCAACCCTTACTATTTCAAAATAATAATTAGAGGAAATTAAATTTCAATTATTAATTATTTGGGGTCTTATAACCTCCTTTCCTTATGAAATTTCGTCCTCGAAATTGACATACGTACCTGGTGTTTCGAAAAGATGAGGATACCTCGCTTTCATTTCCGTTTCCAACTCCCAGGTCATTTCCTCTATAGCATGATTCCTCCACAAAACTTTAACTTGTGGTATGACCTTTGTGCGTAGGACATGCTCCTTCCTATCCAAGATCTTGACAGGTACCTCTTCGTACGTTAAGTCTTCGGCTATCTCATCTGGTTCTAACTCAATAACTTGGTTTGGGTCTTTCACATATTTACGAAGTACAGATATGTGAAACACATTATGAACACGAGACATACTTGGAGGTAACGCGAGTCTATAGGCTACATTTCCTACTCGGTCAAGAATTTGAAATGGGCCAATAAATCGTGGATTGAGTTTTCCTCTCTTCCCAAATCTTGTAACTCCCTTCCATGGAGCAACTCGCAACAATACATGATCCCCTATACTAAATTCCACGTCCTTTCGATGAAGATCCGCATAACTCTTTTGTCGATCTTGTGTCGTTCGTATACGTTGTCGAATCATTTGGATCTTTTCGGTAGTCATACGTACTAACTCGGGTCCCAACAATGTTGCTTCACCCACCTCATCCCAACATATTGGAGAGCGACACTTTCGTCCATATAATGCTTCAAATGGAGCTACACCTATACTTGTTTGATAACTGTTGTTGTACGAGAATTCCACCAATGGTAAATATTTATCCCAACTGCCCTTGAAATCTAGGACACAGAGTCTTAATAGATCTTCAAGAGTTTGAATAGTCCTCTCTGATTGTCCGTCCGTTTGAGGATGGTATGCCGAACTGAATCGCAAATCTGTGCCCATAGCTTTTTGCAAGCTAACCCAAAATCTTGAAGTGAGTCTTGGGTCACGATCCGAAACTATAGATACTGGCATGCCATGCAACCTCACAATCTCATTTACATACATTTGAGCAAGACGTTCAAGGGAATAAGTCTCCCGTATCGGCAAGAAATGAGCAGACTTGGTTAATCTATCAACAATAACCCAAATAGCATTGATGCCTTGAGAAACCGTGGGAAGACCCGTAACGAAATCCATAGTAATATGTTCCCACTTCCATTTCGGAATCTCAAGTGGTTGCAATGGTCCCTTAGGCACTTGATGCTCCGCCTTTACACGTTGACAAGTTAAACATGTTGAGATAAACTTTGCAATCTCTCTCTTCATATTGTTCCACCAAAATGTATGTCGAAGATCACGATACATTTTGGTACTTCCAGGATGGATTGCAAATGGTGTATTGTGTGCCTCCATCATGATCTTATACTTTAAATCAGAGTCGTTAGGAACACAAAGTCTGGAGTGGACTCGAAGTATTCCCTCTTCATCGATTCTCGCTTCTGGAATAGCACCTTCTTTTACTTTCTTTTTCATATGCATCAACTCCGGATCGGTGGCTTGAGCAACCTTAACTTATTCTATTAAAGTTGGCTATATGCGTATACTTGACATCATCGCACTTGTTCCTGCATATGACCTTCTACTCAACGCGTCAGCTACCACGTTTGCTTTTCCAGGATGGTATTGAATAGTGTGGTCATAGTCTTTTAATAGCTCGAGCCAATGTCGCTGCCGCATGTTGAGTTCTTTTTGAGTGAAGAAATATTTGAGACTTTTATGATCTGAATATATCTCCACTTTCTCCCCGTATAGATAGTGTCTCCAGATCTTTAGCGCGAAAACGACTACTGCCAACTCTAGATCATGAGTAGGATAATTCCTCTCATATTCTTTAAGTTGTGGCGAGGCATAGGCTATGACTTTCCCATGTTGCATGAGAACACATCCTAACCCTTTACCCGAAGCATCGCTATAGACAACAAATCCATCCGTACCAGATGGTATTGTTAGAACAGGTGCCGAAATAAGTCTCCTCTTAAGCTCTTGGAAACTCTTCTCGCATTCTTCGCTCCAAACGAATTTTGTATCCTTCCGAGTTAGCTGGGTTAATGGAGTAGCGATTCGAGAAAACCCTTCCACGAATCTCCGATAATAACCAGCTAAGCCAAGAAAGCTACGAACTTCAGTCACCGTCTTCGGTTGCTCCCAACTCTGTATTGCTTCAATCTTCGCCGGGTCAACAGATACTCCATGTTTTGACACCACATGCCCAAGAAATGCTACTTCCTCAAGCCAGAACTCGCATTTCTTTAACTTGGCATATAACTTGTTTTCACGAAGCCTTTGGAGTACCAGCTTCAAATGGTGCTCATGATCTTCACGGCTTTTGGAATATATGAGGATGTCATCAATAAAGACAACAACAAATTGGTCCAAATAATCCTTGAATACTCGGTTCATCATATCCATGAAAGTCGCAGGAGCATTAGTCAATCCGAAAGACATGACTAAAAATTCATAATGCCCATACCGAGTTCTGAAGGCAGTCTTTGGAATATCCTCAGTTCTAATTTTCAGCTGATGATATCTAGAACGAAGATCAATTTTTGAAAAGAATTGTGCTCCTTGCAACTGGTCAAACAAGTCATCAATACGAGGTAAAGGATACCTATTCTTGATAGTGACATGGTTCAATTCCCGATAGTCAATACAAAGTCGCATACTCCCGTCTTTCTTCTTTATGAATAAAACAGGAGCACCCCAAGGAGATGTACTAGGACGAATGAAACCGATGTCCAACAATTCCTGTAGTTGGACCTTTAACTCCTGAAGTTTAATAGGAGCCATTCGATATGGTGTTTTAGAAATGGGCTTTGTACCAGATTCAAGATCAATAAAGAATTCAACTTCTCGTTCTGGGGATAGACCGGGAAGTTCTTCAGGAAATACGTCAGGAAAGTCAATAACAACAGGAATATTATTCAATTTTGACGTGTCTTTATTCAAATCCATAACATGGGCTAAGAAAGCTTGACATCCGTTTTTCAATAAACGAATAGCTTTATGATTAGATATGACAGTGATTGATTTTAATGGTTTAGTTGCCTGAATTCGAACAACAGGTTGATTAGGAATATGAAAACTAACAACCTTACGAAAACAATCAATTTTGGCATGATGAGTTGTTAACCAATCAATCCCTAAAATCACATCAAAAGCAAGTATCTTTAAAGAGATAAGGTCAACAGGTAAGGTGATGGTGCCAACTTGAATCAAACAAGATTTATAAACAGTGGATGTGATGAAAGTTTCTCCCAACGGAGTTTCCACAGATAGGTCAAAGTCTAATTTCTCCGGAGTCAAGTTTAAACGTTGAGCACAAGCAGGAGAGATAAATGAATGTGTAGCACCGGTATCAAGTAAGGTATAAACTTCGCAAGAATTTATAAATAGCTTACCCGTAATCACCTCGTTTGGGTTCCTCGCATTTTGACCAGTCACAACAAACGCTCTTCCAGGAACCGTTGACTTTGACTTTTCTGGGACAGTCTTTTGAGTCATCGTCCCTGCTGGAATTGGTTTCGCTACCGTACAATCTCGAGCGATATGTCCTTCCTTTCCACAATTATAGCATAACTTGAACTGTTGTGGGCAGTTTGGACTGATATGTCCCTCTTTTCCGCATTTTTGTCCGTCTTTTTCTTTCTCCACTGGTTATTGTTGTTTTGTTGACTGCTATCTCCAGTATGATCCTGATTGTGGTACCTCGGTTGACCGTACTCGTTATCTCGCTCCAACAATTGAGCCCTGTTAACAACATCTGAATAGAGAGAAAATTTATGAGAGATGAGATATTGTCGTATTCCGGGTTTCAAACCTCTCAGAAATATCCGCGTCATACGTTCCTCATTCTCCACCAAATGAGGTGCAAACCTGGATAACTCTGCAAACTTTGCCTCGTACTGAGACACCGTCATGTTATTTTGTTCTAATCTGATGAACTCCACTTCCTTCATATGACGAACACTTTCAGGAAAGTATTTGTCATTAAATAGTTTTTGAAACGTCTCCCAAGACATGCTGAGTGCGGCTGGATGGGTACGCTTCACAGACTCCCACCAGTAGTCTGCCTCGCCACGGAACATAAAGGTGGCGAACGGAACCTTCTGCTCCTCCGTGCATCCCAAGACATTGAATATCTTGGTAATTTGCTTGACCCACGTTTCCGCCATGATCGGATCTGGCTTTCCTTTAAATTCTGGGGGTCCCAACTCTTTGAACTGCTTGGCTGTGACAACTCGTGAATTGCTATCATTTCCTCCTGTATTTTGAACACGAGTCTCCCTCGTCTGATTTTGCATGAACTGCAAAAAGCTTCTAAACATTGCGTCGTTCATCGTCTGATCAGTGGTGTTGTTCACAGGAGGAACATTGCCAGCCCTTTGCACGTTCTCCTCGTTGGTAAGTACAGGCATCTCCACGGTCTCATTAACTCCACTATTAACATTCTCGGTTGCCATTCTTAAATACTGCCATAAAACAAGGGTTAATTAAGCAAATCACATATCACATAATATCCCTAAATACTGACCAACTAACAAATAAGCTTAGGTAGGACACACTAACGAAGGAATTACTCGTCTCTCCCCTCCTAGTTCTATTCCCCGATCTCCGCCAGAGATCATATCCCTAAGCTCTGATACCAACTGTGACACCCCCAAAATAGGTATACATCACCCATTCTGAGTTGTCAATACACGGTTCAGAAACAACTACAACTTTATTATTACAACATGTAAACTATGAGTTTAAATACAGATATTGCCATCTAGACAATATCCACATACAAATAAATCCCCATCATAATTATTGTTACATTATTTTACAAAAATGGTGAGGACTACTAAACAACTCTCCCTAGAACCTTCATTCCATACCCCGACTCGTACTCGCTATATTCTCGCCTCCTGAGAAGAAAAATGGAACAAAAAGGAAAAAGGGTGAGCTCAACTAGCCCAGTAAAGAATATTATGACTAAGATAATATACAACAAATTATCGTTAGTCTTCAACAGGGAAAAATCTGATAGAATACAATAGACAACAAATGTTAAATCAATATTCGCAGCGAAAAATATTAATTCATAGAAGAGTTACGTAGAGAATGAAATCTACTAATGTCTATGAATTTAATAGTCCATCAACAGTATTTTTATCCCTGTAACATCAATCAATGCACCTCTTGAATCATATATTCATCCTTGCACTACAGGCCAAGGATATTCATCAGTTGGTCATGTTCATCTAAACAACTGTTCATCTTTGCACTACGGGCCAAAGATATTCATCAGAAATCATTCATCTTTGCACTACAGGCCAAAGATATTCAATAATATCATCATTTAAGACTGAGGATGATGGAAAATATTTTTAAAGAAACGAATCCAGTGAAACAAAATGACAAGGATTAATGATTAAGGATTCGTACTTTGTTTTATCCACGTCCTAAAATACCTCAAAAATAATCATAGTGGTGTAAAATTCAAGAATGATCAAAACATGGATACAATCAAAGCTAGTATCCGGAATAGATATTTTAGACAAAAAGAAGAAATTTCATTTTTCGGTGAATAGTGCCGTATTCGTGAGTAGTATCGTATACGTGAATAATAACTCCGACACCAAAAGATAGTAATTTCACAAAAAAAACATCTCCACGCTTCGTGAATAGTAACTCGTGAATAGTAACTCATGAATAGTAACCCGTGAATAGTAACTCATGAATAGTAATCCCGACATGAAAAAGTTCCAAATTTGATAAAAAAATTCAGATCGATACTTCGGCATAATGATATTAGAAGAAATAATATCATTTTAAAAAAATAATATCCCTTACCTCGGAAGATCAGTACTTCTAGTTGAAACACCGGATATAGGCTATGACTTGAACTTACTCCGTATAGCAATACTCAAAGTATACTCAAAATACTCACAAGAATACGCTCGATAATATAGGGAGAGAAAACTTCAGTTTCTGGTGTGATTTTCAATTCTAACCCAAGCATCTATTTATAGGAAATTGCTTAGAACACCAAAGCAGAAAATTTAATTCAATATTATTATTATTATTTCTAAATTTTCCTACGCATACCAACTGAATTCAGCCATCAACCACACATGCAAACCTTCTAGAAAAGTAATAAAAACGTTTTTCTAATTTAAATTATTTTAAACTTCCAAAAATCAATTATTTTGGAGCTTCAGAACTTCAATAATTCACAATAAATAGCCCTTTTGCCAGGAAATTCGAATCTCGCGACTTTTTATAGGAAATTCAATTCTCTACAACTTTGTAGAAGGAAGTTTTTCCAAATTCCAAATAGAAATTGACCAAAATCCACAAACGAACGATTTTACATGCTATAATCAAATTTCGGTCAATAATTGTGTCCACCAACACACAAAATATGTGTTAAACATTTAATGCCACAAAAATACTCTTCCTCCTCATATACTCACATACTCCACATTCATTATAAAATATCACCGTTAATATATTATTAAAATAATATATTTAAATGAATTATTTTATCAGAAAAAGATAAAATTTCAATTTTCAACAATTGTCACATTAAAAATTTTCTCCATCTATATCCACATAAAATCAATATTTTCCTTATCATATGAATCAATAATTTAATTATTCACAAATAATATTACGAATCACAATACTGACAACCAGGCCGTTCCTAGGAAAGAGGGGGCTTTCCAATAAGAATTTCTTCTTACTGGCGCGCAATTAGGTGACCAAACCTCTCCTTAGACAGAACTTTCTAGACATTGCCAATAATGTTATCTAATAATATTATTCAGATAATATGAATTATTGATTCGATAATGACAAATACTGTGTAATGACAATTATTGAAACAACAACAATATAAAATATCAACGCAGCAATTATTGAATCAATAAAATAAAATAATGAACAGTAATTACTGTAACCATTATTGAGTAGTGTCTTCTTACGTAAGAGTCAATAATTAGTGCAATACCGTGTGCTACTGTGCAACAACGCGTATTACTGTGTTTTAACCATCGGGTATTCCAACAGTGTAAACGGTAACAACTATGCCGTTATTTTTAAACAACTTATATTTGTCGTTTTCTTCCTCCAATCGCTTTCCGTTATAGGGCCCACACATGGCTGCGCCATCGTACGAATATTCCCCGACAGTACGAATATTCCACGACCAAACAAATATTCCCCAACAACAATGAATATTTTATATTATTTTGAAATATTTGCGTATTTTACCCATAACTATCCACATTAATCACATCAACCCTTACTATTTCAAAATAATAATTAGAGGAAATTAAATTTCATTTATTAATTATTTGGGGTCTTACATTACATAACAACCTTACGAAAAGCATGATGGGTAGTTAACCAATCGATTCCTAAAATCACATCAAAGGCAAGTATTTTAAAAGAGTTAAGATCGACATGTAACGTGAAAGTGTTGATTTGAATCAAACAAGATTTATAAATAGTGGAAGTAACGAAGGTTTCTCCCAACTGAGTTTCAACAGATAAATTTAAGTCTAACTTCTCCGGAGTTAAATTCAAACATTGAACACAACTAGATGAAATGAAAGAGTGGGTAGAACCGGTATCTAACACGGTATAGACTTCACAAGAGTTTATGATTAACTTACCCGTGATAATTTTATTCAGGTTTCTCGTCACGAAAAAATGCTCTTTCTTAAACTACCGGCTTTGGCTTATCTGGGACATCCTTTGGCATCACCATCCCAGCTAGACTTGACTTCACCATACGACAAAATCGAGCTAGGTGACTTTCTCTTTCGCAATTAAAATACGCTTTGGATTGCTGCGTACAGTTTGGACTGATGTGTCCCTCCTGTCCGCATTTGAAACATACGACCGATGGTCGTTCTTCTTCCTTTAAAACGGGTGCTGGTGCTGGTGCTGTTGTCTTTCCATCATTATTGAACCTTCTCTTCTTGAAATTTCCACTTCTATTATCTTGGCTATGATTACCACCGAAGTGGTTACCATTCATGGCATGATAATTTCTCCCACGATGGTTATCATTGTTCCGATGACCGTTGCCACCAGTACGATTATTATCGTGTTGTTGGTCGTTGCCTTTTGATTGTGCTGACTCATTATCTCGCTTCAATAATTGAGCTCTATTCACAACATCTGAATATAAACAAAGTTTGTGAGAAATGAGGTATTGACGTATATTGGGTTTCAAACCTCTTAGAAACATTCGCGTCATTCGCTCCTCATTATCGACCAAATGAGATGCAAACCGGGATAATTCCGCAAACTTAGTCTCGTACTGCGACACGGTCATATTGTTTTGCTCCAGCTTGATAAATTCCACCTCCTTCATGTAACGAATACTTTCAGGAAAGTACTTGTCGTTGAACAATTCTTGAAATTTCTCCCAAGACATCTTGAGTGCGTCAGGCTAGGTACGTTTTACAGATTCCCACCAATGATCTGCTTCTTCACGCAACATAAAAGTGGCGAATGGAACTTTTTGCTCCTCTGAGCATTCCAATACATCAAATATCTTGGTGATCTGCTTAATCCACATCTCTGCCTTAAGTGGGTCTGACTTTCCCACAGTTATATATGCTAGTTGATTTAGACAACTTTTAAATATTGTTTTGTGCAATGTGATGAATTCAATGCAATTATATTACACCATGATCTGTTGAGGTTGATTTCATTGCCTCTGTGTCTCTGTCAGTGATATTTATTAGTTTAGCCATATTATCGATTACAATGCTAATTCCATTATTAGGTTTCATCCTCCAGATTGTATATAGAATATTAACATTTACTTCCCTTTTATGTGCTGGCAATTATTGTTTGTGTCACAGAGTTTAATACTTTTAGTAGACTCATATAGATAAAGAAAATTCAATTATTTTGTTTAGTAGTCTACTGGTTTTAGAGCATACTTGGACATTGGATGTTTTGTGGTCATATTCTCTTATCCTAGCATTGTAATCATCTGGTTGAACAAAATGCATAAACTGTTTACATCAATAAGTCACAAGCTCACAACCAACACAATCAAATTCATAAACTATGGCAAAGCTTTAGCTCACAGTCATGTACATTACACCATCACATGTATATTACACCATAAAGGCAAATCGGCCATAAAATGTTTACATCAAGAAGCTATAAACTGTTTACATATGGCAAAACTGTTTACATCAAACAACCATAAAAGGGTTTAGCATCAGAAAAGGATTAGCTTTCAGCTCAGTTTTGGCTTTCAGCTCCATGTAGGTGTCAATTTCAAGCATCTTCAACATCAGAAAAGGATTAGTTTTTATTACTTCAGTTGGTGTACTACAACAAACCAAACAAGTAAATTGTCACTATAAAGGAAAGATGAGATTTTAGACAGTAACCATATTCATATTAGCCTCATCCCCATCAGTTTCTGCATAACAATGTGGGAAACATGCTGGAATGGCTTTGTGCTCAAAGAAGCACACAAAACTTATTTTTTATGAGCTCCCTAGTTCATAGTAAACAGATTTTAAAATGAACAAGCTTCGTCAGCAATGTCAAATCTATGGCAATGGATGTATAACTATTTCTACTCATCATCAATCAGGTGATACAGAACATGAAAAAAATTTAGGAACGTATTGAAAAAATAAGAATACGTCACGTGTGTGGGTCTACATATACATATATACCTATGTACATAATATAAGTATTTGATATACAAATCAGAAGCAATACCTGCACGCCTTTGACTTGCATCTGTTGTATGAGTTCAGTAAAAACACCTGGAATACAACCCAATAATAGCAATAAGTACCAACTTTTAAGGCAATTAACATAGGATGCATGCATATAAATAGATTACAAATACAGTCGATAAATGGGTAGAAATATAAAGCAAGTATAAGAACTAAATGGAAGTAAGAAACAAGTTTAGTATGATATACTCCTCTATGAAACACTAAGAAACATTTTGTCCACCCCAAGTTCCTTTTGGCTGCCTCACTGGATGTCAATACAGATAAAGAGTTTATTTTCAGGGAGAATAATGAAAAGCCAAATTTTTTGCTTCTACAAGTTATACGATGAAATTCATGTAATAAAAAAACTAGTTTACTCGTTACCGTCACTGCAATGGGGAATCAGTTAGGCAAAGTATGTTAAAAGATCTGTGTCTAGCTAGAAGTTAACTTCTCAAGTTTTTCATTCACAAAATTGGCAAGGGGTTATCTTGTCTGACTGGATGTCAACACAAATTGGCAAGGGATTATGTCAACACAAAAATTAAGAGATACTTACCAATTTCCACTCATCGTCAATCACAGGAACAAAAAATAACAAAAAAATAAGAAAGAAAACAGAACAAAAAAATAAGAAACCATCCCTTTTAGAAGTTTAGAAACAGAGATGTAACAAAACCCCTTCCTAAACTCCAAACAAAGATGAAATATATAATTTTCAAATCGGAAAAGGAAAAGAAGTCATCCAAATCGAAGCCCTTACCGAATCGAAGTGTGGAACCAACAAAATCGGAGGGATTGAGGGGGATCGAACTGCTTGCTTCCGATTCTAGGGCACGGCGAGCTTTGTAGGGCTTCGATTATAGGGCTTTTCCTTTCTGAAGCTCGGAATTATCGAAGGAACTCTGGACGACTCTAAGTCGTGAAATAGAAACCAATCAACTGAGTTTCTCTCTTGCAGCAATCGCATTTCTCGCGTTTCTGGAGGGAAGAGCTTCGCTTTCTCTCTCTTCGATGTTGCAACAATGGATTTCAAGGGAATTGATTTGGGCAGCGAGGAGTTTTCTAGCGAGAGCTCAGTTTCTTTGGTAGGATCATCGGTCGTTTTCAATATATATATACTAGCTATAACCCGTGCCTGAAGGCACGGTGTAACGAAAAATTAAATTAAAATTTGAAAAATATTACATTATCTAAAGATACATATCACCACAACAATTAATACATACTCAATCATCAATACATATCCAACCACCAAAACATCGAGCTAGTTAACATCAAGAAATTTCGGCAAAATTTCTTTTAAAAATAAATATCCAGAAAATTCTAAACCTGTCTACAAAACTTACAATCATCATTACATATCCAAACCACAAAAAAAATTATCATTTCATACCCAAAATCATCATAACCATGTATAATTAGTTAACTTTACAAAATACGGAACACACAATTATCAACACATATCTAACCACCAAAACATCAAGCTAGTCGCTATTAATTTCAAAAAATTTGACAGAATTTCCTTTAAAAATAGATATCCAGACAAATATAAACATGTCTATAAATCTTACAATCATCGACACATATCCAAACCACAAAAAAAATCATCATTCCATACCCAAAATAATCATAAGCATGCACAATTAGTTAAATTTATAAAATACGGAACACAAAAAAATACATATATGAAGAAATTAATACATACTCAATCATCAACACATCCAACCACCAAAATATCAAGCTAGTCGCTACTAATTTCAAGAAATTTCGGCAGAGTTTCCTTTAAAAATAGATATCCAAAAAAATCTAAACATGTTTACAAAACTACAATCATCCATACATATCCAAACCACCATAAAAACCATCATTCCATACCCAAAATCATCATAACCATGTATAATTAGCTAACTTTATAAAAGACGAAACACAATGAATACATACATGCAGAAAATAGAGAAACAACATGTTGAGTATAAGACCATTTAGTTTACAGCTTACACCATGTATCATTCAATATATACCTGAAAATATTTGAAATTTAAAAATTATCGAAATATGTGAGTCAAAATTAAACAATTGTAAATCTGAAACATAATGAGAACACATATTTGTATGTAGGGGGAATGAGAGAGAGAGCTCTGTGTGTGTGGTAGAATAGATAGAGGGTTTGAAATTTGAATAAACTGGAATGAGAGAGAGAGCAGCTGACGTAAACTTGATGTGACATTTGTCTATTTTCTCTCTCCGCTCTGTTTTATATTATAGATACTAGCTGGGTCCCGTGCCTCCGGCACTGTATGGATAGTGAAATTTATCTCAAATTTAGAACGGCCCAGATGATTTATTAAGTGAGCGGAAAATTCAAAATCATTATTAAATAGATTAGATAGATAGATGTATTTTATTATATAGATGTATGGACGGTGGGATTTATCTCAAACTTTGAACGGCCCAGATGATTTATTGAGTGAGCGGGAAATTCAAAATTATTTGTATTTTATTAGATAGATATATATGTAATTATGTCTTTAACCAATTCAAATAACGAAGTTAAAACAGAAATCATTTATTCACTTTAACTCAAAAAATCAAAAATTTAAATATAATTTTATTGTTTACAGATGGTTAAGTGGAAAACCGTCAAAATTTCAAGTGGTCATCTGACCTTAACTCAAAATTATTGGATCGAGATGTCTAAAAAGAGAGAGCAATTATAGGAAACTTGAAAATCAATACGTACTGAATTAGAAATAATAATTTTTCATTTTTTATTTCCTTTTTTTAAAAAATAAAATAAAATACACAAAAGATTCAAAATAATATGTATGAAATGATGGAGTTGCCTTGTTTATGTTGGATGGGGGCATTGGCCACGATGTGGACAGTGAAAAGCTTTTCAAACAAATTGATATGCATGTTCAAAATATTTCAAATTAAAGTTCCTTCTTATCATATGATTCCAAATTAGTATATACAAAATGGAAATTGATATTTTTAAGTAAATTTTTAATATTTTCATATGAAAAATATCGGTATAAATATATAGAGACAATAAAAAGATCTATACCGACGATTTTTATGAAAATATTAAAAATTTTTGTGAAAATATTAATTTTCTTTACAAATAAATATTAAAAAAAATCAAATGAATTTTATTAAACTCTAAAGCATGACCTTCAACAACTATTTTAAAATGTTAGATGAACTAAATCCACCTTTTATTCCGATCATAACACTCATTTGTTACTTTAATATTTACGAACCAAATTAATATATGTTACTGTTATAAAATTATAATGTATGTCTAGATTCATAGAATATCTAGATTCATTCTTATCTTTAATTGTAACTCTCATATTCATTGAGTTATAAAACTCATGACCTTTGAGTTTTATAACCTCCTAGTATTGATGTTATTATATCTATAAATAATAACATTTATAAAGTGAATGATTGATATATACAAAATACCAAATACAAATAGAATGCTTTTTTTTCTCTAATCTTCTTTATTCTTGATTTTAGTAATATATATATATATATATATATATATATATATATATATATATATACATGTTATATTTGGATAGTTATAATAAATTAAATTTCTAATAATTTCTGATATATTTTTGTATGAAGTTACAATGACAAATATACTTAGTAGTGTTGGTTAGTTATTTAGTTTTAGTGGACAAATTTAGTTTTGTGTTTTACTACATTTCTATAAATTGTTTCATTACAATTAAATATGAACATATATATGGGAAATATGTGTAGTTGTTTAATATTCAAATCTTATAAATTTGAATTTGTTGCCCTTGATTTATATCGAGCAAGAATTGTTTGTAATGGAATCTTGATGTTGAGATTCATATAAAGGCAAAGAACCTTGGAGATACAATTAAAAGTTGGCAATCATGCATCCCTGCAGGATCATGCAAAATTAATTATTTTTATTCGCTATCATCTCCATGAAAAATTAAAATATGAATTAATTACAGTAAAAGACTCACTTGTCTTATGAAATGATTTTAAAGGAAAGATATGAGAATCAAAAATTTGTAATTCTCCCAAAAACTCATTATAATTGGTTGCACCTGAAGTTGCAAGATTTTAAAAGTGTTGAGTGAGAACAATTCTACATTTTTTAAAATAATCTCACTATTAAAATTATGTGAAAAAAAACATTGATGAAGGCATGTTAGATAAAATATTTATTATATTTTATGCCTCGAATATGCTGCTGCAGTAGCAATATCGAGAGCATAAGTTTATAAAATATTTCTTGAAGCGATAAAGGAAACTATGTTCCCAGAAGTGATATTATGTCTTCTAATGGTTGTACAAAATAATGAGTTTTTGCTGAAAAGCAACAATCTCGCTCGATCGATTCTATTACATTCCCTGAAGTGAATGGAATCTCATTTGATAATTATAGAGGAAATTATGGTTGTGGTTGCAGGTAGTGGGCATGAAAAGAACAATCAATATGGAAAATGGAATGTACCTGTCGTACTCCTAAATATTTGGTAGATTTGTACCAAGACTTCATAAAAGAAAAGGAAATAGAATGATCCTGAAGATCCCATGAATTATTTTGACTTTTCATATGGAGTGGATATAACTAATTTTGATATCTATGGTTTCCTTGACGATATGTTGATAGAAATGTCCATACCAATTAATTATTTTTACTTCATTATAATAAGTAATTTTATTATATGTTTTATTTATGTTTCAAGTAAAATTTATGTTTTGCATATATAAAGTTGTATGGGCTAGAAGCTCATCAAACTTAATTAAAGGCTCTAGAAGAATGATTATTCATCAAATTTAATTAAAGTCTCTAGAAGAACGATTATAATATTTTCAAAGGGCACAAAACTTTGTATTAATGATTATTTATATTCTTCTGAGGCAAGCAGAAATTTGCTCAGCTTTAAGGATATACGTTATAATAGTTATTATATTGAAATCAATAACGAAGGCAGTGAAAAATTTATTTATATTACTTCAATAGTATCGGGCCAGAAGCTCATATTAGAAAATTTGTATATTTTCTCTTCTGGGTTATATTATACTAAAATGAGAACAGTAGAAACAAATGTTGTAATACACCAGAAGTGTGCAATACACCAGAAGTGTTTGGATCCAAATGTTTTTATGATTTGGCATGATCATCTAGGATCAATAATGATGCATTGAATTATTGAAAACTCCCATGAACATCCTTTAAAGAACCAGAAGATTCCTTTACCTGTTGATTATATCAAAGTAAATTAATTACTAAATTATCACATTTAATTATTGTTATTTGGTTTTCATCTTCTAAGAAAGAATTCAGAGTGATATTTTTAAGGTATATTTTGAGGATCGTTATTTTAATAGTCTTCCCGCCATTAGAGGGAGAAAAGTCGTTGCCTGAAGCATGACGTGAGATCATTGCCTGAAGCACGACGGGAGATTAATTGGAATGTTTCAACGTTATTTAATCTTAATCCTTATACAAATCAATATAAACTAGAAGTTCAAAGGATAATTCATTTGCAATGAATTACAAATTAATTACCAGAATTATTCATCGATAATAAGAAAATAATGATATCTCACATTCTAGCTGCTAATACTCTAGCAGAGATTGATGTCCCTGTAGGACAATCAATTAATACAGCAGCAAATTGAATCAAATTGAATCAAAGTCACACCTGAAACATAGAATTTCCCAGAAGAAGAAAGTACAAGAAAAATAAGTTGCAGCCTATAAAGAGGCTATACCCATGAAACAAGCTACAAAATTTATCAATCTATCCAAAACTTATGAACAAAAATCTCCTGTAAATAAACTTTTGAAGAGTTATTCCCTGAAGAGGATGAGTTATCCCCTGAAGAGGATCAAGTACCTGAAAATAACGAGATCTCGATACATTATGTATATACAGGAGACGTATATATTGGATAAAAATAAAATTATTGTCGACAACATATTTTCATATAAAGTTGCTATGGTTATTACTAGAAGTAATGATCATATATATGAACCACAAAATTGTTGATGAATGTAGAAATATTTGGCCAATGTGGAAAGAGGCGATTCAAGCAGAATTAAATTCACTAAGTAAATGTGAAATTTTTGGACATGTAGTCTGAACACATAAAGGTGTAATGCCTGTTGGATACAAATGGGTATTTGTACATAAACAAAATGAGAAAAATAAAATTATAAGGTACAAAGCGCAACTTGTAGCACAAGGTTTCTTCGCAGAGACATGGTATTAATTATGAAAAAATATATGCTCCTGTAATGGACAGAATTACATTCAGATTTTTAATTATGTTGGAAGAAAGAGAAATTAATGGATGTTGTTACATCATATCTGTATGGATCATTATATAATTATATCTACATGAAAATCCCTGAAGGATATAAAATGTCTGAAACATATAATTCTACATCTCGAAATATGTATTCTATTAAGCTACAAAGATCTTTATATAGGTTAAAGCAATCCATATGCATATTGTGGTATAATTTCCTAAGTGGATATCTTTTGAAAAAAAGATTTGAGAATAATCCAATTTGTGCATGCATTTTTATCTAAAGATCATAATCTGGATTTGTTATTATTATTGTATTTATTGATGAAAGATCTTGCTCCAGAAGAGTCGACAAAAATAACTAATTTAAGATGAAAGATATTGGTAAGCCAAATTTTTGTCTTGGCCTATAAATTGAACTATGAAATTCTTGTTCATCAATCAAAAGGTCCTGAAGTAACTTTACATGGATAATGTTAATCCTTTGAGTACTCCAATGATGGGTTGGTCACTTGATGTCAAGAAATATCCGTTTTGACCACAAGAAAATGATTAATAAACTTTTGGTCTTGAAGTACCACATCTTTGTGAAATTGGTATTTTGGTCCTGAAGTACTATATCTTAATGTAATTGGTACTTTGATGTATCTTATAAATTTGACAAGACCTGATATAACATTTGCAGTTAACTTACTAGTAATGTATATAGTTATGTACCAACTCGAAGATATTGTAATGAAATTAAACATATTTTACGTTATCTTCGTGAGACTATTGATTTGGGATTATTTAATCCAAATGGTGATAGATCCAAGCATATTGCACCAAATTTATTTTATACACGTGAGCCCCAGAAGAACGGCAATATTGATCATGTGATAATTTGGTTGATATATTATTACCTGAACAATGGAAATTCTATGTACTTATGAAGGGGAGTAAAAAGAATATGTGCTGATTGTACTCTTTTTTCTTCGCTAAGGTATTTTTTTCACTGGGTTTTTCTTTGCAAGGTTTTAATGAGGCAATCCCAAGGCACTAGAAGTTATACAAAAATATTGTACTCTTTTTCTTTGCCAAATTTTTTCCCACTTAATTTTTATTTAGTAAGGTTTTTAACGAAGCATATTCTTAGAAAATTGCTACAAAAGAACTCCATCCCTTCTATATGAAGACAATGCTGCATGTATAGCTCAATTAAAAGAATGATACATCAAAGGAGATAGAACAAAGCATATCTCACCGAAATTCTTTTTCACACATGACCTTTAAAAGTGTAGTAACATTGATGTTCAGCAAATTCGCTCAAAAGATAATCTAGCAGATTTGTTCACCAAAGCATTACTAACTGCAACGTTTGAAGGATTGCGTCATAATATTGGAATGCAACAGCTGAAAGACTTAAGGATATATTCATGAGGGGGAGCTAATACGCGCTACACTCTTTTTCCCTTAACCAATGTTTTTTTTTCATTGGATTTTTCCTGGTAAGGTTTTTAATGAGACAACTTTCAATGCGTATGGCTATACAATAGACATCCAAGGGGAGTGTTATAAAATTATAATGGATGTCTATATTCATAGAATGTCTAAATTCATTTTTATCTTTAATTGTAACTCTCATATTCATTGAGTTATAAAACTCATGACTTTTGAGTTTTATAACCTCCTAGTATTGATATTATTATATCTATAAATAATAACATTTGTAAAGTGAATGATTGATATATACAAAATACCAAATACAAATAAAATGCTTTTTTTTTTCTAATATTCTTTGTTCTTGATTTTAGTAATATTTTATAACAGTTACCATTTTATGTTTCAAATTTTTTATTTCGTAAATAAATACGAATGATAATTTTTATAATTATAATAATCTCATGTATTATTGATGTTTTTCGAAATTCGCTGAAAAAGCTCCGTCTCTGTACAAAATAATCATATTCAATAAAAAGCCTCATTATTAAAATTTAAAGATTTTTTATACTTATATTTACATATACTAAGTGTTTAATTTAGTACTTGTAACATAACAATGAAACTAAAATATTAAATTATGTGAGGTTGTGTTATTTAATTTTCTTGATTAAAGGAAATTGTGTTATTTTATATTTTATCATAAATAAAAAGTAGACCACAGCACTTACATACATATTAAATTCCAAAGTTAAACCTCATACATGGTTGGTATTCACATAGGAGTATTTATGATCAATTAAAAATTTTGAAAAAATAAGTTGAATTTTGTTCATTATATTGTCATAACAAGTTGAACCAAATACTCTATTTATATTTTTTGGTAACAAAAATCTTCTGAGCAAAAAAAAAATAAAATATTCTCCAACTTACTTAAAAGATCATTAAAATTTATTTTTATAAATTAAATAAGATAAAAAAGAGGTGAATAACATTGTATATAACTGTGTGAGTTATAATATTATGTATAAAATGATATTTTATAATTTTTTTAAAATAAATTAATGATTTTTAAAAAAAATATTAAATAGTCCCCATTAATATAGTTCCAAATTTGGGATTTTTGGAAAGAAATATAGCCAAAAGAGAAAGTTATTAGCATGAAATTAATTTTGGTCAATCTATCTAATAAAATACAAATGATTTTGAATTTCCCGCCATTCAATAAATCATCTGGGCCATCCATCTATCTAATAAAATACAATCTATCTAATTCTATCTATCTATATCTATATTCTATATATCTAATTATATCTAAAAAAATACAAATGATTTTAAATTTTTCGCTCACTCAATAAATCATCTAGGACGTCCAAAGTTTGGGATAAATTCCACCATCTATCTATCTAATAAAATACAAATGATTTTGAATTTCTCGCTCACTCAATAAATCATATGAGTCGTCCAAAATTTAAAATAAATCACAACGTCCATAGTGTTAGAGGCACGAGACTGTTAGTAATTAATCAATATAATATCAACACATAGGTCGAGATGTGATATCTGATTCTGCATTATCAGTAGCGTATTAGTCTCTAATTCACTCACCGGTCAAACTGTAGTCAGAGAAAGGAATTTAATTAATGAATTTACTTGTAATTAAGGGATTTTAATAAGTCTAGTGCAGTAGAGGGACCCACCATAACCATGTGACCAATTCTTCTTACCCAAGTAAAACCATCAACAGTTCAACACCTCTGTATTCCCACTACAACGTTCGACTTTCTCTATTACCTCTGTGCCACGTAGGCCTCTACTTCACCTTTTTAATGGGCACTTCACTAATCGTGCTTTTTGTTTTCGGGGCTTTATCTTTTTCTTGCTTTTATTTTTTTAATTCACCTTTTTTTGGTATATTTCACAATTTTTTAATAAAATATATAAATATTAAAAATAAAAAATTTCAATATATACTCTTTAAAATAACAACTATTAGTTAAATACTGATATTATGATAATAAAATTGATAATAAGTTTAAACATTTTTTTATAATTTAAACAATTATCAATAAATCAACAATCTTTTTATTAAAGTTTTTTTGTAAATAAAAACTTTTTATGTGAGAGTAAAATAAATAATATTTTATTATATAACTAACACAAAAAGTATATTTAATAAAAGGATTCTTTTTCATATGAAGGTAAATTTTTTTTATGAAATTATTGTTTTTATTTAAAAAAATATTAATTTCTTTAATATAATAATAACATATTATTTAATACAAAATTGAAGATACATAATATTACGCATTAGAATAGAAAAAAATACAAGTAGTACTTAAAAGAAATAAAATATTAACAGTTAGCGTAGTGGTTTAAATGTCGTTCCGGGACGAGTCGTAGATTCTGATGTCCTGTATTACCATCAATAATTTGTCAAAATCAAAAATAGCTCATGTCACGGGCGTAAACCCATATAAAAAGACTGATTCGAATTCGTGGAGATTAATTCGACTGGTCGGAAAACTTAGGATTATCAATTTTTTTTTTTAAAAAAATTGCTAACCCCAAATCCAAATGTATGGCCTACTTCACTACGTCCCTACTCTAGTCCCAACAAAATAATAACACAACGTCGTATCCATTGAAAACGATGTCGTCTGTACTGACAATGATGTTAGTGACATCAGACTCAAGTTGTCGTTGTTTCATAGGATTTGTTTCGTTCGAAATACTAATTTTAATTTGAAAACGGGAATATTCGAAACACTAAAAATCAAAATTTTCATTTTCATTTTTTTTATAATTTCCTTTTCTACATTATTATTATTATAGAGAGAAAAAGAAAAACCCACTTCTAGCAGCTCACCTTCTTGTGTACTCTTTTTTCTCTGCTAACAGCTAAGAACTTCACAGAAAAAGAATAGAGCTGTAACCCAAAAAGCCTTTTCTCCAGTCTAAATCTATAACTTTCTGTTTCTGTAATTTTCTTACTTTGTTCACAATTGACCTGCGATCTTCTTCTTACCCTTATTATCTCTCTAGATCTGTCTGGTTTCTGTTAAACCCTCTGCATTGCTGTAATTTCCCCTTTTTTGGGTTTTATTTGAGCCCCAATTCAACCATTGAGTGTCTGGAGTTTGATTATTATGTAAGTTTTTCTCTTGTTTTGAATAAAGAGTGTTGTTTTCATATATATATATATATATATTTTCTGTTTTCCCCCCCTTTTTACACAGTGAGTGTGAAAATTCGACTGTGGTGGTGTAGGTGATTGCAGCCTAAAGCCCTAAGGAGGATGTTTACTGAAGGCCTTGACAATAGCTGCCCTTCGTTGGGTTAAGGAGGTCAGTTTTTTTTTCTCCTTCATTAATTAAGAGTTTTGATTTTTGTCAATGTTTTTTCAGTTAAGTATGGCTTGATTTACTTGAATGTTTTTAGATTTTTGTTGTTGTTCTCGGAAAAGTACAGTGCCTTTGAATTTATCTAATGTAATGCTTGTTCAATGTGAATCGAAGTTAATGGGTAGTTGTGAATTTGCCCCTCTTATGGAATTTTGATATTTGAATATTAATTCAGGGTTCTGGCAATCAGAAGAAAGAAGTTCCTTTTTCAATGTCGAACCAAAGAATTCGGATAGATCCTATTTCTAATATTAGAAGTGGCAGTAGAGGCTTTGGATTGCCTCCGCCGTCGAAATTCCGAAGTGGGCATTTGCTAGGGGTGATTCCGGTTTCTAGAACGATTCCGGGAGAAGTTGATAGTGGATCCGTGTCGGAAAATGATATGTCCACGGATTCAGAGGAGGAGGTTTATGGGGGGAGATACTCCTTAGATTCGTCGCCGCAGGATGCTAGAGCTCCTAACAATGCTGCAGCTAGAAGTTACTATAATCCCGCACAAAGGCAAACTCAAACTCAATATGCAAGCGACAGTGTGTATTCAGATGATGTCAGTTCCTCGAGAGAAACCATTGGGAGAGGACGTGGGACTGTGGTGGACAGACTCGTGAGGGGCGCCAATAGGTACTCAGTTGGAACCACTGGCTTTACTGAGGATGAATCGTCGGATTCGGCTGCAAGCTCTGAGTTTTCATCTACCCAAGTGGGAAGGAGTACTGGAAGTTTGCCTGGTAAAAAGGCGTATGCTTCTGAGGGCTATGCTTCTAGTGTGCCTTCATGGGTGAATACAGAAGGTGCTTCCAAGAAGGTATGTTTTGATTAAATTTACTTTTGATTGTCTTTCAAATTTTGAGGAATATGTGATTCTATAGATATTTAATGTTTAAAATATAGCAATTGCACACTTTTTGGCTTGAACTTAGTTATGGTGGTTAGTGACGATGATCGAATTCATGTTTTATAGAAATAATATTTCCCCAACTTGATGATTTATCTTGTTCAAACTGCTTAAGGTAATATATCTTGTCATAATCTGTTTGTGTTTTCCACGATGAGTGAATGCAAATCTAAGTTACATGCAGCAACATATTAATTAGGCAAACCGCAAAAAGTCGATGCATCTGAAATCATGTTGGAGTCTTCCTCATCTTACTACTCTTTTTGCTCATATTAGTGCAAAGAGAACACTAATGCTAAATTGCTACATTTTTACTGCATTTAAAGCAACTTTTATGAGTGTAAGATATTGAATGTGAATGCTGGTGACTGAGAAATTTTTTAAGAGCATTTGTTTGCATTATACAGCAGGGATGGGGACAGGGTTATACTCGGTTATTGAATAATTTTTTTACTTTTAGATGTGGATTCTACATCAGGTGCTCAATTGATGATCTTACGTTTAAGGTTCTTCTCATGGCTAACAGATGAAACTTATAGGTGCTCTAGTATCAGGATGTGTATGTCCAAATATATCTGACTGGTCTTTGAAGAACAAAGTGTAGTGGTGGAAATCAGCTTGTCAATTGTATAATTAACAGCAACTTTTGTATTAATTCATGACCATAATATAGCATGTTCGTTCTGCTAAATCAAAAATTTCGCAGGACTTAAATGCTAGAAACTTGCAGAATCAAAAGCCCTCTGATGATGACAATCCCAGTGCACCTCCATTTTCTGGTGCTACTGGGGAAATCAAGCAACATGCAGAGCATATTCCTGCCTTCAGAGCACAATGTATGCCTTCGGAAGCAGATGCGCGTGGTTTTTTGAAGCCAAATAGTTTGGAAAGAAAGTCCCCCATTATCAATCCACAGAATAATATTCGACAGGAGATTCCTGACGTATCTGTGAGGTTTGTATGGATTTTATACTCCTTTTTTTTAGCAAAACATTATGTAAAGAAACTTACGGTTGGAGGAATATTGATATGCTTTTGGATACACACATGTTCTGTTAGGTCTAAGTTGAATAAATTATTCCCTTGTGCTTGTTTCTTAGGACTGCGGCTTGTGCAGAAAGTGGTGTGCCTTCGGGTTCTTTTCCTACTCGTCTTCCCTCATTCCACGCAAGGTATCTATTTTTACCACTTAGACTGAAATTGGTTGTATCATTTCACAAATGATATTTACTGATTATTTCTTTTTCACGCTGTATGATATTACATTACATATCTAAGTTTCATGCTGAACCTCAATGTTTGTCGATCAAATTCAGTGCGCTAGGACCATGGCATGCAGTAATTGCATATGATGCATGCGTTCGGCTCTGTCTTCATGCTTGGGCAAAGGGTTGCATGGAAGCGCCCATGTTTCTTGAAAATGAGTGTGCTATGTTGCGGAACACATTCGGGTAATTTTATTCTATTGTTATCATCCACAATGCCATCATGTCCAATTGAGCACTTTCGTTGCGTTTTCTATGTTTGTGTCAAGAATTTCTAGCAATAAATTGGACAAGTATTACGGGATTGGTATATGTAAGAGGGAGGGAGGGATCGGTTTTAATATCCAGCTATCAAATGGAGTTTAAGACCTAGTCAGTAGACACTACATTAGCCCTTCCACCTATACAATCTCTCCTTAAACCTAGATGCAAATTTTACAATCACTTTAGAAAACCCTTTGCCGAATGTTTAGAATCAAACAAGTGCAGAAGGACGGAGGGATTTCCTATCCAGTTATCCAATGGAATTCAAAATCCTCTCAGTAGGACTGAATTAATCCTTTCCCCATTTTAATTTTAACTTGGATTCTTGATCAAAGATTTGCAGTCTTTTGGAAAACCTCAAGACCAAATGTTCACAATCAAATGAGTAATATTCCATTTCTGCTGGGGAATATCTCAGCAAAATGGCTCGTCAAGTAAAGAATTATTTGGTGAAGAGAGAAGGAGGGAAGGAGGGATATCTCTCGGTAAGATAAATAGAACCACATTTGAGGAAGTCTAAATGCCATCTGAGTTTTTGAATCATGTGACCAACTGACCATGTTTCAGCTATGTTGTAGCTCTATTGTGTTTTCATATGTGGGTCTATTGAATATATACACTCAGATTCATTTTAAAGGTGTGCATATTATAGCCTTATAGGACTGTTGTCTTGAATTTTGGACTGTGAAAGCAACATCCATCGTACTGATATTTTTATACACACCCTTTCAATTTCTCGTGTTTGAACTCCAGATTGCAGCAAGTTCTATTGCAATCAGAGGAAGAGCTGCTGGTGAAGCGCTCTTCAGAACTTCCTGGAGAAGGATCTGCCCCGAAACCTAAGAAAATGGTTGGGAAGATGAAGGTTCAAGGTAGTTTTAACATCTATAGTGATACTCCAACTAATTATGTGCATGGTAATAGAACTGTCTTTATTGTTCATTGTGCAGTTCGTAAGGTGAAAATGTCCCTGGATCCGCCTACAGGCTGCAGTTTTTCATCCATACCAAAAATAAAACTGGAATCTGTCAGAAATCGCTTCTCCAATTTTCAATCAACACTGTCTTCTGGATGTCAAGCAGTTCGGAAAATTCATTTTGCACCTAGAGTATCTGGGAATAGTTCTTTTTCACGCCAGAGCTTGGCATATGTGCAGGCGAGCACAAAATATATAAAACAAGTCTCTGGACTACTAAAAACTGGTGTAACAACTTTAAGAAGCAGTTCATCTTCCTATGATGTTGTGCAAGGTATGTGCATTTTATGTCAAAACCATAGGGGTGGTACAAATTTTATCATCTTAGTTAAAAGCGAGAATTTATCCAAACTGTCTTTATTGAAAGTTCTTCTCTGTGCTCAATCTTTTCGTAACTCAAATTTTGAAAATCAAATTTACTATTCCTTACCATTTATAACTTATATGGTTGAGTCTCCATGTCATACTTGCTTGACCTATTAGTGTCATCTTGATGGAATCATGTTCTTTGATAATTAATGACGAGTGAGCATATGATAATGGGATCAAATGTCAAAACTGAGTCTACAGCTGTAAGTTGCATAATACAATTAACTAACTTGGAGATCTTTTGATGTAAACAGAAACATACTCTTGTTTGCTAAGACTTAAAAGTTCAGCTGAAGAGGATTCCATACGGATGCAACCTGGATCTGGTGAAACCCATGTATTGTATGTAGACACTCTGTGCTAAACATCTTTTTTTAATGTTTGGATTTGCCAATTAGGCACTGATGACTTTACAGCTTTCCAGATAGCCTAGGAGATGATCTAATTGTTGAAGTCCAAGACTCCAAGGGGAAGAATTATGGTCGTGTCCTTGCCCAAGTTGCTACGATTTCCGAAGATCCAGTGAAGTTCTTTCTCTGAATCCTTTTAATTTTTTATTCTTTTTGATAATTGTTTCAGTTGAACTTGAAGGCTAATATCAAAGATCTGTGCAGGGTGACAAACTACGCTGGTGGTCTATTTATCGAGAACCAGAGCATGAGCTTGTTGGAAAAGTTCAACTCTTTATAAACTATTCAACAACTTTAGATGAAAATAGTCATCTTAAGGTGAGCCCGTGCATGAAGTTGCAGAATTTTGAACCTGGAATTTTCTTATAATTGCATATTGTATGTTTTGATTAGATATGCCATGGACGAATTTGGATTTTTCTTTTTGTTTGTTAACTTATGACAATGATTTTACCTAGTAGAATGAAGCCACAGAAAGTAAGATACTGATACTCCAGTTTCCCTTATTGGATTATACGGAAATATGTCTAATATTTGTCCCTTAGATGGCAAAAGAAGTATGACTCTATGGAAGTTTTCTTTACCCAAGAAAAAGTTGAGAGAATGAAAAAGAGAAGGTGTTTCTGCAATTGCTTGTAACATTTACTAAAGCTTCATTTATGCATATATATTCATTAAATTATTTTACTCCCTCCCTCTGTCCCCTTTTTAACTGTCCTAATTACAAAATACATGGTTATTAAGAAACTCCCCTTCCCCCCTCTTCCCAAATACCCTTCATAGTATTCCTATTAATTATGTCTCTTTTAACCCACTCCCACTTTCTCATCCCTTTCCCTCTCTTAATATAGTGTTCAAGTCTCTCTCTCTCTCTCCCCTCCCACCTAATTAATTTCTCCTACATTCTCTCTCATGTTCTCCAATACTCTTGCTTATTCATGTGTAAAGATAGATATACAAGGGGTGGAGATAGGGGAGAGAATAAAGACTTTTGTTATGTTTCCAATGTGATGTCCACTTTCTCCTCCCTTCTCTCTCTTAATGGGGTCTCCAAGTCTCTCTATTCTCCCACCTAAGTAATTTCTTCTACTTTTCTTTCTTATGGTCTGCAATATTCTTGCTTATTCACATTTTAGATAGATATAGAGGGCTAGAGATAAAGGGGAGAAAATAAAGGCTTTTGTTATGTTTCCAATGTAATGTGAATTGTTGTTTTCTAATGAAAAGTGGAAAAAGTTAAAGAAGGGGGGTAATATTGGGAAAATGGGATAAAAAATATCAAATAGGAAATGAGACAATTAAAATGGGATAAAGCAAAATGGAAGTTAGGATAACTGGATAAATAAAACGGGGCAAAAACTTTGGGCAGAGACTTATTGGATATGCTCAAATATATGATGGGGATCCAAATTGCTGTACATATTTCAATTTATTGTCATTATTCTCTCTTTAGTGAAAGTGTAGAAAGTCAGAAACCATCCTCCTTTTCCCTTTTCTTTGATAGGTAATTTGTTCCTCCTTGTTAGATAGAATCAGTTTTATCATATAACTCTCGGAATAAAGTTGCGTCGATATCTTGTCTTTGGTGATTATGTCAAGATGGTTCTTTTCTGAAGCTGTTCGTATTTGTCTTTTATTGCTTTAACACTTGCACTTATGTTTTTAGAATTCGGAAAGTTATATTTTAACTGATCTTTTGTTTGGTTCCTAGTGCGGCTCTGTTGCTGAGACTGTAGCATACGACCTGGTACTTGAAGTTGCAATGAAAGATCAGCATTTTCAGCGAAGGAATTTGTTGCTGCATGGCCCATGGAAGTGGTTGCTCACTGAATTTGCATCATATTTTGGAGTTTCTGATGCATACACCAAACTAAGGTACTGGGATGTTGTTAGACTTGTTCGATTGGCTTTTCTTATTTGCCTGTTAATCAGCTTGAAATGGTTTCTAATACTTTTTATACCAGAATGGTTTCTGATACACACACATCTAAATGCTTATTTCCAGGTACCTTTCTTATGTCATGGATGTTGCTACACCAACGGCTGACTGTCTCACTCTAGTATATGATTTGTTATTGCCGGTTGTAATGAAGGGCAACTGTAAGAGCACTCTGAGTCATCAAGAGGTAATACCTAAATTTGCAGTTTTAAACAATTGTTATTGGTGGCGGTGGTGTTCATTTTAGTTTAATTACTGCAGTATAGTAATATAATTTTCATTTCTTTGCAGTTTTTTTAATGCTTTAATAGAATGCTTTAGATTAAAAATAAGGTGCCTGCTGGTTGAACCTTTTCTAATATCACACATGATTTGTGTCCTCATCAGAACCGAATCTTAGGAGAAATTGAGGACCAAATTGGACAGGTCTTTGCTCTTGTTTTTGAAAACTACAAGTCCTTAGACGAGTCAGCATCATCTGGTATAATGGATGTTTTTCAGTCTGCTACTGGGCGTGCAGGGCCTGCGTTGGAGCCAGCAGTCAGACTTTATACGCTTCTTCATGATATATTATCTCCTGAAGCACAGAACAAATTATACAGCTATTTCCAGGTTCAAGAAACTGACATTAGTATAATTATGCTTATTGTGAGACGCCACTTCTCCATAATTAATTAAGTTGTCGTATCTTTCCAGGCTGCTGCAAAAAAGAGATCAAGAAGGCACTTGACTGAGACGGATGAATATGTTAGTGGTAATAATGAAGGCATTCTGATGGATGTTGTTACTGTCACAACTGCTTATCAGAAAATGAAATCTCTTTGCCTGAACATAAGGAATGAGATTTTTACTGATATAGAGATCCACAATCAAGATATACTTCCCAGGTAAATTTTCTTCTTCTCACTTCATGAGAACGTTGAAGCTTATACAATAATTTAGATTGTCAATCAAGATATACTTCCCAGGTAAATTTTCTTCTTCTCACTTCATGAGAACGTTGAAGCTTATACAATAATTTAGATTGTCAATCAATGTGTTGGAACTTCACTATATTTCACAACATTTATTTGCTCGTTTTAGTCGAGTGCATATTTAGCTTTTTCTTCTGATGAGAGTTTAAACCATTTTTTCCAGTGAACTTAGTTTCAGCTATAACTAAAATATGATTAAATTTACTAGATTTGAACTTGTTGGCTAGAGTTTTTTGATCTTTACATGCATCCGTAAGATGATGACCTACATCGCTGAGAGTGGGTCAAATTGTTTTTCGTGTCCATCATGTAAATTAATGTTCATCATACTAATAAGGTGGGTTGGAAGTAAGATACTGCAAAATACTTAGAAAATGGGTTTCAGGAAGCAGGATAGTATTCTAAAGACTAAAAGAAAAATTGCACCCCAAACTTTATATCACTGTTGATTTTTGCACCCCAAACTGAAAAAGGTGTCTAAGTACTCCCCAAACTTAAATTTACTTAACAAAAGAAACGCTTTTTTCACTTAACCGGTCAAAAGTGACCGGCTAAGGCTGTAATGTTTATAACATAAGGGTAAACTCGGTACTTCTCCATTTCCAACCTCAGACTTTCTTCTTTACACCCAACAAACTCTTCAGCAGTTTCTCTCTCCTCTTCACCGCCGAAATCCACAAACCCGTACACTCTCTTCGAACACCTTGACACGATGGCCTTCTTTTCCGGTGATAGTTGAAAGATTTTGGGACCAGAATTCAGAACCGATGGATAATATCTCTCGGAATTCCATGGTTAAGGATCTCAAAGCAACCGATTTGGCCAATTGACTCCAGAATTGACTCACTTTTAGCTGAGTTTAAGGATTGGAAGGTGAGTATTGGAGGGTTTTGAATGGTTTTCTGGCGTGGAAAGCCCGGTTACAAGGAGGATTTAGTGCAGCCTCAAAGGTAACTGTTGCTACTAGTGATGCCATGACTAAAATTCCGCTCCTCATTTCTTTCACCAATTCTTCATATTTGGGATTATTATTTGTAGCCGGACTGCTTGAATGACTCAAACTTTGGTGAGGAGGAGGAGCAGTGAATGGTGAAAATATTTGAACTTGAGTTTGATGATGCACTCAAGCTGTTTGATGAAATTCTTGTTAGGAATGTTGTAACTTGGAATATATTAATATATGGGTTAGTTGGTTGTGGCAGAAGTTTTGCCCACCCAGGGTTTTGTTATTTTACGAAAAGTGTTAGAAATGTTTGTACCTGATTGCATTACTTATACGGGGTTGCTTCGTTTGTGCATTGAACAAAATGATGTTGAAAATGGTAGACAATTGCATTCTTTGATTGTTAAATTAGGATGGTGTAAAGATTGTTTTGTGGGTAGTGCTCTTATTGATTTATATGCCAAATTTGGATTAGTAAAAGATGTAAGGCAAATTTTTGATTCTGTTTTGGATAGAGATGTGGTTATGTGGAATGTGATGGTGTCTTGCTATGCTTTCAATGGTTTGGGAAGAGAGGCTTTAGGGGTGTTCAATTTGATGAGTTGGAATGGGGTTAAGGGTGATGATTTTACATTCACTAGTATGCTAAAATCCTCTGCTATTTCAGGATCTTGTGAATTGGGAAGGCAGATTCATGGCCTTGTTATTAGAAAAGGTTTTGATATGGACGTAGTGATGGCTAGTGCGCTTATTGATATGTATACAAAGAATGAAAATATAGGGGTATCATCGGCGAACACTAAAAAGGACAGTCTACGTTCAATGTATAGCAAAAGATGGATTCAAAGGAGATATTTGGAGGTTATTCAGCAAGTATGGGATTGTTGATAACATATTCATTCCGATGAAGAGAAATAAAGGTGGAATATGATTTGGCTTTGTTTGTCTTAAGAGTAAGAAAGCAGCAGTGGAAGCCATAAGGAATCTCAACGGTTACAAATACAAAGGAGAAATTATGTCTATGAACATTGCTAGATTCACAAATGATATCAATGGTAATAACAAGCGACAAATGTCAGGGATGTTTGAAAGGACAATCCGAAGCATGGATTCATCTGAAGCTTTAAATGATGAAAGGGTGGAAGAAAAGAATATCATAGCAGTAGAGAATAATGAAGTTTCTGAGAAGTGGAATTGGAGTATGTGGTTCATCTCAAGGAAAAGAAGAGAAGTGGAAGAGATGGAATGCATAGATTGGCTGAAAATATGTCCGGAAGGGAAACATTGTTTTCTAATAATGCTACTAAGCAATAAAGAAAAGGTCAGAATTGAGAAACAAATGACTAGTACTCCTTAGAATGGGCAATTACAGTAAAGAATACCAAGCTGGAGCATTATACTTGTCTCATTGAGTGGTCTTTTAGTTGAAGCATTCAAAATTTTGGTCTCAATACCACTAGAAATTGGTGCAGACACCCAAAATTTTGGTCTCAATACCCATCCCCTTCATCAACTAAAACTCTGTAAACTTCCCATTCCCTATCTCCGATCATGTGCCTCCCAACTCCCAACTTTCCCAGCTTGGCTTTTCTCTCTTTTTCTCTTCGTCTTCATACACATACCACTCTTTCTATTTTCTCTCTCCAAAATCACTCTCACTCTTCTTCACTCTTTAAATCAAAATCAAAATCCCTAAAAAAGTTGATATAAGATATGAAGATTTTAGATTTTAGTGATTATAGATTTTGCTTTACGCCATTGACGATGAAGTTTGCAGTTCATGGCAGTTTTCAGATTTGGAGAGAGAAAGGGGGAGTTGCTGATTTTTTTTGATAACTTACGGTATACTTCAGACATTGTTTGTTTGGTGTAGATGGAGAAGTACCAAGTTTACCCCTGTTATAAATATTACAGTCTTAGCTGGTCACTTTTGACTGATTAAGTGAAAAAAGTATGCCTTTTGTTAATTAAATTGAAGTTTGGGGTGTAATTAGACACTTGGTTTGGGGTGCAATTTGTCTTTTAGTCTATTCTAAATGACAGTGAAGAGTAATAATCAAATATAATGGATGCCATTAGTGACATCTTGGTGCTTTGTTTCATAGAGATTATTAGAATTCCCTTGCAAATGATGAATTCTGTTTTCTTTCATTTGAGAAGACATCATAGTTGTAAGCCACTAGGCTCACTACATTAGGGCATGTAATATTATCTTTAGTTTAAGTTTGTGGAATTTTGCATATGATAAATGAGACTGCTCCAAATTATATGGTAACCTGCTTGCTTAACTGTTTTTTATATTAATAGACCCTGAAAACTGTATTGAAAGTTTTTTTGTCTGTGGTAAGCACATGCCGTACTTTAATCAATGTTCATAACAGTTCATTAGTCTCTCTTCAAAGTATAGCTCTCATGTTGTTCTCATCATTAAGTTATGAAGTAATGTAGCTTATAAAAGTTTTGATTCGATTCTTTTCTGACATGCCTATCTGTCGGAATGGAATTTCAGCATTGAAGAAGTTTGAAAGAAAGTTATTAGTAAAATCAATACAACTATAATAGAAATTGAAAACTTGAATTTTACAAAGGAGATTGCAGAAAACCCAAAAAAAAAAATTAAGGATGAGAAACTCCAAAAAAATGATTCTTCTGAGTTTTAAGTTTTAACTCCTTTAATGCAATATTCAGTTAATATATTAAGAAAACATTAAAAATAGTATTTCAATAGTTTATGAGTGATATTTTGGTCCCTACCTAATACCAATTTTTCTATTATATCTTGTAGCATTTAGGTTGTGAAATTCTTTATTATTTTTTAGTTGCTAGTAAAATCTCCACGTAGCTGTATCAAGACCTAGAATTTAATCCTTGTTGGGTTTTTGATTGTGGAAGCCTGCTCCAAATTGGTAATCCAACGTTTCTTTCCAACCCAAAATAAATAAATAAATAGTTCATGAATTTTTTCCTTGTTGTTCCTTGAGTCTAATGTATATGTTTTGCACCAATAAAAGAAGTATCTAATGTATTTTGACTAACTGGAGCCACAGTACAACTTGGCTTTCAGATTTCAACATGTCAGTAAATGAGGAAGCTATTAATGAATCGTAACACGTTTATACTTTTTTCTAGGATACTACTATATCTCGTGTTAGAAGTTCAATATGATCTATACAGTTAATTGCTAAAATGGGATATGATCTATACAATTAATTGCTAAATTGTTGTGTGCAGTTTTATAGACCTGCCGAATCTGTCCTCAGCTATATACAGCGCAGAATTATGCAGTAGATTGCGCTCATTCCTCATTGCATGTCCCCCAACAGGCCCTTCACCTCCCGTAACTGAACTTGTTATTGCAACTGCAGATTTTCAAAGGGATCTTTCCTAGCTGGAATATAAAGTAATATATTTGTTGTGTTTCTTCTCGGATTTTGTTAAAATATTTGTTAGCATGTGTACTTAAATATCTGTTTTTTCTCAGTCCTGTCAAAGGTGGAGTTGATGCAAAAGAATTATTCCATTTGTACATCATCCTCTGGATTCAAGATAAGCGCCTTGCTCTGCTTGAGACGTGCAAATTAGACAAGGTACACATACTAAGCAGTGAAGTTATTATACTAGTGATTGTAGCATTATATATACTATTTGTAGGTCATGAGAATTTTTATGTTGTTCTGCATATTGCTGCTAATATACATAAGCTCTTTGGTATCTTCTTAATGAATTTTGGTTTACCAATTGTTAACATAATGGTAAAAAGCAGGGCCGGCCCTGAGTTTTTCAGGGCCTAAAACTAAAAAAAAAAATTTGGGCCCTTTGTGAATTGCTATTAAGATAGGTATAAAAAACACTATAAATTTTCTCTAAACAAAAGAATATAAATACGAAAGAATACCAAATATAATAACAGACTTTTTCAATATTTTCAAAGCATTATTCAAAACACTAAAAAATGGAGAAAAGGGGCCCTAAAAATTTTTGGGCCTAAAGCCCGGGCACCTTGGGCTTTAGCCCAGGGCCGGTACTGGGTAAAAGCCTTAAAAATTTTAACATCTGATAAGGTGATCCTCGTATATGTTTTGTTGCCTCAATGCTAAAAAAATATTCATTCGCAGGTGAAATGGTCCGGAGTCAGGACACAATACTCTACTACCCCATTTGTGGATGAGATGTATGACCGCCTGCAAGAAACACTGAATGATTATGAGGTCATCATCAGTCGCTGGCCAGAATATACTTTTGCTTTGGAGAATGTAAGTCATGAGGGGTTCTTCACGCAATCGTAATTTCGTAATGTAATTTTTTCTTTTTTTTATATCTCAATTGAATTTAGATATCTATTCAGATTTTCTTAATAACTTGAAAGCCAGCTTGTAAAATACTTAATAAAACTGTGGCTAGGGTCCAATGCAAGTGTTAATGGATTGAAGTTCCTTGTTCAAGTATTTTTACCTGTGTTTCATGGTAGATATCTTGCTGGTCGAGAGATCAGATTTGTGGCCTTTTGTGGTTAACGTAGGACTATTGAAAAGACAGCAAAAGCGGAAAAACAAAAGAATGAAGAGCATATGTGGTCTAATTTGTTATGGATGCCTGTATAGTATTTATTACTCCAAGGATAACATAGAATTATAACTTATGAGATATTTAACATTTTTGTCATCTATAACAAACAGGCCATTGCTGACATTGAGAAGGCAGTTGTGGAGGCCCTGGACAAACAGTATGCAGATGTTGTGTCTCCATTAAAAGAGAATATGACACCCAAGAAATTTGGCCTCAAATATGTGCAGAAGCTTGCCAAACGTTCAGTAGGTCCTTATGTGGTAGCTGATGAGGTAAATATACTTCTTTATCAAAATTTCAAACTCTTTACAGTGTATATTATATATTCCTTTGGCTGAAATTTGGTTAATCTTTCAGCTTGGCATTCTCTTAAACTCGATGAAGAGAATGCTTGATGTCCTACGCCCCAAGGTAGAGCATCAATTGAAGTCATGGGGTTCATGCATACCTGATGGAGGGAACACAGCTCCTGGTGAGCGTCTAAGCGAAGTAACAGTGATGCTTAGATCCAAGTTTAGGACTTATCTGCAAGCGGTTGTTGAAAAGCTTGCAGAAAACGTGAGTATCCTTCTCAAGCTCAACTCTTATCTTGAATTTGTTTTCAGCCAGTTTGCCTAAATCCTAGATATGTGATCACTTAATCATCTGGCTAAAAGTATGGTTCAGGAATATTTTTGAAGTGACCAAGGAAGTTATATTGTAATTATTTGATTTACAGGGAGAATACTAAATGTTGATCATGTAATCGAAGTATTAATATTATTAGGATATCTTTCTGAAAGAGTATTAATACTTATAAGTTCTAACCCCAAAGAACAGATTTTGATGCAGAACACATGTTCGAATCTTATCTGTTTAACTATGTACATAGAATATTAAACATTTATATGCCTCCCACATGTTGATGTATTGATGTGCTGGTTTGATAGGCATGATGGTACTTATTGTTACGTATAATAGCCTTGTTAAACACTTTAGGCAATCTCCAATAAATTCTCTTTACCTTGAAATTTCACAGTTTATGGATTTACCTGCTTCTTAGGTTTCAATTCAAGAGCACAATATACCATCCATGTAAAGCATGAATTTTGGGTGCTTTGCAGAAATAAAATAGTTTCCCTTGTTTTTTCATATTATTTTATTTCCGTTCCTCATTCTTTTTTGGTAATAGGAGCTATCAAGTTTCTGACTGCGGTTTTGATGTGTAATGTTTTATTTGTTCTTATCCAGACAAGGTTACAGAGTGGTACAAAACTGAAAAAGATTCTTCAGGATTCAAAGGAAAGTGTGGGTGAGTCGGATATCAGAAGCAGAATGCAACCCTTGATAGAGCAGCTTACAAATACCATAAATCACCTCCATACCATCTTTGAAACTCATGTATTTGTTGCTAGCTGTCGAGGCTACTGGGATCGGATGGGACAGGTAGGTTAATTGCATCTGCAGATTTTCTAAAACCGCAGTCTTTTCAATATTTTCACTCATTCATGCTTCAATTTTGCTGCAGGATGTTTTAAGTTTCCTAGAGAACAGGAAAGAGAATAGGTCGTGGTACAAGGGTTCACGCATTGCCGTATCTGTAAGAGCAGCTTCTTTATCCCCATGTCTGTTGTCGGTTTTGAAATCGTTTCAAGTAGTTACAGTTAAAAAACTAAAAGCCAGTGAGATTGCTTTCGGTAGAAAGGTGAAGTACAGAGAGCTTTGGCCTTTGAGGACCCATTGGTTGGCAATGTTTGTTTTCAGAATGAAGTGCAACTTACTAGATTTTCCAAGTTCAGCACAAATAATTTACTAATGAAACAAGGAGAAATAAAAATTCTAGTATAAAAAATTGCAATATCTTGTTTTACCTACTTTGGAGGTGATATTAATCCTTCCAGAAAACCAAGGTGACCCTTGATCTAATATAGAGCCTCAACCAACTCTGCTACAGTAGGAAAAATCAGTGTCCTGGAAAGCACAGGAGAGAGATTCTGTTATCAACCACACTAGTATGCATCAATATATTGTGATCCATATAAAGATAAAATTATGTTTACAACTAATGGTTTCACTTTTATTTGTATATATCTTTTATCGTTAGATCCATAGGTAGAATCGAGTACAGGAAAGGTAAAGTAACTAAAATGGAATAGAATAGAATAGAATAGAATAGCTTATCATTGCAAAGCTTGTTTCCTCTCAATTCTAAAAATGTAACTATAGGAAGCCTTTGAAAAAGTTTAAAATGAATATCATAAACCACCTGTTGACCAGTATCACCCTAGATGGGCCTTTTTTCTCAAAGCTACTGTAGTTGGTGACAGACGAATATCTCCTATTCCTTTTTATATTTCCTATATATTTTTATTGCCTTGTGACTTCACTTTCACATCATATGCAGATCCTGGATGATACTTTTGCATCACAGATGCAGCAGCTGCTCGGGAATGCCCTTCAAGAGAAGGACCTAGAGCCACCAAGGTCTATCATTGAAGTGCGTTCAATGCTTTGCAAAGACGCTCCAAGCCACAAGGGCAACACATACTACTACTAGAGAGATTTTTGTATGCTGTAAATAGTAGAAAAAAGAGGTAACAAGCGAGAGACAGAGAGATGTCATAATACGGGCTTGAAGTATGGGAAACTTGAAGGTACTACCAGACGCCTGTAAGCTCGCTGAAATCTGGTTGGAAAACGGCCCTTCTCAAATGCAGGCTATGCAATTTTGTCGATGGTGTTGGCAGGTCAAAGTCTCCAGATTCACCAAATCCTCATCCTTGGAGGATAAACCATTCATTATTCATAATTACACTTGGAAATATAGAAGCTTAGTTGACAATTTGACATTCATGATATTACATATATGATATGGATCCAATAGCTACAAGTCTTGTGAATGCTGTTCATTCATTACCCAAATGAACCAACTGTGCTACAAAAAGTTTTTGATAGTTGAAAAGATGGATCAGTTCCCAGCATTTTGATGTTCTCTCTTTTTTTTTTTAGTCCTAAGTTTATATTATTCTCACAAAAACTATTGTATTTCTTCTTTTGTTTGGTACAACTTTCTTTGAAGTTAGCTTTGTTTCATTCCTTAAACCAAAATTTTAAATTGGTAAAAAGTTCAAATTATGTGATATTGTGATTAAAGCTACTTTTTACATTCTAGTTTATTGCAGTCTTTATATCAAATTTACATACTTCTTTAGTTCCAAATTATAAAAATCAGTATTTGACCTTTGAAAAGAAATTTGAGATGATTCATTAACAATTATTATGAAATTATAATGTTACTTTTATAAGGGTTTTCCATGTATAAAATTAGGACCTTTTGAAAAAAATGTGCAATTTTATTTTAAGATTAGAAAGTTATATGATATTCATAATTTGTCATTATTTTTCTTAATTTTGAAATACACCAAGGAAAAATTGGCAAGAAGGAATAAGTTGCTTTTGAAAAAACAAGCAAACAAATACAGAAAATTGGGTTGGAAGCATAAATCACAGAGAATGTATTGAATTGTTACTTGTCATTCTAAACTAGAGCTAAAATATGAAAGTTTTGTCCAAAATTGTCAAAAATAAAGGCATGGTTGTTTGTAAAGATTATAATCCATACAATTATAATCTCAAGACTATTAATCCTATGATTAAATAGTTCTAATCACATGTTTGTTTTTTATGAGATAACTTAAAATAATCTCATGTTATGCTTGTTTTTTCTATGATTAATTAAAAGATTGGATAAAAAAATATCGTTTGGACTATTATACCCTTACCAATTTATTAAATATACAAAAATGCAGTACATGATACCATAGCTTGACATATGTCATTCCCATAACTCAACACGTGTCCTGCCTAATTAATGTTTCTTAAGACCCTTAACAAAATTGCCAAGCTAACATAACAAATGAGGATGAAAAAAAATCTAATTCATTCCCCTAAATTTTAGATTTATAATTCTCTAAATCACTACAAATCTAAACTATTTTGATAATACCAACTATTTTGATATTATCCTTTGTAATTTAATTATTATTTAATAAAATCACTTCTTTATGCTATTAATTTTTTTTTGATTTATAATCTTCTAAATCACCACAAATCTAAACAATTAATAGCATAATATCATTCTCTTAATTTTTTAGATTTATAATCTCCCAAATCACTACAAATCTAAAAACTGTTTTGATATTATTCTTTCTAATTTAATTATTATTTAATAAAATCACTACTTTATCTCAACACTATCCCCTACAATGTATATTCATTTGTTTTTTTGTGTAAAATTTGATCATCACATAACAATCTACCATCTTCTTATTATATTTTAATTTATTAATTGTACTTACATATTTATTATTAAAAAATTGAATAATCCCGTTGCAATGCGCGAGTTTGTATTTAGTAATAACATATTTTAAACTATGGTTTAAACTTGTTTAAACATCAAAAAATGATGAACAATTAATTAGAAAATTTTAAATATTTGAAATCAAGTTATCATAAGTTAAGTTATCATAAATTAGCACATAAATTAACAAATAAATAGCATAGTTCATAAATAGATGGTTGAACTATGCATAAAGTTCAAGGTCCAAACCCTATAAATATGTATCGTTTGTTTGAGTGGTAAATACCTACACCGATATATATTGGTGTACCGTTTTGAATTTATTATTAAAAAAATAAAAACATAAATATAAATCTAAATACACATTTATATGTATAATATTTATGATTAGTTATATATAAAATTAAATAACTAATCAATGGCTTCAACATGTAAACTAGTAAATAAACAATGGCAATTAGTAAACTAGTAACAAAACAATGTCTCCAACTTTCTAAGTCATCACTTTTAAGTGATGCAAGGTATATTACGAAAATGCCATGTTTTATGTTTCGGTCTTGTATACAAAGGGTATTGATAATTATCATAAAAAGTTGAGGTTAATTTTATTTAAAGAAATTTAATCTTAAATAGTGGAAATTATAATATTTAATTGAACATTGTATTAATAATCCCCAATATTAAGTAAAGTTCAAATTTAAAAGTAAACAAATCACTTAGAATTAATAGTCATATCAAGTATAATCCTTATAAACAAACATTACTAAACGAAATAAGTCATCCACCGTGGAAGGCTCCACGTATCAAAAAAACAACAAAGAAAATAAGAGCAAAAATTGTTTGTCGTTTAAATCAAACGCAAAGAAACCTTTAGGTTCAGAGAATTCGAAAAATCACAACGATCCTACATACATAGTTTTATATATAAAGATTATAAAATATTTTTTAAAATTTCAAATTAACTTAAAATATTACTATTAAAATGACTAAAAGACACAATTAGGTCTTTCAACTTTATATATATATATATATATATATATATATATATATATATATATATATATATATATATATATATATATATATATAGAGTCCGGATCAGGTCCGGACTCCCGAATTTTAACAAAATCCGGACCTTTTTTTTTTTTGCAAATTTTTTTGAAACAACTAAAAAAAAAATTATGAAATTAAAAATTTTACATTATACAGTGTTTTGAGCGTGATTTGGATGCCTATAACAAAACATGTCTGTACAGTCTGGACAGACTGTACATACATTGATTGGTGTAGGTATTAAAAACACACCCAAAACACTGTATTATTGAAAAATTTCAGTTCTATAAATTTTTTTTTTTAGTTGTTCTACAAAAAAAAAAAAAAAAAATTTGGGTCCGGATTTTCTCCTGTCCGGGAGGTCCGGACCTGATCCATTTCATATATATATATATATATATATATATATATATATATGAAATTATATCCACAACAACCGATTATTGAGAATAATTTTTTTTAACCTCATGTTATAGCAGCTGGAGCAAAAAAAAAAAATAATAATAATTGTAACAAACCGTTACATTTTGTAACGACTGAGCCAAAAAGAGTTGCTCCCAACAATTGTGGATGCAACACCCTATATATATATATATATATTTGTTTAATCATTAAGGAATGAAGGATGCCTCTTGAAAGGCCTTAAACCACCCCCACAAAATCCCCATAAACTATCAATTAGAAGCTCTGAAAATTTAACAACAAAAAAACTTCTACAATCAGAATAATAAAGAAAACATCTAAGATTATCCCAAATAATTTTAATTGCACACTGAAGGCTTCTTCAACTGATGAGATATTTACACCATTTAATAACTAACACCCAATCAAGCAATTCACTGTGTCACACAGAAAAGAAACGGCAGTTATGATACAAGTTGTGTGTAACACCAAGCTGCCTGGACAGCACAAGAACGAATACAACAGTGTCCCAAACATCACCGGAGCTTTCTCCAAGCAGCACAACAGGTTGATTAGAAAATCTTTGATATCACATGACATGAGGTCCAGAAGGCCGCTGAGGCCACCCTAAGAAGAGCTGGGTTTTGGTATATCCTGTTTGAGATTGACAAACAAAAAGCATCTAAAATCAGTGAAAGAGAAGAGATAATGCCCCAGGAGTATATAACCCCGGAAAATCAGTTAGGATATGCTGAAATTATCCCAAACTAGTTATAGGTTATGCTGAAGAATTTCGCAAATTGACTAGGAAAAGAATCAAATGAAACTATTTTTTTGGAACGGAGGGAACTTTACTAATAGAGGAAAAGAGATGAGTTGGATGGGGGGAAGGGGGGATCTCCCCCTTTCAAGTAGTAAAAGGATAAGTTCCCAAAGATTAATTCTAAAAACCAAAAGAGTATATAAAAATATATACATACATATATAAAGCTATAATGACAATAAATATTAAGCAAGCATATAGAGTTTGACTTGGTAATAACTGAAAATTCCACATTTCTGGCAATAAAGCTTTAAAGAAGATTTAATATTAAAGTATGTTTGTAATGAATTGTGTGTGCAACCTTGTTCTTTCTCTATTAATACATTTGCTCGACACTTTCGGCAAAATTGTAGAGGTAACTGCAGATGCTATGACACAAAATCTTGTTCATCCGTTATCAAACTTTGTAAGATTGCAAACTCTAATAACAGCGCCAATGTGGACTTAAAAGGCTTACTCTACAAGTAAATATGAGTTCAATCTCCTTTTCATTCTTTTTCTTAACGGGTTGTACACGAACAAGTATTGCATCTCCTTCAATGCCCTTTTAATTGCATTTACATATAAGAATTTACCACATAACCAGTAAAACAAAATAATTTTCTTTCCATATTTTTATTTTCTTGTTGACGTTTTTTTAATACGCTTGTTACCCATAATATTCCAACAAAGCAACAATAAAAACAAGAACTCAATAAAATAGTCATAAAAGCAAATTTAACTACTTCTAAGAAGCCTGTGTTAGTTGAAGACTCAGGTTTAGGTTCATATCATTCAATTCAATTCACCAGCTTAAGATTTTTAGCCCATTTTCTAGTGCATTTACCATGGAAATTTGCTAGTTCACAACCTACCAACTTAACAAGCCAATTCTGACCATGACTATATTTAAAAAAAAACATTTGTTAGCTCCACAAAACATAATACAACTTCACTACTATAAAACAAAATTTAGGGTAATACTTTACTCTTTGGGTTTGACATTGATGCATGTAACATATAAACAAGTTTGTTTATTGCATGCCAGTAGAAGCTCAAATTACTCAAAAAAAAAAGGACAGAAAAGAACGTACCCAATTGCTGTTGCTCCCCAGGATGCAACATTATAAATGACTTTGCTTCCATCCCATGCCTTCCGAAGCTTTCCCTTTTTCTTTTTCAGAGAGAAAGTCTTGCTCAGGGCTTAAAAAAATCATCTCAAGTCAGACTTCTGTTTTTCTCAATATTTGAATAGAATACTCAATTAAGGACATCAAATGTCAATGAGACAAAACTAAATCCAGCTAGATGCACTTTCCTTGGAAGAATTTATTGTAGTAGTATCATAAGGGAAACATTTATACTCACCGTCTTGGAGTTGATTCGGGGTTAAATCCTGCTAAACAAAAAGAAACAAAGCAAGCCCAACTTTTAATTATTTTAACCAAAAAACAGGCAACAGAAATAGGAAAAGCATCAGGGACAAGATATTTAACAAAAAGAATAGCCCTACGCAAATTCCCATATAACCATACATTAAACTTTTTTTGGTTTCCCTTTTAGAGCAGATGTTCAGTTGAACTGATAAGGCGATAATTGTTCTGGATTGATATGTATACTGGCACATAACTATATTATTCATAAATGTCATGTACAACTAAGTAATCTTGCTCCCTGTGACCTGAATTCAAGAAGTGCTAACAATGGCATACGTTTTACTACAATTGTAAACCTAGAGCTAGATGGATGTGGACTAACTGGATTCTTGGAAAATGAAAATTAAATCTCACCGCTGCATGTACAATTTAGCATGTACACTATATATACTCAATTTTTATCTAATATATACACGCTTGTCAAAAAAGAGAAAAAAAATAATAAGAAAACACACTATTCGGATAGAATATGTGCTCTAGTAGGATTCTAGACATACAGAAAAAACATATCTGAGCTTTCAGTTGAGCAAAATTTGTTAACAAAGCAGCTGCTTATATGGAAAGAAATTTGCGAAAACAGCTGAGACATTGTGATTATTGACTGAAAGCATACAGACCTTTTTCCAGGAAGCCAACAGGCAAAATATCCACACTATGGTCCATATGCACCAAGTAGCTAGTGAATTATATTACCACCCAAAATATAAGATAAATGCTCTGTGTCTATAAAAGTAAACTAACTAATCAACGTCAAGATTCATGGTAGACAAAAATTGTAGAAGCAAGTAACTGTAAGACTAAAGAGGGAAAAGTGGAACATTGCAGGAAAATTTCAAAGTTCTAATGACGAGGCAAATGTACACCTTAGTCTGTTTAAGTGACAACAGATACGCAGCCATAAAGCATGCAATACCATCCACTATATCTTCTTGTCTAACTAGAACATAATCTTCTTCCTCTGACTCAATATTTCCACCTTCCCATAGATCATTTTCGCTGACCATGTCCCAGGAACTACCTTCTTCTGATATTACACAAGGATTTTATTAGCAACCACCACTAGACGAATGCATAAAGAAAATACTGTGAAATCCATGAAGAAGATAACATGCTTGGTTGTTTTAAACCAATAAAAGAGAAGTTGTCCCAATTTTTCTATTTTTTTATTATATATATATATATATATATATATATATATAGAAAACTGATCAGGTCCGGACTCCCGGACCTGATCAAAATCCGGACCCCAAATTTTTTTTTTGAACTAAAAAAATAATAATTATGGAACTAAATTTTTTCCATAATACAGTGTTTTGGGTGTGTTTTTAATACCTACACCAACCAATGTATGTACAGTCTGCCCAGACTGTACAGAAATGTTTTGGTATAGGCATCCAAATCACGCCAAAAACACTGTATTATGTAAAAAATTTAGTTCCATAATTTTTTTTTAGTTGTTTCAAAAAAAAAAGGTCCGAATTTTAATAGAGTCCGGGATCCCGGACTGGATCCGGACTCTATATATATATATATATATATATATATATATATATAGAATCAAAGTTAGGCAATGAAGTGAAAAGTTAGTACATGTAAAGGATATGGGGATAGAAAATAGAATGCCGGTCAGACATTCGTCGGAAACATACCAGCCATATTTTGTGGAACAGACACGTGGGCATTCTCCAGCTTTTCAAGGAAATCAGGGCTATCAAGTCTTGATTTGAGGAGACTGCATAACTGCCAAAAAGGAAAGAAATGTAACGATATTTACATTTAAAGTTGGAAAACAACCAAGAGAAAGCAACTAGCAAAACTTTATGGAGTAACTTTAGCTGTATAGAACAGCCGTTGAATCAGATAGTTAAAGTGGGAGTTTTTGAAAGCAAAGGTTTCTAAGATTCCATTTAAAGCAGAAAATATGCTATTCAAACTTATACTGTTATGACAGGTGAATCTGATTACTTGGAAAATATTTACATTATATTGCACAAATTTAAACTCGTTAACAAAGCCATAAATTTTACTACTATTGTATTATCGCATCTACCACAAACTATCTCATATAGGTCCATCACGTGCTAGATAACGACAACGCTACAGCCTACAAATATAGCTCCAAGTATCACTTTATTTCTGAAATAGTCAAGTCATAAAGAGTTTTGAGACGATAAAAAGGTGCCATCTGTTTCAAAACATTTGATACTTTCATCTATTATTCCGCTCACCACGCTGAAATTATTCTACTGGATAATATATGAATTGTTCGACATGATTTTTTAACCTTTCTTTGACTTTCAATAATAACATTCTCAGCCACAAAAGGATCACAGAGCACCATTTTCAACTTCCTACATTTTCTTGCCTCATCAAACAACTACAAAAGATTTACTAGTTCACTACCCAAGTTTTTGTATACCATAGTACAATACATTTGATTTTGTCTTGCTCATTTTTCATTCATTCGGCCCCAACTCCAGTTAACTCCTGTTCGTTGGTTTAAATTCCAAATTACTACAAATTTCATCACTAATATACTTCTTTCCACTAGTTAGATACATATTTTTCTTCAGTCTCTCGTCCATCAAAATATATATCAAACTCAAATTGTAGTTAAAAAATTTCCTTTACATAACTTTATAACTAGACTAACTAGTATATTATCATTTATCAACCCTTGAAAACCAGTCATTTCTTACTCCATAGTCATCTTCCAAAATTCAGTAAAATAATTTCCATTCAGTATGTTACTGTTACATAACCTATACAACGGTATTTAACTAAAACCAAACACATTAAACCACCATAATTCAACAAAACTAAGCCCTAAATATAATTAATTCCAACCAAACAAGCAAAATCAAGTTCCCAAATCTCCACCAGAAAAAACTACATATGAAAAAAATCACTACAATTAAACCCTAAATACTATTCACCTAGCTCAAACAATAAAAAGATAAAATTTACCTCCTCAGTTTCCCTATCTTGGCACGACGCCGAAGAACCCTGAGCTCTCTCCTCGGCCTCATCGCCTTTATTATCGTCATCATCAACATCATATTCATCCTCGACAAAACCAGTATCATTGAGGAATTGAAGAGCTCTCTGGCATTGCTCAAGCACAGCATCCAGCGTTTTCCTCTTGACCCGAACCCGATCTTTATCGGACTTAGCCCTATCACTTTTGTTTCCAACCAACGGTAACCCAATCTCCACCACCTCCATAACCACTGTAATCTCCTTCTCGCTCCTCTCTCTCTCTACTTTTCTTTCTCTCTCTCTCTCTCTACTTTTGCTCTCTCTTCACCATGAAACGCAAGGAGTTTGAAGAAGAAGAAGAAGGCGAGGAGGAGAATGATAGATGGTTAGGGCATGTTTGTGTGTGATTAAATTCGTTTCGTTTGTTTTTGGGACTTTTGTTAGCCGGTGCCAAGCGTGCGCCGCCTGAGTTTCTTTCTTTTACGTGCTTTTTAGTTTTTTTCTTTTTTTTGGAGTCACGTGTAGTTCATATGAAAAGATGAGGAATTGTTTATATTATAAATCATCCGTCCTATACTTATAGGCTGATTTCTTTTGGCACATATTTTAAAAAATTAATCTAAGTAGCAATTTTTAGCCGAAATTTTCTACATATAACCCTTAATATAAAATTAATGAATAAGTTAATTACTCCTTACTTATCACACATTCACACTGAAACTCTCAACTTAATTGATTAACGTGTATTGACCATTAAAGTCCTTAAACATAGAACTTTAATCAAAGATAGAGTTTTTAATATACATAAACTCTCAACTAATTGTCTTTTATACACAAAATATGTTAAACTAGTAAAGCCTAAAAAGTTGAATTCTTTTATTAAGAATATAACAACATTAAATGCGGTGATAAAAATAATGATGTTGAATGTTGCTTCTTCAAAAAAAAAAAAGGTTAAATATTTATTATAAGGGCATAAAAATAAAACAATGAATCAACTAAATTTTATAAATAGTAAGTAGCCTATATATTAGGACATATCAAAATAAAAAATTAGCATATAACTATGGAACGAAGGGAGTAATAAGGTGATACTATTTGGTAAAATTGGGTAATTAATTTAGTATAATTTAATAAATTAAATTATCTCAGTGAATTAGTTTTTGATTTTAAAAATATGTTTAGTAATTAAATAGTATAAAATATTTGAATGACTATTAAATTTATATTTTTTCATTATTGATTAAGAGACGATCAAAATTTTATCAAACAATTTTACCTATTTATTGAATTAGATGTAGAGGTATTAAAAGGTAAACAGACACCACATAAGTTAATTTATAGTGCATCCTTGTCAATTTTACAAATATTGCTTATAAAATAAAAGTGATATATATATATTGTGAATGTTTACGATTTTTTACTGTAAGTTACGTGGATAAATATTAGTGATAATTTTTTTAAAGAAATTTATAATAAGTGAGGCTTTTCATAATTTCTATCCATTCATGTTTTGATAAATTTTGTAATTGTAATTCATCCTAAATTTATCGTTATACATAACAGGATTCTTTAAAAAATTACTAATCCCTCAGTTTCAAATTATAAGATTAATATTGACTTTTTAAAAATTATTTTTTAACATTTCCACATTATTATTGAGTTTAAAAAAAATCATCAATTTCACATTTAAATATTATTTTACCTTTATACTAATTTAGGTTTTTTAAAATGTAAAGGTTGTAATCGTGTAATAAAAAAATTTGTTTATGTAATTTAGTTTTGATGTTCAAATTGTTAAAAAATGTGAATAAGTCCTTTGTTTATTTATTTATTTTTATTTATTTAAAAGTTCATTAACAAGAGAATGTGGTAAAAAAATTATTGTCCTTTTATTTTATTTTTTAGTCCATTTTAAAACTTAATAACAAAATATAAGAAGAGATAATGAAAGGATATCTAAGATATTATTTTCTCTTTTCTATTTGCAAAATTTGTAGGTTTAATTTGTGTGACGCTCCCAAATTCGGGTATCTTTTAACCCAATAGATGGTGCTACAAGGTGCTACTAACTACAGATTCATTTAATTGAAAGACGTCATTGACATGCACGTGTTTACTAAATATTACAAAATAATATATCCATTCCCAGGTTTTTTATTAACCATTACATTTGTTTGTTTGTCATAGTACTAAATCATTACAAAAATAATATTATTCTATTACAAGATATCTACTTATCTGCCTTGACCTTTCCTTTATCCTTATCGGATCTTTCGATTCGTTCATTATTAGCTGCAATTATATAATTCAAGCAAGAATGAGCATAACAAGCTCTGCAAATTTAACATTTATGTTGCAAAAACAAAATCAAGAATCATATGATTTATCTTATATAATCGAACAAATAGTTATGAAGTACTATGAATAATCAAAATATCACTTTTCTTTCCTTTAAAACATTAAATGATGATAAACACCGGTTAAATTATGAGTTTGGTCAAAGACCATGAACTTTTCATTCTTAGTCCTTTGAAAACGACAACCCGACACAAAGTTCTTAAGCCTGATATTTCTTACGAGCATGTCTAGGTGATCAGTCTATAGTACTTTATGTTGTACAATACTACTCCATTAAACGTGTTTACGTTTAAGTTTTGGCAAACTCATGTGCCAGTCGATTTACGACTTAAAAACTTTTGTTTATTCATACTTGAGCTTACCTTTGAATCTGTACCTAAGCAATTGACAAAGGATATCAATATCAATAATATTTTGAAAGATTATAAAGAATTCAACAAAATAGTTTAAGCCATCGTCTAGCCAAAGCAAATGGCATCGACTCTTTCTTTAAACAATTCATGCATATCATACATGAATTTACAAAGCTTGTCTAACACAGAGTATAGAAAAGGGTTTAGAAAACTTGTCTCAAACGTTAATTCACTTTTTTTTGGTCTTTATAGGTTCTACATGATATAATAACATAGTATACCAAATTAGGTCACATAACAATTAATAGGTGTTGGGATTTCGGCACATCAAAGCAACGCACAGCGGAATAAAATTGAACAAAAAATAAAATAAATTTCGAAACCCAAAACAGGATCCATGCGAAACAAATATTAATTCAGTGTAAAGAGATTATACCGAATATGAAAAAGCTTCTGAAACGCTTCGAATCTCCAATGCAATTCCTCACGAAACTACGTCTCTATGGTATCCACACGAACGTCGCACGAACCGTCGCACAATTCTGCAATAAAGGGACTTGCGGTACTAACCACCAAAGGAACATGATTTTTCAAAAGGTTTTCTCTCTAGTCTCTCTCTAAGAGCGGCTAGGGTTTTTCAGTTATGATATTACCCTAAGTGGCTGCTATATATCATATATATATAGTAGTTAAAAGTAATTAATCAAAACTTAATTTCATAAAATCCGAATATATATATATATATATATATATATATATATATATCTTAATTAAGTCTTACTTTATTAATATACATGTGACGCCTCCAAAATAGGTATACATCACCCATCTTGAGTCGCCAAATACATGGTACAAAATTCAAATATAACTTAAGTATACAACAGTCGTGTAAAATACGACAAAACATATGCTATGAGTTTTAATACAAATATTGTCATCTAGACAATATCCACACTCAATTGAGTCCTCATTACATTTATTATCACATTATTTAACAGAATAGCAAGGACTACTAATGCTATTATCTGGACCGTCACTCCGTTCCCCGACAAGTCCCTGCTAGGTTCTCATTTCCTGAAGAGAACAATGAAAGTAAAAGGGTGAGCTCAACTAGCCCAGTAAGAAATATTATGACTAAGATAATACATAATAAATTATCGTTAGCCTTCAACAGTGTTAAATTGATACAATATAACAAACATCAAGTTTATCTGTAGCGGAACAAGCAATCCATTAAAAGAGTTAAATAGATAATAAAATCTACTATCTTTTATGATTTAAAAAGTTTTTCATCACTTTTATCGCTGGGACTCAGCTTAATAAATAATCCACATCATCCCTGCATACGGCCAATGATATTCATTAGCATCACAATAACAAATTATCCATGCACTACGGACCAAAGATATTCGTGTATTCATAAATGGTCATGATCATGTCAACAACTGTCCATCAATGCACTACGGGCCAATGAGGACTTTTACCACATCATTTGTAACATTACGGTCATGATTATACCGATTAATCCTTGGTCATAATCATACCAAGTCTATCTATGCACTACAGGCCACAGATGACTTTTAACATAATATAAACATGAGGATGATGACAATGATATAAGAATTCAATAAAACAAGTTCAAGAATTAATTTATCCAGAAACTAATAACGTCCAAATTGTCAACATGATACTTCTTTGTAGAGTAAAATTCAAGAATGCTCAGAAGAATATTTTAATGAAAAGATACTGGATAAAGCGCAAATATCAAAGATATTCCACTAATTTCATGGAGTATAGAAGTCAAAACTTTAACCAACTGAATATAATAAAGAATGGAATAACAAAAGAAATCACCATGCATGCGATAGACCGCACAGACAGGTTATTCCAACAGAATAGTAAATAACGGAACCAGGTCATGCGTAAACGCACAGACAGGATGTTCCAACAGAATAATAAAGAATGGAATAACAGAAGAATTTCACCATGTAAACGGTACTTCGCATAGACAGGTTATTCCAACATAATGATAAAGAATGGAATAACAGAAGAATTTCACCAAGTATAGGGTAGACCGCGTATACAGGTTATTCCAACAGAATAAAAAAAATGGAATAACAGAAGTTCTCTTTATGAATACGAAAGAAATAATACCCCTTACCTTAGAACAAACTGGATATATGAGTAGTGAAGTAGCAGAATACTTTTCTTCTTTCTCTCTATAGTTTCTCTCTCTAGAGTTTCAGTGAGTTCGTAAGAAACAATGAAAGAATGAGCTTCTATTTATAGGAGAATGGATTGAATAGTAACTAATTCCTGAACGGTCCAGATTGATTTACTTTTAAACGGACAGTCCAGATTAGTTTACTATAAAATATTCTAATAAAATAAAATCTTTTAAATAAAATATAATATATTCTATTTATAATCTAATAAAACGAATAACTTTATAAAAGTATTCTATTTTATATAAAAAGCTTTTCTGTTTTATTACATTAATAATACTAATAAAACAAAACTTCATCATCATTATTATAATTCACACTATTAATCGACCAGGTCATTCCCAGGAAAGAGGGGGCTTTCCAATAAGGATTTCTCCCTATTGGCACGCAATTAGGTGACCAAACCTCTCCTTGGCAGAACTTCCAGACATCGTTAATATTGCAAATAATAATATTAATAACTTCGTCGTCTCAATTATTGATTTAATAATATATAAAATATCGAAAATAATTGAATCAATTAACGTGAGATACTATGCAACAATTACTGAAGCAATAATTGAACAAAACTGAGTGACTTCTCACGTAGGCATCAATAATCAATACCGTGTGTTACTATGCAACCACGTGTATTTCTGTAATTTTAACACCGGGTGTTTCAACAGTTAACGATAAAACTTCCGCCGTTATTTTCATAAAATATTTTTGTTGTTTTCTCAATCCAACAATAATTCTGTTGCAGGGTCCACCAATGATTGTGCCGTTATACGAATATTCCCCGACCAATCGAATATTATATAACAACTTGCGTACTTTGTAAAATTTATAACTATTACCCACAACTATAATATTATATCAAATTCATTCCATAATATTCAAAAATGATAATTATAGAAAATTCATCTTCATTCATAAAAGTTGGGGTCTTACAATCTCCCCTTCTTATGAAATTTCGCCCTTGAAATTAGGGTACGTACCTGGTATGTCAAAAAGGTAAGGATACCTTGATTTCATTTCAGATTCTAACTCCCAGGTCATTTCCTCAACATCGTGGTTCCTCCATAAAACTTTGACTTGAGATATAACCTTGGAGCGTAGAATATGTTCCTTTTTATCCAAGATTTGAACATGAAACTCTTCATACGTTAAATCTTCCGCTATTTCGTCCGGTTCTTACTCAATAATGTGGTTCGGGTCTTTCACATATTTACGTAACATGGATATATAAAAAATGTTATGAACACGAGACATACTTAGTGGCAAAGCGAGTCTATAGGCTACAGTCCCTACTCGATCGAGGATTAAAAATGGGCCAATGAATCGAGGATTGAGCTTTCTTTTCTTTCCAAATCTCGTAACTCCTTTCTATGGAGCAACACGTAATAACACATGATCTCCAATACCGAATTCCACGTCCTTTCGATGAAGATTAACATAACTCTTTTGTCGGTCTTTTGAGGTTTTTATACGTTGTCGGATCGTTTGAATCTTTTCTGTAGTCATACGTACCAACTTCGGTCCCAACAACGTTGCTTCACCCACCTCATCCTAGTATACTAGAGAATGACACTTTCTTCCATACAACGCCTCGAATGGAGCCATGCCAATACTTGTTTGATAACTGTTGTTGTAAGAAAACTCCACCAATGGTAAGAACTTGTCCCAACTTCTCTTGAAGTCAAGGACACAGAGTCTTAATAAATCTTCAAGAGTTTAAATAGTCCTCTCTGATTGTCCACCCGTCTGAGGATGATATGCTGAACTAAATCGTAAATTCGTGCCCATAACTTTTTGTAAACTAACCCAAAATCGTGAAGTGAATCTTGGGTCTCGATCAGAAACTATGGATACTGGCATACCATGCAGTCTTACAATCTCGTTTATGTACATACGAGCAAGATATTCAAGTGTATAAGTTTCTCGTATTGGTAAGAAATGAGCAGACTTGGTCAATCTATCAACAATGACCCAAATTGCATCTATGCCTTGAGAAACCTTGGGAAGATCAGTAATGAAATCCATGGTAATGTGCTCCCGCTTCCATTCTGGAATTTCAAGTGGTTGCAATGGACCTTTTGGTACTTGATGCTCTGCCTTGACTCGTTGACAAGTTAAACACCTTGAGATAAACAGAGCTATCTCTCTCTTCATATTGCCCCACCAAAATGTATGTCAAAGATCATGATACATTTTGGTACTCCTAGGATGGATTGCAAGTGGTGTGGTGTGTACCTCCATCATAATTTTATACTTTAACTCAGGATCGTTAGGAACATAAAGTCTGGAGTTAACTCGAAGTATTCCTTCTTCATCGATTCTTGCTTCCGGCATAGCACCTTCTTGTACCTTCTTCCTCAAATGCATCAGCTCCAGGTCTGTAGCTTGAGCAACTTTAACTTTATTGATTAAAGTCAGTTCTACTCGTATATTTGCCATCATCACGTGGGTCCCTGGAGTCTTTATCTCTATCTCCATCCTTTGCAAGTCATACAAAATGGGCCTCTGCGTTGACAATATCACACTTGTACCCGCATATAATCTTCTACTCAATGCGTTAACTACCATGTTTGCTTTTCCAGGATGGTATTGGATGGTATGATCATAATCTTTCAATAGTTCAAGCCAACGTCACTGTCGCATGTTGAGTTCCTTTTGAGTGAAGAAATATTTGAGGCTTTTATGATCCGTAAAGATCTCCACTTTCTCCCCATACAAGTAATGCCTCCAAATTTTAAGTGCGAAGACAACAACTGCCAACTCTAGATCATGAGTAGGATAATTCCTCTCATATTCATTGAGTTGTCGAGAGGCATAGGCTATGACTTTCCCATTTTACATGAGAACACATCCTAACCCTTTGCCTGAAGCATCACTGTAGATGACAAATCCCTTCGAGCCAGATGGTATTGTCAAAACAGGTGCTGAAATGAGTCTTCTCTTGAGTTCTTGAAAACTCTTCTCACATTCCTCGTTCCAACCAAATTTTGTATCTTTTCGAGTCAGCTGAGTTAAGGGAGTAGCGATTCGAGAAAACCCTTCTACGAATCTCCGATAATATCCAGCTAAGCCGAGAAAGCTACGTACTTCGGTCACTGATTTAGGTTGCTCCCAGCTTTGAATAGCTTCAATCTTTGCTGGGTCAGCAGATATTTCATGACTTGATACCACGTGCCCAAGGAATGTTACTTCCTCAAGACAGAACTCACATTTCTTCAACTTGGCATAAAGCTTATATTCACGAAGCTTTTGAAGTATGAGCCTCAAGTGTTGCTCATGATCTTCATGACTTTTGGAATAAATAAGGATGTAATCAATAACGACGACCACCAAGTGATCCAAATATTCCTTGAATACTCGGTTCATCATATCCATGAAGGTAGCAGGAGCATTAGTTAATCCAAAAGACATGACTAGGAATTCATAATGCCTATACTGAGTTCTGAAAGCTGTCTTTGGAATGTCATCGGTTCTAATCTTTAATTGGTGATATCCGGAACGAAGATCAATCTTTGAAAAAAATTTGGCGCCTTGCAACTGGTCAAACAGGTCATCAATGCGAGGCAATGGATATCTATTTTTGATAGTGACATGGTTTAACTCCCGATAATCAATACAAAATTACATACTCCTATCTTTCTTCTTCACGAATAGAACATGAGCACCCCAAGGAGACGTACTAGGACGAATGAAACCGATGTCTAATAATTCCTGCAGTTAGGTCTTTAACTCCTGAAGTTCAATAGGAGCTATTCGATATGGGGCTTTGGAAATGGGTTTTGTACCGGGTTCAAGGTCGATATAAAATTTAATTTCACGTTCTGGGGGTAGGCCAGGAAGTTCTTCAGGGAATACGTCAGGAAATTCATTAACAATATAAATATCATTCAAAACTGACGTATTTTTGTTTAGATCCGTGACATGAGCTAAGAAAACTTGACATCCGTTTTTCAATAAACGAATAGCTTTACGGCTTGAGATGACAGTGATTGATTTCAATGGTTTGGTTGCTTGAATTTGCATAATAAGTTGGTTAGGAATATGAAAGCTAACAACCTTACGAAAACAATCAATTTTTGCATGATGAGTAGTTAACCAATCAATCCCTAGAATTAAGTCAAATACAAGTATTTTCAATGAAATAAGATCGACAGGTAATGTGAGGGTACCGATTTGAACCAAACAAGACTTATAAACAGTGGATGTAATGAAGGTTTCTCCCAACGGAGTTTCAACAGATAAGTCAAAGTCCAATTTCTCCGGAGTCAAATTTAAACGTTGAGCGCAAGTAGGAGAAATAAAGGAATGGGTAGAACCGGTATCAAATAAGGTATACACGTCACTAGAGTTTATGATAAGCTTACCCGTGATGACCTCATTCGGCTTCTTTGCTTTCTGGGAGGTCACGACAAACACTTTCCCTTGCACTACTGGCTTTGACTTTTCTGGGACGTCCTTTGGTGCCTCTATTCTAGCTGAACTTGTCTTCGGTGAATGACAAAATCGGGCTAGGTGACCTTCTCTTTCACAATTATAACATGTTTTGGACGGCATCGCGCAGTTCGGACTGATGTGTCCCTCCCCTCCGCATTTGAAGCATATGATAGGTGGTCGTTCTTCTTCCTTAATAACGGGTGCTGGTGCTGACGTCTTTCCATCATTGTTGAATCTCCTCTTCTTGAAATGTCCATTCTTATTGTTTTGGCCATGATTACCACCGAAGTGGTTACTATTTCTGGCATGTTGATTCCCTCCACGCTCATTGTCACCGCTTCGATGACTGCTATCACAAGTATTATCATTTTGCCGGCTGCTCTCTTTTGGTTGGGTTGACTCATTATCGCGCTTCAATAACTGAGCCCTATTAACAATATCTGAATACAAACACAGTTTATGAGAGATAAGATATTGACGTATCTCGGGTTTCAAACCTCTTAGAAACATTCACGTCATTCTCTCCTCATTATCAACCAAATGGAACACAAACCGGGATAACTCAGCAAACTTGGCTTCGTACTGCGACACGGTCATGTTGTTTTACTCCAGCTTGATGAACTCTACCTCTTTCATGTGATGAATACTTTCGGGAAAGTACTTGTCGTTGAACAATTCTTGGAACTTCTCCCAAGTCATCTTCAGTGCGGCAGGTTGAGTACGTTTTACAGATTCGCACCAGTAATCTACCTCTGCACGCAACATGAAGGTGGCAAAGGGAACCTTTTGCTCCTCGGAGCATCCCAAGATATCAAATATCTTGTAGATTTGCTTTATCCACGTCTTTGCCTTAAGTGGTTTTGGCTCTCCAAAAAACTCCGGTGGTCCCAATTCCTTGAACTGCTTAGCGGTGACCGTCCGAGAGTTGCCAGTGTTTCCACCTATATTTTGTATAGGAGCCGCTCTTGCCTGATGTTACATGAATTGCATAAAGCCTCTGAACATCCCATCACTCATCATCTGGTCAGTGTTGTTGTTTGCCTGAAGATTGGTGCCTTCCTGATGCACATTATCCTGATTATTGATTTGTGGAGACTCAATGGTCTCATGTGCTCCATTGCTAATCTCAACATTCTCAGATGCCATTTTCAAATACTGTCACAAAACAAGGGTTAATTAACATATCACATATTATCCTTATATTCTGACCGACCAATTAAATACCAAATTAATTTAGGTAGGTCATACTAGCAAAGGAATTCCCCGTCTCTCCCCTCCTAGTTCTTGTCTCACATCTTAGCCAGGGATCATATCCCTAAGCTTTGATACCAACTGTGACGCCTCCAAAATAGGTATACATCACCTATCTTGAGTCGCTAAATACATGGTACAAAATTCAAATACAACTTAATTATACAACAGTCGTGTAAAATACGACAAAACATATGATGTGAGTTTTAATACAAATATTGTCATCTAGACAATATCCACACTCAATTGAGTCCTCATTACATTTATTATCACACTATTTAACAGAATAGTGAGGACTACTAATGCTATTATCTGGACCGTCACTCCGTTCCCCGACTAGTCCTTGCTAGGTTCTCATTTCTTGAAGAGAATAATGAAAGTAAAAGGGTGAGCGCAACTAGCCCAGTAAGAAATATTATGACTAAGATAATACAGAATAAATTATTGTAAGCCTTCAATAGTGTTAAACTGATACAATATAACAAACATCAAGTTTAACTGCAGCGGAACAATCAATCCATTAAAAGAGTCAAGTAGAGAATAAAATCTACTATCTTTTATGATTTAAAAGGTTTTTCATCACTTTCATCGCTGAGACTCAGCTTAATAAATAATCCACATCATCCTTGCACTACGACCAAGGATATTCTTTAGTATCACAACCACAATATATTCATGCACTACGGGCCAATGATATTCGTGTATTCATCAATGGTCATGATCATGCCAACAATTATCCATCAATGCACTACGGACCAATGAGGACTTTTACCACATCATTTGTAACATTACGGTCATGATTATACCGATTAATCCCTGGTCATAATCATACAAAGTCCATCTATGCACTACAGGCCACATATGACTTCAACATAATATAAACATGAGGATGATGACAATGATATAAGAATTCAATAAAATAAGTTCAAAAATTAATTTATTCAGGAACTAATAACGTTCAAATTGTCAACATGATACTTCTTTGTAGAGTAAAATTCAAGAATGCTCAGAAGAATATTTCCATGAAAAGATACTAGATGAAGCGAAAATATCAAAGATATTCCACTAATTTCATGGAGTATAGAAGTCGAAACTTTAACCAACTGAGTATAATAAAGAATGCAATAACAAAAGAAATCACCATGTATGCGATAGACCGTACAGATAGGTTATTCCAACAGAATAATAAATAACAGAACCAGGTCATGCGTAAAAGCACAGACATGATATTCCAATAGAATAATAAATAACGGAACCAGGTCAGGCAAAATTCGCACCGACAGGATGTTCCAATAGAATAATAAATAACGGAACCAGGTCATGCGTAAATGCACAAACAGGATGTTCCAACAGAATAATAAAGAATGGAAAAATAGAAGAATTTCACCATGTATGCGGTACTTCGTATAGACAGGTTATTCCAACATATTGATAAAGAATGGAATAACAGAAGAATTTCACCAAGTATAGGGTAGACCGTGTATACAGGTTATTCCAACAGAATAAAAAAATGGAATAACAGAAGTTCTCTCCATGAATACGAAAGAAATAATACCCCTTACCTTAGAACAAACTGGATATAGAAGTAGTGAAGTAGCAGAATACTTTTCTTCTTTCTCTCTATATTTTCAGTGAATTCGTAAGAAATAATGAAAGAATGATCTTCTATTTATAGGAGAATGGATTGAATAGTAACTAATTCCTGAACGGTTCAGATTGATTTACTTTTAAACGGACGGTCCAGATTGGTTTACTATAAAATATTCTAATAAAACAAAATCTTTTAAATAAAATATAATATATTCTATTTATAATCTAATAAAACGAATAACTTTATAAAAGTATTCTATTTTATATAAAAAGCTTTTCTGTTTTATTACATTAATAATACTAATAAAATAAAACTTCATCATCATTATTATAATTCACACTATTAATCGACCAGGTCGTTCCCAGGAAAGAGGGGGCTTTCCAATAAGGATTTCTCCCTATTGACGTGCAATTAGGTGAACAAACCTCTCCTTGGCAGAACTTCTAGACATCGTTAATATTGCAAATAATAATATTAATAACTTCGTCGTCTCAATTATTGATTTAATAATATATAAAATATCAACAATAATTGAATCAATTAACGTGAGATACTATGCAACAATTACTGAAGCAATAATTGAACAAAACTGAGTGACTTCTCACGTAAGCATCAATAATCAATACCGTGTGCTACTATGCAACCACGCGTATTCCCTGTACTTTTAACTCCGGGTGTTTCAACAGTTAACGATAAAACTTTCGCCGTTATTTTCATAAAATATTTTTGTCATTTTCTCAATCCGACAATAATTCTATTGTGGGGTCCACCAATGATTGTGCCGTTGTATGAATATTCCCTGTTAAAATGAATATTCCCCGAACAATCGAATATTATATAACAACTTGCGTACTTTGCAAAATTTATAACTATTACCCACAACTATAACATTATATCAAATTAATTCCATAATATTCAAAAATGATAATTATAGAAAATTCATCTTTATTCATAAAAGTTGGGGTCTTACAAAACATATATACAAATTATCCTTTTAATTTAAATTTGTGATTTAAATACTATTAGTCATATTAATATATTTAAATCCTTAAAATTTAAATTAATTCCCTTTTAAATTACGTTCTATGTGTGTGACCCTTTAGGTTATTATTACGTTGGCAATAATTTTAAAATCATATTATAAAATTATAAACAGTGAGCGACATCTAGTAATGCATCACTGCTACCCAAGTAATAATAAGATCGATGATTCGATGCAACCTTTTTCGTGACTAATGTTTCAATGTAATTTAATCCTTTTAACCTTAATATCCTTGATTAAACTCGAGTCATGGAATGTGTCATACTCTTCATAATTTAATCTGAGTTTTTCTTGATCAATGAATAGACTATATGAAATAAATCACTATTTGAGCATGGCCATGCATTTCATAGTCCTACACAATCAAGAGGCTTATGGATATCACCCCTAATACATAGGAGGGTTAAATTCCATCTAGATCACTCATATTCCTCACACGATTCATGATGTACCCAATAATCACCTTTACAGTCCACCCTATTAAAGGTGACATTTGATGATATCAAAGTACATAAATTTCTGTGTAGTAATATAGTGATTTCAAGTCGGAGGACCATTACATAATTGTCACTATGAAAATCGTTAATGACACTTTGCATAATGTTCCACGTAGAAGTCTCATGGTGGGTCTGTCCAATACATCGTTCTCTAACATGTACCTTTGCATTGACTTAATATCTCATATATTTATGACCAATGAGATTTGGTCATCAGTCAATCCACATACTGGTCTCAATGCATCATTGTTGTCCCTTCGACAATGATACTCGACTAGGGACATTTAAGAAAAATGATACTAATTGTAATTATGTAATCTTATGTTTAAGTCACATACTTGAAACTATATAATTTGTATCACTATTCTAAGGATTTTTATTATGTTAACATTTATATAACGCAGTAAATAAAACCATAATAAAATCATTCATTTATTCAATCAAATATAATATCAAAACGTTAAGCAATTATATCAAATAATTGGCCTCTAGGGCATAAACTCTAACAGTCTCCCACTTGCACTAGAGCCAATCACTCATGTATCTAATACCCATGGAACTAGTGTGACTGTTGTGCTTCTGCTACGACAAAGCCTTGGTCAGTGGATCTGCAACATTATCATCTGTTGGTACTCCTCCTATATGTACATCTCCTCTATCAATGATTTCACGGATGAGATGGTACCGCCTAAGTATATGCTTGGATCGTTGGTGAGATCTGGGTTCCTTAGCCTGTGCAATGGCTCCATTATTATCACAGTATAGAGCAACCGGATCAACAATGGTTAGAAAAATACCAAGTTCAGTGATGAACTTTTTAATCCATACAGCCTCCTTGGCTGCACTAGAATCTGCAATATACTCAGTCTGTTGTAGAATCAGCTATTGTCTCGTGCTTCGAACTCTTCCAGCTAACAGCACCACCATTAAGGCAAAATACAAAACCTGACTGAGACTCATTGTGAGACCCCAAATTTTATGAATAAAGATTTAAATTTCTCAAAATATTTTTTTGAATATTATGGTGTGGATTTGATATAATGTTATAGTTGTGGGTAATATTTATAAATTTTGCAAAGTATGCAAGTTGTTATATAATATTCGTTTGGTCGGGGAATATTCTTTTTGTCGGGGAATATTCGTACGACGGCACAATCATTGGTGGACCCCACAACAGAAAGTATTGTCATAGTTAGAAAACGACAGAATTATCATTTTATAAAAATAACGGCGAAAGTGTTACCATTAAAACTGTTGAACTACCTGTAGTAAAAGTACAGTAATACCCGTGGTTGCATAGTAGCACACGGTATTGGTTATTGATGCTTACGTGAGAAGTCACTCAGTTATACTCAATTATTACTACAGTAATTGCTGCATCATATCTCTCATATTATTGATTTGATTATTGTCACAGTATCATCTGCATAATATTTTATATATTATTAAATCAATAATTGAGACGAAAAAGTTATTCATATTATTAAATTGCAATATTTACAATGTCTAAAAGTTCTGTCAAGGAGAGGTTTGATCATCTAATTGCACGCCAATAAGGAGAAATCCTTATCGGAAAGCCCCCTCTTTCCTGGGAACGACCTGGTTGTTATATATTATGAGTTATAATATTAACTGATGAATAAGTTTGTGTTGATTAAAGATGTAATTGATAGTTCCATTGTGTTGAAATTATTAGTGTTAGTGAAAATCGATATTTATTTTGATAATAATTAATGTCTGGAAGTTATCGGATAATTAATCGAATAACTGAGCAATTAATTACTACTAATTCACATGCTTATATAACTATTTGTTCACATGTGTGTACTATTGAGTCACATTCATTTACTATTAGGGGAGTTGGTGCAAGATTGATAATACTTGCATGACTAAGTTAAAAATGGAGGTACTATACTGTAATTCATATTTTCACATGATTATAACTATTGATTCACATGATTGAACTATTGATTCACATTATTTACTATTAGGGGAGGTGGTGCAAGTTTGATAATACTTGCAGGACTAAATTAAAAATGAAAGAAAAGTTGAAGGCATTGTACTGTAATATTTCGAGCCCCAAAATGTGCAATTATCGAAAATATATTTTTCTATAAATAGAAGCTTATTCTTCCTTCATTTCTCACCAATTCACTAAAGCTATAAAAAAATTATTATAGAGAGAAATTATAGAGAGAAAGAAGAAGAGAAATTTGCTACCTTTCTACTCCAGTATCTAGTTTCTTTCAAAGGAAATGGGTATTATTTCTTTCGTATTCATGAAGAGAGCTATTGTTATTCCATTCCTTATTATTATGTTGGAATAACCTATCTATGTGAAGTACCGCATACATGATGAAATTCTTCTGTTATTCCATTCTTTATTATTCTGTTGGAATAACCTGTCTGTGCGGTCTAACGCATGCCTGGTATAGATTAAAAGTTATGAATTTTATGGGAAAAGACTATTTTAAAAGTAAACACTTATAACTCTTTGTGGTTAACTCCAAAATTGCTGAAATTTTATTGGGAGTACATGTATATAACAGGAGTATACCCTGTAAATTTTGGAATTTTTGGACAAAAGTACAATTTATGATAAATGTCTAAATATTCGGCAGTTTTGGCCATATGAAAAATAGTAAATAAATTTTAAAAATTTTGAGAAAAATATATGTTCAATATGGGACTATATTCAGCTAAATCTCAGAAAAGAAATATTTTTGGGACTGATTTGGTATTTTTCATGAAAATGAACTAGTTATGAGTAAATGAATTAAATATGTTATGTGAAGTAACAGAATTAAGATTTTATGGCTTGGGAATCCTATATAGGGTATATGAAGATTTTTTATGAGGGATTTGATCATTGGTGATGAAATCTTAGAAGTATGACATTTTTGAATGATTAAATGTATTATTTGGTAAAGTGTAAATAATTGAAATAAATTATTTATAAATTTAAGAAGTGATTAAAATATTGTTATAATATTAATAATATTAGATGATGAGTTTATTAAGTGATTGATAATATTTGGATAAATTTAAAGTCTTTAATATTTATTCTTGTTTTCGTTTGATTAATGCTTATATCATTGTCATCATCCTCATGCTTATATTGTGATGAAAGTCATCTTTGGCTTACGTGCATAGATGGACTTGGTATGATTATGACCAGGGATCATTCAGTATAATTATGACCTGTAATGTTATAAATGATGTGGTAAAAGTCCTCAGTGGCCTGTAGTGCATTGATGTATAATTTTTGGTATGATTAGGACCATGGATTATTCGGTATAGTCATGACCATTGATGATTTAATGAATATTCTTGGCCCGTAGTGCAGGGATGATTTGATGATGTGGTTTATTTATTAAGCCGAGTCTCAGTGATAAAAATTGATGAAAACTGTTTAAAACATAGAAGATAGTAGATATCATGCTCTATTTGACTCTTCTAATGGGTTTCTTATTCCGCTGCAGTTAAACTTGATGTCTATTGTATTTTATCAGTTTAACATTGTTGAAGACTAATGATAATTTATTCTGCATTATCTTAGTCATAATATTTCTTACTGGGCTAGTTGAGCTCACCCTTTCTTTCACTGTTCTCTTCAGGAAATGAGAACGTAGCCGGGACTAGTCGGGGAACAGAGTGACAGTCCAGATGATAGCATTTGTAGTCCTCACTATTCTGTTAAATAGTGTGACAATAAATGTAATGAGGACTCCATTGAGTGTGGATATTCTTTAGATGATAATATTCTTATTAAAACTCTTAGATTATTTTTTGTCGTATTTTACACGACTATTGTATCATTAAGTTGTATTTGAATTTTGTACCATGTATTTGGCGACTCAAGATGGGTGATGTATACCTGTTTTGGGGGCGTCACACTTATAGTCATCATTGTCAGTCTGGAAACTAGCATCTGTGTAACCCTTTACTGCCAGTTCGTCTTCACCTCCATATACCAAGAATGAATCCTTAGTCCTTTTAAGGTACTTGAGGATATTCTTGACTGCTGTCCTGTGACCTTCACCTGGATTCGACTGGTATTTGCTCGTCATTGCATATATGATAGATCCAATTTTTGAAGCATAAGGGATCTTTCTCATACGCTCCTCATCATCTTGTGAATTAGGATATTGGGCCTTAGAGATCTTTACACCATGAGTCATGGGTAAGTGTACTCTTTTTGCCTCTTGCATGCTGAACCATTTCAGCACTTTATCAATATATGTACTCTGACTTAGGCCGATCATTTAACTCGATCTATCTCGATAGATCTTGATACCTAAAATGTAGGATTCATTGCCTAAATCTTTCATGGAGAAATATTTTCCTAACCATGTTTTTACAGCCTGTAATGAAGGAATGTCATTCCCAATAATTAATATGTCGTCGACATATAATACTAGGAATACAACGTGACTGCCACTAACCTTCTTATATACACAAGGTTCATCTTCATTTTTAATAAAACCAAACTCTTTGACTGCTTCATCAAATCGAAGATTCCAACTCTGAGATGCTTGCTTCAATCCATAAATGGATCGCTACAGCTTACATACCTTTCCAGCATCCTTTGGATTGACAAAACCCTCAGGTTGTGTCATGTACACATCCTCAAGGAGATTTCCGTTAAGGAAAGCAGTTTTGGCCTCCATCTGCCAGATTTCGTAATCATAAAAAGCTGTAATTGCAAGTAAGATCTTGATGGATTTAACCATTTCCACATGGAGAGAAGGTTTCATCATAGTCAACACCTTGAACTTGTTTGTAACCTTTTGCTACCAGTAGGCCTTTGTAGGTTTGTACATTACCATCCATGTCAGTTTTCTTCTTGAAAACCCACTTGCACTCCTTCGGGTGGGTCAACCAAAGTCCATACTTGGTTAGTATACATGGAGTCCATTTCAGATCTCATGGCTTCAAGCCATCTCTCAGAATCTGGTCAATTCATAGCTTTTTGGTAGGAAGCAGGCTCATCCTGATCTATGAGCATCACATCGCCGTTTTGAGTCACAAGATATCTATAATATCTCTCGGGCTCTTGGCGTGTCCTACTAGATCTACGAATTCCTTGTTAGGTTCACTTTCCACAATTTCTTGTGGTTCTTACTCACGTTCCAATTCAGGTTCAATGATATTTTGTGGTTCTTGAATTTCTTCGAGTTTTACTTTTCTCCCACTGTTTCCTTTAGAGACAAATTCTCTTTCTAGAAAAATACTAGTTTGAGCAACAAACACTTTATTCTCAGAAGGTTTGTAGAAATAATACCCTTTTGTTTTTTGGGTATCCCACAAAATTATATTTGTCAGATTTGGGTCCGAGCTTGTCAGAATCCAGATGTTTTACAAACGCCTCGCAACCCCAAATCTTCATGAACGACATACTAGGACGTTTCCCAGTCCACATCTCATATGGTGTCTTCTAAACTGTTGTTGATCGATTTCGCAATCAATGAATACGTGCAAGTATACACGGTCAACAAGTAATAAAGTGAAAGTAGAGTATCGTTCCCACGAGGAATTATTTAATAAAAATCACCAAGTACTAATTCTTAACCAAACTAATTTTATTTAAATAATCTCAAATCGTTATTTTTCTAATTAAGAAAACTAAATTAATTAATTAAAACTAGATTACTCTAAAATTAATTCAAATAAATAAAGATTAAGACTACAATATTCCCAATTATGAACTATAAATCAATTATCCAATTATCCCAATTATTATGCCTACTGAATTGTTAACAGGAATTCTCAAATGCCAAAAGTCCTTTTCCAAGTGATCAATTGCCTTCTATTTAATCCAGATAAATTTTGCTATATTCCTATGCAAAACAAATTGAATTAAACTCCTTCAATTCCAATTCCTTATGTGTTACATGCGGTGAACAATATTTCCATTCAATTCACAAACCTAATTATTCACTTTGCAAATAACTAAGTCACATGATATAATACCTAGTTCTAACCCTAGAATTCCTTTTCCAATTCCTTCTAGAGTAACAAAGTAATTACTGATCAGATAATTAAGCAATATGCACAAGACAAGATAAACAACTCACTTTAACATAAATAACTGGAATATAATGAATAACTAATTCATAGCCATAAAAAGTTCAATTGAAATCTTAATAAAAAAAGTTAGTTCATAATTAATGAATGGAAACCAAGAATCCACAACTGAATAGATATTAAAAGATAAAAGTATGATAAGAGAAGAGAATAGAATCTGTTGTCATCAAATCTGATGCTCCCCTCTTGCTCTTGCTCTTGATCTTTAATGATCTCCAAGTTGCTTCAATCTCCAAAACTAATAAGAACTAGGGTTAATGTTCTAATCTAATAGAGTGTATATCTAATCTAAGCTATGTAATCTCTTCCTATTTTATGCCTTACATCATGTATTTATAGGTTACAAGTCCAATTTTTAGTTTTGGAACAACCCCAATCCTATTTTAAGTAAAAAAGGTGTCAAAATTCACCCAAAACGCGTCCAGGACATCACCAAGCCCTTCCCCAGCGCCCCAGCACTGGGCACGGCGCTGGAGTCTGCCCCCTAGCGCCCCGGCGCTGCAAAATGAACTAAGAATAGCGCCCCGGCGCTGGCCCAATATTTGACATTTTCTGCTCCGACGTCCTTTGGGGAAATGGCCACTTCGTCCGAACTCCGATTTTGATGATTCAAGATGTTCTGGAAAGAGGAGAAGTAGATCTACAACTTTCATTCTTGAAGTTTTTCGAAATAATGTCCGGAGCTATAATAAAATTGGCTCTGAAGTGACTGCTGGGTAAATAGCAAGCCGAAAACGCGAATCTAGCCACCCCAAACGTCGATCCATGTAACTTTTGTCCCAAATCCTACAAAACAATATAAAACATGCTTGAATAGACACAAACACATAAAAACATCCTAAAAGACTTGAGAACAACAATAAATTAAGCCCGAATGTATCCAGTTCATGTGTATAAAACTCACTCATCAAATACCCCCAAACTTAAACCTTTGCTTGTCCTCAAGCAAAAACACAAAAATGTTATGCAATGCAATGTAATGAAACTAATCTTTATGCCTACAAATCCAACAGTAATGACAGAAACAAGTCTATTCAACCAGCCTTAGAGAAATCAAGTAAACATGATAATACATCATATTAAAACAAATCAGTAATTTCCTAATCAATCATCAAATCTTAGACTGTTATCACTGATATAGTGCGTGTGTGCTCCACAATAATGTTAACTAATATAAAATCAAATTTAAGACGTAATAGATATCTTCAAAGGCATCATACCGTGAAAACTCACAAAATTCACGAACAAGCTAGATCCAACTAAAGTCAAACATCCACCAAATTTAAGAGTCCAATCTGGGATACTTATGCTTTACTTTTCATTATGGGGGCTTTTTGTTCTTTTCCCGTTTTATTGTTTTTTTAACCATGACTGTGCAATGTCTCATTCCATTAGGCTAACAGTGTCACCCCTTAGCGAGTTTTCGACCAACGACTCCCAGACCATATAAGACCTTAGGGCGCTAGGTTTTAAGATACCCCTTCGGGCGTACTTACTCAAGTAACAAAGGCCCCGAAACAAAACTAGCCACGGTATTTTTTTTTCTTTTTCTCTATCTTTTTTTGATAGATGGTTGGTGAGTGCGTTTTACTCTCCATCTCACGCTTGTGTTTATGGGGAGTGTTTCTCCTCAACCCACCACAAGACTCAACATGTTTTTTTAAAGCTTATATACCCCAAAATTTCCCCCCAAACTTAAGTTTTTATCAAAATTTAGCCATCTCCGCCTATTCATGTCTTTCATTCCTTCACACTAGTATTATCCTTAAGAAATCCATTATGTATCAATTTAAACTTAATCAGTCAACATAGCTATTATTAACATGCTAACCTTAATTATACCAGTTTCAAACAGGAAAAGATTCAATTCATAACAAGAAATCACATCAAAGCCTGAATATTCAATACTATACTTATCTACTTAACTCTAGTCTCATCATTGGCCAAAATAGACTTTTACTATCTAACAGTTGGAATCATGCAAATATAAACTAACTGCAACAAACATAATAAACTAACTACTATTTTTGCGATTTTTAAATTTTTTTTAAACAAAAAACTGAATGCAAAAACTAAATGTAAATAACCCTAAAACATAACGAACTTACAATGTAAATAACTAACTATATGCAATATGACACTAAAATGCCCCCAAACTTAAACTAGACATTGTCCTCAATGACTGAAATAGAAAAAAATTAAAGAAGAGGACTTCCCTGAAAATATAGCAATCTTCCTCCTTGTCCGCTAAGTTTGGAGAATAGGCTAAGCACATGGAACAAATTGGACACCTCACTTGAATTTGACTTGAATAACCTGTAAAACCATGATAGAAGCAATTTTATTAAATCCTAAATAAATGCAAATTCAAAACTACTAATATAAAACTTAATAAAAACTAAAAATAAAAAATAAAAATTAAACTTGGGTTGCCTCCCAATAAGCGCTTGTTTTATAGTGTCAGCCTGACTTTGTCTGGTCAATGCTATCCAATTCCTCTTCGAAAGTTGAGGAACCCTCCATCCATCAGAAATAATATAGCTTTTGGTAGGTTCCCATTTACGATAACCATTGTATTAAAGTCACCTAGCCTGCTTTCTTTAGATAAGATCACATTCAAGAACGTCCAACATCTAGGTGGTTTCTCCATTGTGTCTGCGAATATATTCTGGCATTGAGGCTTGTCAGACACAACAATTTCTTCTTCTATCCTCTCCAGCTCATCACACCATGGTTTCGAAGGTGTACTTGCTTTTACATCACAGAGAGTATTGCCGACGACATGACTACCAATCTGACAAGGTTTTGCAAATCTAACCGGACTCTTGAACTGTGGAGGAGAAGGCACTTGAGGCATAAATAAAATTGGCTCATCTTCGTTGGTACTCAAAGTTAGATCTCTGTCAATCTCCTCTCCCCTTGGCTGAGTCATTCTTGCCATCCTTCGACTCCGTATGGCTGCGCAAACCTCCAACGTCTTCGAAGTTGCCTCTATAGAAGATATATTAAGTCCATCAATCCTTGTTTCCCTTGGTTAAGCCAAGAACGTGTATGGCCATTGATACTCAAACTCATACATGGTACCTGAAAAGAGAGAAATATAGAAAGAGAATTAAAAATAAAAATAAAAATGTTTAAATTAAGACTAATTTGATTGAAATTAATATTGGAAAATAATTATTAAATTAATTCCCCGGCAACGGCGCCAAAAACTTGTTGATCGATTTCGCAATCAATGAATACGTGCAAGTATACACGGTCAACAAGTAATAAAGTGAAAGTAGAGTATCGTTCCCACGAGGAATTATTTAATAAAAATCACAAAGTACTAATTCTTAACCAAACTAATTTTATTTAAACAATCTCAAATCGTTATTTTTCTAATTAAGAAAACTAAATTAATTAATTAAAACTAGATTACTCTAAAATTAATTCAAATAAATAAAGATTAAGACTACAATATCCCCAATTATGAACTATAAATCAATTATCCAATTATCCCAATTATTATGCATACTGAATTGTTAACAAGAATTCTTAAATGCCAAAAGTCCTTTTCCAAGTGATCAATTGCTTTCTATTTAATCCAGATTAATTTTGCTATATTCCTATGCAAAACAAATTGAATTAAACTCCTTCAATTCCAATTCCTTATGTGTTACATGCGGTGAACAGATATTTCCATTCAATTCACAAACCTAATTATTCACTTTGCAAATAACTAAGTCACATGATATCATGCCCAGTTCTAACCCTAGAATTCCTCTTCCAATTCCTTCTAGAGTAACAAAGTAATTACTGATCAGATAATTAAACAATATGCACAAGACAAGATAAACAACTCACTTTAACATAAATAATTGGAATATAATGAATAACTAATTCATAGCCATAAAAAGTTCAATTGAAATCTTAATAAAAAAAGTTAGTTCATAATTAATGAATGGAAACCAAGAATCCACAACTGAATAGACATTAAAAGATAAAAGTATGATAAGAGAAGAGAATAGAATCTGTTGTCAGCAAATCTGATGCTCCCTTCTTGCTCTTGTTCTTGCTCTTGATCTTCAATGATCTCCAAGTTGCTTCAATCTCCAAAACTAATAAGAACTAGGGTTAATGTTCTAATCTAATAGAGTGTATATCTAATCTAAGCTATGTAATCTCCTCCTATTTTATGCCTTACATCATGTATTTATAGGTTACAAGTCCAATTTTTAGTTTTGGAACAACCCCAATCCTATTTTAAGTCAAAAAGGTGTCAAAATTTACCCAAAACGCGTCCAGGACATCACCAAGCCCTTCCCCAGCGCCCCAGCGCTGGGCACGGTGCTGGAGTCTGCCCCCTAGCGCCCCGGCGCTGCAAAATGAATTAAGAATAGCGCCCCGGTGCTGGCCCAATATTTGACATTTTCTGCTCCGACGTCCTTTGGGAAAATGGCCATAACTTCTTCGTCCAAACTTCGATTTTGATGATTCAAGATGTTCTGGAAAGAGGAGAAGTAGATCTACAACTTTCATTCTTGTAGTTTTTCGAAATAATGTCCGGAGCTATAGTAAAATTGGCTCTGAAGTGACTGCTAGGTAAATAGCAAGCCGAAAACGCGAATCTAGCCACCCCGAACGTCGATCCATGTAACTTTTGTCCCAAATCCTACAGAACAATATAAAACATGCTTGAATAGACATAAACACATAAAAACATCCTAAAAGACTTGAGAACAATAATAAATTAAGCTCAAATGTATCCAGTTCATGTGTATAAAACTCACTCATCAACTGTCTTTGTAGGAACACAGTTAAGTGTGAATGCAGCTCTGTCTCTAGGGCATGACCCCAGAAGCTTATTAGAAGATATGCATGACTCATTATTGATCGTACCATGTCCAACAAGGTGCGATTTCTCCTCCCAGATACACCATTCCATTGTGGTGTTCCAGGTGGAGTGAGCTGTGATATAATACCACACTCCTTTAGAAGGTCATCACAGTCTTGGCTTAAGTATTCACCTCCTCGATCAGATCGAAGGGCTTTTATGCTTTTCTAAATTGGTTTTGAACTTCATTCTTGAATTTCTTGAACTTTTCAAAGGATTCGGATTTGTGTCTCATAAGATACACATATCCATATCTACTGAAGTCGTCAGTAAATGTAATGAAGTAATAAAACTTACCTCTTGCTAACGAACTCATGGGTCCACATACATCACTATGTATAAGTCCCAATATATCGCTAGCCCGTTCACTGTGTCCAGTGAAAGAGGCTTTAGTCATCTTGCCTAATAAACAAGATTCACATTTTTCATATGATTCAAAATCAAATGAATCCAAAAATCCATCTTTATGGAGTTTTGATATGCGTTTCTCATTTATATGGCCCAAACGACAGTGCCAGAGATATGTCGGATTTGAATAATTTGATTTAAATCATTTTGTATTTATGTTATAGATAGGCATTTCTAAATCAAGAATATAAAGACCGTTAAACAATTGTGCAACACCATATCAAATATCATTTAAGTAATACGAACAATGATTGTTCTTAATTATAAATGAAAAACCTTTCTTATCCAAACAAGAAACAGAAATAATGTTTTTGCTTATAGCAGGCACATAATAACAATCCTCTAATTCTAATACTATCCCAGTGGGCAAAGATAAATGATAAGTTCCTACGGCCAGTGCAACAACTTTTGCTCCATTCCCAACTCGTAGGTCAACCTCTCCTTTTGCCAAAGTCCTACTCCTTCGAAGTTCCTACACATTAACACAAATGTGAGAACCACATCCAGTATCCAATACCCATGATGTAGAAGTAGATAAGTTGACTTCTATAACATATATACTTGAATCAGAAGTCACACTTCCTTTATTTTTGTTCACTTCTTCTAAATAAGCATGACAATTCCTCTTCCAGTGTCCAGGTTTTCCACAGAAGTGGCAATCACATTCTTTAGCCACCCACCTTTAGGTTTTAAAGCCTGTTTGATTTTGGGATTAGGTTTAGCACCAGATTTAGATCCTATCTTTTTCTTGGCTTTCCAATTTCCCTTAGCATTCCCCTTTTGCTCCATCATTATGGGAGCGGGTCCTGCCTTTTTCATGTTGTTCTCTGCAGTTCTTAACATGCTCAACAACTCAGTAAGTGGTTTCTTAATTTCATTCATTAGATAATTCATAACAAATTGAGAGTAGCTGCTGTTCAAAGATTGCAGAACAAGATCAGTTTGGACCTCCGGAGTGATTGGAAAACCCAACCTATCGAGGTACTCAATATACCCAATTATTTTCAGCACATGTGGACTAACTGGATCATGTTCACCCATCTTGCAGTGATACAATGCCTTGCTTGTATCATACCTCTCCTGTCGAGCATGCCCTTTGAACAATTTCTTGACGACATGCTCGATCATCTCATAAGTATCCATCAACTCATGTTGCTTCTGAAGCTCAGCGTTCATGGTTGCTAGCATGAGACAACTCACGTCCAGAGCATCATCTTGATGCTTCTTGTAAGCATTATACTCCGCACGTGGTGCAGTAATAGCTGGTGCTGCAGGAATGGGCCCATCAAGGACATATAGCTTGCGCTCTTGTTTGAGGACAATCCTCAAGTTCCTGTGCCAGTCAAGGAAATTAATTCACTCAGCTTGTCCTTCTCAAGGACTGATCGTAGTGAAAGACTACTTGTGTTGTTGTTGTTGTTGTTGTTTGCCATTGATATTATGTAATTGATAATAGTACATTCAAAATATACCTCCCACTATTTTATTCAAATTAATAGCCCTCACCATTAATTCGGAAAGCATTTTCTATTAAATCTTTCTAGTGAGCCAAGATCCATATTTCATTATGACTTAAGTTACCTTTGGCTAATCTCTTAAAACATAATTATTTAGGTAGACAACCCTTTTGTCAATTATATAATATATAACTCTTGGATAGTTTGGTAAACAACAATTGTTTCTAGTCCATCTAATGGTACCTACCAAACTCTATGCCTCTAAGTCCACAATCCTATTAAGATAACTTAGTTAAGTCGGGCCCAATGATTTTAACATTTTGGATATCACAATTATCCTATCACATCTTACCTAGATAAATACGGTACTTTGCTTTGGCAAACCTACATCTATTGATCAAGGTCTTGATGAGTGTTATTCATTGGAAGACATCTGATTTAGACTTAATAATTTAATGAGGGATTTTATTAATAAATTTAGATCTCACCGATTTTTAATCTTAATAAGCATGCACATTATTTATCATATCATATCACATACAAGCATAAATAAAGTACAAAATTAAATGTGTCACAGTTATGGCCCAATCCACTGTCAATCTTTTCAAGCTAATGAAAGATTGAAGGTCAATCTAAGGTGGTAAAAGATCTCAAAATAGTACCTTCCTTGGATCTTCCTCATATATGTGCCTCCTCTCCATCATCATCTTTCCACCGTGTCCTCCATCTTGACATCTTCATCGATTACAGATTATTACATGACATAAAGAAACCTCGAGTTACATTCTAGGGGATTTAGATGAGAAGAGAATATTACATTAGAATTTATAGAAAGGCACGACATGCAAGCCGTATTTCAAAACCAAAAACCACTAACCTATGGGTCAAAAGGCCATAACTGTGCACCATGCATATCACAATAAACACATAATAATTTATATATAATTAAAGAAAAACTATATACCAAATATTGGGGTCACGACCATCGTGCGCTACGACGGGGGGTCCAAGGGGGGGTCTCCCCCCTGGCGGTGGTCCAGCTATACGAATCTCTGAAACAATTTTAGAATCATATATTTAATCCACCAAAACAATCATAATAACAAAACACCCGATACATATCATATATGTCCAGTTTCAATTAATCATATTAAATCGAATCTTCATACTTCTAATCCAATTAGAACATAAGTTGTATACTGTTATTACGCCATATAAGATACAATTAACAGAACATCATATACATGTATATCTATCACTGATATTCATAATACCATAATACGCTTACATACAGAATATTATATATTCAATTTTTGATCGATAAAATTGTATTACCATATATCATATATATCAAAAATAATATAATCAATTTCAGATCGGTAAAATTATAACATCATATATCATATATATCGAAAGCAATAAAACACGTAATCTGAATTAATCATTTCGCAAGTAACTCTGATACCACTGTTGGGATTTCGGCACGTCAAAGCAACGCACAGCCGGAATAAAATTGATCAAAAAACTAAAATAATTTCTGAAACCTAAAACAGGATCCATGCGAAACAGATATTAATTCAGTGTAAAGAGATTATACCGAATATGAAAAAGCTTCTGAAACGCTTCGAATCTCTAACGCAATTCCTCACGAAACTACGTCTCTATGGTATCCACACGAACGTTGTACGAACCGTCGCGCGATTCTGCAATAAAGGGACTTGTGGTACTAGCCACCAAAGGAACATGATTTTTCAAAAAGTTTTCTCTCTAGTCTCTCTCTAAGAGCGACTAGGGTTTTTCAGTTATGATATTACCCTAAGTGGCTGCTATATATCATATATATATAGTAGTTAAAAGGAATTAATCAAAATCTAATTTCATAAAATCCGAATATATATATATATATATATATATATATATATATATCTTAATTAAGTCTTACTTAATTAATATACATATATACAAATTATCCTTTTAATTTAAATTTGTGATTTAAATACTATTAATCATATTAATATATTTAAATCCTTAAAATTTAAATTAATTCCCTTTTAAATTATGTTCTATGTGTGTGACCCTATAGGTTATTATTACGTTGAAAATAATTTTAAAATTATATTATAAAAATATAAACAGTGAGCGACATCTAGTAATGCATCACTGCTACCCAAGTAATAATAAGATCGATGATTCGATGCAACCTTTTCGTGACCAATGTTTCAATGTAATTTAATCCTTTTAACCTTAATATCTTAGATTAAACTCGAGTCATGGAATGTGTCATACTCTTTATAATTTAATCTGAGTTTTTCTTTATCAATGAGTAGACTATATGAAACAAATCATTATTTGAGCATGGCCATGAATTTCATAGTCCTACTCAATTAAGAGGCCTATGGATATCACCCCTAATACATAGGAGGGTTAAATTCCATCTAGATCACTCATATTCCTCACACGATTCATGATGTACCCAATAATCACCTTTATAAATAGTTAGAGAAGGGGGTTAGGGTTAATCAACAGGCAATAAGCAAAAACTATAACTATAGAGCACCCTATCAAAATAGGGTCAAAATAGGGCAAAGCCATAACAAAAGGCTTCAATTATACCAATGATCAGTGTAAAATATCCCCAACTATGCAATCCCAAAATGATAATAATTATAAACAAAAGATATACCACCAAAAACATGCATTCATATATAACTTTTAAAATTACTAAGCAAAGCATGCATTCAAAATAACCCAATCACAACATAAAAAGCAATAATCACAATAATAATAATCACGATAATATTTAAACATAGTTAAATAGTCTGGGGCTATTCAGCCCAAATCATTCACTCAAAGCCTCACATAAACCTAAATAAACATAATTAAACAGCAGTTCAATTATTCAAAGACTAACACAATTCATATATATAATAAATAAAAGGAAGGCTTCCCCCCAAACTTGTAATTTGGCCAGTGTTCTCACTGGCCACTTTTCATCATCTTCAAGCATCAGGAGCATCTTCGCCTTCTTCACCATCAAGATCAAAATCATCATCATCTCCTCCCACCACCTCCAGATCATCATCATCTTCATCATCCTCCACGTTCACTGGATCATCTGCGCGGGCCTCCTCAGTAGGCGGTGGAAATTGTGGTGGATACGACACATAAATTGGAGGCGCTGGAAATGGAAATGGCATGAAATCAGGGTCATCTCCTCCCTGAGCAGCCTGAATGTTGGAGAGTGTATTTGCAAACTCTGCATGGTAATGGTGGAATTGATTCTACCACTGAGCTACAATGTCTACCTTGCAGTGTAAGAAGTTCAGGCTGTTTAGAATTTTGGTGAGGACCCCAGGTGGAACGGTCGCAGATGACGGATGCTCAGGAACTTGTGTGGATGTTCCCGCTTCATCGGTTGGCGCCGGATCACTGGCATGCTGCTGCTGAGGTGCTAGCAAATATCCCTCTCCTCGGGGGTGTCGTTGTGCCCCTTCCCAGACTGTATAGAGGCCTATGAGATGATGGTCAATTACCGACATTGGCGGTAGGGTGACATCTTCCAAGTCCCACTGAACACCCGCCCGTTTGCATAGATGGGTAATAAGAGACGGGTGCGGGAGGCCAGACATGACATTGCTCTTTATAGCCTTCTTGATGGACTCATTGATTAATACCCCTACATCGACCTTTAAGCCCGTAACTATGGCATAGAGCAGAATTTCCCTTTTCCCGAGTTACATCATTTAAATGATGGGTAGGCATGATATTGGAACAGATAAATGAATACCAAGCCTTACCATACCTGCTTAAGGCCTGCTGAGGGAATGACGTCCTTTCAGCATGATATTCATTAGTCTTCCACACCGTCCCGGGCTTGCAGAGTTTAGTGATAATTTCGTCAGTGTTGTAACTCTGAAGCCCGACTTCTCTATAATCATGGCTGTCATAGTTAGGAGTCCCGTAGACTGCATTGATAGCCCGGCTATCGAATTGAATAAGCTTTCCCCTTACTGGTATAGCCGAAGGGCCATCAGGAATGACATTGGCATAACATTCTTTCACCACCGCTACAATGGCTGATTCCGGCGGTTTAGTGAAATGCACCCATTTCATAACTATAAGCATAACATTTATCTGCCCATCTAATTTGTCATCTGGCCTAAGCCCCCACTCAGGCACTAGACTACGGGATAAAAAATTCTGAGTGTAACGTTTATAGGCGTCTTCTGAGGGGAATTTCATACGATCCTAAGGTGTAATAGGGGCTCGGGAGGAGGATGGAGGAGGGCCAATGCTAGTTCTAGGACGCTTAGAAGCCATAATCTAAAGCTCTGTAACAAATTTTTTTGTGCAAGCTAAGAGTTGGACAAAACACCGTACCTTGCTTGGCTTTTAAAGAGGATGGCCTGAACGAAAGCAACTGATAGAGTAACTGAAGGGACGGTTGGGCGCCCAAACGGTAAAAAATGGCCGACGGTTGGTGAACGGTCAGAAATTGAACGGTTGGCAACTGGATGGTCGAGACAATTGATTTTCTCTAATGGTGAGAGGAGGAAAACATAAATAACTGATATGGTTTTGGAAGAAAGAACTGAATAGACACCTTTTTAAAAACCCAATTTTGCTAATGGCGCTGCGGCGCGATGCATGGCACTGCGGCGCGGTGACAACCCTTCTTGGCGTCGAGGCGCGATGGTCTGAATGATACTTGGCGCCGAAGCGCGAGTTTGTAGAAGGGTTAGAATTGGTTGTGGCATTTGGGCGCCAAATATGGTGCCAGGGCTTTAATTTCCAGTGTGTGACCCCTAAGGACGGCACTGCGGTGCGAAGAGATGTTCGAGAACTGGCGTCGCGGCGCGAATTTGCAGAATGCTCCCCCTATGCCCGGCGCTACTGCTCGAAATTTGAGGTTGCAGCGTGCATATGGCGCTGCGGTGGGAATATCAGTAATAAAGCCGGCGTCGCGGCGCGAACTATAGACATCTTATATTGACTTAAGAAATTCTGCACAGGCTAAAACCTTATATCAGCAATCCAGAGAGCAAAAATAGAACAAACACAGTATTGATAATTCTAACTACTGAAAACCCTTACACACATACTAACATACTATGCAGACTACAACTATACTAAAAACTACAGACAGTAACTAGACAACCAAAATGAGTCTTAAGTTAATAACGATAAAAACAATTTATTTTATACTGAGATGGGGATGCCTCCCATCAAGCGCTTGATTTAGAGTCTTTGGCTTGACTGTTTTCCCGTCTTACACCGGGTTTCCCAATGTAATGGAGGTGTTCTACCGGTCTACCTCGCCACCCCAGTAATGTTTTAATCTTTGCCCATTAACTTTGAAAGTTTTGTCAGAATTGGGGTCCTCAACCTCTATTGCCCTATACAGATAAACTTTGGCAACTGTGAATGGCCCTGACCATCTGGACTTTAATTTCCCTAGAAATAACTTTAGACGAGAGTTGAAGAGAAGAACCTTCTGGCTCGGTTCGAAGTGTCTCTCGAGGATTTTCTTATCATTCCACCTCTTGGTCTTCTCCTTGTACAACTTAGCATTTTCATACGCTTGCAGACGAAACTCATCTGATTCATTAAGTTGCAAGAGTCGTTTCTCGCCGGTTGCTTCTAGATCAAAGTTGAGCTTCTGAATAGCCCAATAAGCATTGTGCTCCATTTCTACTGGAAGATGGCATGCCTTACCATAGACAAGCCTATACGGAGACATTTCGATAGGCGTTTTGTAAGTTGTGCGGTAAGCCCACAAGGCATCGCCCAGCTTCTTTGACCAATCCTTGCGATTGGGATTAACAATCTTCTCCAAGATTCATTTCACTTCTCGATTGGAAATCTCGTCTTGGCCACTAGTCTGTGGATGATATGCAGTGGCTATCTTATGGGTCACCCCATATTTAGCTAGAAAGGCTTCAAAGTATTTGTTACAAAAATGAGATCCTTCATCGCTAATAATAGCCCGAGGCGTGCCAAAACGGGTGAAAATATTTTTCTTAAGGAACTGAAACACTACCTTAGCATCATTAGTCGGCAAGGCAACTGCTTCCACCCACTTGGAGACATAATCCACTACCACAAGGATATAGAGATTATTGAAGGAGGACATGAATGGACCCATGAAGTCGATGCCCCATACATCAAATAATTCCACCTCTAGGATATTTTGCAGTGGTAATTCATGCTGTCTTGATATGGTGCCCATCTTTTGGCATCTGTCGCAGTGCGACGCATATGTGTGTGCATCCTTGAATAGGGTGGGCCAATAAAATCTAGACTGAAGCACTTTAGCTGCAGTTCGTTGACCTCCAAAATGACCTCCATAGTTTGAAGAGTGGAAATGATGTAGCACACCTTTAATTTCATCATCCGGTAAGCATCTCCGCAGAATTTGATCAGAACACTGTTTGAACAGAAAGGGCTCATCCCACAGATATTGCTTGGCATCTTTTAGGAATTTCTTCCTTTGTTGATAGCTCAGGTTTTGAGGAAGCACTTGGCAAGCGACATAATTGGCGAAGTCCGCAAACCACGGAACTTTACTGTTGACAACAAAGAGTTGTTCGTCCGGGAAGAAGTCATTTATGGCTTTGTCAGCATCTCCCGAATGCGTGGTGTTTTCCAACCTTGATAAGTAATCGGTTACCTAATTTTCTGTCCCCTTTTTATCTCAAATTTCTAGATCGAACTCCTGGAGAAGCAGATCCCACCTAATCAATCTCGGCTTAGCATCTTTCTTCTCTATCAAATATTTGATTGCCGAGTGATCAATGTATACGATCACTTTCAGTTCCAATGAGGTAGGACCGAAAGTTATCAAATGCATAGACTACTGCCAGTATCTCCTTCTCAGTGGTAGTATAATTTAACTGAGCATCTGTTAATGTTTTTCTGGCATAGTATATGGTGTGGAATACCTTATCTCTTCATTGGACTAGAACCGCCCCAATAGCAAAATCACTTACGTTGCACATTAGTTCAAAAGGGAAGGTCCAGTCAGGGGCTACAATAATAGGAGCCGAGATAAGTCCTTTCTTTAATAACTCAAAGGCACTCAGGCAGGCTTCATCAAATTAGAAAGGTATGTCCTTTTCCAATAGAGTGCACAACGATTTGGTAATCCATGAGAAATCCTGGATAAACCTTTTGTAAAACCTGGCGTGCCCGAGGAAACTCCGTACCCCTTTCACTGAGGTGGGCGGTGGAAGGTTATTGGTGACATCTATCTTTGCCTTATCAACCTCAATCCTGCCTATAGAAACCCGATGGCCCAGAATAATGCCCTCCTCAACCATGAAGTGACACTTCTCCCAATTCAACACAAGGTTAGTTTCGACACATCTATGCAGAACGACAATCAAATTTTTCAAGCAATTATCAAATGAGCTCCTGAATACTGAGTAGTCAGTCCATGAAGACCTCCAGGGTCTTTTCAACCATATCAGAAAAGATCGACATCATACACCGCTGAAATGTTGCGGGGGCATTACATAGCCCGAAAGACATTTTCCTGAAGGCAAAGATCCCATACGAACATGTGAACGTTGTCTTCTCCTGATCTTCAGGAGCAATTGAAATCTTATTATACCCCGAGTAACCATCTAGCAGACAATAATATTCATGCCCAGCTAACATGTCAACCATCTGATCAATAAATAGAAGAGGAAAGTGATCCTTACAGGTAGATTTGTTCAATTTCCTGTAATCCATGCACACCCTCCACCCAGTCACCGTTTTAGTGGGAATTAGCTCATTGTTCTCGTTGGGCACTACAGTTATTCTGCCCTTCTTTGGCACGCATTGGATTGGACTAACCCAAGGGCTATCAGAGATGGGGTATATAATGCCCGCATCTAACAATTTAATGATCTCCTTCCGGATGACCTCTTTCATAATGGGATTTAACCTCCTCTGATGCTCAATAGATGGTTTCGACCCTTCCTCCAGTAATATTTTGTGCATGCATAGAGTCGGGCTGATCCCTTTTATATCAACAATTGACCACCCCAGGGCTGTTTTGTATTGCTTGAGCACAAGCAGCAATTTTTCTTCCTGACACTTAGTTAGAGAAGCAAAAATTATCATAGGTAAAGTGGATGAGTTCCCTAAGTAATCATACCTCAGGTGATTTGGCAAAGGCTTTAGTTCTAGGACATGAGGCTCTATGATCGACTGGTTGAGCCTTGGAAGTTGATGCCTCATTATCATTTAGAGACTCAAATTGTCGGTGGAATTGTTTGGATCTTTGGGGTTCATCTAGCCACTTGGCATATTCCACATGTGTGGGCTCTTCCGTAGTACTGGTCCCGATTAATGTAGCTTCCAAAAGGTCTTGAATGCAAGTTTCTGAGAACACTTCCCTCACTGAATTATCAATTATATTAATCTGGAATCAGTCCTTAGGAGTATTAGGATACTTCATTGATATGCAGACATTGAACGTCACTTCTTGATCCTGTACCCTCATTGTTAACTCCCCTTTCTGTACATCAATTAGGGTCCTCCTAGTTGCTAAGAATGGCCTACCCAATATTATAGGGACTTCCCTATCTTCTTCAAAATCTAGGACTATAAAATCAGCTGGGAATATGAACTTGTCAACCTTAACAAGCACATCCTCTACTATCCCCTTCGGCTATGTAAGAGATCTATCAACCAATTGTAAAGTGACGCTTGTAGGTTTGGCTTCATTTTGGCCCAGCTTCTTATATATAAATAGGGGCATCAAGTTGATGCTAGCCCTTAGATCACACAATGTCTTACCAATGAATTGGTCCCCGATAGTGCATGGAATTGTAAAGCTTCCCGGATCTTTTAGTTTCGGTGGAAGCTTGTTTTGAAGGATGGCACTGTACTCCTCTGTCAGCGCCACTGTTTCATAATCCCCCATTTTTCACTTCTTGGATAGTATGTCCTTCATAAACTTGACATAACTTGGCATTCCCTCCAATGCCTCCATAAATGGGATATTTATGTGAAGCCTCTTAAATACCTCTAGGAATTTGGAAAACTGCTTGTCCAGCTTTTGTTTCTGCAGACGCTGGGGGAAAGGCAACTGAGGGAGAGGCTGATTGACCGTACTCATTAGAGGAGATGGTGTTGGAGGGCTATCTTGACTACTTTCTTCAGCCCCACATTTTTCAGTATTCTTCTCCACTTCAGGTTCCTTTTCAGTCACTACTTCTTCCACTGGAGAACTCTCTCCACTTTGTTCATTAGTGGTTCTCCCACTTCTGAGTGTCACTGCTTTACATTGTTCTTTGCCTTCCCGTTTTGGGTTGACATCAGTGTCACCAGGCAATGTGCCTTGTGGACGACTGTTTAAAGCAGTGGCCAATTGTCCCATCTGTACTTCAAGATTCCGAATGGAGGCTTCTTGATTGTTACTTCTAGTTTCATTCTGGGCAATGTACCTTGGCAGGAGATCTTCTAAACTGGGTTTCCTCTCCTGGTGAGGTAGTGGATCGTGGAACTGATTATGAGCGCTATGCGGCTATGGGGTGAACTGATTTTGAGATTGAAAATTCGGAGGGTTAGAATAATTCGGCCCGGTGGATGAAGGTTGTGCTTGAGTGGGGTTGTTGTTGTTATTGTTGCCCCAAGAGAATTTGGGATGATTTCTCAAACCCGGGTGGTAATAAGTAGGAAAATTAGCATTTTGTTGCCCCCCGTAGTTGGAAACGAATTTAACTGACTCAGGGCTTATCGCACACTGACCAGTAGGGTGGCTCCCTTGACATAACTCACACTGGACTACGACACTCTGCACATTCTGCACTACTGATGGTCCCATGGTGTCTAGCCGTTTCGTTAGCGCTACAACCTGAGCCGCTAACGATGTGAATGAGTCAACTTCATATACCCCCGCTGCTCTTCTGGGGGCTTGCCTATCATTCAACCATTGGTAATTATTAGCCTCCATTGTATCCACTAACTCGTACCCCACTGTGTGATGTTTGGCCATGAAGGCCCCTCCAGACGCGACATCAATACTCGAACGAGTTGATCCGGATAGCCCATTATAAAAGGTCTAGGATAGGAAGTCACTCTGGCAATCCATGGTGCATGCATTTCCTCAAAAGATCCTTAAATCGCTCCCACGAGTCGTACAAAGATTCTGATTCCAACTGGACAAAAGACGTGATATCATGTTTGAGCCTGGCTATTTTGCCAGGCGAAAAAAACTTCACCACAAATTTCTGTGCCAAGTCAGCCCATGTGGTAATGGAGCCTGACGGTAATAAATGAAGCCAGCTCTTGGCCTTGTCCCTTAAGGTAAATGGAAACAACCGGAGTCTGATGGCATCGTCAGACACTCCATTGTATTTAAATGTATCACAAATCTCCATAAAATTAATTAAGTGATCATTGGGATCATCATTCGATAGTCCCCCAAACTGAATATTGGTACACATTTGAATGGTGCCCAGCTTGATCTCGAAATTATTAGCTTGGATGACGGACCTTAGAATGCTCACCTGGAGATCGTCAATGTGAAGCATAGCAAACTCCCTCAAAGAATTTTGAAGTTCCTCAACCATTTTGATAGGAGCAGGTATGTCCTCAGATTTTTCTCTCCGCAGTCGTCTGAATGTTCTATCAACCTCGGGATCGAGAGCTATTATATTTTGTCCCTTCCGAGGTGGCATAAACAATGAAGACTACCTGAAGATAGAGTTAAATAGAAGAATCGGTTTAAAGTAAGATCGTAATGACTTAGTTTTAATATTAAAAAATAATTAATTTTAAGTCCCCGGCAACGGCGCCAAAAACATGTTGGCCGATTTAGCTATTGCCAAATTGCACACAAGCATACGCGGTCCACAAGTAATATATGAAAGTAGAGTGTCAAACTCACGAGGATAAAGTCTTAAAAGAAAATAATTACTAAGTTAAAGTCGTTACTTATCTTATCTAAACAAGTGAAACAAAGTGGTTGGTTAAGCTATGTTACTAATACTGTAAGAATGAGAGAAGTAGTTGTACTAGGAAGTTAAGATAGGATTACAACTCCCCTAATGCGTCGCCTAATCTCCTAACTCTCTAAATTACAAACGAATCAAGGAATGATCAACCGAGAACAGTAAATACGCATAAGCTTCTGTCGAAGGTGAAATGCACATCCCTAACCAGATAAATCACAATATGTTTATTGGTGAAAATAACTAGGTTAAGGTCATTAAACTAAGTCTCAAGGCCACACAAGGCAAATAGGGATATATCTATCCTATTAGCATTTTATGCACACATTCCATTGACATGGTCATAACAGGTGTTGTTGTATTTAAAGATAGATAATAACATCCATTTGTCAATTTCCATTACTATCAATACAAATTTCTTTATCAAGCAATCAATCATTAAATAAGAAATACAACAACCCATTCCAAAATGATTCATTATATAAAATAGGAGAGAAAGTTAATTAAGCTAAACAAAAGGTTACATTGCAATCCTAATAATGGAGTTAGTTCATAACTATGGTACTAACACACATTTTCAATACATTACACATTATCAGAGAAACACAAATGAATGGGAGATTTGGAATAAGAAAACCCTTGTTTTGAAGTGTTCTTCCTCCAAATCTTCTCTTCACTGCATGACTACTGAGCTTGTGTCGGATGCAATAACTCTACTTCCTTAAACACAGCTTCGGTAAAAGAAATCCTAGTCTAAGCTATCTGTTATAAGTTCTCTCTAATATCTCTGATATTCTTCGATATTGAATGCAGACGGCTTCTCTTTTCTTATATACTGCTCCCCTCTTTCTTTTAGGTCATTAAAGACTCTTTACTGTTTGGGCACCGAAACTCGCACTGCGGCGTGAGCATAGACTTAATAAGTGGCACTGCGGTGCCATGTAGGGCTAAAGAGACCGGAGGTCGCGCTGTAGTGTGACTCCAGAGTACAGAAATGGCGCTGCGACGCGAGGAACATGGTCGCTGAGGCGCCGAATATAGCGCCGGGGCGCGAGAAGTGGAGTTGGGGCACTGACTCCTGACGTCGGGGCGCTAGTTTCTAGTGGCCTATAGCAGCATTCGGCGCTACGGCGCAAATCATTACAGTCTCCTTGGCATTGGGGAACCAATTTACAGTAGGTTCGAGCAATAGCAGGCGCTGCGGCACGGAGTATGGTGCTGGGGTGCCACTTTCCAGTAGTAACCAAAGTGGCACAGCGCTGCGGTGCGGGCTCCAATATAACACTGGCGCTGCGGCGCCAGTACAACAAAAATGTCCAAGAAAGCTAGAAACAATCTGCAAAGCCTGCATGATAGAACTTAAACGAAATAACAATAATATATTTAAAATCTAATTAAATGAATGAAAATAGGCAACAACTTAAGCCACAAAAGATCTGATTCGCGGGTATAAATCCCACTCATCATTATATCAGATATTATAATAGACGTGATTCCAATTGTTAGAGAGTATGCCCTTTTTCTACAGAGATAGAAAAACTGGGGTTTTGCCAAACATCCATCTTCTTGAATATTTGTTCTTCCTTGGTGGATCACCTCTAGAGGCCAAACACTTGGGTGGCTAACGTTGATCAAAGTAAGGAATCAAACCCAGTGGATTCAAGTTGAACATGAAAAGGAATTGGAGGTGAACTCGTACTTGAGGAAACTAGTTTCTACAATGGTATGGATCTGTTCTCCATCTCCTTTCTATTGATTGATAATTATGCACAAAGTATGATCATGGTTATGGGTTTGTATGAAAATTTTAAATTTCTATTTTATCGCGCTTCTACACCTTTTAAGTAATTGGATTAAATGTTCTCGCTATATATAAACCCAACAATTATTGCTTCGGACAATACATTCTCCACCAATAATCATTTCTCTATCAAAAATCAAATTAAAGAGATGAAGATTAATGGTTTAAATATTATTTCCTCTCGCGTTATTGGCGTTCTTGATTGTTTGATCAACTAAGCTAGCTTCTTTTTCTTTTTTCTTAGCAATTCTCTCTCTCAACATGTGTTGGTGAAAATTTTGTAAGAAAATTATGAAGGTTAAGCTTTCCTTTTATAGAAATCCAAGACCAAGGGCAAAACGGTCATTTCCATCAAACCTCCATATTCTCCACCTCCTTACTATTCACCAAGCTTCTCAAGGAAACTTGGTGAGTGTGACTCCCTCAAATTTATACACCCGCGGTATCCGATTTGGTGCTCATATCTAACTGATTAACTATAAATATTCGACAAGATATAATTTCTATCTATCCAAGGTTCACAGTATCCCATAACAGATAACAATTCTCGTCAGAACTATTGCTGTGTTTGGATACCCTCACTTGGATGTATAGACTGTATCTTATGAATATCTCTTTCATATCAATAGTACCTATCTATCCGAAATACAAAGTATTAGTAATAACATGATCAGTCCATATTGCGGATACCCTCACTCAGATGTATAGTTCTTAAGGATATTGTACTAAATCATTAATATTGCTAAATCATCTAAGAATGTAACTATAACACGGTTGCGGAAATAAAAATGATAATACATTTCATATCATAAGTTCGGTTATAAGATTCTCAATATAGAGTTCTTTATTACAAAAGTCTTACAAGACTTACATTACACTAGAAAGTAATTTAAAACTAATTTAAACATGGCCTCTTTCAACTGTTGGTTCTAGATGTGCTGGTGTGACGCCCCTAAAATAGGTATATGATGAGTGAGTTTTATACACATGAATTGGATACATTCGGGCTTAATTTATTGTTGTTCTCAAGTCTTTTAGGATGTTTTTATGTGTTTGTATCTATTCATGCATGTTGTATATTGTTTTGTAGGATTTGGGACAAAAGTTACATGGATCGACGTTCGGGGTGGCTAGATTCGCGTTTTCGGCTTGCCATTTACACAGCAGTCACTTCGGAGTCAATTTAACTATAGCACCGGACATTATTTCGAAAAACTTCAAGAATGAAAGTTGTAGATCTACTTCTCCTCTTTCCAGAACATCTTGAATCATCAAAATGGAGTTCAGACGAAGAAGTTATGGCCATTTTCCTAAAGGACGTCGGAGCAGAAAATGTCAGATTTTGGGCCAGCGCCGGGGCGCGATTCTTAGGCTTAATTCCAGTGCTGGGGCGCTGGGGAAGGGCCTGGTGATGGCCTGGACGCGTTTTGGGCGAATTTTGACACCTTATTGACTCCAAATAGGATTGGGTTTGTTCCTAAGCTAAAAATTGGACTTGTAACCTATAAATACATGATGTAAGACATAAAATAAGTGGAGATTACATAGCTTAGATTAGAGATACACTCCATTAGATTAGAACATAACCCTAGTTCTTATTAGTTTTGGAGATTGAAGCAACTTGGAGACCATTGAAGATCAAGAGCAAGAGCAAGAGGGGAGCATCAGATTTGCTGACAACAGATTCTATTCTCTTCTCTCATCTTACTTTTATCTTTTAATGTCTATTCAGTTGTGGATTCTTGGTTTTAATTCATTAATTATGAACTAATTTTTTTTATTAAGATTTCAATTGAACTTTTTATGACTATGAATTAGTTATTCATTATATTCCAATTATTTATGTTAAAGTGAGTTGTTTATCTTGTCTTGTGCATATTGCTTAATTATCTGATCAGTAATTACGTTGTTACTCTAGAAGGAATTGGAAGAGGAATTCTAGGGTTAGAACTGGGCATGATATCATGTGACTTAGTTATTTGCCAAGTGAATAATTAGGTTTGTGAATTGAATGGAAATATCTATTCACCGCATGTAACACATAAGGAATTGGAATTAAAGGAGTTTAATTCAATTGTTTTGCATAGGAATATAGCAAGATTAATCTGGATTAAATAGAAGGCAATTGATCACTTGGAAAAGGATTTTTGCATTTGAGAATTCCTGTTAACAATTCAGTAGGCATAATAATTGGGATAATTGAATAATTGATTTATAGTTCATAATTGGGGATATTGAAGTCTTAATCTTTATTTACCTGAATTCATTCGTTAAAATCTTAGTTTTAATTATTTAATTTAGTTTTCTTAACTATAAAATTCACAATTTGAGATTGTTTAAATAAAATTAGTTTGGTTAAGAATTAGTACTTGGTGATTTTTATTAAATAATTCCTCGTGGGAACGATACTCTACTTTCACTTTATTACTTGTTGACCGTGTATACTTGAACGTATTCATTGATTGCGAAATCGATCAACAGTATACATCACCCATCTTGAGTCACCAAATACATGGTACTAAATACAAATACAAACTTAATTATACAATATGAGCTGAGAGTTTTTACGCGAATATTATCTCATAGACAATATCCAAACTCAAATTCAATCCTCATTACATTTATTATCACACTAAATAGTGAGGATTACTAAAACAACCATCTCGGACCGTCACTCCATTACCCGACTAGTCCCAGCTACGTTCTCATTTCGTAAAGAGAACAATGAAAGCAAAAGGGTGAGCTCAACTAGCCTAGTAAAAAATATTATGACTAAGATAATGCATAATAATTTATCGTTAGCCTTTAATAGTGTTAAACTGATAAAATATAATAAACATCAAGTTTAACTGCATCGGAATAAGTAATCCATTATAAGAGTCAAGTAGAGCATGATATCTATTATCTTCTATGATTTAAAATGGTTATTATCAATTTTATCACTGAGACTTAGCTTAATAAATAATCCACATCATCGAATCATCCCTGCACTATGGGCCAATGATATTCATTAGTATCACGTCCACGAATTATCCATGCACTATGGGCCAAAGATATTCGTGTAATCATCAATGGTCATGATCATGCCAACAACTGTCCATCAATGCACTACGGACCAATGAGAACTTTTACCACATCATTTCTAACATTACAGGTCATGATTATACCAAATGATCCTTGGTTATAATCATACCGATCAATAGTCCATCTATGCGCTACGGGCCAAAGATGACTTTTATTACAATATAAGTATGAGGATGATGACAATGATATAAGAATTCAATTAAATGAAAGCAAATGATAAATTTTTAAAGATTTATAATTTAATTTATCCAGAATTTAAAAACGTCCAAATTGTCAACATGATACTACTTTGTGGAGTAAAATTCAAGAATAATATTGTATAAAAAATGATTTGCACCGAAAAAAAAATCAATTTTTGTCATAAATAGTACCCCAGGTGAATAGTACCAGAGTGAATAGTACCCCGTAAATAGTACTTCATGAATAGTACCTCGTGAATAGTACTCAAACATGAAAAGGTTAAAACTTATCAAGAATACTCGGAATAATATTTCTATGAAAAGATACTAGATGAAGCGCAAATATCAAGGATATTTTACTAATTTTATGGAGTATAGAAGCCAAAACTTAACAAAATGAGTGTAGAATTCGAAATCTGAAAAGAAATAATATTACTTACATACTACAGAGTATAAAAGAAAATATTATTTCTTACGAATATTGAACAAAAATAATACCCCTTACCTTAAAAAGGAGAGTATTCTAACTGGTATAATGGGGTTATTCTTGAAGAAAACTTTCACTATTTTCTACACTCAAAGCTTCCTAAAACTCGAACGAAATACGCTCAATATTATAGAAAAAGAATTCTCTGATTCTAATGTGATTTTAAATTCTAAACTAAGCATCCTATTTATAGGAGAATGGAAGGATACTATTTGAATTTATAAAATCACGGACTACATAGTGGCATCACGGGTGCGACTTCGTTCGGCTGATTTTTGAAAAAATTTGATTTACTATGCAGTACTATGCAATAAAATATTCTAATAAAATGAAAACTTTTAAATAAAATATAATATATTCTATTTATAATCTAATAAAATAAAACTTATATATATATATATATATATATATATATATATATATATATATAATACTAATACTCCTTCCTAATCACATTTATTCCCCCCACCCATTTTCATTTTTCATCCCGCCCCACCCCACATGTCACTTTCACACACATATATAATATATATACACTGAATAATTTTATACCGATTATTTTGAAAAATGGTTAAATGGGGGTCCAAATAATAAGTAAAATTTATAATAAATACTTCATAAAAATCCCCTCAATATTTTTAACAACATTTATTCATCATTATTATAACCCGCAATATTAACAACTAAATCGTTCCCAGGAAAGAGGGGGTTTTTCGGTAAAGATTTCTCCCTATTGGCGCGCAATTAGGTGACCAAACTCCTTTCTTCGACAGAACTTTTTAGACATTGTTAATTATGCAAATAATAATATGAATAACTTGTCATCTCAATTATTGATTTAATAATATAAAATATTGACAATAATTGAATCAAATAACGTGAGATACTATGCAGCAATTACTGTAACAATAATTGAATAAAAATGTGTGACTTCTCACATAAGCCTCAATGATCAATACCTTGTGCTACTATGCAACCACGCGTATTACTGTACTTTTACCACCGAGTATTTCAACAGTTTAACGGTAAAACTTTCACCGTTATTTTTATAAAAAGTTATTTCTATCATTTTCTCATTCCGACAATAATTCCGTTGTGGGGTTAACCATTGATTGTGCCGTCGTACGAATATTCCCTGTTAAAACGAATATTTCCCGACCAATCAAATATTTTATAACAACTTGCATACTTAGAAAAATTTATAAATATTACCAACAACTATAATAGTATAACAAATTCATACCATAATATTCAAAAATGATATTTAGAGAAAAATTATTCATCTTTATTTATAAAAGTTGGGGTCTTATAGCTGGGATTACTATCTAATACTGCAAAGTAAATGATTTGCAAGAATGGGCTATGACATGCTCAGCAAATTTATATTTATAAACATAATGTTTGATTTGAAGAAACGATAGTTCAACAACTTTATTCAACTGAGGGTTGATGACCATTACTGGAATTTTTATTTCAACCATTTCTGTCAGTCACAAAGACTTAGAAATATGTTTAGTTCAGATATGAGATAAGGGATCAACCTATTCAATATCCTAGGAGTATGTATATCATCCTAATCGTGCCCGCATGCACACAATGTCAGTTTGTTGACACAATATAAGTCCCCTCAAGGGAAATTTTAACTCAGTAAAGGATGTCTTACCAAAACAATTTGGTTTGACACAACAGTTTATACTTGATAAACAACAATTCAGTATCACATGAATAAGTAATTCATTTCTTAGTTATACTGAAGCTATAGCAATAACTTCACAATAATCGACAACAAATTGGTTAGATATAAGATATCGAAAAGGACTTAAGATTAAAATCTTGCTCAAAGTAAAGTAGGGTTAAAGAGAACTTGCATAAAGTAACTAGATAGGTTAGAAGACTTGCCTGTACGAAGAACGTCTATACAACGCTATTCGAAGTTGTAAGACCCCAACTTTTTATGAATAAAGATTTAATTTTCTCTAAATGTTATTTTGAATAATAAGATGTGGATTTGATATAATGCTATAGTTATGGGTGATACGTGCAAAATTTTGCAAAGTAAGCAAGTTGTCATAAAATATTCGTTTAGTCGGGGACTATTCGTTTTGTCGGGAATATCCGTACGACAACACAATCATCGGTGAACCCCACAACAGAATGACTGTCGGATATAGAAAGCAACAGAAATAACCTTTTTATAAAAATAACTGGCAAAACTTTTACCGTTAAACTATTTTAAATATTCGGTGATAAAAGTACAGTAATACGCGTGGTTGTATAGTAGCATACAGGTATTGCACAATATCTCTTATTATTGATGCTTACATAAGAAGTCACTCAGTTTTATTTAATTATTACAACAGTAGTTGCTGCATAGTATCTCATATTATTGATTTAATTATTATCACAGTATGATCTGCATAATATTTTATATTATTAAATCAATAATTGAGACGACACAATTATTCATATTATTATTTTCATTATTGACAATGTCTAGAAAGTTTTGTCGAGGAAAGGGTTAAGATTATTTAATTGCGAGCCAATAAGGAGAAGTCTTATCTTAAAGCCCCCTATTTCCTAGGAATGATTTGGTTGTTAATATTGTGAGTTATAATATTAATGATGAATAATTGTTGAAAGATTAAAAATGTGTTTATTGAAGATAAGCGATTTGTGATAAATAATTATTAAATTTTTGATATTAATAAAGGGGTTTGTCATGAAGTATTTGTTGTAAGTTTGACTTATTACATGGACCCCCACTTACTCATTTTTTAAAATCACTGGTAGAAAGTTATCTCAGTTTTGTTTTATTATTATTATTATAATAGTAATAAAACATAAAACTTTTTATATAAAACAGAATACTTTTTATATTATATATAAAGTTATTTGTTTTATTAGATTATAAATAGAATATATTATATTTTATATAAAGTTTTTGTTTTATTAGAATATTTTATTTCACAGTGATGAATAGTAAAAATCAGAAAAATCGCGCCGAACTCCCGTGAAAATTTTCTTCTGTTCAGCCGTAAGAAAATTTTAAATAGTGCCATGTCATTCTCCTATAAATAGGATGCTTAGTTAAGAAATGAAAATCACACCAGAATCAGATAATTATTCTTCTATAATATTATGCGTATTTCTTTCTAGTATAAAGATACTTTGAAGTGTAGCAAATAGTGCAAGTTTTCTTCAAGAATATCTCCGCTATACCAGTCAGATTTACTCTCTTACTAAAGTAAGGGGTATTATTTATTTCATATTCATAAGAGATATTATTTTTCGTATTCGTAAAGAATATTATTTTCGTTCAATATTCGTAAGGAATATTATTTTTGTTTAATATTCGTAAGTATATTATTTTCTTCCATACTCTATAGTATGTAAGTAATATTATTTCATTTCATATTCCTAAATCTACACTTATTTTGATAAGTATTACTTCTATAATCCCTGAAATTAGTAGAATATCCTTAAATTTTGCGCTTCATCTAATATCATTTCATTGGAATATTGGTCTGAACATTCTTATTAAATTTTAATATTTTTATTCGGGATACTATTCACGGGGTACTATTCACTCGGGTACTATTCACTCTAGGTACTATTCATACAACACTATTCATACAATACTATTCATGCAGTACTATTTATATGACACTATTCATACATACTATTCATACAGTACTATTCACGGGATAGTATTCACTTGGGTACTATTCACCCGGAGTACTATTCACGACCAAATTTGGTTTTTTTTTTTGTCCAAATTATTTTTGATTCATAAATATCATTTTGAATTTTACACCACAATTAATTATCATGTTGATGATTTGGACATTTTTCAACTCTGGAAAAATTGAATTATAAATATTTAATATTTATCCTTGATCTTACTTGATTGATTCTTTATATCATTGTCATCATCCTCATGCTTATATTGTGCTGTAAGTTATCTTTGGCCCGTAGTGCATAGATGGACTGTTGATTAGTATGATTATGACCAGGAATTGTGTATCGATATAATCATGACCTGTAATGTTACAGACAAATGATATGCTAAAAGTCCTCTTTTGCCCGTAGTGCATAGATGGATAGTTTTTTGGCATAATCATGACCACTAGTGATACAAAAAATATCATTGGCCTGTAGTGCATGGATAATTTGTTGGGTGATACAAACGAATATCCTTGACCTGTAGTGCATGTTTAATTTGATGATGTGAAACAATTATTGATTATTGTTACAGGGATAAAATATTGATGATGGACTTTAAAATTATAGAAGATAGTAGACTTTATGCTCTACTTGACTCTTCTAATGGATTTCTTATTTCGCTGCAGTTGTTGATCTAAAACTTGTTGTCTATTGTATTCTATTAGATTTTTCCCTTTTGAGGACTAAGGACAATTTATTCTACATTATCTCAGTCATAATATTCTTTACAGGGCTAGTTGAGCTCACCCCTTTCTTTCATTCTTCTCTTCAGGAAATGAAAATATAGCTGGGACTAGTCAGTGTGACGCCCCCAAAATAGGTATACATCACCAATTCTGAGTCGCCAAATACATGGTACAGAAACAAATACGACTTCATTAATATAATTGTCGTGCAAAATACGACAACACATATATAGTGAGTTTAAATACAAATATTGTCTAATAGACAATATTCAAACTCAAAAGGAGTTTTCATTACAATTATTGATACACTATTTTAAAAAAATAGTGAGAACTGCTAAAACAACTTTCTAGAACCATCACTCCATACCCCGGCTAAATCCTGCTATATTCTCACCTCCTGAGAATAAAAATGGAACAAAAAGGAAAATGGTGAGCTCAACTAGCCCAGTAAAGAATATTATGACTAAGATAAAGAACAACAATTTATCGTTAGCCTTCAACAAATTAGATAAAATATAATGGACAACCAGTTTTAGATCAATATTCGCAGCGGAAATAACAATTCATTAGAAGAGTTAAGTAGAGAATGAAATCTACTACTCCCTCCGTCCCAAATTAATTGCTCAGTTTTGACTTTTTAAAGTCAAATTGACCATTTTTAAAAATAATTTTTTTACTATTTTTGTTAAAATATAGGTGAAGAGATTATAACCAAAAGAAAGTATATACAATTTATTACTAATCCCAATTTTTATAATATTAGAAATATATTTATATATGCTTAATTATTAATTCTAAAAAAAGTCAATTTGACTTAAAAAGGTCAAAATTGAGCAGTTAATTTGGGACAGAGGGAGTATCATGTATGAATTTAAAAGTCCATCATCAATATTTTATCCCTGTAACATCAATCAATATACATCTTGCATCAAATATTCATCTTTGTACTACGGGCCAAAGATATTCTTAAGGTAGTCATTCATCTTTGAACTACAGGCCAAAGATATTCATCAAGTATCACCATTAAAGACTGAGGATGATGAAAAATATTTTAGAGAACGAATCCAGTGAGATAAAAGGACAAATATTAGAGATTCGTAATTTAGATAATTCAAGTTTAAAAATACTCCATAATAAACCATAATGGAGTAAAATTCAAGAATGAGGATCAAAACATGGATACAATCAAAGATAGTAACCATAATAGACATCTGAGATAAAGAAGAGAAAATTTTATTTTTTAGTGAATAGTGCCGTATTTATGAATAGTGCCGTATATGTGAATAGTGTCATATACGTGATTAGTAACCCCGACAAAAAAATATAGAAATTCCACAATAAAATTCATATCAATATTTCAGCATAATGATATTGAAGAAAATAATATCATTTACAAAGAAAATAACACCCCTTACCTCAAAAGAACAGTACTTTTGACTGGAATATCGGATGTAATACTGAAGGAAACTTACACTGAATATCAACTCTCAAAGTATCTAAATACTCACAAAATACGCTCGATAATATATAGAGAGAGAAAACTTGTTTCTAGTGTGATTTTAAATTCTAACTAAGCACCCTATTTATAGAAAAATGCTAGAACGCCAAAGCAGACTAAATTAATATAATATTAATATTTTATAATAAATGTCACGCACACCCCATGACCAAGACCAACCCTCCACTTTTAAAAAATCTCAGCCATTTTTTCCACCAAAAACAAAAGTGGGGCCCACACATATTTTTAATAAAAATATTTATATCCAAAACTTCAATAATTCATAATAAATAGCCCTTTTATCAGAAAAATACGAATTTTATGTCCATTCCATAGGAAATCGAATTCTCTACAACTTTGTAGCTTTAAGTTTTTCTAAATTCCAAACGAAAAATGCCGGAAATCCACATACGAACAATTTATAATACCTCCATTCCGACAAAATACTGATAAAACACTTCAGAATTAATTCCTTCATTTATATCCACACAAAATAAATATTTTCCTATCCATCCACACAAAATAAATATTTTCTTATCATATAAATTAATAATCAATTATTCACAAATAATATTACAGAATCACAATTATGACAACCAGGTCGTTCCCAGGAAAGAGGGGGATTTTCGATAAGGATTTCTCCTTACTGGCGCGCAATTAGGTAACCAAACCCCTTTTCTAGACAGAACTTCCTTAGACATTGCCAATAATGCTATCTAATAATATTATTCAAATAATATGATTTATTGATCTGATAATGGGAAATACTGTGCAGTGACAATTATTGAAACAACAATAATAAAAAATATCAACGCAACAATTATTGAATCAATAAAATAAAATATTGAACAGTAATTACTATAACAATTATTGAGTAGTGCCTTCTTACATAAGAATCAATAATTCAAAAATATTGTGCAATACCATGTGCTACTGTGCAACCACACGTAATTACTGTATTTTAACCACCAGGTAATCCAATAGTGTTAATGGTAACAATTACGCCGTTATTTATAAAAACTTAAACTTGTCGTTTTCTTCATCTGACCGTTTTCCGTTATGGGGCCCATAAATGGCTGCACCGTCGTACGAATATTCCCCGACAGCAAGAATATTCCACGACCAAACAAATATTCCCTGACAAAATGAATATTTTATAACCACTTGCTTATTTTACAAAATTTGCACATTTCACCCATAACCAAAGCATTATATCAAATTAACTCCTTATTATTTCAAGATAATGAATAGAGGAAATTCAATTTTATTTATAATAAGTTGGGGTCTTACAACCTCCCCTCCTTATGAAATTTCATCCTCGAAATTGACGTACGTACCTGGTGTTTCGAAAAGGTGAGGGTATCTCGCTTTCATTTCCGATTCTAACTCCCAGGTCATTTCCTCCATAGCATGGTTCCTCCATAAAACCTTGACTTGTGGTATAACCTTTGTTCGTAGGACATGCTCTTTCCTATCCAAGATCTTGACATGTACCTCCTCATACATTAAATCTTCGGCTATCTTGTATGGTTCTAACGCAATAATGTGGTTTGAGTTTTTCACATATTTACGAAGCATAAATATATGAAAAATATTATGAACACGAGACATGCTTGGAGGTAATGTGAGTCTATAGGCCACATTTCCTAGTTAGTCAAGAATCTCAAATGGACCAACAAATCGTGGATTGAGCTTTCCTCTATTCCCGAATCTTGTAACTCCCTTCCATGGAGCAATACGTAACAGTACATGATCTCCAATATTAAATTCTACATCCTTTTGATGAAGATCAGCATAACTCTTTTGTCGATCTTGTGAGGTCTTTATACGTTATCGGATAATTTAAATCTTTTTTGTAGTCATGCGTACTAATTCTTGTCCCAACAACTTTGTTTACCCACCTCATCCCAACATACTGGAGAGTGACACTTTCGTCCATATAATGCTTCGAATGGAGCCACACCTATACTAGCCTGATAACTGTTGTTGTAGGAGAATTTCACCAATGACAAGTACTTATCCCAACTTCTTTTGAAATCTAGGACATAGACTCTTAATAGATCTTCAAGGGTTTGAATAGTCTTTCCGATTGCCCATTCGTTTGAGGATGGTATACAGAACTGAATCGTAAATCCGTGCCCATAGCTTTCTGCAAGCTAACCCAAAATCGTGAAGTGAATCTTGGGTCACGATCCGAAACTATGGATATTGGCATGCCATGCAATCTCACAATCTCATTTACGTACATACGAGTAAGACGATCAAGGAAATAAGTCTCACGTATAGACAAGAAATGAACAGACTTGGTTAATCTATCAATAATAACCCAAATCGCATCTATGCATTGAGAAACCTTGGGAAGACCCGTAACGAAATCCATAGTAATGTGTTCCCACTTCCATTTTGGGATCTCAAGTGGTTGCAATGGACCCTTTGGTACTTGATGCTCCACCTTTACACGTTGACAGGTTAAACACCTCGAGATAAACTTCACGATCTATCTCTTCATATTGCTCCACCAAAATGTATGTTAAAGATCATGATACATTTTGGTACTCCCAAGATGGATTGCAAATGGTGTGTTGTGTGCCTCCATCAAAATTCTATGCTTCAAGTCAGAATCGTTAGGAATGCAAAGTCTAGAGTTGACTCGAAGTATTCCATCTTCATCTATTCTTGCTTCTGGAATAACACCTTTTTGTACTTTCTTCTTCATACGTATCATCTCTGGGTCTGTGGCTTGAGCAACTTTAACTTTATCGATTAAAGTCGGTTCTACTTGTATGTTTGATATCATCACGTGGGTACTTGGAGCCTTTACCTCTATCTCCATCCTTTGCAAGTCATACAAAAAGGCCTTTGTAATAACAACATTTCACTCGTACTCGCATATGATCTTCTATTCAATGCGTTAGCTACAACGTTTGCTTTTCCAATATGATATTGAATGGTATGGTTGTAATCTTTCAACAGTTAAAGCCAACGTTGCTGCCGCATGTTGAGTTCCTTTTAGGTGAATAAATATTTGAGGCTTTTATGATCCGTATAAATCTCCACTTTATCCTCATACAGGTAGTGTCTCCAGATTTTCAACGTAAAAACGATTGCTGCCAACTTCAAATCATGAGTAGGATAATTCCTCTCATATTCTTTGAGTTGTCGCGAGGCATAGACTACGACTTTCCCATGTTATATGAGAACACATCCTAACCCTTTTCCTGAAGCATCGCTGTAGATAACAAATCCATCTGAACTAGATGGTATTGTTAGAACAGGTGCCAAAAGGAGTCACCTCTTGAGCTCTTGGAAACTCTTCTTGCATTCTTCGTTCTATACGAATTTTGTATCTTTTCGAGTTAGTTGAGTTAACGGAGTAGCGATTCGAGAAAATCCTTCCACGAATCTCCGATAATAACTAGTTAAGCCCAAAAAGCTACGTACTTCGATCACTGACTTTGGCTGCTCCCAACTTTGGATTGCTTCAATCTTCGCTGGGTCAACAGATACTCCATGTTTTGTCACCATGTGCCCAAGGAATGCTACTTCCTTAAGCCAGAACTCACATTTCTTCAGCTTGCATATAGCTTGTTGTCACGAAGCCTTTGAAGTACCAACTTCAAATGGTGCTCATGATCTTCACGGTTTTTAGAATAGATGAAGATGTCATCAATAAAGACAATAACGAACTGATCTAAATATTCCTTGAATACACTGGTTCATCATATTCATGAAAGCCGCAGGAACATTAGTCAATCCAAATGACATGACTAAGAATTTGTAATGCCCGTACCGAGTTTTGAAGGCAGTCTTTGGAATTTCCTCAGTTTTAATCTTCAGCTAATGATATCCAGAATGAAGATCGATCTTTGAAAAGAATTGTGCTCCTTGCAACTGGTCAAACAAGTCATCAATGCGAGGTAACGGATACATATTCTTGATGGTGACATGCTTCAATTCCCGGTAGTCAATACAAAGTCGCATACTCCTGTCTTTCTTCTTTACAAATAAAACAGGAGCACCCCAAGGAGATGTACTAGACTAATAAAACTGATGTCTAACAATTCCTGTAGTTGGACTTTTAACTCTTGAAGTTCAATAGGAGCCATTCGATATGGGGTATTAGAAATGGGCTTTGTACCCGGTTCAAGATCAATAAAGAATTCAACTTCACGTTTTAGGGGTAGAACAAGAAGTTCTTCAGGAAATACGTCAGAAAATTCACTAACAACAGAAATATTATTCATGATCTGACGTGTTTTTGTTCAAGTCCATGACATGGGCTAAGAAAGCTTGACATCCATTTTTTAATAAACGAATGGCTTTATGGTTTGATATGACAGTGATTGACTTTAGTGGTTTGGTTGCTTTAATTCGCATAACAGGTTGGTTAGGAATATGAAAACTAATAACCTTACGAAAAATAATCAATTTTAACATGATGAGTGGTTAACCAATCAATCCCTAAAATCACATCAAATGTAAGTATCTTTAAAGAGATAAGATCAACGAGTATTGTGATGGTGCCAACTTGGATCAAGCAAGATTTATAAACAGTGGATGTAATAAAAGTTTCTCCTAACGGAGTCTCCACAGATAAGTCAAAGTCTAATTTCTCCGGAGTCAAGTTTAAACGTTGAGCACAAGAAGGAGAGATAAAAGAATGGGTAGAATCGGTATCTAGTAAGGTATAAAATTAGCAAGAGTTCAAGATTATCTTACCAGTAATCACCTCATTCTGGTTTCTCGCATTGTGGCCAGTCATGACAAACGCCCTCCCTTGAACCATCGACTTTGTTTTGTCCATAGTAGACTTTGGTCCTGCCATCCCAGTTGGACTTGACATCGCTATCGGACAAAACCGGGCTATATGACCGTCTTTTCCATAACTAAAACACACCTTGGAAGGCTGTGAATAGTTTGGACTTATGTGTCCCACCTCTCTAAATCTGTAGCATCTAACTGGCGGTCATTCTAGTGACACCCCCAAAATAGGTATACAACACCCATTCTGAGTCGCCAAATACATAGTACAGAAATAACTACAACTTTATTAATACAATTGTCGTGCAAAATACGACAACACATAAACTGTGAGTTTAAAAACAAATATTGTCTTCTAGACAATATCAACACTCAAATAAGTCCTCATTACAATTATTGATACACTATTTTACAAAATAGTGAGGACTACTAAAACGACTTTCTAGAACCTTCATTCCATACCCCGACTAGTACTCGCTACATTCTCGCCTCCTGAGAAGAAAAATAGAATGTGTCACCCCCAAAATAGGTATACATCACCTATTATGAGTCGCCAAATACATGGTACAGAATACAAATACAATCTTTAATATACAACAAGAGAGCTGTGAGTTTTAATACAAATATTGTCTTCTAGACAATATCCACTCTCAGAATAAGTCCTCATTACATTTATTGACACACTATTTAACAGAATAGTGAGGACTACTAATACTATCATCTGGACCGTCACTCCGTTCCCCGACTAGTCCCGACTACGTTCTCATTTCCTGAAGAGAACATTGAAAGAAAGGGTGAGCTAAACTAGCCAAATATGAAATATTATGATTAAGATAATGCAGAATAAATTATCATTAGTCTTCAACAATGTTAAACTAATAAAATACAATAGACATCAAGTTTAACTGCAGAGGAACATGTAATCCATTAAAAGTGTCAAGTAGAGAATAAAATCTACTATCTTTTATGATTTAAAAGGTTTTCATCACTTTTATCGCTGGGACTCAGCTTAATAAATAATTCACATCATCCCTGCACTACGGCCAAGGATATTCATTAGTATCACAACCATAATTTATCCATGCACTACGGGCCAAGGATATTTGTGTATTCATTAATGGTTATGATCATGCCAACAACTGTCCATCAATGCACTACGGGCCAATGAGGACTTTTACCACATTATTTGTAACATTATGGTCATGATTACACCGAATAATTCCTGGTCATAATCATACCAAGTCCATCTATGCACTACAGGCCACAGATGACTTTCAACAAAATATAAATATGAGGATGATGACAATGATATAAGAATTCAATAAAACAAGTTCAAGAATTAATTTATTCAGGAACTAATAACATCCAAATTGTCAACATGATACTTCTTTGTAGAGTAAAAATTTAAGAATTCTTAGAAGAATATTTCCATGACAAGATACTGGATGAAGCGCAAATATCAAGGATATTCCACTAATTTCATGGAGTATAAAAGTTAAAGTTTTAACCAACTGAGTATAATAAAGAATGGAATAACAAAAGAAATCACCATGCATGCGGTACTTCACATAGACAGGTTATTCCAACAGAATAATAAATAACGGAACCAGGTCCGGCATAAAACGCACAGACATGATATTCTAACAGAATAAAAAGACGGAACCAGGTCTGGCGTAAAACGCACAGACGAGATATTCCAACAGAATAATAAAGAATGGAATAAGAACATAATTTCACCATGTATGCGGTACTTCGCATAGACAGGTTATTCCAGCAGAATAATAAATAATGGAATAATAGAAGAATTTCACCAAGTATAGGGTAGACTGCGTATACAGGTTATTCCAACAGAATAATAAAGAATGGAATAACAGAAGTTCTCTTCATGAATATGAGAAAAAATAATACCCCTTACCTTATAAAGAAGAGTACTCCGACTGGTAGGGTGGGGATATACTTGAAGAAACTTGCACTACGCTCAAAGCTTTCTTAAACGCTAAAGAAATACGCTCAAGATAGAAGAATAATTCTCTCTATAGTTTCTCTCTCTAGAGTTTCAGTGAATTCGTAAGAAATAATGAAGGAATGAGCTTCTATTTATAGAAGAATGGACTGAATAGTAACCAATCCATGAACGGTCCAGATCGATTTACTTTAAATGGACGGTCCAGATTGGTTTACAATAAAATATAATATATTCTATTTATAATCTAATAAAACGAATAACATTTAAAAAGATTTTACTATGCAAATACTATGCAGGCACTATGCATAATAAAATATAATATATTCTAATTATTGTCTAATAAAACGAATAACTTTATAAAAGTATTCTATTTTATATAAAAAGATTTTACTATTAGCCTAATAAAACGAATAACTTTATAAAAGTATTCTGTTTTTTTATAAAAAGCTTTTCTGTTTTATTACATTAATAATACTAATAAAACAAAACTTCATCATCATTATTATTATTCACACTATTAATCGACCAGGTCGTTCCCAGGAAAGAGGGGACTTTCTAATAAGAATTTCTCCCTATTGGCGCGCAATTAGGTGACCAAACATCTCTTCGCAGAAATTCTAGACATCGTTAATAATGCAAATAATAATATTAATAACTCTATCATCTCATTGATTTAATAATATATAAAATATCGACAATAATTGAATAAAACTAAATGACTTTTCACGTAAGCATCAATAATCAATACCGTGTGCTACTATGCAACCACGCGTATTCCTGTACTTTTAACACTGGGTGTTTCAACAGTTAACGGTAAAACTTCCGCCGTTATTTTCATAAAATATTTTTTTGTCATTTTCTTAATCCGACAATAATTTCGTTGTGGGGTCCACCAATGATTATGCCATCGTACGAATATTCCCTGTTAAAAAGAATATTCTCCGACCAATCGAATATTATATAACAACTTGCGTACTTTGAAAAATTTATAAATATTACCCACAACTATAACATTATATCAAATTCATTCAAAAATGATAATTATAGAAAATTCATCTTTATTCATAAAAGTTGGGGTCTTACAATCTCCCCTTCTTATGAAATTTTGCCCTCGAAATTAGGGTACGTTCCTGGTATGTCGAACAGGTAAGGATACCTTGATTTCATTTCAAATTCTAACTCCCAGGTCATTTCCTCAACATCGTGGTTCCTCCATAAAACTTTAACTTGAGGTATAAGCTTGGAGCGTATAATATGTTCCTTCTTATCCAAGATTTGAACAGGAACCTCTTCATACGTTAAATCTTTCGCTATTTCATCCGGTTCTAACTCAATAATGTGGTTCGGGTCTTTCACATATTTACGTAACATGGATATATGAAAAACGTTATGAACACGAGACATATTTGGCGGTAAAGCGAGTCTATAGGCTACAGTCCCTACTTCGATCGAGGATTAAAAATGGGCCAATGAATCAAGGATTGAGCTTTCCTCTCTTTCCAAATCTCGTAACTCCTTTCCATGGAGCAACACGTAACAACACATGATCTCCAATATCGAATTCTATGTCCTTTCGATGAAGATCAGCATAACCCTTTTGTCGGTCTTGTGAGGTTTTTATACGTTGTCGAATCGTTTGAATATTTTTTGTAGTCATACGTACCAACTCCGGTCCCAACAATGTTGCCTCACCCACCTAATCCCAGTATACTGGAGAACGACACTTTCTTCCATATAACGCTTCGAATGGAGCCATGCCAATGCTTGCTTGATAACTGTTGTTGTAGGAAAGCTTCACCAATGGTAAGAACTTGTCCCAACTTCCCTTGAAGTCAAGGACACAAAGTCTTAATAAATCTTCAAGAGTTTGAATAGTCCTCTCTAATTTTCTGTCTGTCTGAGGATGATATGCCGAACTAAATCGTAAATCTGCGCCCATAACTTTTTGTAAACTAACCCAAAATCGTGAAGTGAATCTTGAGTCTTGATCAGAAACTATGGATAATGGTATACCATACAATCTTACAACCTCGTTTATGTACATACGAGCAAGACGTTCAAGTGTATAAGTTTCTCGTATAGGTAAGAAATGAGTAGACTTGATCAATCTATTAACAATGACCCAAATTGCATCTATGCCTTGAGAAACCTTGGGAAGACCAGTAACGAAATCCATGGTAATGTGCTCCCACTTTTATTTTGGAATTTCAAGTGGTTGCAATGGACCTTTTGGTACTTGATGCTCCGCCTTGACTCGTTGACACGTTAGACACCTTGAGATAAACAGCGCTATCTCTCTCTTCATATTACCCCACCAAAATGTATGTCGAAGATCATGATACATTTTGGTACTCCCAGGATGGATTGCAAACGGTGTGTTGTGCGCTACTATTATGATTTTATACTTTAAATCAGGGTCGTTAGGAACACAAAGTCTGGAGTTGAATCAAAGTATTTCTTCTTCATCGATTCTTACTTCCGGCATAACACCTTCTTGTACTTTCTTCCTCGTATGCATCAGCTCCAGGTCTGTAGCTTGAGCAGCTTTAACTTTATCGATTAAAGTCGGTTCCACTCGTATATTCGCCATCATCACTTGGGTCCCTGGAGTCTTTATCTCTATCTCCATCCTTTGTAAGTCATACAAAATGGGCCTTTGCATTGACAATATCGCACTCGTACCCGCATATGATCTTCTACTCAATGCGTTAGCTACCACATTCGCTTTTCCAGGATGGTATTGGATGGTATGATCATAATCTTTCAACAGTTCAAGCCAACGTCGCTGTCGAATGTTTAGTTCCTTTTGAGTGAAGAAATATTTGAGGCTTTTATGATCCGTAAAGATCTCCACTTTCTCCCCATACAAGTAATGCCTCCAAATTTTAAGTGCGAAGACAACAACTGCCAACTCTAGATCATGAGTAGGATAATTCCTCTCATATTCTTTGAGTTATCGAGAGGCATAGGCTATAACTTTCCTATGTTCCATGAGAACACATCCTAACCCTTTGCCTGAAAGCATCACTGTAGATGACAAATCCCTCCGAGCCAGATGGTATTGTCAGAACAGGTACTGAAATGAGTCTTCTCTTGAGTTCTTGAAAACTCTTCTCACATTCCTCGCTCCAGCCGAATTTTGTATCTTTCCGAGTTAGCTGAGTTAAGGGAGTAGCGATTCGAGAAAATCCTTCTACGAATCTCCGATAATAACCAGCTAAGCCGAAAAAGCTACGTACTTTGGTCACTGATTTAGGTTTCTCCCAGCTTTGAGTAGCTTCAATCTTTGCTGGGTCAACAGATATTCCATGACTTGATACCATGTGCCCAAGGAATGCTACTTCCTCAAGCTAGAACTCGCATTTCTTCAACTTGACATAAAGATTATATTCACGAAGCTTTTGAAGTATCAGCCTCAAGTGTTGCTCATGATCTTCACGGCTTTTGGAATAAATAAGGATGTCATCAATAAAGACGACCACAAAGTGATCCAAATATTCCTTGAATACTCGGTTAATCATATCCATAAAGGCAGCAGGAGCATTAGTCAATCCAAAAGACATGACTAGGTATTCATAATGCCCGTACCGATTTTTGAAAGCCGTCTTTGGAATGTCATCGGTTCTAATCTTCAATTGGTGATATCCAGAACAAAGATCAATCTTTGAAAAGAATTTGGCACCTTGCAACTTGTCAAACATGTCATCAATACGTGGCAATGGGTACCTATTTTTGATGGTGACATGATTTAACTTCCGATAATCCATACAAAGTTGCATACTCCCATCTTTCTTCTTCACGAATAGAACAGGAGCACCGCAAGGAGAAGTACTAGGACGAATAAAGCCGATATCTAACAATTCCTGCAGTTGGGTCTTTAACTCCTGAAGTTCAATAGGAGCCATTCAATATGGGGCTTTGGAAATGGGTTTTGTACCGGGTTCAAGGTCGATACAAAATTCAATTTCACGCTCTAGGGGTAGGCCAGGAAGTTCTTCAGGGAATACGTCAGGAAATTCATTAACAATAGAAATATCATTCAGAACTGACGTATTTTTGTTTAGATCTGTGACATGAGCTAAGAAAGCTTGACAACCATTTTTCAATAAACGAATAACTTTATAGCTTAAAATGACAGTGATTGATTTTAATGGTTTGGTTGCTTGAATTCTCATAATAGGTTGGTTAGGAATATGACAGCTAACAACCTTACAAAAATAATCAATTTTTGCATGATGAGTAGTTAACCAATCAATCCCTAGAATTATGTCAAATGCAAGTATTTTCAATGAGATAAGATCGACAAGTAATGTGAGGGTACCGATTTGAACCAAACAAGACTTATAAACAGTGGATGTAATGAAGGTTTCTCCCAACTGAGTTTCAACATATAAGTCAAAGTCTAATTTCTCCGGGGTCAAATTTAAACGTTGAGCGCAAGTAGGAGAAATAAAGGAATGGGTAGAACCGATATCAAATAAGGTATATACTTCGCTAGAGTTTATGATAAGCTTACCCGTGATGACCTCATTCGGGTTCCTTGCTTTCTGGGAGGTCACGACAAACGCTCTCCCTTGTACTACTGACTTTGATTTTTCTGGGGCGTCTTTTGGTGCCTCCATCCTAGCTGAACTTGTCTTCGGTGAACGACAAAATCGGGCTAGATGACCTTCTCTTCCACAATTATAACATGCTTTGGACGACATCCCGTAGTTTGGACTGATGTGTCCCTCCCCTCCGCATTTGAAGCATATGATAGGTGGTCGTTCTTCTTCCTTAACAACAGGTGCTGGTGCTGACCTCTTTCCATCAATGTTAAATCTCCTCTTCTTGAAATGTCCATTCTTATTGCTTTGGTCATGATTACCACCGAAGTGGTAACCATTTCTGGCATGTTGATTCCCTCCACGCTTATTGTCACCGCTTCGATGACTGTTATCATTGGTATTATCATTTTGACCACTGCTCTCTTCTGGTTGGGTTGACTCATTATCGTGCTCCAATAACTGAGCCCTATTAACAACATCTGAATACAAACACAGTTTATGAGATATAAGATATTGACGTATCTCGGGTTTCAAACCTCTTAGAAACATTCGCGTCATTCTCTCCTCATTATCAACCAAATGGGACGCAAACCGGGACAACTCGACAAACTTGGCTTCGAACTGCGACACGATCATGTTGTTTTGCTCCAGTTTAATTAACTCTACCTCTTTCATGTGATGAATACTTTCGGGAAAGTACTTGTCATTGAACAATTCTTGGAACTTCTCCCAAGTCATCTTCAGTGCGGTAGGTTGAGTATTTTTTACAGATTTCCACCAGTAATCTGCCTCTACACGCAACATGAAGGTGGCATAGGGAACCTTTTGCTCCTCGGAGCATCCCAAGATATCAAATATAATACAGATCTGCTTTATCCACGTCTTCGCCTTAAGTGGTTTTGGCTTTCCAAAAAACTCCGGTGGTCCTAGCTCCTTGAACTGTTTGGCGGTGATCGTCCGAGAGTTGCCAGTGTTTTCACCTGCATTTTGGACAGGAGCCGCTCTCGCCTGATGTTATATGAATTGCATGAGGCCTCGGAACATTCCATCGTTCATCATTTGGTCAGTGTTGTTGTTTGCATGAGGATTAGTCGCCTTCCTGATGCACATTGTCCTGCTTATTAATCTGTGGAGACTTAACGGTCTCCTGTGCTCCATTGATGTTCTCAACATTCTCAGATGCCATTTTCAAATACTGCCACAAAACAAGGGTTAATTAACATATAACATATTATCCCTATACTCTGACCGACCAATTAAATACTAAATAAACTTAAGTAGGTCATACTAGAGAAGGAATTACCCGTCTCTCCCCTCCTAGTTCTTGTCTCACATCTTAGCTAGGGATCATATCCCTAAGCTTTGATACCAACTGTGACGCCCCCAAAATAGTTATACATCACCTATTCTGAGTCGCCAAATATATGGTTCAGAATACAAATACAATCTTTAATATACAACAAGAATTCCTGTACAATCTTTAATCAATACCGTGTGCTACTATGCAACCACGCGTATTCCTGTACTTTTAACACTGGGTGTTTCAACAGTTAATGATAAAACTTCTAGTCGTTATTTTCATAAAATATTTTTTTTGTCATTTTCTTAATCCGACAATAATTTCGTTGTGGGGTCCACCAATGATTATGGCGTCGTACGAATATTCCCTGTTAAAATGAATATTTCCCAATCAATCGAATATTATATAACAACTTGCGTACTTTGAAAAATTTATAAATATTACCCACAACTATAACATTATATCAAATTCATTCAAAAATGATAATTATAGAAAATTCATCTTTATTCATAAAAGTTGGGGTCTTACATGGAACAAAAAGGAAAAGGGTAAGCTCAACTAGCCCAGTAAAGAATATTATGACTAAGATAACATAGAACAAATTATCGTTAGTCCTCAACAGGGAAAAATCTGATAGAATACAATAGACACCAAGTTTTAAATCAATATTCGCAGTGGAAATAATAATTAATTAGAAGAGTTAAGTAAAGAATGAAATCTACTTTCTTCTATGAATTTAAAAGTTTATCATCAATATTTTATCCATGTAACATCAATCAATATAAATCTTGAATCAAATATTTATCTTTGCACTACAGGCCAAAGACATTCAGTAATATCATCATTTAGGACTGAGGATGATGAAAAATATTTTAAAGGAAATGAATCCAGTGAAATAAAAGAACAAATAATAATGATTCGTACTTTAAACAGTCCAAGTTCAAAAATACTTCATAAATAACCATAGTGAAGTAAAATTCAAGAATGATCAAAACATGGAAACAATCAAAGCTAGTATCCATAATAGATATTTTGGACAAAAAACAAAAATTTAATTTTTCTGTAAATAGTGTCGTATTCGTGAATAGTGCCGTATTCATGAATAGTAACTCCGACACTAAAAGACAAGAATTTCACAAGAAAAATATTACAAATATTTCGGCATAATGATATTGAAAGAAATAATATCATTTATACATAAAAAAATAACATCCCTTACCTCCAAAAAGACAGCACTTCTGACTGGAATACTGGATATAGTGCTGAAGGGAAATTACACCGTATAGTAACACTCAAAGTATCAAAACACTCACAAGAATACGCTTGATAATATAGAGAGAGAAAGAGAGAGAAAACTTATTTCTGGTGTGATTTTCAATCTAACCTAAGCACCCTATTTATAGGAAAATACTTAGAACACCAAAGCAGAAAATTTAATAAAATATTATTATTATTTTTCTTAAACTTCCTACGCACATCAATTGAGTCCAAACATCAGCCACCCACTCAATAAAAGTAAGAAAAGCATTTTTCTTAAATAAAATAATTAAAACTTCAAAAAATCAATTATTCCAGAACTTCAGAACTTCAATAATTCATAATAAATAGCCTTTTTATTAGAAAAATTCGAATCTTATGTCCATTCCATAGAAAATTTAATTCTCTACAACTTTGTAATTTTAAGTTTTTCCAAATTCCAAACAAAAATTGACCGAAATCCATATACAAACGATTTTATAGGCTATAATCAAATTTCAGTCAAGAAATGAGGTCCATAAACATGAAAAACATGTTTTAAATATTTTTAGTAACAAAAATACTCTTCCTCCTCATATATTCATATATCCCTCATTCATTGTAAAAATTATCACCATTATTATATTATTATAATATAATAATATATTTAAATGAATTATTTTATCAGAAAAAGATAAAATATTAATTGTCACATTAATTTTTTTTCCATTTATATCCACATAAAATGAATATTTTCCTTATCATATAAATCAATAATTAATTATTCACAAATAATATTACAGAATCACAATATCGACAACTAGGCCGTTCCCAAGAAAGAGGGTGCTTTCCAATAAGAATTTCTCCTTACTGGCGCGCAATTAGGTGACCAACCCTCTCCTTAGACAGAACTTTCTAGACATTGCCAATAATGCTATCTAATAATATTATTCAAATAATATGAATTATTGATATGAAAATAAAAAATATTGTGTAATGACAATTATTGAAACAACAATAATATAAAATATCAATGTAGCAATTATTGAATCAATAAAATAAAATATTGAACAATAATTACTGTTACAATAATTGAGTAGTGCCTTCTTACGTAAGAATCAATAATTGGTGCAATACCATGTGCTACTGTGTTTTAACCACTGAGTATTTCAACAGTATTAACGGTAATAACTACGCCGTTATTTATAAATAACTTATACTTGTCGTTTTCTTCATCCAATCGCTTTCCGTTATGGGGCCCACACAAGGATGCGCTGTCATATGAATATTCCCCGACAGTACGAATATTCCACGACTAAACGAATATTCCCCGACAACAATGAATATTTTATAACCACTTGCTTATTTGAAATATTTACGCATTTTACCCATAATTAACCACATTAATCAAATCAACCCTTACTATTTCAAAATAATAAATAGAGAAATTCAATTTCATTTATAATAAGATACTCCATGTTTTGATACCACGTGCCCAAGGAATGCTACTTTCTCAAGCCAGAACTCGCATTTCTTCAACTTGGCATAAAAGCTTATTTTCACAATGCCTTTGGAGTACCAGCTTCAAATGGTTCTCATGATCTTCACGACTTTTGGAATATATGAGGATATCATCAATAATGACAACAACGAACTGATCCAAATATTCCTTGAATACTCGGTTCATCATATCCATGAAAGCTGCAGAAGCATTAGTCAATCCAAAAGACATGACTAAGAATTCATAATGCCCATACCTAGTTCTGAAGGCAGTCTTTGGAATATCCTCGGTTCTAATCTTTAGCTGATGATATCCAGAATGAAGATCAATCTTTGAAAAGAATTGTGCTCCTTGTAACTGGTCAAACAGGTCATTAATACGAGGTAGCGAAAACCTATTCTTGATAGTGACATGGTTTAATTCCCGGTAGTCAATACAAAGTCGCATATTCCAGTCTTTCTTCTTTACGAATAAAATAGGAGCACCCCAGGGAGATACTAGGACGAATAAAACTGATGTCTAATAACTCCTGTAGTTGGACCTTTAACTCCTGAAGTTCAATAGGAGCCATTCGATATGGGGTTTTAGAAATGGGCTTTGTACCAGGTTCAAGGTCAATAAAGAATTCAACTTCACGTTCTGGTTGTAGACCGGGAAGTTCTTCAGGAAATACATCAGGAAATTCACTAACAACAAAAATTTTATTCAAATCTGACGTGTCTTTTTTCAAATCCATAACATGGGCTAAGAAAGCTTGACATCCGTTTTTCAATAAACGAATCGGTTTTATGGCTTGATATGACTAGTGATTGATTTTAGTGGTTTAGTTGCTTGAATTTGAATAACAGGTTGATTAGGAATATGAAAACTAACAACCTTATGAAAAATAATCAATTTTGGCATGATGAGCAGTTAACCAATCAATCCTTTAAATCACGTCAAATGCAAGTATCTTTAAAGAGATAAGATCAACAGGTAATGTGATGGTGCCGACTTGGATCAAACAAGATTTATAAACAGTGGATGTGATGAAAGTTTCTCCTAATGGAGTCTCCACAGATAAGTCAAAGTCTAATTTCTCCGGAGTCAAGTTTAAACGTTAAGCACAAGCAGGAGAGATAAATGAATGGGTAGAACAGGTATGTAGTAATGTATAAACTTCGTAAGAATTTATGATTAGCTTACCCGTGATCACCTCATTTGGGTTCCTCATATTTTGACCAGTCACAACAAACGCTCTTCTAGGAACTGTTGACTTTGAATTTTTTGGGATAACCTTTTGAGTCACCATCCTCGCTGGACTTGGTTTCGCTACCGTACAATCTTGAGCGATATGTCCTTGATTTCCATAATTATAGTATACCTTGAACTGTTGTGGACAGTTTGAGCTAATATGTCCCACTTTTTCGCATTTATAGCATATAACCGGTGGTCGTTCTCCTCCCTTAGAACCAGTTGCTGCTAGTGCTGACGTCTTCCCATTGTCATTGTTGAATCTCCTCTTTTTAAAATCTCCCCCGACTCGCTTCTTCTATTTTCATGGCCATGATTACCACCAGAGTGGTTGCCGCTTTTGTCCGTATTTTTCTTTTCCCGTTGGTTATCGTTGCTCCGATGACTGCTATCACTGGTATGACCTTGGTTGTGGTCCGTCGGTTGAACGTACTCGTTATCTCACTCTAATAATCGTGCTCTGTTGACAACATCTGAATATAGAGAAAATTTATGAGAAATGAGATACTGACGTATGTCGGGTTTCAAACCTCTTAGAAACATCCGCGTAATACGTTCCTCATTCTCCACCAAATGAGGTGCAAACCTGGATAACTCCGCGAACTTCGCCTTGTACCGGGACACCATCATGTTGTTCTGCTCTAGTCTAATAAACTCTACCTCATTCATATGACGAATACTTTCAGGAAAGTACTTGTCATTGAATAGTTTCTAAAATGTTTCCCAAGACATGCTGAGTGCGGCTGGATGGGTACACTTCACAGATTCCCACCAGTAATCTTCCTCATTACAAAACATAAAGGTGGCGAATAGAACCTTCTGTTCCTCCGTGCATCCCAAGATGTCGAATATCTTGGTAATTTGCTTGACCCTCGTCTCCGCCTTAATCGGATCCGGCTTTCCCTAGAATTCTGGTGGTCCCAACTCTTTGAACTGCTTGGCTGTAACATAACGTGCATTGTTATCATTTTCACCTGTATTTTGTACACGAGTCTCCTTCGTCTGATTTTGCATGAACTGCAAAAAGCTTCTAAACATTCCATCGTTCATCGTCTGATCAGTGGTGTTATTTACAGGAGGAACATTGCCGGCCTGTTGCACGTTTTCCTCATTGGTGGGTAAAGGTGTCTCCACGGCCTCATTTACTCCACTGTTAACATTCTTGGTTGCCATTCTCAAATACTGCCATAAAACAAGGTTAATTGAAGAAATTAACATATCACATAATTCCCTCAAATAAGCTTAGGTAGGACACACTAGTGAAGGATTTACTCAGTCTCTCCCCTCCTAGTTCTATTTCTCGATCTCCGCCAGAGATCATATCCATAAGCTTTGATACCAACTGTGACACCCCTAAAATAGGTATACAACATCCAATCTGAGTCGCCAAATACATGGTACAGAAACAACTACAACTTTATTAATACAATTGTCGTGCAAAATACGACAACACATAAACTGTGAGTTTAAAAACAAATATTGTCTTCTAGACAATATCAACACTCAAATAAGTCCTCATTACAATTATTGATACACTATTTTACAAAATAGTGAGGACTACTAAGATGACTTTCTAGAACCTTCATTCCATACCCCGATTAGTACTCGCTACATTCTCTCCTCCTGAGAAGAAAAATGGAACAAAAAGGAAAAGGGTGACCTCAACTAGCCCTAGTAAAGAATATTATGACTAAGATAACATAGAACAAATTATCGTTAGTTCTCAATAGGGAAAAATCTGAAAGAATACAATTGACAACAAGTTTTAAATCAATATTCGCAGCGAAAATAATAATTAATTAGAAGAGTTAAGTAAAGAATGAAATCTACTTTCTTCTATGAATTTAAAAGTTTATCATTAATATTTTATCAATGTAACATTAATCAATATACATCTTGAATCAAATATTCATCTTTGCACTACAGGCCAAAGACAGTCAGTAATATCATTATTTAGGACTGAGGATGATGAAAAATATTTTAAAGGAAACGAATCCAGTTAAACAAAAAAACAAATAATAAGGATTCGTACTTTAAACAGTCCAAGTTTAAATAGTTTCTGATGTGATTTTCAATTCTAACCTAAACACCCTATTTATAGGAAATTACTTAGAACACCAAAGCAGAAAACTTAATAAAATATTATTATTATTTTTCTTAAACTTCCTACGCACACCAATTGAGTCCAAACATCAGCAATCCTCTCAATAAAAGCATGAAAAATGTTTTTCTTAAATAAAACAATTAAAACTTCAAAAAATCAATTACTCCGGAACTTCAGAACTTCAATAATTCATAATAAATAGCCTTTTTATCAGAAAAATTCGAATCTTATGTCCATTCCAAAGGAAATTCAATTCTCTACAACTTTGTAGTTTTAAGTTTTTCCAAATTCCAAATAGAAATTGACCAAAATCCACATACGGACGATTTTACAGGCTATAATTAAATTTCAGTCAAGAAATGGGGTCTACAAACATGAAAAATATGTTTTAAATATATTTAGTAACAAAAATACTCTTCCTCCTCATATATTCATATATCCCACATTCATTGTAAAAATATCACCATTATTATATTATTATAATATAATAATATATTTAAATGAATTATTTTATCAGAAAAAGATAAAATATTAATTGTCACATTAAAAATTTTCTCCATCTATATCCACATAAAATGAATATTTTTCTTATTATAAAAATTAATAATTAATTATTCACAAATAATATTACAGAATCACAATATCGACAACTAGGCCGTTCCCAGGAAAGAGGGGGCTTTCCAATAAGAATTTTTCCTTACTGACGCGTAATTAGGTGACCAAACCTCTCCTTAGACAGAACTTTCTAGATATTGCGAATAATGTTATCTAATAATATTATTCAAATAATATGAATTATTGATCTGATAATGGAAAATATTGTGTAGTGATAATTATTGAAACAACAATAATATAAAATATCAACGTAGCAATTATTGAATCAATAAAATAAAATATTGAACAGTAATTACTGTAACAATTATTGAGTAGTTCCTTCTTACATAAGAATCAATAATTTGTGCAATACCGTGTGCTATTGTATTTTAACCACCGGGTATTTCAACGGTATTAACGGTAACAACTACGCCGTTATTTATAAACAACTTATACTTGTCATTTTCTTAATCCAATCGCTTTCCGTTATGGGGCCCACACAAGACTGCACCGTCGTACGAATATTCCCCGACAGTAAGAATATTCCACGACAAAACGCATATTCCCCGACAACAATAAATATTTTATAACCACTTGCTTATTTGAAATATTTGCGCATTTTACCCACAATTAACCACATTAATCAAATCAACCCTTACTATTTCAAAATAATAAATAGAGAAATTCAATTTCATTTATAATAAGTTGGGGTCTTACAGTTCTCCTCACCTAGAATTTGTTATTAGTGATGGTGCTGCTGCTGATGTCTTCCCGTCATTGTTGAATCTCCTCTTTTTGAAATTTTCACTTGACTCACCTCTCCTATTATCATGGCCACGATTACCACCCGAGTGGTTATTGTTTTTGTCCATATTTTTCCCTCCTCACTGGTTATCATCGCTCCGATGACTGCTGTCACTAGTATGACCTTGGTTGTGGTCCCTCAGTTGAACATACTCATTATCTCGCTCTAATAATTGAGCCTTGTTGACAACATCTGAATACAAAGAAAATTTGTGAGAGATAAGGTATTGACGAATCTCGGGTTTTAGACCTCTTAGAAACATCCGCGTCATACGTTCCTCATTCTCTACCAAATGAGGTGCAAACCTGGATAACTCCACGAACTTTGCCTCACATTGAGACACCGTCATGTTGTTCTGTTCCAGTCTAATAAACTCTACCTCCTTCATATGACGAATACTTTCAGTAAAGTACTTGTCATTGAACGGTTTCTGAAATCTTTCCCAAGACATGTTGTGTGCGGCTGGTTGGGTACGCTTCACTGATTCCCACCAGTAATCTGCCTCACCACGGAACATAAAGGTGGCGAATAGAACATTCTGTTCTTTTGTGCATCCCAAGACATCGAATATCTTGGTAATTTGCTTGATCCATATTTCCGCCTTAATCGGATACGGCTTTCCCCTAAATTCTGGTGGTCCGAACTCCTTGAACTGCTTGGCTGTGACAAATCGCGCGTTGCTAAACATCCCATCATTCATCGTTTGCTCGTTAGTGTTATTTATAGGAGGAATATTGGCTTCCTGTTGCACGTTCTCTTGGTTGGTCTCATACACTCCATTGTTAACGTTCTCAGCTGTCATTCTTAAAAACTGCCACAAAACAAGGGTTAATTAAATAAATTAACATATCACATAATACCCCTATATTATGACTGACCAACAAATAAGCTTAGGTAGGATAAACTAGCGAAGGATTTACTCGTCTCTCCCCTCCTAATTCTATTCCCCGATCTCCGCTAGAGACCATATCCATTTCGAGTCTGATACCAACTGTGACGCCCCCAAAATAGGTATACATCACCCATTCCGAGTCTCCAAATACATGGTATAGAAACAAATACAACTTCATTAATACAATTGTCGTGCAAAATACGACAACACATATACTGTGTTTAACTACAAATATTGTCTAATAGACAGTATTTAAACTTAAAAGGAGTCCTCATTATAATTATTGATACACTATTTTACAAAAATAGTGAGGACTGCTAAAACAACTTTTTAGAACCATCACTCCATACCTCGGCTAGATCCTGTTATATTCTCACCTACTGAGAAGAAAAATGGAACAAAAAGGAAAAGGGCGAGCTCAACTAGCTCAGTAAAGAATATTATGACTAATATAAAGATCAATAATTTATCGTTAGTCTTCAACAAATCAGATAAAATATAATGGACAACCAGTTTTAGATCAATATTCGCAGCGGAAATAACAATTCATTTGAAGAGTTAAGTAGAGAATTAAATCTACTATCATCTATGAATTTACAAGTCCATCATCAATATTTTATCCCTGTAACATCAATCAATATACATCTTGCATCAAATATTCATCTTTGCAATACGGGCCAAAGATATTTATTTGTATCACCAGTTGGTCATGTTCATCTCAACACCTGTTCATCTTTGCACTACGGGCCAAAGATATTCATAAGGTAATCATTCATCTTTGCACTACAGGCCAAAGATATTCATCAAGTATCACCATTAAAGACTGAGGATGATGAAAAACAATTTAGAGAACTAATCCAGTGAGATAAAAGGACAAAGATTAGAGATTCGTAATTTAGATAATTCAAATTTAAAAATACTCCATAATAAACCATAATGGAGTAAAATTCAAGAATGAAGATCAAAACATGGATACAATCAAAGATAGTAACCATAATAGTCATCTGGGACAAAGAAGAGAAAATTTTATTTTTTGGTGAATAGTGCCATATTTATGAATAGTGCCGTATACGTGAATAGTAATCCCAACACAAAAAGGTAGAAATTCCACAATAAAATTCATATCAATATTTCAGCATAATGATATTGAAGAAAATAGTATCATTTACGAAGAAAATAACATCCCTTACCTCAAAAGAATAGTACTTCTGACTTGAATATCAGATGTAATACTGAAGGAAACTTTCACTGAATAACAACTCTCAAATTATCTAAATACTCACAAAATACGCTCGATAATATATAGAGAGAGAAAATTTGTTTCTGGTATGATTTTTAATTCTAAGCACCTTATTTATAGGAAAATACTAGAACACCAAAGCAGACTAAATTAATAAAATATTAATATTTTATAACAAATGTCACGCACACCCCATGACCAAGACTAGCCCTCCACTTTTGAAAAATCTCAGCCCATTTTTCCACCAAAAACAAAAGTGGAGCCCATCCATATTTTTAATAAAAATATTTATATCCGAAACTTCAATAATTAATAATAAATAGCCCTTTTATCAGAAAAATACGAATTTTTTGTCCATTCCATAGGAAATTGAATGCTCTACAACTTTGTAGCTTTAAGTTTTTCTAAATTCCAAACGAAAAATGCCCGAAATTCACATACGGACGATTTTTAATACCTCCATTCTGACAAAATACTGATAAAACACCTCAGCATTAATTCCTTCATTTATATCCACACAAAATAAATATTTCCCTATCCATCCACATAAAATAAATATTTCCTTATCATATAAATTAATAATTAATTATTTATAAATAATATTACAAAATCACAATTATGACAACTAGGTCGTTCCCAGGAAAGAGGGGGCTTTCCGATAAGAATTTCTCCTTAGTGGCGCGCAATTAGGTGACCAAACCCCTTTTCTAGACTAGAACTTTCTTAGACATTGCCAATAATGCTATCTAATAATATTATTCAAATAATATGATTTATTGATCTTATAATGAAAAATACTGTGCAGTGACTATTATTGAAACAACAATAATATATAATATCAACGAAGCAATTATTGAATCAATAAAATAAAATATTTAACAGTAATTATTATAACAATTATTGAGTAGTGCCTTCTTAGGTAAGAATCAATAATTCAAAAATAGTGTGCAATACCGTGTGCTACTGTGCAACCACGCATATTACTGTATTTTAACCACCAGGTAATCCAACAGTGTTAACGGTAACAATTACGTCGTTATTTATAAAAACTTAAACTTGTCATTTTCTTCATTCGACCGTTTTCCGTTATGTGGCCCACAAATGGTTGCGCCATCGTACAAATCTTTCTCGACAGCAAGAATATTCCACGACCAAATGAATATTCCTCGACAAAATGAATATTTTATAACCACTTGCTTATTTTGGAAAATTTGTACATTTCACCCATAACCAAAACATTATATCAAATTAACTCCCTATTATTTCAAGATAATGAATAGAGGAAATTCAATTTTATTTATAATAAGTTGGGGTCTTACAGTCAAGGAATGGAGTGATGGTCCAAGATGGTTCCTATAGTAGTCCTTACTATTCTATAAAATAGTGTGATAATAATTTTAATGATGACTTTATTTGAGTTTGGATATTATCTATGAGACAATATTTATATTAAAACTTATAGTTTATTTTTTGTCGTATTTTTCACGACAGTTAATAGTTGTATAAATAAAGTTGTATTTCATTTCTGTACCATGTATTTGGCGACTTAGAATGAGTTGTGTGGACCTATTTTGGGGGCGTCACAGAAGTGTTTATGACACCTAAATATATTAAAATATATTTACATAGATCGTTAGTATCGATAACAATACCTAACTACTCAAACTATTTAAGTTTGGTCTATGTTTGACATAATTTCGCTGTCTTAAAACCTTACCAGATATTATCAAGTAGATATTTCTGTTAAACTTTAATTATATACTTTTTTTTATTAATTTAGATAATTTATTTATCATTTATAATAATTTCTAGAAGTTTTAATAATTTTTAATATTTAATTATCCATTCAAATGATTTTTAAATCATTGTTATTATTTTTAGATAATTAATATTCACTTAGAATAATATTTATAACCTTGTTATTATTTTTAAATAATTTATAATCATTTAATATGATTTTTAAATCACTAATATCATTTTTAAATAATTAATTATTATTTATAAATGATTTATCTAATTTAAATTATTAATAAATTAATTAATAATAATATTTAAATAAATAAAATATTTATGGAATTTATGATATTAAAAGTTAATTACTATAACTTAAAATAATTTTTTAAACTTAATTTATAATTATTTATATTTAATTAAATTTATTTTTATTTACTGTCTGTCGCTGTAAGTCTTTAGTTAAGTCGCTGTCAGAGCTGTTCTTGGGCTTCTGGGTAACCCAGAACAATGGTCAATGTTTGTCAACGAGTTTTGTGCTTCAATATCTCTCATTCTGCGTATTAGACGTGTGTTTTAATTGTTGTAATTTGTAGTTTATATACAAAAGTACAAGAATGTAGCACTGGCTTGGACTGAGTAACATCATGAGGTAATCATCTAAGCCAGTCAAAGTGTTGTCAGAGGCTTGTTCATGTTGTTCTTTATTTTCTGGGTTTTTTCAGAAAATGGTTTTGTGTTCGGTCAACGGATTTTGACCATTACTTCTGGTCATCCTATTCATTTTTAAGGTGTTACACTTCTCTAGTTCTATACTACACATATGAAGGTATAATAACATAGCAATTTCATAGTCTAACAACAATTCAGGGTGAAGATTTGAGTCGGTCAAACGGCCATCTGAGCCTTTTTGGGAAAATTCTGGAATTTCCAGAATTCAGCCACTTGTGATCGGTTAATGACCTTTGACCACTTATATCTTTTAGTATATGAATCCAATGAACATGATTCTTGTTCTAGCTTACTAATTTCATGTAATACTACAACTAGGATACAACTAACATGCCATAAAATTAACACTTGAGGATCAACAAGCTCTGACATTAGGTTGTCAGGCCTATTTTTTCAGATTACTTAAAACATCAATTTGATGCATCTAGATGTTATGGAAATTTGATCTATCAACCCAGTACACTAACTAACATGTTATTACACATAATTAAACAACAACAAAACAAATCTAACATTGCCATAAAGGCTTAACAGAATGTTTACTCAATATCCTTACCCCAAAGGCTAAAGATATTCAAATGTAATAACAATGATCATTCCAATCAGTTGTCTATCTTTGCATTACGGGCCAAAGATATTCAACTATAAAACCAACGGTCATGATCATACCAATCAATTGTCTGTCAGTGTAATACGGCCAAAGACATTCAACTATGGTCATGATCCTACCAAAAACATCATCGAATTATCCATGCACTACGGGCCAAGGATATTCGTTAGTATCACCAGTGGTCATGATCATGTCATACACCGGTCCATCTTTGCTCTACGGGCCAAAGATATCAATCAACTGTTCATCTTTGTACTACGACTAAAGATATCAACTGTAAAATCAATAATCAATAGTCCATCTTTGCACTACGACCAAAGACATACAACTGTAAAACAATTAATGAAAAGTCCATCTTTGCACTACGGGCCAAAGATGACTTTCAACACAATATAAGCATGAGAATTATGACAATGATATAAAGATTCAATCAAGTGAGATCAATGATAAATATTAAAGACTTTAAATTTATCAAGAGTTTAAAAATATCAAAATTATCTATATGATACTGCTTTGTGGTAAGGATATTGAGTAATCTTGAGTAAAACTTGATCTCTACCCTTTGATTTTGATCTTGCTACTGCTAGGGCTTCTTTTGGCATGTAATATATGTATATAGGTTGGAAAATTTCGTGGGTTTGACCAGAGGTAGGGTTGCTATTTATAGGATCTTACAAATTAAGGTTTTATGGTCATTTTAAACCTTTTGCCTCCAAAAATATCCTAGCTAAGGGACTTGTGCCACTGGGGATCACATGTCTGATTTTGTGATCACATTGGGGCAAGTTTGGTGGGGTGGCACATGTTTGTGAGCTACTTCACTTTAATTAGTAGCTTAATCTTGCCCTAATCCATTCTAATTGTGATTAGTGTTTTGGATAACTTAATGAAGTTATTAACACCTGATTTAAGTTTAGTAATCATAATTAAGGTTTAAGATGACAAAATTAGGGTTAGTACTATTAAATTAGGGGTTAGAGTTTCCTAACTTAGGGTTTACACATATCCCAACAAGCACGACAAAGCAGCTTATCAAAACAAATATACCGAAAAGTCCGAATACCAAAGAAAATTTTTAAGCACGATGTTTTTCGGAGAAAATTTTGTTTGACTTAATTCTTCAATAGAGTGTATAATAACACAATACACATTCAGAACGAAGAAATTTTTATTGATAGATATAGAATTTACATAACCGAGTCTTATTAGGGCTTTGGAATTTCACATTGACCACCTCTAATAAGAATTTAGTCCTCAAAATTACAGTACAAGTTAAGTCAATAAATGGGGATAATTCTCTTTCATTTTATTTTTGAGCTCCCATGTGGCCTTTTCAATGTTATGATTTCTCCAGATCACCTTAACCGATGTTATCACTTTGTTTCTTAAGACTTGTTCTCTCTGGTCGATGATCTGAACAGGTTCTTCTATATAAGATAGATCCTCTTTGATTTAGATAAGCTCATAGTTTATAACGTGTTTATAGTTGTGTTTATACAGTCGTAATACGGACACATGAAATACATTATGAATATGATTTAATTCAAGAGATAGAGCTATTTCATAAGATACCTCACCTATCTTCCTCAAAATTTCAAATGGTCCAATGAATCTTAGACTTAATTTTTCTTTCTTGCCAAAACGTATCTTGCCCTTCTAAGGGGACACTTTCAAGAATACGTGGCTTCCAATACTAAAGTTCCATTGTTGTCGGTGTGGATCAACATACTTTCGCTGTCGATTTGAGACATTTGTAATCTCCCGCGTATAACTCGAATTGTCTCGGTGGTTTGTTGGATTATCTCGGGTCCTAACATTTGTCTTAATTTTCCCGACCTCGTCCCAACACAAAGGTGTTCTACACTTTCTACCATATAAGGCTTCATAGGGTGGCATACCTATGCTAGGATAATAACTATTGTTATAAGAAAATTCTACTAAAGGTAACTGATCATCCCAACTCCCTTTGAAGTCCGTGATACAGGTTCTTAATATATCCTCTAGTGTTTGAATGGTTCTCTCACTCTGCCCAATTGTTTGTGGGTGATATGTTGTGTTAGAGTTTATGCCCTAGAGGCCAATTATTTGATATAATTGCTTAACGTTTTGATATTATATTTGATTGAATAAATATATGATTTTATTATGGTTTTATTTACTGCGTAATATAATTGTTAACATAATAAAATTCCTTAGAATAGTGATACAAATTATATAGTTTCAAGTATGTGACTTGAACATGAGATTATATATTACCATTAGTATCAGTGTTCTTAAATGTCCCTAGTCGAGTATCATTGTTGATGGGACAACAATGATGCATTGAGACTAGTATGAGGATTGACTGATGACCAAATCTCATTGGTCATAAATATATGAGATATTAAGTCAATGCATAGGTACATGTTAGAGAACGATGTACTGGACAGACCCACCATGAGAATTCTATATGGAGCATTATGCGAAGTGTCATTAGCAATTCTCATAGTGACAATGATGTAATGGTCCTCCGACCTGAAATCGCTATATTACTACACGAGAATTTATGTACTTTGATATCATCAAATGTCACCTTTAATAGGGTGGACTATAAAGGTGATTATTGGGTTCATCATTAATCATGTGAGAAATATGAGTGATCTAGATGGAATTTAACCGTCCTATATATTATGGGTGATATCCACAGGCCTCTTGATTGAGTAGGACTATGAAATGCATGGTCATGCTCAAATAGTGATTTGTTTCATATAGTCTACTCATTGATCAAGAAAACTCAGATTAAATTATGAAGAGTATGACACATTCCATGACTCGAGTTTAATCTAGGATATTAAGGTTAAAAGGATTAAATTGCATTGAAACATTGGTCACAAAAGGTTGCATCGAATCATCGATCTTATTATTACTTGGGTAGCAGTGATGCATTACTAGATGCCGCTCACTGTTTATAATTTTATAATATGATTTTAAAATTATTGCCAACGTAATAATAACCTATAGGGTCACACACATAAAACGTTATTTAAAAGGGAATTAATTTAAATTTTAAGGATTTAAATATATTAATATGATTAATAGTATTTAAATCACGAATTTAAATTAAAAGGAGAATTTGTATATATATGTATATTAATTAAGTAAGACTTAATTAAGATATATATATATATATATATATATATATATATATATATATATTCGGATTTTATAAAATTAGGTTTTGATTTTGATTAATTCCTTTTAACTACTATATATATGATATATAGCAGCTACTTAGGGTAAGATATCAGAATTGAAAAACCCTAGCAGCTCTTAGAGATAGACTAGAGAGAAAACAGTTTTAAAAATCCATTCCTTTTGGTGGCTCTAGTACCGCAAGTCCTTTTTATTGCAGAATCGTTCGACGGTCCGTGCGGCGTTCGTGTGGATACCGTAGAGGCGCAATCGGTTTGTATTGCGTTGGAGATTCGAGGCGCAGTCGGTTTCAAATTCTCGTTTTTGTTTATATCTGGTATAATCTCTAAACCTCTGAATTAATTGATTTTTGCATGGATCCTGTTTTAGGGTTTCGGAAATTGCTTTAAAATTTTAATTTCTGCTGTGCGTTTCTGTGCCGAAGCCCTACATGTTGTACTTAATCTCAACTGAGTTCCTAAGTGTTTTAAAGACCCCCAAAAATTTGAAGTGAACCTTGGATCTCTATCTTACACTATAGAAATAGGAACCCCATGCCTAGAGATAATTTCATTTATGTATAACTTGGCTAATTGATCTAGGTTATAAGTAACCTTGATAGGTAGGAAATGAGTTGATTTGGTAAGTCGATCGACTATTACCCAAATGACTTTGTGGCCCTTCTGTGTAGAAGCAAGGCCTACCACGAATTCCATAGTTATGTGTTCCCACTTCCACTCGGAAATTGGTATGAGTTGTAGTAATCCACTCGGCTTTTGATGTTCAGCCTTAACCCTTTGACACGTGAGACATTTGCTTACCTATTCCGTTATTTCCCTTTTCATATTTGACCACCAGAAATATTGACGTAAGTCTTTTTACATTTTCGTACAACTTAGGTGCACGACAAACTTAGAATTATGGGCTTTATTTAAGATTTCAGTTTTTACTGTTTGATCTAACAAAACCCAAATTCTGTCTTTATATCTTAGTACCCATTCTTTATCTATTTTGAATTTATCATTCTTTGTGTGAGTTATTTCAAATTTATACTTTTGACAATCATCATCCTTCCCCTGCATCTCTTTGATTATATCTAGTAGAGTCCAAACACCTTCTAGAATGAACAATTTTTTAGTAGAGGTAGTTGGAACTCTCACCTCAATCTCAAGTTTATCAAATTCTTTTATATGTTTAATTTTTTTTGGTTCTTTCTATTTAACGCATCTACAACTACATTGGTTGAATGATACAAGATTTCACAGTCAAAATCCTTTATCAGTTTTAGCCATCTCATCTGCCTCATGTTTAATTCCTTTTGTGCAAAAAAATAATTTCAGACTTTTGTAATCTGTATATATTTCACACTTCTCCCCATACAAGTAATGCCTCCAAATTTTTAGGGCAAATACTACAGTGGCTGACTCAAGGTCATAAGTAGGATACCTCTTCTCATAATCTTTACGTTGTTGTGATGCGTAATTAAACACTTTCCCATGTTGCATCAACACACACCCTAATCCTTTGTATGACGCATCACTATATACTACAAGGCCTCATGTATCATCTAGTAAGGATAACACTGGAGCCATGCTCAGTTACTTCTTCAACTCTTCAAAGCTTTCCTCACATTTATCTGTCCAGACGTATTTCACCGTCTTTTGAGTTAATTTTTGAAAAATCTTGTATAAAACGCCGATAATAACCCGCTAAACCGAGAAAATAAGAAAACTTTCTACTTTTGTTGGAGTTGTTGGTTGTTCCCAATTTACAACTGTTTTGATCTTTGTTAGATCTACTCCAATTCCATTCTTGTCAATTACATGACCTAACAACTGAACTCTTTCTAACCAGAATTCACACTTGGAAAACTTTGCGTAAAGTTGTTCCGTGCGTAATATCTCCAATACACTTCTCAAATGTTCAGTATATTCTTTTCGTGTTTTCGAATATATCAAAATATCATCGATAAACACTATAAAAAATTTGTATAAGCATAGTTTAAACGCTTGGTTCATCATGTCCATAAATGTTCCGGTGCATTTGTCAATCCAAAGGACATTACAAGAAACTCATACTATTCGTAGCGTGTCCTAAATGCTGTCTTCGGCACATTTTCTTTAATTACCTTTAACTGATGATAACCTGACCGTAGGTTGATCTTCGAAAAGTGTTCGGCCCTTTTCAACTAGTTAAACAAATCATCAATTCTTGGTAAAGGATATTTATTTTTTATGGTTAACTTATTTAACTCTCTATAATCGATACATAATCTTATGGTTCCATCCGTCTTCTTTATAAACAACACATGTGCTCCTCATGGTGAAATACTAGGTTGTATGTACTATTTGTCTAAGAGTTCCTGTAATTGTACTAGCAACTCTTTCAGCTCTAATGGTGCCAACCTGTATGGTGCCTTGGAAACTGGCGTCGTACCAGGTGCAAGGTCGATAACTAACTCGATCTCCCTATCAGAAGGAAGACCTGTTAAGTCATCTAGAAATACATCAGGAAATTCTCTAACTACAGATATTTGATCCAGTTTTACTCCTTTAGTTCGAGTATCCACTATGTAGGCCAAATAACCTGTACAAACCCTTCTAAGTAATCTTTCTGCCCGAGTTATGGTCAGACATCGAGACTGCTTAGGTGAACAACCACCGTTGAACACTACCTTTGACTTTGACATAGTCAATAGGTTTACCCGTTTCTAATGGCAGTCAATCATCGCGTTATAATTAAACAACCAATGCAATCCATCCCTAGGATTACATCAAATTCCACCAGCTGTATTGGAATAAGGTTCACAAGAAATTTGTGTCCCTTTATATCCACACTACAATTTCTATATATAGTTTTAGTAGGAATTTTCTCATTATTCACATTTTCTATGCAGAATGGTATGTCTAAGTTTTCACATGGCATATTCAAATTTTTAGAAAAACTATTAGAAACAAATGAACAAGTAGCACTGGAGTCGAATAACACATATACATTTAAAGTGTTGATAGGGATGATACCTATCACCATGTCATGTGAAGCAACAGCTTCCCTCAACGACATATTAAACATTCTGGAAGTCGGTCGACTCTGCCCTCCTGCAGCTACTGTTGACTTATTATTATTATCTTGTGCTCGGTTTCCCCTTCTCCTTGGTTCTTGGATTTTGGACACTTTCTCATTAAATGATCCAATGAAATACAATTAAAACATCTAATCTTAATAGGGTTAGGACACTTAGGAGAATAGTGTCCTTTCTGACCATAGTTGTAAAATTTATTCTTAAGACACACATCCCTATGTTTTCTCCCACAAGTGACACAAGGGTCAATTTGGTTGTTGTTCTAGTTGCTGTTGTTATTGAATTTATTCACCTTTTCCCCAGAGTTGTTTAAGAAGGTGGTATCCCACTTCCTTTTATTAAACCCACCTAACTGGGTTCTACCTTAGATTTCCCTCCCTCATTCCGTCTCTTTTTATCTTTATGGAACTTAATGAGGTTTTCATTCTCATTTTCAGCTATAATAGCCTTCTCGAGAATTTTAGGAAAGGTCTTTACCTGGAACACATATAGTTTGCTACGAATCTGGGGTTTTAAACCCTCCTCGTACCCTCAGGTTTTCATAGCCTCCGTATCAACCTGATGCGAAGCAAACCTAGCCAGTTCATTAAACTTTGATGTATACTGAGATACAGTAAGTTCTCTTTGTTTTAGTTCAAGGAATCGCACCTCTATACTATTCTTTAAGGACTGGGGAAAATAGTTTTCAAAGAACAATTCTTTGAATCTATCCAACAAGATTATTTCAATTCCTGCATGAACTTTAGTAGACTCCCACCAATAGTTTGCCTCCCCTTTCAGGAAAAAAGTTGCAAAGAATGTTTTTTTGGTTCTCACTAACATTGGTTATTAGGAAGAATTTCTCTATTTCAGTGATCCAAGTTTGGGCCTCAACGGGCTCTGCGGTACCCCTAAACTTAGGTGGACCTACTAATTTGAAGTCTTTAAATAGTGTGTTCTGATTAGTCGGTCTACCATGTACATCTCCTAACAATATGTCTACTAATTTTTTGGTAGGATTATTATCAATATCTACTTGAGGTCTCCTTCTCGGTGGCATGATTCTATAATCAAAAATAAAGACAAGTATAAATACAATTATAATCAATACACACAGTAAGAATATGATGTTTCAAATAGAACTGGTATATATCACAAACAATAGGTTACATAACCGATATTACCACTAGCTAATACACATCAAAATTTGCTCTTATTATGAACTACTACATGTAGCTGAACACTTAGATTTCTATAATATAATTTAGAAATCTCTAACTTCATCATAGGAGTCCTGGATCATGTGGCATACCATTGATCGATCTATAAGATAGTTGTGATGCCCCCAAAATAGGACCACACAACCCATTCTAAGTCGCCAAATACATGGTACAGAAACAACTACAACTTCATTAATACAATTATCGTACAAAATATGATAACACATTTGCTGTGAGTTTAAATACAAATATTATCTTCTAGACAATATCCATACTCAAATAAGTCCTCATTACAATTATTGATACACTATTTTACAAAATAGTGAAGACTGCTAAAACAACTGACTTGAAACATCACTCCACACCCCGACTAGTTCCTGCTATATTCTCGCTTCCTGAGAAGAAAAATAGAACAAAAAGGAAAAGGGTGAGCTCAACTAGCCTAGTAAAGAATATTTTGACTAAGATAATGTAGAAAAAATTATCGTTAGCCTTCAATAAATCAGATAAAATATAATGCACAACAAGTTTTAGATCAATATTCGCAGTAGAAATAACAATTCATTAGAAGAGTTAAGTAGAGAATGAAATCTACTATCTTTTATGATTTAAAAGTCCATCATCAATATTTTATCCCTGTAACATCAATCAATATACATCTTGAACCAAATATTCATCTTTGCTTTACGGGCCAAAGATATTCATTTGTATCACTAGTTGGTCATGTTCATCTCAACATCTATCAATCTTTGCACCACGGGCCAAAGATATTCATCAGGTAATCATTCATCTTTGTACTACAGGCCAAAGATATTCGTCAAGTATCACCATTTAAGATTGAGGATGATGAAAAATATTTTAAAGAACGAATCCAGTGAGATAAAGGACAAGATTAGGGATTCATAATTTAGTTTATCCAAGTTCAAAAATACTCAATAATAATAAAATTGTGGAACAAAATTCAAAAATAAAGTTCAAAACATAGATCTAATCAAAAATAGGAACCATAATAGACAACTTGGACAAAGAAAAGAAAATTTAATTTTTCTGTGAATATTGCTGTATTCGTGAATAGTGTCGTATATGTGAATAGTAACCCCGACACGAAAAGGTAAAAATTTCATAAGAAAAATCATATTATATGAATAGTACTCGTGAATAGTATCATATTCGTGAATAGTGCCGTATACGTGAATAGTAACCTCGACATGAAAAGGTAAAAATTTCATAATAAAATTTATACCAATATTTCAGTATAATGATATTGAAAGAAGTAACATCATTTACGAAGAAAATTACATCCCTTACCTCAAAAGAATAGTACTTTTGAATGAAATATCAGATATAATGTTGAAGAAAACTTGCACTGAATAACAACACTCAAGATATCTAAATACTCACAAAAATACGCTCAATATTATATAGAGAGAAAACTTCTGATTCTGGTGTAATTTTTGTTTCTAACTAAGCACCCTATTTATAGAAAAATGCCACAACGCCAATGTAGACTAACTTGTTACCGGTGGCTTCCACCCTTTGCTATTCACGCACACCACACTTGAAACTTCAGCATTTTTCCACCAAAAAACAAAAGTGGGGCCTACCTATATTTCTAATAAAAAAATATTTATTTCTGAAACTTCAATAATTCCTAATAAATAGCCCTTTTATTAGAAAATATGAATTTTATGTCTATTCCATAGGAAATTTAATTCTCTACAACTTTGTAGAAGAAAGTTTTTCCAAATTCTAAATAAAAAATGACCGAAATCCACATACATATGATTGTTAATACCTTTATTCTGACAAAATACTGATAAAACACTTCAGCATTAATTCCTTAATTTATAACCAAATAAACCAAATATTTTCTTATCATATAAATCAATAATTAATTATTCATAAATAATATTACAGAATCACAATAATGATAACCAGGTCGTTCCCAAGAAAGAGGGGGCTTTCTGATAAGGATTTCTCCTTACTGGTGCGCAATTAGGTGACCAAACCCTTTTCCCAGACAGAACTTCCTTAGAAATTATCAATAATGCTATCTAATAATATTATTCAAATAATATGAATTATTGATCTGATAATGAAAAATACCATGCAGTGATAATTATTGAATCAACAATAATATAAAATATCAACGTAGAAATTATTGAATCAATAAAATAAAATACTGAACAGTAATTACTGTAACAATTATTGAGTAGTGACGTAAGAATCAATAATCCAAAAAAATTGTGAAATACCGTGTGCTACTGTGCAACCACGCGTATTACTGTACATTAACAACCAGATATTCCAACAGTGTTAACGGTAACAACTACGCCATTATTTATAAAAAAAACTCATACTTGTCGTTTTCATTATCCGACAATTTTTTGTTATGGGACCCACAAATGGCTGCGCCATCGTACGAATATTCACTGACAGCAAGAATATTCTATTACCAAAAGAATATTCCCCGACAACAAAGAATATTTTATAACCACTTGCTTATTTAAAATATTTACGCATTTTACCCATAACTAACCATATTAATCAAATCCACTCCTTACTATTTCAAAATAATGAATAGAGGAAATTCAATTTTATTTATAAAAAGTTGCGGTCTTACAACCTCCCCTCCTTATGATATTTCATCCTCGAAATTGACATACGTACCTGGTGTTTCAAAAAGGTGAGGGTACCTCGCTTTCATTTCTGATTCCAACTCCTATGTCATTTCCTCAATAGCATGGTTCCTCTACAAAACTTTGACTTGTGGTATTATCTTTGTGCGTAGGACATGCTCTTTCCTATCCATGATCTTGACAGGTACCTTCTCGTACGTTAAATCTTCGGCTAGCTCGTCTGGTTCTAACTCAATAATGTGGTTTGGGTCTTTCACATATTTACGAAGCATAGATATGTGAAAAACATTATGAACACGAGACATGCTTGGAGGTAATGCGAGTCTATAGGCCATATTTTCTACTCGGTCAAGAATCTCAAATGGACCAACAAATCGTGGATTGAGCTTTTCTCTCTTCCCGAATCTTGTAACTCCCTTCCAAGGAGTAATACGTAACAATACGTGATCCCCAATATTAAATTCCACGTCCTTTCGATGAAGATCCGCATAACTCTTTTATCGATCTTGTGAGGTTTGTATACGTTGCCGAGATCATTTGAATATTTTCTGTAGTCATACATACCAATTTTGGTCCCAACAATGTTGCTTCACCCACCTCATCCCAACATACTGGAGAACGACACTTTCGTCCATACAACGCCTCGAATGGAGCCATGCCTATAGTTGCTTGATAACTATTATTATAGGAGAATTCCACCAATGGCAAGTACTTATCCCAACTTCCTTTGAAATCTAGGACACAAAGTCTTAATAGATCTTCAAGAGTTTGGATAGTCCTTTTCGATTCCCCGTCCGTTTGAGGATGGTATGCCGAACTGAATCGTAAATCCGTGCCTATAGCTTTCTGCAAGCTAACCCAAAATTGTGAAGTGAATCTTGGGTCACGATTTGAAACTATGGATACTGGAATGCCATACATTCTCACAATCTCATTCACATACATACTGAGTAAGACGTTCAAGGGAATAAGTCTCCCATATCGGCAGGAAATGAGCAGACTTGGTTAATCTATCAACAATAACCCAAATCGCATCTATGCCTTGAGAAACCTTGGGAAGACCCGTAATGAAATCCATTGTAATGTGTTTCCACTTCTATTTTGAAATCTCAAGTGGTTGCAATGGACCCTTTACACGTTGACAAGTTAAACACCTCGAGATAAACTCCGTGATCTCTCTCTTCATATTATTCCACCAAAATGTATGTCGAAGATCATAATACATTTTGGTACTCCCAGGATGGATTGCAAATGGTGTGTTGTGTGCCTCCATCATGATTCTATGCTCCAAGTCAGAATCGTTAGGAATGCAAAGTTTGGAGTTGACTCGAAGTATTCCTTCTTCATCGATTCTTGCTTCTGGAATAAAATATTCTTGTACTTTCTTCTTCATAGGCATCAGCTCTGGGTCTGTGGCTTAAGCAACTTTAACTTTATTGATTAAAGTCAGTTCTACTCGTATGTTTAATATCATCACATGGTTACTTGGAGCCTTTAAATCTATCTACATCCTTTTTAAGTCGTACAAAATGGGCCTTTGTGTTAACAACATCTCACTCGTACCCGCATACGATCTTCTACTCACTGCGTCAGCTACCACGTTTATTTTTCCAGGATGATATTGAATGGTATGGTCATAATCTTTCAACAGCTCGAGCCAATTTTGTTGATGCATGTTGAGTTCCTTTTGGGTGAAGAAATATTTGAGGCTTTTATGATCCGTATAAATCTCCACTTTCTCCCCATACAAGTAGTGTCTCCAGATTTTCCACGCGAAAATGACTGCTGCCAACTCCAGATCATGAGTAGAATAATTCCTATCATATTCTTTGAGTTGTCGCGAGGCATAGGCTATGACTTTCTCATGTTGTATGAGAACACATCATAACCCTTTGCCTGAAGCATCGCTGTAGATAACAAATCCATCCGAACCAGATGGTATTGTCAGAACAAGTGCTGAAATGAGTCTCCTCTTGAGCTCTTGGAAACTCTTCTCGTATTCCTCGCTCCATACGAATTTTATATCATTCTGAGTCAGCAGAGTTAATGGAGTAGCGATTCAAGAAAATCCTTCCATGAATCTCTGATAATAACCAGCTAAGCCCAGAAAGCTACGTACTTCGGTCACCGATTTCGGTTGTTCCCAACTCTGTATTACTTCAATCTTCACCGGGTCAACAGATACTCTATGTTTTGACACCATGTGCCCAAGGAATGCTACATCCATAAGCCAGAACTCGTATTTCTTCAGCTTGGCATATAGCTTGTTATCACGAAGCCTTTGAAGTACTAGCTTCAACTGGTGCTCATGATCTTCACGACTTTTGGAATAGATGAGGATGTCATCAATAAAGACAACAACGAACTGATCCAAATATTCCTTGAACACATAGTTTATCATATCCATAAAAGTAGCAGGAGCATTAGTCAATTCAAAAGATATGACTAAGAATTTATAATGCCAGTACCGAGTTCTGAAATCACTCTTCAAAATATCCTCAGTTTTAATCTTCAACTTATGATATCCAGAACGAAAGGTCGATCTTTTGAAAAGAATTGTGCTCCTTGCAACTGGTCGAACAGGTCATCAATGCGAGGTAGCGGATACCTATTCCTGATGGTGACATGGTTCAACTCCCGATAGTCAATACAAAGTCGCATACTCTCGTCTTTCTTCTTTACGAATAAAACAGAAGCACCCCAATGAGATGTACTAGGATAAATGAAACTGATGTCTAATAACTCCTGTAGTTGGACCTTTAACTACTGAAGTTTAATAGGAGCCATTCGATATGGGGTTATAGACATGGGTTTTGTACTAGGTTCAAGGTTAATAAAGAATTCCACTTCACGTTCTGGGGGTAGACTAGGAAGTTCTTCAGGAAATACGTCAGGAAATTCACTAACAGGAGAAATATTATTCAAATCTGACGTGGTTTTGTCTAAATCCATAACATGGGCTAAGAAAGCTTGACATCCGTTTTTCAATAAACGAATGACTTTATGGCTTGATATGACAATGATTGATTTTAGTGGGATGGTTGCTTGAATTCACATAATAGGTTGGTTAGGAATATGAAAACTAGCAACCTTATGAAAACAATCAATTTTGGCATGATGAGTAGTTAACCAATCAATCCCTAAAATCACATCAAATGCAAGTATTTTCAAAGAGATAAGATCAACAAGGTGAGCTCATTTCCCGGCTACGTTCTCATTTTCTGAAGAGAACAGTGAAAGAAAGGGCGAGCTCAACTAGCCCAGTAAGAAATATTATGACTAAGATAATGCAGAATAAATTATCATTAGTCTTCAACAATGTTAAACTGATAAAATACAGTAGACATCAAGTTTAACTACAGCGGAACATGCAATCCATTAAAAGAGTCAAGTAGAGAATAAAATATACTATCTTTTATGATTTAAAAGGTTTTCATCACTTTTATCGCCGGGGCTCAGCTTAATAAATAATCCACATCATCCCTGCACTACGGCCAAGGATATTCATTAGTATCACAACCGTAATTTATCCATGCACTACGGGCCAAAGATATTTGTGTATTCATTAATGGTCATGATCATGCCAACAACTGTCCATCAATGCACTACGGGCCAATGAGGACTTTTATCACATCATTTGTAACATTACGGTCATGATTACACCAAATAATATCTGGTCATAATCATACCAAGTCCATCTATGCACTACAGGCCACAGATGACTTTCAACAAAATATAAATATGAGGATGGTGACAATGATATAAGAATTCAATAAAACAAGTTCAAGAATTAATTTATTCAGGAACTAATAACGTCTAAATTGTCAACATGATACTTCTATGTAGAGTAAAATTTAAGAATGCTCAGAAGAATATTTCCATGAAAAGATACTGGATGAAGCGCAAATATCAAGGATATTCCACCAATTTCATGGAGTATAGAAGTCAAAACTTTAACCAATTGAGTATAATAAAGAATAAAATAACAAATGAAATCACCATGCATGCGGTACTTTGCATAGACAGGTTATTCAAATAGAATAATTAATAACCGAACTAGGTCAGACGTAATACGCACCGACAAGATATTCCAATAGAATAATAATGAATGAAATAACAACAGAAATCACCATGCATGCGGTACTTCGCATAGACAGGTTATTCCAATAGAATAATAAATAACGGAATCAGGTCCGGCGTAAAACGCACAGATAGGATATTCCAATAGAATAATAAAGACGGAACCAGGTCCGGCGTAAAATGCAGAGACATGATATTCCAACAGAATAATAAAGAATGGAATAACAACAGAATTTCACCATATATGAGGTACTTCGCATAGACAGGTTATTCCAGTAGAATAATAAATAATGGAATAACAGAAGAATTTCACCAAGTATAGGGTAGACCGTGTATACAGGTTATTCCAACAGAATAATAAAGAATGGAATAATAGAAGTTCTCTTCATGAATATGGAAAAAATAATACCCCTTACTTTATAAAGAAGAGTACTCCGACGGTAGGGCGGGGATATACTTGAAGAAACTTGCACTACGTTCAAAGCTTTCTTAAACGCTAAAGAAATAAGCTCAAGATAGAAAGATAATTCTCTCTATAATTTCTCTCTCTAGATTTTCAGTGAATTCGTAAGAAATAATGAAGGAATGAGCTTCTATTTATAGAAGAATGGACTGGATAGTAACCAATCCATGAACAGTCCAGATCGATTTACTTTAAACGGACGGTCCATATTGGTTTACAATAAAATATAATATATTCTATTTATAATCTAATAAAACGAATAACTTTTAAAAATATTTTACTATGCAAACACTATGCAGGCACTATGCAAACACTATGCATAATAAAATATAATATATTCTAATTATTGTCTAATAAAATAAATAACTTTATAAAAGTATTTTGTTTTATATAAAAAAACTTTTCTGCTTTATTACATTAATAATACTAATAAAACAAAACTTCATTATTATTATTATTATTCACACTATTAATCGACCAGGTCGTTCCTAGGAAAGAGAGGGCTTTTCAATAAGGATTTCTCCCTATTGGCGCGCAATTAGGTGACCAAACCTCTCCTTGGCAGAACTTCTAGATATCGTTAATATTGCAAATAATAATATTAATAACTTCGTCATCTCAATTATAAAATATCAACAATAATTGAATCAATTAACGTGAGATACTATGCAACAATTACTGAAGCAATAATTGAACAAAACTGAGTGACTTCTCACGTAAGCATCAATAATCAATATCGTGTGCTACTATGCAACCACGCGTATTCCTGTACTTTTAACACCGGGTGTTTCAACAGTTAACAATAAAACTTTCGCAGTTATTTTCATAAAAATATTTTTGTCGTTTCTCAATCCGACAATAATTCAGTTGTGGGGTCCACCAATGATTGTGCAATCGTACGAATATTCCCCGACCAATCGAATATTATAAACAACTTGCGTACTTTGAAAAATTTCTAAATATTACCCACAACTATAACATTATATCAAATTCATTCCATAATATTTAAAAATGATAATTATAGAAAATTCATCTTTATTCATAAAAGTTGAGGTCTTACAACAATTATAACACACCTTGAATTGTTGTGGGCAGTTTGGGCTGATGTGTCACATTGTTATTATTGTTCCTTCTCTTTTTGAAGTCTCCCCCCGACTCGCTTCTTCTACTATAATGGCCCCGATTACCACCAGAGTGGTTACCATTTTTGTCCGGATATTTTTTTTCCTGCTGGTTATCATTGCTCCGATGACTGCTGACATCGGTATGACCTTGGTTGTGGTCCCTCGGTTGAATATACTCATTATCTCGCTTTAATAATTGAGTCATGTTCACAACATCTGAATATAGAGAAAATTTGTGAGAAATAAGATATTGAAGAATTTCAGGTTTTAGACCTCTCAGAAATATCCGCGTCATACGTTCCTCATTCTCTACCAAATGAGGATTATTATTATTATTATTATTATTATTATTATTATTACTATTCCTATTATTAGTAATACTATTATTATTACTGTTATTGTTATTATTATTATTATTATTAGTACTATTATTATTATTTGTTATTATTATTACTATTACTGTTATTATAATTATTAGTACTATTAGTATTTTGACTATTATTATTATTATTATTATTATTATTATTATTACTATTATTATTATTATTATTACTATTATTATTATTATTATTATTATTATTATTAGTACTATTATTATTATTATGACTATTATTATTATTATTGTTATTATTATTATTAGTACCATTATTATTATTATTATTATTATTATCATCATCATCTTAATTTAAGACAACATTTTAATAGTCGTTGCAAAAAGTTGTATAAAATATAAAACGAAAATAAAAATTGTTGCCAATGAATGTGGTCCATATTAGGCAACGAAATGTTGCAACAAAAAAACTTTCGTTGCCCACGATGAGGAGAAATCAAGTGGTTAGAATTTTTGCAACGAATTTCTAACAAATTTTGTTTCCAAATTTTGCAACTACTTATGAATTTCGTTGTAAAAAGTGAAAGCCTGACACAATCTGCAATGAAGGGTAAGTTTCGTTGCTAAACATACACTTTTAGCAACGACTTATAAAGTCGTTGCCTAAAAAATCGTTGCTAAAGCCCCATTTTTAGCAACAAAAAACTTTTGTTGCCCACGATGACGGAAAAGCAAGTGGCCGAAAATTTTGCAACGAATTTCTAACGAAAATTTTTTTCGCCAATGAGTTAGCAACGAAATTTTGCAACGACTTATGAATTTCGTTGAAAAAAGTGAAAGCTTAACACAATCTGCAACGAAAGACAAATTTTTTTGCTAAAAATATACTTTTAGGAACGACTTATAAAGTCGTTGCCCGAAAAATCGTTGCTAAAGACACATTTTTTTGTAGTGCTTTCCGATAAGGATTTCTCCTTTCTGATGCGTAATTAGGTGACCAAACCCCATTCCTAGAAAGAACTTTTCTTAGATATTGTCAATAATGCTATCTAATAATATTATTCAAATAATATGAATTATTGATCTAATAATGGGAAATACTGTGCAGTGACAATTATTGAATCAACAATAATATAAAATATCAACATAGCAATTATTGAATCAATAAAATAAATTATTGAACAGTAATTACTATAAAAATTATTGAGTAGTGTCTTCTTACGTAAGAATTAATAATCAAAAAATACTATGCAATACCATGTGCTACTGTGCAACCATGCGTATTACTATACTTTAACCACCAGGTATTCCAACAGTGTTAACGGTAACAACTACACCGTTATTTATAAAAAAAACTCATACTTGTTATTTTTTTCATCTGACAGTTTTCCGTTATAGGGCCCACAAATGGCTGCGCCATCGTACGAATATTCCCCGACAGCAATAATATTCCACGACCAAATGTAAAATCCCCAATAATAATGAATATTTTATAACCACTTGCTTATTTAAAATATTTGCGCATTTTATTCACAACTAACCACATTAATCAAATCCACCCCTTACTATTTCAAAATAATGAATAGAGGAAATTCAATTTTATTTATAAAAAGTTGGGGTCTTACAATAGTTGATTTTATTATCCTCTACTGGATATTTGATCAATCGATGATTCAGATCGCTATATGCATCTCTAGTCTTTTGAATAGAACTATTTAAACACACCTGCACCTCCTATCTACCCCTTTAAGCATTATGTAGTAGTGTCCCAGTTCGGTCGTATCATTCCTTTCAAACTCTAGCAAACCCTCATCCATATATGCCCTAAAGATAGCATGATCAGCGTCAACCTCAGCCTGTTGTACCACTGCTGACATTGCCTTCTCATGATGCTCTATCATCATTAACTGACCAGCTATAGGATTCTCATCCTCTTGAGCATCTAGTAACTCTTGGTCATGTAATAATTCCTTTTCTTCAGCATCACTATCATGAACCAACTCTATTCTAGGTGGATTTATGACTATTGGCGTATCCTCTACATCTGAGTTGGCCATCCTAAAAAAATTATTTTATTACTTGATTTATATCAAGAAACTTTACACAAAACATAATGCTTTTAGGGTTATTTTATGTTTAATTAAATATTTTTGTGGACTTAAAAGATTATATCCTAAGATACCTCCTTAGAGCTATAGCTGATAAGTAGGTTTTATACCTACTTATCTGGCATCTATTACTTGAATTATTTGCTTAATCTCGTGTTTTCTTAGTTACTTTTCATACATTTTGTTTTCATTTTGTAGATTATATGTTTGAAAGCAGAGTGACCAACTATTGGTATGAAATTGCAAGGAAAAGCAATTCCGAGTATCGTTCGGGCCTTCATGTTCATTTCATGTGTATTTCATGTTCGTGGCGTGGAACTTGGACTATGTTGTAGAACTCTTTCTTGGCTTTTTGGAACATCTTGTATCATTCCAATCGGAAGTTCAGATGTGAGATTATTGCATAATTATCAAAGCTAAGAGTTGTTATATTTGTCATTTGCATAGAAGCTACTTCTAGTCCAATTTTGACCTTCATCCGTTTCTTATTTCTGGAAACACAAAGAATGTAAGTTTTAGAGCTCGTCGATATCTTCGATTTGATAGTTGGCGGATCCCGTAACTCCTCTTGGTTTAAAAGTTATGGCAGTTTTAGTAGAGGATAGTGCAACAGATTTGCAGAAGGTAGGCAAGCTGGGGCTTGCCCTTTTATGCCTTGATAGCAAGTTGGGGCTTGGGTCCTGGGTGGATTAGCAGCAAGGAGGCAATCCGGGGCTTGCTTTTATAAAGGGAAATAGCAAGCTAGGGCTTAGATACTCGAATTTGAAGTCTCCTAGTTAGTTTCTAAGGCTTCAAACGTGGAGTTTTAGTGATGGTGATGGCTTGGGATTTATTTTGGAATGGAATTTTAATCAGAATACATGTTGAAGTATATAATTAACAACAAACAATGGGATTAGAGAGACATAAGGCAAATTGCGAAGATTAATCTCAGTTTTTCTAAGCAAGCGTTGGAGGAGTAATTCAAGGAGATTTTTGAGACAATTGCGAGTTTAGGCTACGTGAAGGGTGTTTTTCAATATTCTTCATCTTAGTCTATTATTTTTAATTGAAAGAATGACTTCCATGATTTATTTAGTGTTTATTTCGTTTTTTATGAACTAATTCACTTTTTAGGCTTGTGATGGATCCTTAAGTGAATCGATGGTTTTGTAAACTTTGATTTCCAATTTAATAAGCTATTTCCAGTTTATCTATATTGATTTGAGCTTGAATCTATGAATTGCCTGATTGACAATTCTTTGTGGAGTTGGATGGAATTGAGAGAGGTATTCAAATCTAGACCTTGTTGATATAGCATGTGTTCAGGATTTTGTTAATAGATTAAACTTGATGAGTGTTAAGGTAGAGATATGATTTACACCGAATGTAATCGGATAGAGAACTTATTCTTCAACCTTCTTCAATTGTAATTCACATAGAGATATAGTGGGTTAGTTGATTAAGGTGTTTAACGGATTTCTATCTTAATTGTGGATTGATGTTAATAGGGTATAAGTGAATCGAGAGGTGGTTAATACTACGTTCGTGTTCTTGATTAATAAACTGGGATAATACATTGAATTGGAATAAAGGTGTTAAACTCAGAGAGGAGCTTAGGGTGAAATCATAAGTCTAATTCTCCGTTAACTGTTTGAAATTTTAGATTTTGATATTCGTGGTTGTTTTATGTTAGTTTAATTATTCTTCCTTTTAGTTTTGTTAATTTCAATTATTGTGTTGATTTGTTTAATAAAATTAGGGTTAATAGAAAATTTGTAATTATAAGTCAAGATTATTGCTAATTAGTCTATGTGGGAATGATATTTTACTCATCACTTTATTACTTGTTGACCACGTATACTTGCGTGCTGTGCGTATATAGATTTTACCCAACAAGTTTTTGGCGCTGTTGCCGGGGACTATTTAGTATAATTATTAATAGTTTTACAATATCAGTTTAATTAATCCAGTTTTACTTAGACATTTTTTTTGTATTGTTGCTTCTATTTCAGATGTGGAAGCAGTTTATACAAACTCGGTCCAAAAATCTAGACTTGCGGCCTTTTGAGGACGACATTGAAAAAAGGTTTCAGAGGTTAAGTAAGTGGATCAAGGAAACGAGACAAGAATTCGAAACATTTGAAAAGGAAGAGGTAACAGTAATGGCAGCCAAAGATCAAAAAGCATTAAGGGATTTCGCAACACCCAAGGTGACTGAACTGTAGTCAAGCATCACTAGGCTAGCAATAACAACAAATACGTTCAAAATTAAGCCTGAGATGATACAAATGATTCAGAATTCAGTTCAGTTTGGGGGATTTGCAAATGACGATCCGAACGAGCACCTGATCAGCTTTTTAGAAATGTGCGACACTTTTAGGTTCAATGGGGTTTCAGATGAGGCGGTGAGACTTCGATTGTTCCCATTCTCTTTACGGGACAAGGCGAAGAGTTGGTTGCATTCTCTACCATCCGGTTCGATAACTACATGGGAGGATTTAGCTCAGAAAATTCTTTCCACCGGCGAAAATTGCGAAGATGAGGAACAAGATTACGACGTTTGATCAGCAACATGGGGAGTCATTATATGAAGCCTGGGAAAGATACAAAGAACTGATCAGAAAATGCCCACATCATGGATTGCCCCAGTGGCAACAAATGAACACCTTTTACAATGGACTACATGGGAATCTCAGGACAAGTATTGATGCAGCGTCGGGCGGAGCATTCATGGCTAAGAGTTACGAGGAAGCATACGAGTTGATTGAAACCATGGCGGCTAATAACTAGCAGTGGCCACAGTAAGAATGACATAAGCAAAGGAAGCTGAGGTGTTAGAAGTAGATAGTATGACAGCAATGTAAGCACAGATATCTGCACTTTCAAAGAAGTTGGAGTCGGTAACAGCAGCACAAGCACAACAAACACAACAAGTACAGCAAGCAGCAATAATATGCGAGTTGAGCGCAGGAGAGCACCCAATGGATCAATGCGCGATTAATCCAGCAGCTGTGCAGTTCATCGACAATTACAACAGAATTTCGCAAAATACATATCAGAACACATACAATCAAGGAAATAGGAATCTTCCGAATTTCTCATGGAGCAACAACCAGCAAAATCAAGCTTCACGACAATCATATACACCAGGATTTCAGAACCAGCAACAACCAGCTCAATATCAAGAAAGGAAACCTGATCTGGAGGAAGTAGTTGGCAAAATTCATGACTAGCACCGAGTTGGATATAAAAAATCATGCCATGGCTATGAAATCACAAGAGATGGCGATTAAGAATCTAGAGAATCAGATAGGTCAAATGGCGTTGGCATTGAATAATAGACCACAAGGGACATTACCAAGTGACACCGAGAGAAATCCTAAGGATAATCACAAGCAGTGTCAAGCTATTATGTTGAGAAGTGGAAAACAACTTGAGGGTCAAGAGCCAGAAATTTCGGTTACAAAGGAGGTTGAACCAGAGATAGAAAATACAGTGGGTGAGGTAAAAAAAGGGAACGAAAAACAAATGGAAAAGAACAAACCAGTTAACGAGCCAGTTGTTTAACCTCCCCCACCATTCCAGCAAAGAGTTCAAAAACAAAAATTAGACAAACAATTTTCAAAATTTTTGGAAGTTTTCAAGAAACTTCAAATCAACATACCATTTACAGAGGCCCTAGAACAAATGCCGGGCTACGCAAAATTTATGAAAGGGATTCTGTCAAGGAAGAAGAAATGGGAAGATTTTGAGAGAGTTGCACTAACCGAGGAGTGTAGTGCGATATTATAGCAGAAATTAACACCAAAACTCAAGGACCCGGGGAGCTTCACTATTCCATGCATGATCAGAAATATGCATTTCAACAAGTGTTTATGTGATTTGGGGGAGAGTGTAAACCTTATACATTGTCAGTATACTTAGAATTGGGTTTGCCTGCACCAAGGCCTATGAACATTACATTACAGTCGGTGGATATGTCAGTTACATATCTGAGAGGCATAGTAGAGAACATTCTAGTGAAAGTGGATAAGTTTATATTCCCCGTGGACTTTATCATTTTGGATTTTGAGGAGGACAAGAACATCCCAATTATCCTAGGGAGACCAGTTTTTGGCCATGGGCAGGACACTCATAGACGTACAAAAGGGAGAACTCAGTATGAGGGTCCAAGATCAAGAAGTAAAATTTAATATGATTAAGGCCATGAAATTCCCTACGGATGAGGAAGAATGTTTTTGAATGGATTTAATTGAGCGAATCATCAGTGATGATATAAGCAAGAGTTTGGTCAACGATCCGTTAAAAACAATGCTATTGGGGGATGAAGAGGTCGACGATCCAAAATTGGCGGAGTACTTATAAATGCTAGACTCATTGCCACGAGTTTCCATATTTAGAACATCGTTTGAACCACAACACACGAAGGAGGTAACCGCAGAAATACTGAAACCATCATTGGAAGAGCCACCAAAGTTGGAACTCAAGCCACTCCCTAAACACCTTAGGTATGCATACTTAGGCAATTCAAATTCTTTACCTGTTATTATTTCTGCCGCACTTAACGAATTGCAGGAAGAAAAGCTGTTGAGGGTGCTTAGGGAACACAAATCAGCGATCGGGTGGACAATTGCAGATATAAAGGGAATCAGCTCTTCATTTTGCATGCACAAGATCTTAATGGAAGATGAGGCAAAACCGACAGTGGAGCAACATCGACGACTTAACTCGATTATGAAGGAAGTTGTGAAGAAAGAAATATTGAAGTGGTTAGATGCCGGCATCATCTACCCGATTTTTGACAGCAAATGGGTGAGTCCAGTGCAATACGTGTCAAAAAAAGGAGGAATGACAGTGGTGCATAATGAGGACAATGAATTAATACCGACTAGAACAGTGACCGGTTGGAGGGTTTGCATGGTTTATAGAAAATTAAACAGGGCAACCCGAAAAGACCATTTCCCGCTGCCCTTTATTGATCAAATGCTGGATAGATTAGCGGGACATGAATATTATTGTCTATTGGATGGGTACTCGGGCTATAACCAGATAGTCATCACTTCGGAGGATCAAGAAAAGACGACATTCACATGCCCTTATGGCGCATTTTCATTCAGGAGAATGTCATTCGGGTTATGCGATGCACCTGCAACTTTCCAACGGTGTATGATGGCCATTTTCTCAGACACGGTGGAGAAAAATGTTGAGGTCTTCATGGATGACTTTTCTGTCTATGTGGACAACTTTGATACATGCCTAGGGAATTTGGTAATTGTATTACAGCGCTGCAAGGATACGAACCTCGTACTTAACTGGGAAAAATGCCACTTCATGGTTGAGGAGGGCATAATTTTGGGCCACAAGGTATCGGCTCAAGGATTGGAGGTGGACAAAGCGAAGCTGGAAACAATCAAAAAATTTCCTCCACCGAGCTCAGTTAAAGGTATTAGAAGTTTTCTGGGACACGCTAGGTTCTACAGGAGATTCATAAAGGACTTCTCAAAAATTGCCAAGCCTCTATGCAGTCTATTAGAGAAGGATACTGTTTTCAATTTTGACAAAAGTTGCAAGACAGCCTTCGAAGCGTTGAAAAAGAAGTTGACTACAGCCCCCGTAATCGTTGCACTGAATTGGAGTATGCCTTTCAAGTTGATGTGTGATGCAAGCGATTATGCAGTTGGGGTTGTGTAAATTAATTATACAACTACGGAGAAGGAGTTACTTGCAGTGGTGTATGTATTTGACAAATTCCAGGCATACTTAATCGGAACTAAGGTGATAGTCTACACGGATCATTAGACTATTCGGTACCTAATTACGAAAAAAGATGCTAAGCCATGCCTTATCCTATGGATTCTCCTACTTCAAGAGTTTGATCTGGAAATAAAAGATAAAAAGGGGACGGAGAATCAGGTAGCTAATCACTTGTCTAGGCTAGAAAACCAAAGGAAATTGAAAGAGGACAAATGTGAAATCAATGAATCATTCCCGGATGAACAACTGTTTGGAATAAATACACAGTTTCCTTGGTATGTGGATTATGCGAATTATCTTGTGAGCAACGTACTTCCACCTGATCTCACAAGACAACATAAAAATAAGTTTCTTCATGACGTGAAATGGTACATGTGGGATGAGCCTTACTTATTCAAATAGTACGCCGACAAGATGATTAGAAGGTGTGTGCCCTACAGTGAAGTGAAGAACATTCTGCATGAGTGTCACTCATTTGCGTATGACGGACATTATGGGAGTGAGAGGACAGCAGCGAAGGTGTTGAATCTGGGTTTTATTGGCCTACACTATTCAAGGACGCCCACCAGTTTGTGAAAACATGTGATAGATGTTAAAAGGTGGGCAACATTTCAAAACAGAGTAAGATGCCTCTACAAACGATTCTTGAAGTTGAAATTTTTGATGTATGGGGCATTGATTTCATGGGGCCATTCCCTTAATCTCTGAACAATCAGTATATTCTACTCTTAGTGGACTACGTATCAAAATGGGTTGAAGCTGCAGCATTACCAACAAACGATGCCAAGGTGGTCCTCATATTCCTACAAAAGAACATTTTCACAAGGTTTGACACGCCAAGGGAAATTATCAGTGACGAAGGTAGTCACTTTTGCAACAAGTCATTCACAGCTCTATTGGAAAAGTATGGGGTCAACCATAAGGTCGCTACAACATATCATCCCCAAACCAGTGGACAAGCTGAGGTCTCGAACAGGGAAGTAAAGAATCTTGGAAAAAGTGGTGAACCCGAATCGAAAGGATTGGTCGCTCAGGTTGGATGATGCATTATGGGCCTATCGGACTGCTTATAAAACACTGATCGGGATGTCACATATCAGCTACTTGTACGGAAAGGCTTGTCACTTACCGGTCGAGTTACATCACAAGGCTTATTGGGCTATTCAGAAATTGAACTTCGATGAAGCAGCGATAGGTGAAAAGAGACTACTTCAGCTAAATGAGCTTGACGAATTCCGACTGCAAGCCTACAAGAACTCAAAATTGTACAAGGAAAAGGTCAAGCGATGGCATGATGAGAAATTGATACAAAGAACGTTGGAAACAAGACAATTAGTCCTATTGTTCAACTCAAGATTGCGGTTGTTTCCAGAAAAGCTAAAGTCAAGGTGGTCGGGTCCATTTACCATAAAAAAAGTTTTCCCACATGGCTCCGTTGAACTATTCAGTAGGAATCCATTGGAAACGTTCAAGGTCAACGGTAAGAGATTAAAGCACTATTGGGGTGGCGAGGTTAACACGGACGTCATAGCTATCACACTTGCAGACACACCATAAACAGGGAGTAGTCAGGCTGAACGACATAAAATCAAGCGCTCACTAGGAGGCAACCCAATTTTTATTTATTTTTATGCTTTTTCTTTAATTTTCTTTTCTTAAGTAATTTTTTCCATGCTAGTGAAATGATAGTTTAGAATAATGTTTGCTCTAAATATAGTCATGCAGTATTTAAAGTATACTTCATAGCTAAATAAGCTTACCCTCCATGCTTGAATTTGCTCAATATCCACTGATGAGTATGTTTTTCATGTTGCTCAGGTACTCAAAGAAGCGATGGAATGCACTAAGGAATCAAGGAAGAGGAAACCACAGTGGATCAGAAGATCAAAGAGCAATAGCAGAAGACCACCAAGCCTAGGCTTGCCCCTTCAAGGCACAAATAGCAAGCTGGGGCTTGGGGTCAAGATGCCTTAATAGTCCACTAGCAAGCCAGGGCTTGCCTTTCAAAGCACATTGAGCAAGCCAGGGCTTGGGTCATTACTTGCCTTAACAGATTCATGGCAAGCCGGGGCTTGCCCCTTGAAGCACAAAACACCAAGCCGGGACTTGCCCCCTTACTGCCTTAGCAGACACACAGCAAGCCGGGGCTTGTTTTTTAATGAAGAAGAGGCAAGCTGGGGCTTGGGGGATCCGAATTTGAAGAGCAGTTACGGTAGTTGGTGCATTGTAGCCATGCTATCCCACTTCCATTCTATTTCAACGTCCTACAATCCCACTCCTATACAACATACACCCATACCCTTATACATTACTTTCCTTCTCATCACAACAATCAAACACAATCCCACTCCTCCCACCTAGTCACCCACTACCACCTACATAAACTCTTCTCTATAAAACCACCCTTCACCACCCAATCTAACAAAACCAATTTGGATGTTTGAGGATAGAGTTTGTGCAAATCTCTACAACTTACATGATAACATATTGAAAGGAGGAGTTTGTTGTCTAATTCCTTAATTTTTATCCCCATAGTTCAACCAAATCACCAAGTTTGTAGGAATTTCAAGTCTCGCACACCAAGTGTTCGACAAATTGCTTAACTAAAGTTTGGGGAAAAAACTCTTCAATTCCAAATCAATGGCACCAAAACAGGCATCAAAGAGGCAACGAGGAGAGAGTTCGGGGGCCACACAACCAACACGAACCTTTGATAAGCGAAAATTTATAAGTGTCGCCGTCCGCCGACCGTTACGACTATATGGTGACAAAATCACTCACACCTGAGCGGGGGTTGGCACCTGAGCCTGTGGATGGAGAAATGATGTAACAAATATATCAAAAAGGTTAGAATAAATTCACAGCAGAGCCCGAGGCCGCAGTTGTAAGTGTGGTCAAAGAATTCTACGCTAACGCCGAGGATAAGGCCCCATTCAATGATTTTGTACGAGGTAGGTTAGTTCCTTTCAGTACCGATGCCATCAACACGTACTATTAGTTACCAGTGTAGAGACATTGCCAGTACCAACACTTATACGATAATGATCCAGATTATGAGGCTATTATGAAGGAGATGACAAAGCCAGGTACCTTATGGACGAAATCAAATCATGGAGGCACTATCTTTCACAGCAATGATCTCAGTCGGTATGGGAAGATATGGTATGCATTTCTGTGCGCTAAGTTACTTCCATCTACACACACGTTAGATGTACCTAAGGATAAGGCAGTGCTCTTATATGCCATGGTACAAGATTTCATCATCGACATAGGGGCTATAATTACCTTTTCAATTCAAAGATGCCTTCGAGGACCATACTCTGGCGGATTGCCACACCCATCACTCATTTATGGGTTGTGTATACAGGCAGGAGTTCGATGGTCAGATGATGAGATAACCCAGATGCCGCTGCAGACACTCGACTCGAGAATGATTGCAAGATACGTTGTGTGGCCCGGAGGCGAGTCGCACCCGAGAGGAGTAGGATTTGTATTTCCCTTAGCCTCGGAGGATGAGGCTGACGCTGAGGACACCTCGGATGATGATGATTTTTAGGGGACTGTGACAATGGGGGTCCAAGATACGGAGACGTCACCACAGTCCGGAATCATATCTAGCCCTTAGTTCCTAAACCTTCAACGACAGGTGGATGAGCACAACAAGGAAGCAAAAAGAGAAATGCGGAGACTCGCAGCGAGGCAGGACCCCATGTTTGAGGCCGTGAATGTATCTTTCACCTCATTGAACACTACGTTCCAGATCTTCAATCCTACTGCACAATTCCCATACCAGCAAACAGCCCCAATGCCAAGGTTCCCACCCATTGATTCTGATGAAGAACATCAGCCACCACCAACCTAGACTTAGGTGTTTACAGGGAAGTCCTCTCTTATTTATTGCTTTATATATACAATGAGGACATTGTAATTTTCAAGTTTGAGGGATTTAGTTGCATGTTGCATGTTGCATATTTAATTTCATTAGCTAGGTTGGTATATGTTAATTAATTGTTTATGTTTAGGATTATTAAATGTTACATTCAGGTAATCATGTAGTTGCATAGTAGCTTAAGAATGTAAATAGTTTTTATTTATCTGTGCAATCATGTTATGTTTACCACATATTTCCAGAAAAAAAAATCAAAAAAATAATACTTAGTTACCATGTTCATCTTGCATGAGTCCAGCTGTTTGATAGTTACAGTCTATTTTGGCCAATGATGAGAATGAGATTGAGTAGACAAGTATAGTATTATTATTAGAACTTTAATATGATTTCTTGTTATGAATTGAATCTTTTCCTGTTTGAAACTGGTATAATAAGGTTAGCACGTTAGAGACAACTTTGTTGACTGATTAAGTTTAAATTGATACATAATTGACTTCTTAAGGATAATATTAGTTTGAATAAATGAAAGACATGAACAGGCGGAGATGGCTAAATTTAGACAAAAACTTAAGTTTGGGGGAAAAATTTGGGATATATAAGCTTAAAAAAGAAATAGAAAAAAAAAACAATTAAAAAGGATGAAAAAAAAATCATGGCTAGTCTTGTTTCGGGGCCTTTGTTACTTGAGCAAGTACGTCCGAGGGGATTGTTTTTACACCTAGCGCCCTAAGGTCTTATATGGTCTGGGAGTCGTTGGTCGAAAGCTCGCTAAGGGGTAGCACTGTTAGCCTAATGGAATGAGACATTGCACATCCATGGTTAAAAGAAAAAAATAAAAAATAAAATAAAACGGGAAAAAAAGCAAAAAGCCCCAGTAATGCAAAGTAAAGCGTAAGTATCCCGGATTGGACTCTTGAATTTGGTGGATGTTTGAATTTAGTTGGATTTAGATTGTTTATGAATTTTGTGAGTTTACACTATATGATGCCTTTAAAGAGATCTATTATGTGTTGTATTTAGCATTATATCAGTTAGCATGGATGTTGAGCACACACGTACTATACCAGTAATAACAGTCTAAGATTTGATGATTGATCGGGAAATTACTGACGAGTTTTGATATGATGTATTATCATGTTTACTTGATTTCTCTAAGGCCAGGCGAAAAGACTTGTTTTTCTCATTATTGCTGGATTCGTAGGCATATAGATTAGTTGCATTCCATTGCATTGCATTGCATTGCATTTTTGTTTGTTTTTGCTTGAGGACAAGTAAATGTTTAAGTTTGGAGGTATTTGATAAGTAGGTTTTATACCTACTTATCTGGCATCTATTACTTGAATTATTTGCTTAATCTCGTATTTTTTAGTTACTTTTCATACATTTTGTTTTCATTTTGTAGATTATATGTTTGGAAGCGAAGTGACCAACTATTGGTATGAAATTGCAAGGAAAAGCAATTCCGGGTATCGTTCGGGCCTTCATGTTCATTTCATGTGTATTTCGTGTTCGTGGCGTGGAACTTGGACTATGTTGTAGAACACTTTCTTGGCTTTCTGGAACGTCTTGTATCATTCCAATCGGAAGTTCGGATGTGAGATTATTGCATAATTATCAAAGCTAAGAGTTGTTATGTTTGTCATTTACACAGCAGCTACTTATAGTCCAATTTTGACCTTCATCCGTTTGTTATTTCTGAAAACTCAAAGAATGAAAGTTGTAGAGCTCGTCGATATCTTCGATTTGATAGGTGGTTATTCCCATAAATCCTCTCGGTTTAAAAGTTATGGCAGTCTTAGTAGAGGACAGTGCAGCAGATTTGAAGAAGGTAGGCAAGCTGGGGCTTGCCCTTTTATGCCTTGATAGCAAGCCGGGGCTTGGGTCCTGGGTGGATTAGCAGCATGGAGGCAAGCCAGGGGCTTGCTTTTTGATGAGTGTGTTTTATATACACAAATTAGGTACTTTTGAGTTTGATAATTTGTAAATCCTAAGCTAGTTTGTTTGGTTTTTATGTGTTTTCATTGTATTGTTGTGTAATATAGTTTTATATTACTTTTATGTATATTTGTATTATTTTTATGTGTTTTTACTTTGTTTTGTAGGAATTGGATGGAATGTCATTTGGGTCGATGGTTGGAATCGCCAAATTCGCATTTTCGGTTTGCCATTGACGTAGCAGTCCCGTAAAGCCCAATTTTAGCCATGATCCGGTCATTATCTGTCCAAACTTCAAGAATGGAAGTTGTAGATCAACGTCTCCTCTTTCCGGATCATCTTGAATTGCCTCAATCGGAGTTCGTATGAAGAAGTTATGGCTATTTTCCCAACGGGTGTCAAATCTGGAAACTACCAACTGCTATTTGCATAACAGTCACTTCAAGGCCAATTTGAGCATTGATCTAGCCATTATTTCGAAGAACTCAAAGAATGAAAGTTGTAGATCTACTTCTCCTCTTTCCGGATCATCTTGAATCGCCTCAATCGGAGTTCGTATGAAGAAGTTATGGCCATTTTCCCAACAGATGTCCGAGCAGAAAATGGCCCGGCGCCGCGGCGCGACTTGCTAGTGTATTTGTCGCGCCGCATCGCCACTTAGTAGTAGCCCAGCCCCTTTTCCGCGCCGCAGCGCCCCGTTCAAGCCAAATGATGGCGCCGCAGCGCCAGACACGAGTTTTGGACAGTTTTCAGCTATTAAATGCTCAACCTAATGACCCAAAAACATAATCCTTCAATTCTACTTGCAACCTAGAGGAGAAATAGAGAGAGGTGGCGGCTTGGAGAAGAGGGAGGCCATGGCTCTTGGCCATGGTTCTTCAAGAGCTTCAAGGAGCATCAATGGTGGGAGCTTCAACAACATCAATGGAGGAATTTCAACCAACAACTAAGGGAAGCCATCATTTCTTTCTTCCTTTTTCCTCTAGTGGCTAGAACTCATTCTTGGGGATCTAGTGCAAACATTTGTAACACCTATGGAGGCAAGGAATTGAATTAAACTTCTAGCTTTTCTTTGATACTTGTATGATCCATTGGATGATTACCTAATATTTGGAATAGTTTGATTTATTTGTTATGAATTAAACTTCTAATTTGCTTTCTTTGTGATTGGTGTCATGCGAATTGGTTCTTTATGTGATTATGTATATGCATAATTTATGTATTGCCAATTCATAGTGGCCGCCATGATCATAAAGAGAGTTAAGAGATTTGAACAAAGTGATGCACGCCAAGTGTTTGACGAAATGCTTGTGTGTGGATATTGTGTTCTTAGCTCTTTATCTATCTATCTATGTTATGTTTTTCTGTTATTTTGATTAATTGTAATCATAATTTATCGTTTTAATTAACTGTTTAAATAAGACTGAGGCGATATAAAGTCGGTACTTGATAGATATTAGTGATAATTCATCGTGGGTTCGACAACTCTCTTATCATTATATTACTTGTTGACCGCGTATACTTGCGCGTGTTTATCGGTTGCGAAATCGATCAACAAGTTTTTGGCGCCGTTGCCGGGAATTATTATTCTAATATTTTCCAATATTGATTTCAATCAATGTAGTCTTAATTTGAACTTATATTTATCTAATATTTATCTTGCACAAGAGCTGTACTTACATACAGTCTTGTCAATCCAATCTCACAAACGATAACAATAAATAGAACTGTAAGGCCCCAGCTTACGCCAAGTCTTGCACAAGAGCTATATTTACATACAATCTTGTTAGCCTATTTATCGCAATCGAAAAACATGCGCAAATAAAGATCAAACAAATAAAAGATAAATATAAGTTCAAATTAAGACTACATTGATTGAAATCAATATTGGAAAATATTAGAATAATAATTCCCCGGCAACGGCGCCAAAAACTTGTTGATCGATTTCGCAACCGATAAACACGCGCAAGTATACGCGGTCAACAAGTAATATAATGATAAGAGAGTTGTCGAACCCACGAGGAATTATCACTAATATCTATCAAGTACCGACTTTATATCGCCTCAGTCTTATTTAAACAGTTAATTAAAACGATAAATTATGATTACAATTAATCAAAATAACAGAAAAACATAACATAGATAGATAGATAAAGAGCTAAGAACACAATATCCACACACAAGCATTTCGTCAAACACTTGGCGTGCATCACTTTGTTCAAATCTCTTAACTCTCTTTATGATCATGGCGGCCACTATGAATTGGCAATACATAAATTATGCATATACATAATCACATAAAGAACCAATTCGCATGACACCAATCACAAAGAAAGCAAATTAGAAGTTTAATTCATAACAAATAAATCAAACTATTCCAAATATTAGGTAATCATCCAATGGATCATACAAGTATCAAAGAAAAGCTAGAAGTTTAATTCAATTCCTTGCCTCCATAGGTGTTACAAATGTTTGCACTAGATCCCCAAGAATGAGTTCTAGCCACTAGAGGAAAAAGGAAGAAAGAAATGATGGCTTCCCTTAGTTGTTGGTTGAAACTCCTCCATTGATGTTGTTGAAGCTCCCACCATTGATGCTCCTTGAAGCTCTTGAAGAACCATGGCCAAGAGCCATGGCCTCCCTCTTCTCCAAGCCGCCACCTCTCTCTATTTCTCCTCTAGGTTGCAAGTAGAAGTGAAGGATTATGTTTTTGGGTCATTAGGTTGAGCATTTAATAGCTGAAAACTGTCCAAAACTCGTGTCTGGCGCTGCAGCGCCATCATTTGGCTTGAACGGGGCGCTGCGGCACGGAAAAGGGGCTGGGCTACTACTAAGTGGCGCTGCGGCGCGACAAATACACTAGCAAGTCGCGCCGCGGCGCCGGGCCATTTTCTACTCGGACATCTGTTGGGAAAATGGCCATAACTTCTTCATACGAACTCCGATTGAGGCGATTCAAGATGATCCGGAAAGAGGAGAAGTAGATCTACAACTTTCATTCTTTGAGTTCTTCGAAATAATGGCTAGATCAATGCTCAAATTGGCCTTGAAGTGACTGTTATGCAAATAGCAGTTGGTAGTTTCCAGATTTGACACCCGTTGGGAAAATGACCATAACTTCTTCATACGAACTCCGATTGAGGCAATTCAAGATGATCCGGAAAGAGGAGACGTTGATCTACAACTTCCATTCTTGAAGTTTGGACAGATAATGACCGGATCATGGCTAAAATTGGGCTTTACGGGACTGCTACGTCAATGGCAAACCGAAAATGCGAATTTGGCGATTCCAACCATCGACCCAAATGACATTCCATCCAATTCCTACAAAACAAAGTAAAAACACATAAAACTAATACAAATATACATAAAAGTAATATAAAACTATATTACACAACAATACAATGAAAACACATAAAAACCAAACAAACTAGCTTATGATTTACAAATTATCAAACTCAAAAGTACCTAATTTGTGTATATAAAACACACTCATCAAATACCCCCAAACTTGAATCTTTGCTTGTCCTCAAGCAAAACACTAAGAACAAAAACTATAAAAATAAATTCTAACAATCAACTACTTGAGCGATGAATCAATAAGTTTGAACAATGGCCTTAAAGATATCAAAACATGAAAACTCTAGAAAACTTTCAAAATGTCACAACGTCTAGGATTTCAACTTGCTTGTTAGTCATACCTTGCTTTAGATCCTTTCTGTGTGTGTGTGTATCCATTTACACTAAACCAATTATAGCTCGGATTAGCTTATGCAACCATATTACCTTATGAAAGAAATAAACTTCAAAAACTACATGCTTAACACATCACTCATTGCAATTGTAGACAAATCAAACATTCCAAAAATTTGATATCAAAGGACTCTTAGGTGAGTGCATTTTATGCTCCATCTTATCCTAAGTCCGCTTTTATGGGCGAGTGCGTTTTACGATCCATCTCACCCTAAGTCTACTTTTATGGGCGAGTGTGTTTTACGCTCCATCTCAACCCACCGCAAGATTCTCGATATATTTTTATTTCTTTTTTTTTCATAGGTGAGTGCGTTTTACGCTCTATCTCCCTTAAGTATGTGTTTATGAGTGAGTGCGTTTTACGCTCCATCTCAACCCACCACATGACCAATTAATCAAACCTAAGTATATTGCTTCGAGTGATGTTTAAACGAGTTCTAGAGTTTATTGATATCTCTCATAAGCATTCGGTCATATAAGCCTTCTCTAAGTATACAACTAGTTCATTACAAATGGATGAGTGCTCAAAAGTAGGAGTCATAAGCAAAGCAATAACCAACAATAAGTCAATCACCCAAACTAAGCAACATTTATCCATTTTTCATGAGTTATAACCATAACAATCATTTGCCTGATCATATATTATAGCTCAATTCAAATTAAATCAATGCTCAAGAGATAACCTATACTAGAAATGCAATTAAGCCCACAAAATAAAATAAAATAAAACATATCAAAACAAAACGTAGAAGACCCCCAAACTTGAAACTGACAATGTCCTTACTAAACGCAATAAAAGAATTCAATGCAAAGAACTTCCGTGATCATTTATCAGTTGTCGCCTTCCGCAACCGACGTCTACTATTTGCTAAGATATAACATAAAATGGAAAATTTTCAAAATTTTAACTAATATGCACTACTAAACATAAAAACATCCAAATAACTGACATAATAATATAATACCAACTCAAGTACCAATAATATCACAAGTACCCCCAAACTTAAGAAGAACATTGTCCTCAATGTAAAGATAGATAAAATTAAAAATAGAGGACTTCCCTGAGAATATATGTTAATCGTCATCGACATCTTCCTCAAAGTCCTCCAAGTCGGGAGTGCCAAACTTGTTGCACGATACTCGGTACCTGAAAGAAACACAAAACTTTACACTTTGGGTTGCCTCCCAACAAGCGCTTGGTTTATAGTCTTCGGCCCGACTTTATTTAAATAGAAAGAATAAGTTTAATAAAAATGTGTCATGCAAAATCGGACCGTAAGGCCCTAACTTACGCCAAGTCTTGCACAAGAGCTGTACTTACATACAGTCTTGTCAATCCAATCTCACAAACGATAACAATAAATAGAACTGTAAGGCCCCAGCTTACGCCAAGTCTTGCACAAGAGCTATATTTACATACAATCTTGTTAGCCTATTTATCGCAATCGAAAAACATGCGCAAATAAAGATCAAACAAATAAAAGATAAATATAAGTTCAAATTAAGACTACATTGATTGAAATCAATATTGGAAAATATTAGAATAATAATTCCCCGGCAACGGCGCCAAAAACTTGTTGATCGATTTCGCAACCGATAAACACGCGCAAGTATACGCGGTCAACAAGTAATATAATGATAAGAGAGTTGTCGAACCCACGAGGAATTATCACTAATATCTATCAAGTACCGACTTTATATCGCCTCAGTCTTATTTAAACAGTTAATTAAAACGATAAATTATGATTACAATTAATCAAAATAACAGAAAAACATAACATAGATAGATAGATAAAGAGCTAAGAACACAATATCCACACACAAGCATTTCGTCAAACACTTGGCGTGCATCACTTTGTTCAAATCTCTTAACTCTCTTTATGATCATGGCGGCCACTATGAATTGGCAATACATAAATTATGCATATACATAATCACATAAAGAACCAATTCGCATGACACCAATCACAAAGAAAGCAAATTAGAAGTTTAATTCATAACAAATAAATCAAACTATTCCAAATATTAGGTAATCATCCAATGGATCATACAAGTATCAAAGAAAAGCTAGAAGTTTAATTCAATTCCTTGCCTCCATAGGTGTTACAAATGTTTGCACTAGATCCCCAAGAATGAGTTCTAGCCACTAGAGGAAAAAGGAAGAAAGAAATGATGGCTTCCCTTAGTTGTTGGTTGAAACTCCTCCATTGATGTTGTTGAAGCTCCCACCATTGATGCTCCTTGAAGCTCTTGAAGAACCATGGCCAAGAGCCATGGCCTCCCTCTTCTCCAAGCCGCCACCTCTCTCTATTTCTCCTCTAGGTTGCAAGTAGAAGTGAAGGATTATGTTTTTGGGTCATTAGGTTGAGCATTTAATAGCTGAAAACTGTCCAAAACTCGTGTCTGGCAGCTGCAGCGCCATCATTTGGCTTGAACGGGGCGCTGCGGCAGCGGAAAAGGGGCTGGGCTACTACTAAGTGGCGCTGCGGCGCGACAAATACACTAGCAAGTCGCGCCGCGGCGCCGGGCCATTTTCTGCTCGGACATCTGTTGGGAAAATGGCCATAACTTCTTCATACGAACTCCGATTGAGGCGATTCAAGATGATCCAGAAAGAGGAGAAGTAGATCTACAACTCGCATTCTTTGAGTTCTTCAAAATAATGGCTAGATCAATGCTCAAATTGGCCTTGAAGTGACTGTTATGCAAATAGCAGTTGGTAGTTTCCAGATTTGACACCCGTTGGGAAAATGGCCATAACTTCTTCATACGAACTCCGATTGAGGCAATTCAAGATGATCCGGAAAGAGGAGACGTTGATCTACAACTTCCATTCTTGAAGTTTGGACAGATAATGACCGGATCATGGCTAAGATTGGGCTTTACGGGACTGCTACGTCAATGGCAAACCGAAAATGCGAATTTGGCGATTCCAACCATCGACCCAAATGACATTCCATCCAATTCCTACAAAACAAAGTAAAAACACATAAAACTAATACAAATATACATAAAAGTAATATAAAACTATATTACACAACAATACAATGAAAACACATAAAAACCAAACAAACTAGCTTAGGATTTACAAATTATCAAACTCAAAAGTACCTAATTTGTGTATATAAAACACACTCATCACTTTTATAAAGGGAAATAGCAAGCTAGGGCTTGGGTACTCGAATTTGAAGTCTCCTAGTTGGTTTCTAAGGCTTCAAACGTGGAGTTTTAGTGATGATGATGGCTAGGGATTTGTTTTGGAATGGAATTGTAATCAGAATACATGTTGAAGTATATAATTAATAACAAACAATGGGATTAAAGAGACACAAGGCAAATTACGAAGATTAATCTCAGTTTTTCTAAGCAAGCGTTGAAGGAGTAATTCAAGGAGATTTTTGAGACGATTGCGAGTTTAGGCTACGTGAAGGTGTTTTTCAATATTCTTCATCTTAGTCTATTATTTGTAATTGAAAGAATTACTTCCATGATTTATTCAATGTTTATTTCGTTTATTATGAACTAATTCACTTTTTAGGCTTATGATGGATCCTTAAGTGAATCGATGGTTTTGTAAACTTTGATTTCCAATTTAATAAGCTATTCCAGTTTATCTATATTGATTTGATCTTGAATCTATGAATTGCCTGATCAACAATTCTTTGTGAAGTTGGATGGAATCGAGAGAGGATATTCAAATCTAGACCTAGTTGATATAGCATATGTTCAGGATTTTGTTAATAGCTTAAACTTGATGAATGTTAAGGTAGAGATATGTTTGACACCGCAAGTAATCGGATAGAGAACTTATTCTTCAACCTTCTTCAATTGTAATTCACATAGAGATATAGTGGGTTAGTTGATTAATGTGTTTAACAAATTTCTATCTTAATTGTGGATTGATGTTAATAGGGTATTAGTGCATCGAGAGGTGATTAATACTACGTTCGTGTTCATGATTAATAAACTGGGATAGTACCTTGAATTGGAATAAAGGTGTTAAAATCAGAGAGGAGCTTAGGGTGAAATCATAAGTCTAATTCTCCGTTAATTGTTTGAAATTTTAGATTTTGATATTCGTGGTTGTTTTATGTTTGTTTAATTATTCTTCATTTTAGTTTTGTTAATTTCAATTATTGAGTTGATTTGTTTAATAAAATTAGGGTTAATAGAAAATTGGTAATTGTAAGTTAAGATTATTGCTAGTTAGTCTCTGTGGGAACGATACTTTACTCATCACTTTATTACTTGTTGACCACGTATACTTGCGTGTTGTGCGTATATTGATTTTACCCAACAATAACCGGCAGCTCTGATACCAAAATGTGACTCTCCCAAATCTATACACCCGCGATATCCGATCTGCTGCTCACGACTAATCAATTAATATAACGTCCCCAAATCTATACACCCGCGGTATTCGTTTCGGTGCTCATATCTAACTGATTAACTATAAATATTCGACAAGATATAATTCCTATATATCCATGGTTCACAGTATCCCATAACAGATAATAATTCTAGTCAGAACTATTGCTGTATTTGGATACCCTCACTTGGATGTATAGACTGTATCTTATGAATATCTCTTTCATATCAATAGTACTTATCTATCCGAAATCTAGAGTATCGGTAATAACATGATCAGTCCATATTGCCAATATCCTCACTCAGATGTATAGTTCCTAAGGATATTGTACTAGATCATTAATATTGTTAAATCATCTAAGAATATAACTATAACATGGTTGCGAAAATAAAGATGATAATACATTTCACATCATAAGTTCGGTTACAGGATTCTCAATATATATTTCTTTATTACAAAAGTCTTACAAGACTTACATTACACTAGATAGTAATTTAAACATGGCCTCTTTCCACTGTTAATTCCAGACGTGCTGGGATTACCATCTAATACTGCAAAGGAAATGATTTGCAAGAATGAGTTATGACATGCTCAACAAATTTATATTTATAAACACAATATTTGATTTGAAGAGACGATAGTTCAACAACTTTATTCAACTGAGGGTTGATGACCATTACTGAAATTTTTATATCAACCATTTTTGTCAGTCACAAAGACTTAGAAATATGTTTAGTTCAGATATGAGATAGGGATCAATGTATTTAGTATCCTAGGTGTGACGACCCCAAAATAGGTCCACACAACCCATTCTAAGTCACCAAATAAATGGTACAAAAACCCAATACAAACTTCATTAATACAATTGTCGTGCAAAATACAACAACACATGTGCTGTGAGTTTTAGTACAAATATTGTCTTGTAGAAAATATCCAAACTCAAATAAAATCCTCATTACAATTATTGATACACTATTTTACAAAATAGCGAGGACTGCTATAATAACTGTCTTGAACCATCACTCTACACCCCAACTAGTACTAACTATATTCTCGCCTCCTGAGAAGAATAATGGAACAAAAAAGAAAAGGGTGAGCTCAACTAGCCCAGTAAAGAATATTATGACTAAGATAATGTAGAAAAAATTATCCTTAGTCCTCAACAAGTACAAATCTGATAGAATACAATTGACAACAAGTTTTAGAGTACAATTACAACGGAAATAATAATCCATTAGAAGAGTCAAGTAGAGCATGATATCTACTATCTTTTATGATTTAAAAGTCCATCATCAATATTTTATCCATGTAATATCATTCAATAAATATTTCAAACCAACAAATTATCCATGCACTTCCGGCCAAGGATATTCGTTAGTATCACCAGTGGTCATGATCATGCCAAAAACCTGTCCATCTATGCATTACGGGCCAAAGAGGACTTTCACCACAAACCTTATCTGTAACATTAAAGGTTATGATTATACCAATACATAATTCCTGATCATAATCATACCAATCAATAGTCCATCTTTGCACTACGGGCCAAAGATAACTTCTAGTACAACATAAGCATGAGGATGATGACAATGATATAAAGATTCAATCAAGTGAGATAAAGGATAAATATTAGAGAATTATAATTCAATTTATCCAGAGTTCAAAAATGTCTAAATTTTCAACATGATAACTATTTGTGAAGTAGAATTCAAGAATGATATTCATGTATCAAAAATAATTTAGACAGAAAAGAATCAATTTTTATCATGAATAGTATCTCATGAATAGTACTTCGTGAATAGTAACTCGACATGAAAATATAAAAATTTATCAAGAAAGTTCAGGTCAATATTCCCGTGAAATGATAGTAGATGAAGCACAAAACTTAATGAATTTCTAATCATTTCAGGAATTATAAAAGCAATACTTAACATAATAAGTTTAAATTTAGGAATACGAAATAAAATAATATCCCTTTCATAATATGGAGTATGAAAGCAAATAATATTTCTTACGAGTATTAAAAAAAAATATCCTCTACCTTAGTAGAAACTGGATTTGACTGGAATATCAGATATTATTCTGAGAAAATCTTGCACAAAAAGCCTACACTCAAAGTATCCTTATACTCAAGAAAATACTCACAATACTATAGAATAAGAATGTCTGATATTGTACTGGTGTGTTTTAGGAATAAGGGGTTACCCTCTATTTATAGTGCAGCACAGAGGAGTAAAACAAAGCGTTCTGCCTAACCAATCCTGCCAAGCCTTTCCTGCCTAACTTTCATTTTTTTACTTGTTTGGGGCCCACTAATTTGGCAACCAAGAAATTCATTGCAAGAGAAACATTTGCCTAACTTATTTCTTTTCTTCTTCTTTCCTTGCCTAACTCTTTCCATTTCTTCTCTGCCAAATTTCTTATTTTCCATTTTATGGATCCACAAAAGTTAGAAAAACACATCTTTTCATGCAACATTTTCCACCACCCATCACTTTTATCACATGCATTTATATGTATATATATAATACTATTATTTAAACAATTATAATATATTTAAATGAATATTTTATCGTTGAAGATAATTGCCAAACTTTCAACAAATATTTCATGTTAAATTTCTTCATTTATATCAAAATTGAACAATACCCACCACATAATAATTATTCATAAATAATATTATAAGCTCACAATATTAACAACCAGATCATTCTCAGGAAAGAGAGGGCTTTCTGATAAGGATTTTTCCTTATTGGCACACAATTAGATAACCAAACCCCTTTTCTCGATAGAATTTTTTAAATATTGCCAATAATGCTAACTAATAATATGAATAATTGTGTCGTTTTAATTATTGATTTAATAATGTAAAATATTATGTAGATGATACTCTGATAATAATTGAATCAATAATATGAGATACTATGCAACCATTACTGTGGCAATTATTGAATGAAACCGAGTGACTTCTTACGTAAGAATAACTAATCTAAAAATATTGTGCAATACCGTGTGCTACTATGCATTTACGCATATTACTGTACTTTTTATCCCCGAGCATTTCAACAGTTAATGGTAAAAGTTTTGCCGTTATTTTTATAAAAAGGTTATTTCTGTCGCTTTCTATATTCGATAGTTATTATATTATGTTGTCCACCAATGATCGCACCGTCGTACAGATATTCCCCGACAAAAAGAATATTCCCCGACCAAACAAATATTTTATAACCACTTGCTTACTTTGCAAAATTTTCACATTTCACCCATTATTAAAATATTATATCAAATCAACACCTTATTATTCAAAATATTTATTAGAGAAATTAAATCTTTATTAATAAAAAGTTGGGGTCTTAAACTAGGAGTATGCATATCATCCTAATCGTACCCTCATACACACAGTGTGATGAGGACATGGTTAGCGTGGATGCAAATGGAGGCCATAGATCAGATTCAGTGTAACTTCCAGTAGGACCCGTTACGAGAGGACGAACTAAACGCTTCAAGGAGGGAATCGATGGGCTAATTCAAGGAGCTTGGAGGGATTAGGAGCAAATTTGAAGACATTGGAGTTGGAGACTAAACTCATCAATATGATAGAAGTGTTGGATCCAAGCCAAAATTTTTGAGAGCTTCTGGTCATCCATCGCGGCCCGCGCCAGTGCAACACAGAAAGGAACGCGCCCTATGCTAAAGTGTCAGAACTTCTACAAGTGGCGCGCCCGAACAACGTGCCTCGCACCACCTTATCAAGCAAAGACAGCTCGGCCTGCACCAAGCCATCCGAGTCTCTGCCAGGGTAGTGAGCCCCGTACCACTTCCAGGCCTAAGTGATAAGTAGGTTTTATACCTACTTATCCGATATCTTTTACTTGAATTAGTTGCTTTTATTCATGTGTCTTAGTTACTTTTCATACATTTTGTGTTCGTTTTGTAGGTTATACGTTTGGAAGCGGTGTGAGCAATTATTGGGAAGGAAAAGCAAGGAAAATACAAGGAAAAAGCAATCCGGACATCGTTTATGCTTTTATGTTCATTTCATGTTCTTGGCTTGGAGCTTGGACTATATTGTAGAGCATTTTCTTAGCTTTCCGGAACATCTTGAATCATTCAAATCGGAGTTCGGATGAAAGAGTTATGACATTTCTACCGACGGACGATGAACTTCACCGTTTTGGGTGATGATTTTCACAGCAGTCACTTCCAGTCCAATTTCGACCATCATGCGTTCGTTATTTCTCAAAGCTCAAAGAATAAAAGTTGTATATCTCGTCGATATCTTCGATTTGATAGGTCGCGGGACTCGTAACTCCTCCCGGTTTAGAAGTTATGGCAGTTTTAGCAGAGGAGGTTCCAGCAGAAAATATTTTTGGCAGATTGGTACCCAGCCGGGGCTGGGCGTTTTTGTGCTTAGTACCCAGCCGGGGCTGGGTGTATGGGACCATTAGCAGCTTACTACCCAGCCGGGGCTGGGCTTTTTCAAAGGAAATACCCAGCCGGGGCTGGGTATACGCGAAAATGAGCGGATTTTGTCCGAATTTGAGTCCGAAAAGGATTGTTTCAAGTTGTTTGATTCAAGGACTTCCAAGAAGACTAAAAGACATGTACAAAGGCTTATAAAAGGAGGGGAATAACATAGATTAGAGGAGAATATTAGGAGATTAGAGAGCATTCTATTAAATTAGATTAGAGTAAATTAGAGAAAAACACTAGTTCTAATTAGATTTGGAGATTGAAGCAACTTGGAGACCATTGAAGATTCAAAGGAGGAGCAAGGAGGGAACATCAAATCTACTGACAATAGATTCTATCTTCTTTACTTCTTCTATCTTTATCTTTTAATGTGTATTCAATTGTGGATTCTTAGTTTTAATTCAATAATCATGAACTAATTCTTTGTTTGAGATTACAATGGATCTTATTGTGTAGTTTATTTTAATATGCTTCGTTATCAATTATTATGTTCTATTGAGAGGATTGTCTATTGTAATTTGGACTTAATTGTTTAATTGACTGGCCATCAATTACCGTGATAATCTATATGAACTCGAGAGATGAAGTATAGATTTAGATCTAATCATGATAGCATGTGTTCAGGATTTTGTTAGTAGCTTAAACTTGATGTGTGTTAAGGTAGAGATATGCTTGACATCGCATGTAATCGGATAGAGAACTTATTCTTCAACCTTCTTCAATTATAATTCACATTGAGATATAGTGGGTTAGTTGATTAAGGTGTTTAACGAATTTCTATCTTAATTGTGGATTGACGTTAATACGGTATTAGTGCATCGAGAGGTGGTTAATATTATTTTCGTGTTCTTGATTAACAATTCGGGATAGAGAATAATTGATGAGAAGTGTGTTAACTTAAATGAAGCAATAAGTGAAGTTGTGATCTTAAATCTTCATAGTCTTAATTTAATTAGTGGAATAGTAGTTAATTTATATAGTTTGTAATTCATTCGTTTAAATAAGATTGAGTTGGTTACGGGTTAGTACTTGGTGATTTTTATTAAATAATTCTCTGTGGGAACGATACTCAACTTATCACTTTATTACTTGTTGACCACGTATACTTGCGTGTTGTGCGTAACTAGATTTTACCCAACAAGTTTTTGGCGCCGTTGCCGGGGAATTAGTTTAATATTTTTTACCAATATTAATTTCAATCAAATTAGTCTTAATTTAAATATTTTTATTTTTAATTCTCTTCCTATATTTCTCTCTTTTCAGGTACCATGGATGACTTTGCGTATCAATGGCCATATACAAACATGACTCAGCCAAAGGGAATGGAGATTGACAGACTCGCAACACTTTCCGCAATGTCAGCACAGATTGAAGAACTTTCGAGGAAGTTGGACGTTGTTGTAGCCCAACAAAATCAAAGGATAACAGTTACTTGCAATTATTGTGCTGGTAATCATCCGAGTCATCAATGCACCGTCAATCTTGGGTCGTTACAGTATGGTGGTAACGACCTCAATCAGTATGCATATGATAATTACCATCAAGTTTGGGGGTATCACCCGGATTCGTCATGGAGCTACAATTTTCAAGACCAATACTCTACTCCAAATTCAAAATACACGCCGGAATTCTCATATCAACCTCCATTAAAAGAAGAAAAGTCAAGGTTGGAGGAATTGGTGTCCAAGTTCATAGCATCAAATGAGGAGAGAATGAGTAATCAAGCGAGGTCAATTCAAAATCTTGCGGATCAGATAGAGCAAATGATCAAAGCCGTAAGCAACCTTCCTCCAAACACTTGGTTTTATGGCATGGATGATGAAATTGACGGAGAACCCGAACCAAATCTGCAACTGGATGAGTCACAAGGTATAGGAAGTGTGGAGACAATTGGGGATAATGAAATAGAGGTCCACAAAGATCTAAATGGGTCTCCACCAAAGTTCAACGATCTGGTTAGATTTGCAAAACCGTGCCCACTTGGTAGTCATGTCGTCGGCGAAGATCTTATTGACATAAGAGTGAGTACAATTTTGAATCCATAGTGGGACGAGAAAGAGAAGATAGACGAAGAGCACATTGTGTGTGACAAGCTTCCATGCCCCAAAGTGATCACATACACAATGAAGAAAACACCTAGCTGTGGGACGTTCTTGATTGAGATCTTACCAAATCAGAGCATGCTAGGTGACTTTGATGCATTGGCCATCGTAAATGGGAACATACCAAAAGCTATATTATTTCCGATGGATGGAGGGTTTCTCAACTTTCGAAGAGGAATTGGATAGCATTGACCAGACAAAGTCAGGCTGAAAGACTATAAATCAAGCGCTGACTGGGAGGCAACCCAGGAATTTTTATATTTATATGCTTTACTAGTTTATTTAGTAGATAGGAATTAATTTGCTTAATAAGTTCTCTTATAATCTAATCCATGTTGTCTCTCTTCGTTGCAGGTATTGGAGGTTCAATGGATAAGAAAAAGATCGTCGCCGCCATCGCCACCATCAACTCACGCTTAGCTGATTACAGGGAAGTTCTCTTCTATTTATCATTATATTCTTACAATGAGGACATTGTAATTGCTAAGTTTGGGGGAGTTTTGTTTAATTCATTATCGCATGTTTAGTTTATGTTATGTTATTTTGCATATGTTGTTAATTTAGTTTAGGTTCATTATAAAAAAAATCAAAAAAAAAACAAAAATTTCAAAAATAATAGTTAGTTACTATGTTTATCTTGTATGAGTCCAGCAGTTTGATAGTTACAGTTTGTTTTGTCCAATGATGAGATTGGGATCGAGTAGACAAGTAGCGTACTGACTATTAGAGCTTTGATGTGATTTCTTGTTATGAATTGAATTTTTTTCTGTTTGAAACTGGTATAACAAGGATAGCACATTAAAAACAACTTGTTGATTGATTGAGTTTAAATTGATACATAATGCGACTCTAAAGGATAATGCTAGTTTAAATGAAAGAATGAGAAGAATAAGCAATGATGACTAAAGTTCGATAAAAACTTAAGTTTGGGGGAAAATTTGGGATATATAAGCTTCAAAAAAAGAATAAAAAAGAAAAAAAAATACCGTGGCTAGTTTTGTTTCGGGGCCTTTGTTACTTGAGCAAGTACGCCCGAAAGGGTATCTTAAAACCTAGCGCCCTAAGGTCTTAATGGTCTGGGAGTCGTTGGTTGAAAGCTCGCTAAGGGGTAGCACTGTTAGCCTAATAGAATGAGACATTGCACAGTCATGGTTAAAAAGTAAAAAAAAAAAGAAAAAAAAATAATAAAACGGGAAAAGAGCAAAAAGCCCCCATAATGAAAAGTAAAGCATAAGTATCCCGGATTGAACTCTTGAACTTGGTGGATGTTTGACTTTAGTTGGATCTAGCTTGTTCGTGAATTTTTTGAGTTTACACTGTATGATGCCTTTGAAGAGACTTGTTATGTGTTAAATTTGATTTTATATCAGTTAACATTGTTGTGGAGCACACACGCACTATACCAGTAATAACAGTTTAAGATTTGATGATTGACTAGGAAATTGTTGATTGGTTTTGATATGAAGTATTATCATTTTTACTTGATTGCTCTAAGTTCGGTTGAATAGATTTGTGTTTATCAATACTGCTGGATTCGTAGGCATATAGATTAGTTGCATTTCATTGCATTGCATTGCATTATGTTGTGTTGCTTGAGGACAAGCAAAGGTTTAAGTTTGGGGGTATTTGATAAGTAGGTTTTATACCTACTTATCCGATATCTTTTACTTGAATTAGTTGCTTTTATTCATGTGTCTTAGTTACTTTTCATGCATTTTGTGTTCGTTTTGTAGGTTATACGTTTGGAAGCGGTGTGAGCAATTATTGGGAAGGAAAAGCAAGGAAAATACAAGGAAAAAGCAATCCGGACATCGTTTATGCTTTTATATTCATTTCATGTTCTTGGCTTGGAGCTTGGACTATATTGTAGAGCGTTTTCTTAGCTTTCCGGAACATCTTGAATCATTCAAATCGGAGTTCGGATGAAAGAGTTATGACATTTCTACCGACGGACGTTGAACTTCACCGTTTTGGGTGATGATTTTCACAGCAGTCACTTCCAGTCCAATTTCGACCATCATGCGTTCGTTATTTCTCAAAGCTCAAAGAATAAAAGTTGTAGATCTCGTCGATATCTTCGATTTGATAGGTCGCGGGACTCGTAACTCCTCCCGGTTTAGAAGTTATGGCAGTTTTAGCAGAGGAGGTTCCAGCAGAAAATATTTTTGGCAGATTGGTACCCAGCCGGGGCTGGGCGTTTTTGTGCTTAGTACCCAGCCGGGGCTGGGTGTCTGGGACCATTAGCAGCTTACTACCCAGCCGGGGCTGGGATTTTTCAAAGGAAATACCCAGCCGGGGCTGGGTATACGCGAAAATGAGCGGATTTTGTCCGAATTTGAGTCCGAAAAGGATTGTTTCAAGTTGTTTGATTCAAGGACTTCCAAGAAGACTAAAAGACATGTACAAAGGCTTATAAAAGGAGGGGAAGAACATAGATTAGTGGATAATATTAGGAGATTAGAGAGCATTCTATTAAATTAGATTAGAGTAAATTAGAGAAAAACATTAGTTCTAATTAGATTTGGAGATTGAAGCAACTTGGAGACCATTGAAGATTCAAAGGAGGAGCAAGGAGGGAACATCAAATCTACTGACAATAGATTCTATCTTCTTTACTTCTTCTATCTTTATCTTTTAATGTGTATTCAATTGTGGATTCTTAGTTTTAATTCAATAATCATGAACTAATTCTTTGTTTGAGATTACAATGGATCTTATTGTGTAGTTTATTTTAATATGCTTCGTTATCAATTATTATGTTCTATTGAGAGGATTGTCTATTGTAATTTGGACTTAATTGTTTAATTGACTGGCCATCAATTACCGTGATAATCTATATGAACTCGAGAGATGAAGTATAGATTTAGATCTAATCATGATAGCATGTGTTCAGGATTTTGTTAGTAGCTTAAACTTGATGTGTGTTAAGGTAGAGATATGCTTGACATCGCATGTAATCGGATAGGGAACTTATTCTTCAACCTTCTTCAATTATAATTCACATTGAGATATAGTGGGTTAGTTGATTAAGGTGTTTAACGAATTTCTATCTTAATTGTGGATTGACGTTAATACGGTATTAGTGCATCGAGAGGTGGTTAATATTATTTTTGTGTTCTTGATTAACAATTCGGGATAGAGAATAATTGATGAGAAGTGTGTTAACTTAAATGAAGCAATAAGTGAAGTTGTGATCTTAAATCTTCATAGTCTTAATTTAATTAGTGGAATAGTAGTTAATTTATATAGTTTGTAATTCATTCGTTTAAATAAGATTGAGTTGGTTACGGGTTAGTACTTGGTGATTTTTATTAAATAATTCTCTGTGGGAACGATACTCAACTTATCACTTTATTACTTGTTGACCACGTATACTTGCGTGTTGTGCGTAACTAGATTTTACCCAACAAGTTTTTGGCGCCGTTGCCGGGGAATTAGTTTAATATTTTTTACCAATATTAATTTCAATCAAATTAGTCTTAATTTAAATATTTTTATTTTTAATTCTCTTCCTATATTTCTCTCTTTTCAGGTACCATGGATGACTTTGCGTATCAATGGCCATATACAAACATGACTCAGCCAAAGGGAATGGAGATTGACAGACTCGCAACACTTTCCGCAATGTCAGCACAGATTGAAGAACTTTCGAGGAAGTTGGACGTTGTTGTAGCCCAACAAAATCAAAGGATAACAGTTACTTGCAATTATTGTGCTGGTAATCATCCGAGTCATCAATGCACCGTCAATCTTGGGTCGTTACAGTATGGTGGTAACGACCTCAATCAGTATGCATATGATAATTACCATCAAGTTTGGGGGTATCACCCGGATTCGTCATGGAGCTACAATTTTCAAGACCAATACTCTACTCCAAATTCAAAATACACGCCGGAATTCTCATATCAACCTCCATTAAAAGAAGAAAAGTCAAGGTTGGAGGAATTGGTGTCCAAGTTCATAGCATCAAATGAGGAGAGAATGAGTAATCAAGCGAGGTCAATTCAAAATCTTGCGGATCAGATAGAGCAAATGATCAAAGCCGTAAGCAACCTTCCTCCAAACACTTGGTTTTATGGCATGGATGATGAAATTGACGGAGAACCCGAACCAAATCTGCAACTGGATGAGTCACAAGGTATAGGAAGTGTGGAGACAATTGGGGATAATGAAATAGAGGTCCACAAAGATCTAAATGGGTCTCCACCAAAGTTCAACGATCTGGTTAGATTTGCAAAACCGTGCCCACTTGGTAGTCATGTCGTCGGCGAAGATCTTATTGACATAAGAGTGAGTACAATTTTGAATCCATAGTGGGACGAGAAAGAGAAGATAGACGAAGAGCACATTGTGTGTGACAAGCTTCCATGCCCCAAAGTGATCACATACACAATGAAGAAAACACCTAGCTGTGGGACGTTCTTGATTGAGATCTTACCAAATCAGAGCATGCTAGGTGACTTTGATGCATTGGCCATCGTAAATGGGAACATACCAAAAGCTATATTATTTCCGATGGATGGAGGGTTTCTCAACTTTCGAAGAGGAATTGGATAGCATTGACCAGACAAAGTCAGGCTGAAAGACTATAAATCAAGCGCTGACTGGGAGGCAACCCAGGAATTTTTATATTTATATGCTTTACTAGTTTATTTAGTAGATAGGAATTAATTTGCTTAATAAGTTCTCTTATAATCTAATCCATGTTGTCTCTCTTCGTTGCAGGTATTGGAGGTTCAATGGATAAGAAAAAGATCGTCGCCGCCATCGCCACCATCAACTCACGCTTAGCTGATTACAGGGAAGTTCTCTTCTATTTATCATTATATTCTTACAATGAGGACATTGTAATTGCTAAGTTTGGGGGAGTTTTGTTTAATTCATTATCGCATGTTTAGTTTATGTTATGTTATTTTGCATATGTTGTTAATTTAGTTTAGGTTCATTATAAAAAAAATCAAAAAAAAACAAAAATTTCAAAAATAATAGTTAGTTACTATGTTTATCTTGTATGAGTCCAGCAGTTTGATAGTTACAGTTTGTTTTGTCCAATGATGAGATTGGGATCGAGTAGACAAGTAGCGTACTGACTATTAGAGCTTTGATGTGATTTCTTGTTATGAATTGAATTTTTTTCTGTTTGAAACTGGTATAACAAGGATAGCACATTAAAAACAACTTGTTGATTGATTGAGTTTAAATTGATACATAATGCGACTCTAAAGGATAATGCTAGTTTAAATGAAAGAATGAGAAGAATAAGCAGTGATGACTAAAGTTCGATAAAAACTTAAGTTTGGGGGAAAATTTGGGATATATAAGCTTCAAAAAAAAGAATAAAAAAGAAAAAAAAATACCGTGGCTAGTTTTGTTTCGGGGCCTTTGTTACTTGAGCAAGTACGCCCGAAGGGGTATCTTAAAACCTAGCGCCCTAAGGTCTTAATGGTCTGGGAGTCGTTGGTCGAAATCTCGCTAAGGGGTAGCACTGTTAGCCTAATGGAATGAGACATTGCACAGTCATGGTTAAAAAGTAAAAAAAAAAGAAAAAAAAATAATAAAACGGGAAAAGAGCAAAAAGCCCCCATAATGAAAAGTAAAGCATAAGTATCCCGGATTGAACTCTTGAACTTGGTGGATGTTTGACTTTAGTTGGATCTAGCTTGTTCGTGAATTTTTTGAGTTTACACTGTATGATGCCTTTGAAGAGACTTGTTATGTGTTAAATTTGATTTTATATCAGTTAACATTGTTGTGGAGCACACACGCACTATACCAGTAATAACAGTTTAAGATTTGATGATTGACTAGGAAATTGTTGATTGGTTTTGATATGAAGTATTATCATGTTTACTTGATTGCTCTAAGGTCGGTTGAATAGATTTGTGTTTATCAATACTGCTGGATTCGTAGGCATATAGATTAGTTGCATTTCATTGCATTGCATTGCATTATGTTGTGTTGCTTGAGGACAAGCAAAGGTTTAAGTTTGGGGGTATTTGATAAGTAGGTTTTATACCTACTTATCCGATATCTTTTACTTGAATTAGTTGCTTTTATTCATGTGTCTTAGTTACTTTTCATGCATTTTGTGTTCGTTTTGTAGGTTATACGTTTGGAAGCGGTGTGAGCAATTATTGGGAAGGAAAAGCAAGGAAAATACAAGGAAAAAGCAATCCGGACATCGTTTATGCTTTTATGTTCATTTCATGTTCTTGGCTTGGAGCTTGGACTATATTGTAGAGCGTTTTCTTAGCTTTCCGGAACATCTTGAATCATTCAAATCGGAGTTCGGATGAAAGAGTTATGACATTTCTACCGACGGACGTTGAACTTCACCGTTTTGGGTGATGATTTTCACAGCAGTCACTTCCAGTCCAATTTCGACCATCATGCATTCGTTATTTCTCAAAGCTCAAAGAATAAAAGTTGTAGATCTCGTCGATATCTTCGATTTGATAGGTCGCGGGACTCGTAACTCCTCCCGGTTTAGAAGTTATGGCAGTTTTAGCAGAGGAGGTTCCAGCAGAAAATATTTTTGGCAGATTGGTACCCAGCCGGGGCTGGGCGTTTTTGTGCTTAGTACCCAGCCGGGGCTGGGTGTCTGGGACCATTAGCAGCTTACTACCCAGCCGGGACTGGGCTTTTTCAAAGGAAATACCCAGCCGGGGCTGGGTATACGCGAAAATGAGCGGATTTTGTCCGAATTTGAGTCCGAAAAGGATTGTTTCAAGTTGTTTGATTCAAGGACTTCCAAGAAGACTAAAAGACATGTACAAAGGCTTATAAAAGGAGGGGAATAACATAGATTAGAGGATAATATTAGGAGATTAGAGAGCATTCTATTAAATTAGATTAGAGTAAATTAGAGAAAAACACTAGTTCTAATTAGATTTGGAGATTGAAGCAACTTGGAGACCATTGAAGATTCAAAGGAGGAGCAAGGAGGGAACATCAAATCTACTGACAATAGATTCTATCTTCTTTACTTCTTCTATCTTTATCTTTTAATGTGTATTCAATTGTGAATTCTTAGTTTAAATTCAATAATCATGAACTAATTCTTTGTTTGAGATTACAATGGATCTTATTGTGTAGTTTATTTTAATATGCTTCGTTATCAATTATTATGTTCTATTGAGAGGATTGTCTATTGTAATTTGGACTTAATTGTTTAATTGACTGGCCATCAATTACCGTGATAATCTATATGAACTCGAGAGATGAAGTATAGATTTAGATCTAATCATGATAGCATGTGTTCAGGATTTTGTTAGTAGCTTAAACTTGATGTGTGTTAAGGTAGAGATATGCTTGACATCGCATGTAATCGGATAGAGAACTTATTCTTCAACCTTCTTCAATTATAATTCACATTGAGATATAGTGGGTTAGTTGATTAAGGTGTTTAACGAATTTCTATCTTAATTGTGGATTGACGTTAATACGGTATTAGTGCATCGAGAGGTGGTTAATATTATTTTTGTGTTCTTGATTAACAATTCGGGATAGAGAATAATTGATGAGAAGTGTGTTAACTTAAATGAAGCAATAAGTGAAGTTGTGATCTTAAATCTTCATAGTCTTAATTTAATTAGTGGAATAGTAGTTAATTTATATAGTTTGTAATTCATTCGTTTAAATAAGATTGAGTTGGTTACGGGTTAGTACTTGGTGATTTTTATTAAATAATTCTCTGTGGGAACGATACTCAACTTATCACTTTATTACTTGTTGACCACGTATACTTGCGTGTTGTGCGTAACTAGATTTTACCCAACACCAAGACGGGCGTGCCCCGTGTCGGGCGTCTGATAGGTCAGACACATTTTTTGAGGCAACGCATTTTTGACCATATTTTCCTTGTTTGACTAGATTTCTTTCTTATATTTTTTGGAACTTTTATATGTTTAATAATTTTAATGATTTTAGGATACTTTTAGATTGAATTTTATTTCCAAAACAAATGGTTGATTCCTTATGGGATTCTAGGGTTTTCTTAGTTAGTATAAATAAATCATATGAATTTAATTCATACAACATTCAATAATATTTCGGATTTATTCTATTTGTGAGATTATTCTCTACTTTTGGTTCTTTGAAGAATTCCTAAGTAATTTCTTAGTTTATTCTTTGAGATTCAATTTTACTTACCATACAACAATACATAGTTATGTGTGACGTCTTCTACAACATCAATCGTCGATTTTGCTGATGTTCCTATTTCATTATAAACACGGGGTTTAGGCATCATTGGTGTTCCATTCAATGCAAATATCATTGCTTGATCGATTGTACTAAGGTTCTCGTGTCAATATAGATGTTGGGTTGAGGTGTCGATGGAGTTCCACCTTATCAACTATGCTAGAAATGATCCAAGCGACGACCACCTCACACTAGCATGCCATGGAGTCTATCATCTGGTATGAAAGCTAAGTTCTAGCGAGTTACTTATCCTTTAAATTTTTGTTAAAATTTTTGAGTAAAAAAAATTATAGAAAATTTTCTGAATTTTAAATTATTGTGATCGCATGCTATTGTGAGATTTCATACCTTCTTTATTTTGTTTCATGATAAGATATTTTGAATTGATTGGTAAACTAAGAAATTTTGTTAGGTGAATTTGAAAAAGAACCTATTAGAGAGAATATTTAGAGGTAAGAGGCTCAGTAGTGAGATTTATTGAGGGTAAAAGCAATTAATTGAGTGAATACATGAGTGAAATCATTGATTTGAGCGAAACACGTTAGGGAGTGGTGAGGAAACTATTTTCTACTAACCCTTGTTTTGCAGGAAATATGTCTAACTCAAAAGATAAAAGGACTTTTGAAGAGCAATCTACCACAACTTTTGACATGAAATTTATGTTAGAAGCCATGAATAAGGAGTGAAATCGAAGGTGGGAGATGATGAATGAATGACTTGATCAGATCAGTGAGACCCAAGGAAGATCATCCCAGAAACCTCATGGATCACAACAAAAAGGGAGAACACAACAACGTGAAACTAAAACAGATGAAAATTACTTCGAGGGGGAATTCAGCGAGGAGGAGGATCGTGAATCTAGTTTCCTACATCAAAGGCCAAGAGGTCCTAGAGAGAGGGAAGGTCAGAATAGGGCAGATGATAACATGAATAGCATTAAGATGAAAATCTCAACTTTCCAAGGGAGGAGTGATCCGGAGGCATACTTAGAATGGGAAAAGAAGATAGAATGGGTATTTGACTGTCAAAATTATTTAGATCTCAAGAAAGTCGGGTTAGCCGTTATCGAATTTTTAGATTATGCAGTCACTTGGTGGGATATGTTGATTACTAGTAGGAGGAGATGTGGGAAACGTCCAATTGAGACTTGGGTGTATTTGAAGACTGTGATGAAAAAGAGATTCATACCGAGTCACTACCATCGAGATATGTTTTGGAGTTTGCAAAATTTGAAACAGGGAAGTCGAAGTGTGTATGATTACTTCAAGGAGATGGAGATGCTGATGGCTAGAGCTAATATGGATGAGGATAGTGAGGCAACAATGGCATGATTTTTAGCAGGGTTCAATTGGGATATAGTAGACTTAGTAGAACAATAATATTTTGTGGAATTGGGGGATATGGTACACATGGCTATCAAGATTGAGAAAAAACTTATGAGGAGAGGTGGCCAACATTCCAATACTACCACGGGGTCGTCATGGAAATCTAATGTTGCAAAACGTACAGGAGGAGAAGCCAGTAGTAACTAAGCTGAAAGTGGAATTTAAACCAGATGTGACTAATCGTGGAAAGCAAGGTAAAACTAAACCTTCTTCATCTTTTAGCTGCAATCAAGGTATTGTTTGCTTTAAATGTCAAGGCAAGGGACATATTTTTAGTCAATGTCCAAGTTAGAGAACTGTGTTGTTACTTGATAATGGAGAGGTGGCAACCGAGGGGGAAGAAAGTGGCACTAACTCTATGCCACCACTAGAGGAGGTAGATGAAAGGGAGATAGCTATGCATGGTGAGATGTTGGTTATAAGGAGGGCGCTTAATGCACAAGTGAAAGAAGAAAATTTGGAGCAGTGAGAGAATTTGTTCCATACTAGGTGTCTTATGCAAGAGAAAATTTGTTGCATCGTAATTGATGGTGGGAGTTACACCAACATGGCTAGTACAACCATGGTAGAGAAATTGGGATTGTCAACAACCAAACATCCTCAACCGTATAGATTGCTATAGCTTAATGACAATGGAGATATGAGAGTGACAAAGCAGGTGTTGGTATCATTCACCATTGGAAGATAGGTAGATGAGGTGTTATGTGATGTGGTTCCGATGCAAGATTGCCATTTACTACTTGGTAGACCGTGGCAATTTGATAGGCGTGTGAAGCATGTTGGTTTCACCAATGAATACTCTTGTGTGCACAATAAAATGAAAGTCACATTGGGTCCTCTATTAGCATAACAGGTGCATGAGGATCAGATTTATTTAAAAAAAGACCATGATAAAAAAAAGAAAATGAAAAGAAAAAACAAGAGAGAAACAAGAAAGAAAAAGAAAGGAGAAGAAAAGAAAACAAATATATATGCAAAAAAAACGTTGATGTGAGGCGAGATCTGGTTTCTAAACAGCCTATGATTTTACTTCGGCATAAAGAGGCACTTTTGAATACTAATGCTAATGATGTGTTGCCTAGTGTTGTTTCTTCTCTTCTACAGGATTTCAAAGATGTATTTCCTGAGGAGCTTCCCCAAGGACTATCACCTATTCGGGGAATTGAACATCAAATTGATTTTGTTCCGGTGCGACCATTCTAAACTGTACGGCTTATCGGAATAATCTTGAGGAAACGAAAGAGTTACAAAGATAAGTTGACGAGCTGATTGGACAAAGGTTCCTTAGAGAAAGTATGAGTCTATGTGCAGTTTTAGTGATTCTAGTGTCAAAAAAAGATGGAAAGTGGAGGATATGTATCGATTGTCGAGCGATAAATAATAATATGATAAAATATTAACATCCCATTCCTCATTTAGATGACATGTTAGATGAATTGCATGGGTCTTGTATATTTTCAAAAATTGATTTAAATAATGGTTATCATCAAATTAGAATGCAAGAGGGTGATGAATGGAAAATGACTTTTAAAACTAAATATGGTCCTTATGAGTGGTTAGTATTACCTTTTGGTTTAAATAATGCACACGTCACTTTTATGAGATTAATGAATAATGTTTTGCATCCATTCATTGGAAAATTTGTTGTAGTTTATTTTAATGATATCTTGATTTATAGCAAAAAATTGGAAGATCATGCATTACATTTAAAATCTGTTTTAGATGTACTTAGGAAAGATAAGTTATTTGCTAACATAGAAAAGTGCACATTTTATTTAGATAGAATTATTTTTCTTGGCTTTGTTGTGACCTAACAGGGAGTCCAAGTTGTGTAGGAGAAGATACGTGCAATCCGAAATTGGCCGAGTCCTATAAATGTGAGTCAAGTGCGAAGCTTCCATGGAATCGCAAGTTTCTACCGACGCTTTGTTCAGAATTTCATTGAGATTACAACACCATTGACCGAGGTCATCAAGAAAAGTGTGGGCTTTAAGTGGGGTGATGAACAGGAAAAAAAATTAATTTGTTTAAGGATAAATTGACAAATGCTCCTTTACTTATTTTTCGTAACTTTACTAAAACTTTTGAGATTCAGTACGATGCTTCATGTTTAGGGATTGGAGTTGTTTTGATGCAAGAAGGGAAATTAGTGGCGTATTTTAGTGAAAAGTTGAGTGGGGTAGCTTTGAACGATCCCACTTATGATAAGGAGATGTACACTTTGGTTAGAGCTTTGGAGACATGGCAACATTACTTGTTGCCCAAGGAGTTTATAATCCACACTGATCATGAATCACTGAAATATTTGAAGGGACAACACAAGTTGAACAAGAGACATGCGCGATGGATGGAGATTATTGAGACATTCCTATATGTCATTCGATATAAGCAAGGTAATTAAAATGTTAAGGCTGATGCTTTGTCTTGAAGGTATGTTTTGTTGAATACTCTTGATACGAAATTACTTGGCTTTGAACGAATTAAAGATTTATATGCTAATGACCTTGATTTCGGTGAAGATTTTAAAAATTATGAAAAGAATGTTGTAGTTAAATTCTTTAAAATGGATGGATTTCTGTTTCATGAGAATAAACTATGTGCACTTGCATGTTCTTTGCGTGAGTTGTTGGTTAGGGAATCATATGGGGGAGGTTTGATGGGACATTTTTTGTTGAAAAAACTTTGGTTGTTTTAAAAGAACATTTTTATTGGCCTCATATGAAACGAGATGTTATAAGAATTTGTGATAGGTGCATTATTTGTGGACAGTCTAAATCTCGTGTTCAACCCTATGGATTGTATACACCATTGCCTATAACTAATGAACCTTGGATTGACATATCAATGGATTTTGTGTTAGGTTTACCTAGGTGTAAGCGTGGTAATGATTTTATATTTATGATTATGGATAGATTTTCAAAGATGACACACTTTATTCCATGTCACAAAACTAATGATGCATCATCCCATATAACTGATTTATTCTTTTGGGAAATTATACGTTTGCATGGTATGCCTAGAATAATTGTTCCTGATCGTGATGCTAACTTCTTAAGCTATTTTTGGAAGACTTTGTGGTGTAAATTGGGAACTAAAATTTTATTTTCTACTACTTGTCACCCACAAACGGATGGTAAAACTTAAGTAGTAAATAAAATTTTGTCTACTTTTCTAAGGGCTATCATTAAGAAGAATATCAGTTATTGAGAAGAGTGTTTACCACATGTTGAGTTTACTTATAATAGATCTGTTCATTCTACTACTAAAGTTTTACCATTTGAGATTGTTTATGGTTTTAATCCTATAACTCCATTGGATTTATCACCATTACCTGTTTATGAATTTAATAACTTGGATTGAAAAAAAAAGTCTGAATTTGTTAAGTAGATATATGAGAAGATTATATTCAACATTGAAAGGAGAACGGAGTAATACACGAAACATGCCAACAAGGGTCGACTTTAAGTTTTATTTGAACTGGGAGATTGGGTTTGGTTATATATGTGGAAGGAAAGATTTCCAGCTCAACGACGGTCAAAATTTCTTCCGAGGGGAGATGGTCCATTTCAAGTTCTTGAGTACATTAATGATAATGCCTATAAACTAGATTTAATGGGTGAGTATACTGTTAGTGCCACATTTAATGTTTCTGACCTAAGTTCGTTTGATATAGGTGATGATTTGAGGATAAATTCTTTTCAAGAGGAGAGGAATGATGAGGACATGGTTAGCATGGATGCAAATGGGGGCCATGGACCGGATCCGATGCAAGTTCCAGTAGGACCCGTTACGAGAAGAAGATCTAAACGCTTCAAGGAGGGAATCAATGGTCTTATTCAAGGATCTTGGAGAGATGAATGAGCGAATTTGAAGACATTAGAGTTGGAGCTACACTAAACTCGTCAATATGATAAAAGTGTTGGATCCAAGCCAAGATTTTTGAAAGCTTCTGGTCATCCGGCGCACCCCGTGCCAGTACAATACAGATAGGAGTACGTCCCGCGCTAAGGTGTCAGAACTTCTGCAAGAGTGGCGCGCCCTGCGCCACCTTGTCACGGTAAGAGAGCTCGGCCAACTGCCAGGCCATCTAAGTCTCTGCTAGGGTAGCGCACCCCGTGCCACTTCCAGGCCAAGACTGGCGCACCCCGTACCGAGAGTCTAACAGGTCAGACACGTTTTTAAAGGTAACACATTTTTGACCATATTTTCCTTGTTTGACTAGATTTGTTTCATATAGTTTAGGAACTTTTATATCTTTAATAATTCTAATGTTTTTAGGATACTTGTAGATTGAATTTTATTTCCAAAACAAATGGTTGATTCCTTATGGGATTTTAGAGTTTTCTTAGTTAGTATAAATAAATCATATGAATGTAATTCATACAACATTTAATAATATTCAGATTTATTCTATTTGTGAGATTATTCTCTAATTTTGGTTCTTTGAAGAATTCCTAAGTAATTTTTTAGTTTATTCTTTGAGATTTAATTTGACTTATCATACAACAATGCATACTTGTGTGTGGCATCTTCTACCACATCAATCGTCGATTGTGCTGAGGTTCCTATTTCAATATAAACACAGGGTTTAGGCACCATTAATGTTCCATTCAACGCAGATATCATTGTTTGATCGATTGTACCAAGTTTCTCATCTCAATATAGACGTTATGTTGAGGTGTCGAGAGAATTCCACCTTATCAACTGTGATAGAAATGATCCGGGCGATGACCACCTCACGCAAGCATGTCATGGAGTCTATCACAGTGTCAATTTGTCAACACAATATAAGTCCCTTCAAGGAAAATTTTAACTCAGTATAGGATGTCTTACCAAAATAATTTAGTTTGACATAACAATTTATGCTTGATAAAGAACATATCAATATTACATGAATAAGTAATTCATTTCTTAGTTATGCTGAAACTATAGCAATAACTTCACAATAATCAATAACAAATTGGTTCGGTATAAGATATTGAAATGGACTTAAGATAAAAAAAACTTGCTCAAAGTAAAATAGTGTTCAAGAGAACTTGCATAAAGTAACTAGATAGGTTATAAGACTTGCATGTGCGAAGAACATCTATATAACACTACTCGAAGTGTTTATAACACCTAAATATGTTAAACCATATTTACATAGATCGTTAGTATCGATAACAATACCTAACTACTCAAACTATTTAAGTTTTGTCTATGTTTGGCATGATTTTGGTGTCCTAAAACCTTAACGGATATTATCAAGTAGATATTTTGGTTAAACTTTAATTATAAGCTTTGTTATTACTTTAGGTAATTTATTTATCATTTATAATAATTTTTAAAAGCTTTTAATAATTTTTAAACATTTAATTATCCATTCAAATGATTTTTAAATCATTGTTATTATTTTTAGATAACTAATATTCACTTAGAATAATATTTAAAACCTTGTTATTATTTTTAAATAATTTATTACTATTTAATATGATTTTTAAATCATTAATATCATTTTTAAATAATTAATTGTTATTTATAAATGATTTATATAATTTAAATTATTAATAACTTAATTGTTAATAATATTTAAATAAATAAAATATTTATAAAATTTATGTCAAAATATTAAAAGTTAATTATTATAACTTAAAATAATTTTTAAAACTTAATTTAGAACTGTAGCTATAGCTGTTCTTTAGCCTTGAAGAACAACCTTAGTCAATGTCAAATGGTCATTTTGATCAAGCTTGATTTCTTACTTGATTATTATTCTAGGTTTTTAAGTTCTTTAATGGTATAGAGGTTATGCAAGGTTGCAACATGCTACTAAGTTTGAACTCTAACAATAAACTAATAAGAAGTTATTAAGGTTCAAAGTGGTTGTCATAGCTGTTCTTGGGTTTCTGGGTAACCCAGAACAGTGGTCAATGTTAGTCAACAAGTTTTGTGCTTCAATAACTCTCATTATGCGTATTAGACGTGTATTCTAATTATTGTAATTTTTAGTTTATATACCAAAGTACAAGAAGGTAGCACTGGCTTGGACTGAGTAACATCATAAGGTGATGATCTAAGCCAGTCAAAGTGTTGTCAGAGGCTTGTTTATGTTGCTCTTCATTTTTTGGGTTTTCCAAAAAATGGTTTTCTGTTCGGTCAACGGATTTTGACCATTACTTCTGGTCATCCTATTCATTTTTAAGGTGTTACACTGCTCTAGTTCTATACTACACATATAAAGGTATAATATCATAGCAGTTTCATAGTCTAACAACAATTCAAGGTGAAGATCTAAGCCGGTCAAACGACTGTCAGAGCCTTTTTGGGAAAATTTGGGAATTTCCAGAATTCAGCAACTTGTGATCGGTTAATGATCTTTGACCACTTATATCTTTTAGTATATGAATCCAATGAACATGATTCTTGTTCTAGCTTACTAAGGGGGTGTTTGATAAAAATGAATGAATCTGAATCTGAATCTGAATGAGCCGAATCCAAATCTGAATGAAAAAACTGTTTGATAATTGACATGTCTGAAACATCTGAATGACAAAACTTTATTATTTTACACCTATGAAAAAATTCAAAATTATTATAAATTTATTTAATATTACTTAATATAATACTTAATATGTTTTTAACTTTTTAAAAGTTTTTTATTTCATTCAGCTGCTTATTCAGCCATTTAGCTAAAAAAATCTGACTTAGCCATTCAGCTCGTCCATCTTACCAACTCAGTCATTCAAACCAAAATAAACGCACTGACTGATTCAGCCATTCAGTCCTTCAGCCATTCAGCTCTAAACAAACACCCCCTAAGCTCATGTAATACTACAACTAGGATACAACTAACATATCATAACATTAACACATGAGGATCTACATGCTCTGACATTAGGTTGTCAGGCTTGTTTTTTCAGATTACTTAAAACATCAATTTGATGCATCTAGTGTTAGGTTTGTAAGATTCATGAACGCAATCAAATTGCACAAAGTAAGAGGAAACGTGGTAAAATAGAGTTTTAAAATTTTACAAACCATATACCTGGATCATCCTTTATGCAGAATTATTAATTAAACGAAAAGATGAAGAATAAGAATTATACCCTTGAAGATTCGAGTTTCCTCAAGTACTAGTTCACCTCAAAATCTTTTTCGCCTTCAACTTGAATCTACCGGGTTTGATTCCTTTCTTTGATCAACAATAGCCACCCACGTGTTTAGCCTCTAGAGGTGATCCACCAAGGAAGCAGAAAGATTCAAGAAGATGGGTGTTTGGAAAAATCCTAATTTTCTATCTCTGTAGAAAAAGAGCGTATTCTCCAACAATTGGATTAATCACGTCTATCACAGATCCTGATATTTGATATAAAACTCCTCTTATAAAGATATCAGTTAACCTATTTTAATATAATTAAAATAGTGTATTATTTAATTAATTAGGCTTTCTAATCTTATTAGGGATAATTAATTAAACTCTTTTAATTAATTTGCCTCCTAATCTTATTAGGAATAATGAGAGTACTAATATTAAATTAATTCAGAAACTCCTTTAGAAATTAAAATAATAATAATTATAATAATATTAATAAGACTCCTCTTATTAATTTATATTTAATATTTCTAAAATATTGAATAATAAATATTAAGTTATTTAATTTATTTTATCACTATAGATTAAATTAAATATACTTAACATATTATTACTATTATGCCATTAACTTCTTAAATAATTATTCTTCATTTTATGGTGTGACCCTTTAGGTTCTCCATATTAAATCGATTTTGAATAAATCAATTAGAACAATTCTAATCTTATTTAAATAAATAAATTAAATTAATAATTTATTTAAATAAATAATATTTATTCTACAATAGGGATAAGCCTCCCTAGTGATTAACGACTTTTCAGATAATATAGATTTTAACTATTAATTATAAAAGAACCTTTGAGTTAATAGTTACCGTACAATTCAATCCTTCCACCATACAATGTCCCAATTAAATATAAGACATAAAATTACTGTCAAGTCTTATTTTATTTAATTATATGTATTTCGATTCTTAAATGCACAACTCCAAAAAATGCAAATTAGAAACTCCTTTCTAATTTTATTCTGCCTTGGCCAAGGATTACTGAGTTGTCATTTATCGAATCACATAGGACATTTCTCTTCTTTTACTAGAAGCGGTAGATTCTTTATTGATCATACATTATCTTCATCTACAACTTATTATACCCAAGCATACCCTTTGATATATTCTAAGGGTCTTAAGGAATAAGTCAAAATATAATTCATCATACACAAGATACTATGATGATCTCAAGTCCAAGGATCACTGTACTACTATCACTATAGGAATTCCTATTGACAGGAAAGTAAAACTCCATTAGGTATTCCTTATCGAGCCACGTTCAGTGAACTTATTCTCCAATAAGCACCTACATACTTGCTTTAATGTCTCCACACAAATGATCATGAGATCAATCATCCTCATCCAATGAGCAAGTAACGTATGTACCAATCTATCCGGATTCACTAATCCTTTTTTTAGTAATCCAACGATTGAGAATTTTTTATTTTGTGAGCTATATAAGAATTTAGATCTCATTAGCATGATCATCATCATGATTCTAAAAGCATTCCTCAAATCTATGGGTTTATCACATATTATAAAACAGCACCATGTAGATAAATAAAAGCCTTTAATAAATTAATACTTTTTATTAATAAATGAATAAGATTGTTACAAAGTATATGCTTTATCATCAAACATGATTGAGTTGTGTGCATACTACTTTCATCTAGATGTTATTGAAACATGATTTATCAACCCAAAACACTAACTAACATGTTATTACACATAATTAAACAACAACACAACAAATCTAATAAAACATTAAAGATCTAGGGTAAAATTAGGGTTTGTACCTTTTCTTAAGCAAAACTTGATCTCTACCCTTTAATTTTGATCTTGCTACTGTTAGGGCTTCTTTTGGTATGTAATATAAGTATATAGGTTTGGAAAATTTTGTGGGTTTAGCCAGAGGTACTGTGACGCCCCCAAAATAGGTCCACAGAACCCATTCTAAGTCGCCAAGTATATGGTACAGAAACCAAATACAAACATCATTAATACAAATGTCATACAAAATATGACAACACATACGCTGTAAGTTTTAATACTAATATTGTCTTGTAGACAATTTCCAAACTCAAATAAAGTCCTCATTACAATTATTGTTACACTATTTTACAAAATAGTGAGGGCAATTATTGTAACAATCCAAAATTTTAAATTGTAATTTTAAATATTTGTTAAAATATAAATATTTATTTGATGTGTTTATTGTTGAAATTGATGAAATAAATATTTTATTGATATGATGGTTGTTAGTAAATATTTATGAATCTAAATTTATTAGATAATTTTCTAAATTAAATTAATTTATAATCTAGAGAGTTTTAATATAACATGAGATGTTATATTGTTATGTTGATTTAATAATTTAGATGGTATATTAAATTATTAAATAAAGTCATAATAAAAATTATAATTTTGGTGATATTTGCTAAAATTGTATATTTAATTAAAATATAGTATGTTATTAATTGAATTGGTTAATGTTGGATATGGAGATCCAAATAAATAATATATAATTATAAATTATAAAGTAAAAATGTTTATTAAAATAAATTAAGGGAGTTTAATTTAGTTTTTGCCAAATAAGGCTTAAATATATTAAGTCTTTAAATTTTAAAGGGTTTTGCCAAACAAAGTGTAAAACCCCAAATTTTACGAATAAAGATTTAATTTTCTCAAAATATTTGTTTGAATATTATGGTGTGGATTTGAGATAATGTTATAGTTGTGGGTAGTAGTTTTAAATTTTGAAAAATATGCAAGTTGTTGTATAATATTCGATTGGTCTGGGAATATTCTTTTTGTCGGAGAATATCCGTACGATGGTACAATCATTGGTGGACCCTACAACAGAATTATTGTCGGATTGAGAAAATGATAAAAATATTTTTATGAAAATAACGGCGGAAGTTTTACTGTTAAAACTGTTAAACTTCTCGGTAGTAAAAGTAAAGTAATACGCGTGGTTGTATAGTAGCACACAGTATTGATTATTGATGCTTAGGTGAGAAGTCACTCAGTTTTGTTCAATTATTGCTACAGTAATTACTGCATAGTATCTTACGTTATTTGATTCAATTACTGTCAATATTTTATATATTATTAAATCAATAATTGAGACGACGAAGTTATTAATATTATTATTTGCAATATTAACGATGTCTAGAAGTTCCGTCAAGGAGAGGTTTGGTCACCTAATTGCGCGCCAATATGGAGAAATTCTTATTGGAAAGCCCCCTCTTTCTTTGGAACGACCTGGTCGATTAATAGTGTGAATTATAATAATGATAATGAATTTTATTTTATTTTATTATTATTATAAATGTAATAAAATAAAAAACTTTTTATATAAAACAGAATACTTTTTATAAAGTTTTATTTTATTTGATTATAAATTGAATATAATATATTTTATTATGCATAGTATTTGCATAGTGCATGCATAGTGTTTGCATAGTAAAATCTTTTTATATAAAACATAATACTTTAATAAAGTTATTTATTTTATTAGATTATAAATAGAATATATTATATTTTATTATGCATAGTGTTTGTATAATGCCTGCATATTAAAATCTTTTTATATAAAACAGAATGCTTTTATAAAGTTATTTATTTTATTAGATTTTAAACAAAATAAAATATAATATATATATATATATATATATATATATATTATAAATAGAATATATTATATTTTATTGCATAGTATCCTTTCTATTCTCCTATTAATAGGATGCTTAGTTAGAATTGAAAACACACCAGAAATTCAGAAAATTCTTCTTCTATAATCTTGAGCGTATTTCTTTAGAGTTTTAAGAAACTTTGAGCGTAGAAAGCTGTATAAGTTTTCTTCAAGAATATCCTCGCCCTACCAGTCGGAATACTCTTTTTTCTAAGGTAAGGGGTATTATTCTTTCGTATTCATGAAGAGAGTTATTTCCTTTTAATACTCATAATGGTTGTTATTCCATTCTTTATTATTATGTTGGAATAACCTGTCTATGCGAAGTACTGCATACATTGTAATACCCCAACTTATTATAAATAAAATTGAATTTTTCCTCTATTTATTATCTTGAAATAGTAAGGGTTGATTTGATTAATGTGGTAAGTTATGGGTAAAATGCCCAATTATTTCAAGCAAGCAAGTGGTTTTAAAATATTCATTGTTGACGGGGAATATTCGTTTGGTTGTGGAATATTCTTACTGTCGGAGAATATTCGTACGACGGCGCAGCCTTGTGTGGGCCCCATAACAGAAAGCGATTGGATGAAGAAAACGACAGGAATAAGTTGGTTATAAATAACGGCGTAGTTGTTACCATTAATACTGTTGGAATACACGGTGGTTAAAAAACAGTAGCACACGGTATTACACTAATTATTGATTTTTACGTAAGAAGGCACTACTCAATAATTTTTACAGTAATTACTGTTCAGTATTTTATTTTATTGATTCAATAATTGCTGCGTTGATATTTTATATTACTGTTGTTTTAATAATAGTCTTTGCATAGTATTTTCTATTATTGGAGAAATAATTCATATTATTTGAATAATATTATTAGATAACATTATTGGCAATGTCTAGAAAGTTCTGTCTAAGGAAAGGTTTGGTCATTTACTTGCGCGCTAGTAAGGAGAGATTCTTATTGGAAAGCCCACTCTTTCGTGGGAACTGCCTGGTTGTCAGTAATGTGATTCTGTAATATTATTTGTGAATAATTAAGTATTGATTTATATGATGAGAAAAATATTGATTTTATACGGATATAGATGGAGAAATTTTTTTAATGTGACAATTATTGAAAATTAATATTTTATCTTTTTCTGATAAAATAATTCATTTAAATATATTATTTTAATAATATATTAATGGTGATATTTTTACAATGAATGTGGGATATATGAGTATATGAGGAGGAAGAATATTTTTGTGGCATTAAATGATTAACACATGTTTTGTGTGTCGGTAGACCCCAATTCTTGACCGAAATTTGATTATAGCTTGTAAAATCGCCTATTTGTGGATTTCGGTCAATTTCTGTTTAGGAATTTAGAAAAACTTTCTCCTGCAAAGTTGTAGAGAATGAAATTTCCTATGAAAAGGACATGTGGTTTAAATTTTTCTGATAAAAGAGCTATTTATTATGAATTATTGAAGTTCCTGAAGTTTCGAAATAATTGATTTTTGGAAGTTTTAGTTATTTTTTAAAGAAAAACGTTTTTGTTCAATTGAGTGAGCTCACATGTGTTATCAATGTGTTGAATTCAGATGTCTAGAGGTGGGCTAAGGAAAATTATATAAATATATTATTATTCTATTGAATTTTCTGATTTGGTGTTCTAAGTATTTTCCTATAAATAGGGTGCTTAGGTTAGAATTGAAAATCACACTAGAAACTAAAATTTTCTCTCTATTTTTCTCTCGATATATTGAGCGTATTCTTGTGAGTATTTTGATACCTTGAGTGTTGCTATACGGTGCAAGTTCCCTTCAGCACTATATTTAGTATTCCAGACAGGAGTACCGTCTTTTCGAGGTAAGGGATGTTATTTTCTTTTTAAATGATATTATTTTCTTCAATATCATCATGCCGAAATATTGGTTTGAACTTTTAATCAAATTTGGAACTTTTTGTGCAGGGGTTACTATTCACGTATACGGCATTATTCATGAATACGACACTATTCATCAAAAAATAAAAAAAAATTCCTTTTCGTCCAAAATATCTATTATGGATACTAGCTTTGATTGTATCCATGTTTTGATCATTCTTGAATTTTACTTCACTATGTATATTTATGAGGTATTTTTGGACATGAAATAGCTGAAATACGAATCATTGATATTTATTCTTTTGTTTCACTGGATTCGTTTCCTTTAAAATATTTTTCATCATCCTCAATCCTAAATGATGATATTATTGAATATCTTTGGTCTGTAGTGCAAAGATAAATAATTTTATAATGAATATCTTTGGCCCATAGTGCAAAGATGAACAGGTGTTGAGATGAACATGACCGACTGATGAATATCTTTGGCCTGTAGTGCAAAGATGAATATTTGATTCAAGATGTATATTGATTGATGTTATAGGGATAAAATATTGATGATGAACTTTTAAATTCATAGATAGTAGTAGATTTCATTCTCTACGTAACTCTTATATGAATTATTATTTTCGCTGTGAATATTGATCTGAAACTTTTTGTTTATTGTATTTTATCAGATTTTTTTCCCTGTTGAAGACTAACGATAATTTTTTCTATATTATCTTAGTCATAATATTCTTTACTGGGCTAGTTGAGCTCACCCTTTTCTTTTTTATTCTATTTTTCTTCTCAGGAGGCGAGAATGTAGCGAGTACTAGTCGGGGTATGGAATGATGATTCTAGAAGTTGTTTAGTAGTCCTCACCATTTTTGTAAAATAATGTATCAATAATTGTGATGAGAATTTATTTGGGTATGGATATTGTCTAGAAGACAATATTTGTATTTAAATTCACAGTTTTTATGATGTATTAATAAAGTTGTAGTTGTTTCTGTACCATGTTATTGACGACCTAAAATGGGTGATGTATACCTATTTTGGTGGCGTCACATACATGGTGAAATTCTTCTATTATTCCATTCTTTATTATTAAGTTAGAATAACATGTCTGTGCGGTCTAACGCATGCCTGGAGAATTCTGTTGTTATTCCATTCTTTATTATTCTGTTGGAACATCCTGTCTATGCAGATTATGTATGACCTGGTTCAATTCTTTATTATTCTGTTGGAATATCCTGACTGTGCGGATTATGCATGACCTGGTTCCATTCTTTGTTACTCTGTTGGAATAACCTGTCTATGTGGATTACCGCATGCATGGTGAATGATCCTTTGTATTCATTCCTTATTAACTTATGGAAATGATTTGTCTACGTGGATTACCGCATGGCGGTCGAAAATCCATTTGCAGTTTCATATATTCTATTATACTCAGTTGGTTAAAGTTTTGGCTTTTATACTTCATGAAATTAGTAGAATATCCTGGATATTTGCGCTTCATCCAGTATATTTTTATGAAAATATTCTTCTGAGCATTCTTGAATTTTTACTCCACAAAGCAGTATCATGTTGACAATTTGGACGTTATTGGTTTCTGGATAAATTAATTTATAAATCTTTAAAATTTATTCTTGAACTAGTTTTATTGAATTATTATGTCATTGTCATCATCCTCATGTTTATATTATGTTGAAAGTCATCTGTTGCCTGTAGTGCATAGATGAACTTGGTATGATTATGACCAAGGATTATTCGGTATAATCATGACTGTAATGTTACAAATGATGTGGAAAAAGTCCTCATTGGCCCGTAGTGCATTGATGGATAGTTTTTGGTATGATTATGGCTATGGATTCTCTTCAGCCAAGGGTGCAAAAATGAATTATTTTATGGCATGATCAGGACTGTTGATGAAATCACGATTATCTTTGGCCCGTAGTGCATGGATACTTCGTGGTCGTGATACTAAAGAATATCCTTGGTCTATAGTGCATGGATGATTTGATGATGTAGATTATTTATTAAGATGAGTCTCAGCGATAAAATTGATGATAAATCTTTTAAATCGTAGAAGAAAGTAGATTTTATGCTCTACTTGACTCTTCTAATGGATTGCTTGTTCCGCTGCTGTTAAACTTGATGTTTGTTATATTGTATCAGTTTAACACTGTTGAAGGATAACGATAATTTATTCTGCATTATCTTAGTCATAATATTTCTTATTGGGCTAGTTGAGCTCACCCTTTTGCTTTCATTGTTCTCTTCAGGAAATGAGAACGTAGCAGGGACTAGTCGGGGAACGGAGTGACGGTCCAGATGATAGCATTAGTAGTCTTCACTATTCTATGAAATAATGTGATAATAAATGTATTGAGGACTTATTTCGAGTTTGAATACCGTCTAGAAGATAATATTTGTATTAAAACTCACAGCTCATGTTGTATATTTAAGGTTGTAATTGTATTCTGTACCATGTATTTGGCGACTCAAGATGGGTGATGTATACCTATTTTGGGCGCGTCACAGTTGGTATCAAAGCTTAGGGATATGATCCCTGGCTGAGATGTGAGACAAGAACTAGGAGAGGAGTTGCGGGGAATTCCTTCGCTAGTATGACCTACCTAAGTTTATTTGGTATTTAATGGGTTGGTCAGAGTATAGGGATAATATGTGATATGTAAATTAACCCTTATTTTGTGGCAGTATTTGAAAATGACATCCGAGAATGTTGAGAATAGCAATGGAGCACAGGAGACCGTTGAGTCTCCACAGATCAATAATTAGGATAATGTGCATCAGGAAGGCAACAATCCTCATGCAAACAGCAACACTGATCAAATGATGAATGATGGAATGTTTAGAGGCTTTATGCAATTCATGCAACATCAGGCAAGAGTGTCTCCTGTCCAAAATATAGGTGGAAACACTGGCAACTCTCGGACGATCACCGCTAAGCAGTTCAAGGAGCTGGGACCACCGGATTTTTCGGAAAAACTAGAACCACTTAAGGCAGAGACGTAGTTAAAGCAGATCACCAAGATATTTGATGTCTTGGGATGCTCCGAGGAGCAAAAGGTTCCCTTGCCACCTTTATGTTGCGTGAAGAGGCAGATTACTGGTGGGAATCTGTAAAACGTACCCAGCTTGACGCACTGAAGATGAATTGGGAGAAGTTCCAAGAATTGTTCAACGACAAGTACTTTCCCGAAAGTATTTATCACAGGAAAGAGGTAGAGTTCATCAAGCTAGAGCAAAACAACATGACCGTGTCGCAGTACGAAGCCAAGTTCGCCGAGTTGTCCCAATTTGTGTCCCATTTGGTTGATAATGAGGAGAGAATGACGCGAATATTTCTAAGAGGTTTGAAACCTGAGATACGTCAATATCTTATCTCTTATAAACTGTGTTTGTATTCAGATGTTGTTAATAGGGCTCAGTTATTAGAGTGCGATAATGAGTCAGCACAACCAAAAGGTAACGAGCAACTAACACGATAATAATCGTACTGGTGGCAATGGCCATCGGAACAATGATAACCATCGTGGGGGGAATTATCATGCCAAGAATGGTAACCACTTCTGTGGTAATCATGGCCAAGATAATAGGAGTGGAAATTTCAATTGCGGAAGAGAAGGTCACCAAGCTCGATTTTGTCGTGTAGTGAAGTCAAGTCTAGCTGGGATAATGATGCCAAAGGATGTCTTAGACAAGTCAAAGCCGGTAGTTTAAGTGAGAGCGTTTGTCGAGGAACCCGAATGAAGTTATCACGGGTAAGTTAATCATAAATGCTTACGAAGTCTATACCTTATTCGATACCAGCTATACCTATTCTTTTATCTCTCTTGCTTGCGCTCAATATTTAAATTTGACCCCAGAGAAGTTAGACTTTAACTTATTGGTTGAAACTTCGTTAGTAGAAACCTTCGTTACCTCCACTATTTATAAATCTTGCTGATTCAAATCGACACTTTCACGTTACCTGTCGATCTTATCTCTTTGAAAATACTTTCCTTTGATGTAATTTTAGGAATCGATTGGTTAACTACTCATCATGCTTTTTGTAAGGTTGTTAGCTTTCATATTCCTAACCAACCTGTTATGCGAATTCAAGCAACCAAACCACTAAAGTTAATCACTGTTATATCAAGCCATAAGTAAAGAGCCCTGATCCTTTCGTTGTTGACCTCCTCGTGTGGAATGCACCGAAGCCAGACTTTCTGTAGGCGACGGTGTGAATGACGATGGCAAGTTGATAGGTATCAATGTGACGTACTATCCAAGTCTTGGATGAGAGTCATAGTTTTGAATGATATTTCTATTGTTAATAAATTTCTTAACGTATTCTTGAAGACTTCTTAGCCTACCCCTAGAGCGTGAAATTAAATTTTGTATTGACCCCATTACAAAACCCTTAAATATTTCTTCAACTAAAACGAACGTAATATGCGCCAAAGACAGTTGGCTCGAGCTATTGAAGATTATGATCGTACCATTCAATACCATCGTGGAAAAGCGAACATGATAGCTGACGCGTTGAGTAGAAGATCGTATGCGTTTATGAGTGCGAATATATGAACCTACGTGAAGATAACGAATATACGATTAGAACCGACTTTAATCGATAAAGTTAAAGTCCCTCAAACTATAGACTCAGAACTGATGAATGTGAAGAAGAAGGTTCAAGAGGGAGTTATTTTAAAAAAGCAAGAGTTGCTAAAGAGAGGAAATCTCAACCCTTGATTTAATTGGCCCATTTGAAATTCTCGATCGAGTAAGAACTGTGGCTTATAGACTCGTTTTACCGCCAAGTATGTCGCGTGTTCATAACATTTCTAACGTATCGATGTTACGTAAATATGTGGACGACCCAAACCATATTACTAATTTAGAACCGGACGAGATAGTGGATAATTTAACGTATGAAGATGTACCTGTTAAAATCTTGAAATATATTTTACGCTCAAAGGTTATACCTCAAGAGTAGAATCTGACGAGGTAACCTCATCTGTTCGGCGTACCAGGTACGTACATAAATTTCGAGGGCAAAATTTCATAAGGAGGGGAGATTGTAAAACCCCAAATTTTATGAATAAAGATTTAATTTTCTCGAAATATTTTTTTTGAATATTATGGTGTGGATTTGAGATAATGTTATAATTGTGGGTAGTATTTTTAAATTTTGAAAAGTATGCAAGTTGTTGTATAATATTCGATTGGCCGGGGAATATTCTTTTTGTTGGGGAATATCCGTACGACGATACAATCATTGGTGGACCCCACAACGAAATTATTGTCGGATTGAGAAAATGATAAAAATATTTCTATGCAAATAACGGCGGAAGTTTTACCGTTAAAACTGTTGAACTACTCGGTAGTAAAAGTACAGTAATACGCGTGGTTGCATAGTAGCACATAGTATTGATTATTGATGATTATGTGAGAAGTCACTCAGTTTTGTTTAATTATTGCTAAAGTAATTGCTGCATAGTATCTAATGTTATTTGATTCAATTATTGTCAATATTTTTTATATTATTAAATCAATAATTGAGACGACGAAGTTATTAATATTATTATTTGCAATATTAACGATGTCTAGATGTTCTGTCAAGGAGAGGTTTGGTCACTTAATTGAGCGCCAATAGGGAGAAATCCTTATTGGAAAGCCCCCTCTTTCCCAGGAACGACCTGGTCGATTAATAGTGTGAATTATAATAATGATGATAAATTTTGTTTTATTATTATTATAAATGTAATAAAATAAAAAACTTTTTATATAAAACAAAATACTTTTTATAAAGTTTTGTTTTATTTGATTATAAATAGAATATAATATATTTTATTATGCATAGTATTTGTATAGTAAAATCTTTTTATATAAAACAGAATACTTTTATAAAGTTATTTATTTTATTAGATTATAAATAGAATATATTATATTTTATTATGCATAGTATTTGTATAGTGCCTGCATAGTGTTTGCATAGTAAAATCTTTTTATATAAAACAGAATACTTTTATAAAGTTATTTGTTTTATTAGATTTTAAATATATATATATATATATATATATATATATATATTATAAATAGAATATATTATATTTTATTGCATAGTATCCTTTCCATTCTCCTATAAATAGGATGCTTACTTAGAATTGAAAACACACCAAAAATTCAGAGAATTCTTCTTCTATAATTTTGAGCGCATTTCTTTAGAGTTTTAAGAAGCTTTGAACGTAGAAAGCAGTATAAGTTTTCTTCAAGAATATCCTCGCCCTACCAGTCGGAATACTCTTCTTTCTAAGGTAAGGGGTATTATTCTTTCGTATTCATGAAGAGTGTTATTTTCTTTCAATACTCGTAAGGGTTGTTATTCCATTCTTTATTATTATGTTGGAATAACCTGTCTATGCGAAGTACCGCATACATGGTGAAATTCTTCTGTTATTCCATTCTTTATTATTCAGTTGGAATAACTTGTCTGTGCGGTCTATCGCATGCCTGGTGAATTTTGTTGTTATTCCATTATTTATTATTCTGTTGGAATATCCTATTTGTGCGGATTACGCATGACCTAGTCCCATTCTTTGTTACTCTGTTGGAATAACCTGTCTATGTGGATTACCGCATGCATGGTGAATGATCATTTGTATTCATTCCTTATTAACTTGTGGAAATGATCTGTCTACGTGGATTACCGCATGGCGGGCGAAAATCCATTTGTAGTTTCATATATTCTATTATACTCAGTTGGTTAAAGTTTTGGCTTTTATACTTCATGAAATTAGTAGAATATCTTGGATATTTGCGCTTCATCCAGTATCTTTTCATGAAAATATTCTTCTGAGCATTCTTGAATTTTTACTCCACAAAGCAGTATCATGTTAACAATTTGGACGTTATTGGTTCTTGGATAAATTAATTTATAAATCTTTAAAATTTATTCTTAAACTAGTTTTATTGAATTATTATGTCATTGTCATCATCCTCATGTTTATATTATGTTTAAAGTCATCTGTGGCCTGTAGTGCATAGATGGACTTAGTATGATTATGACCAGGGATTATTCGGTATAATCATGACTGTAATGTTACAAATGATGTGGAAAAAGTCCTCATTGGCCCGTAGTGCATTGGTGGACAGTTTTTGGTATGATTATGGCTATGGATTCTCTTCAGCCAAGGGTGGAAAGATGAATTGTTTTATGCCATGATCAGGACCGTTGATGAAAACACGATTATCTTTGGCCTGTAGTGCATGGATAATTCGTGGTCGTGATACTAAAAAATATCCTTGGTCTGTAGTATAGGGATGATTTGATGATGTGGATTATTTATTAAGCTGAGTCTCAATGATAAAATTGATGATAAATCTTTTAAATTGTAGAAGATAGTAGATTTTATGCTCTACTTGACTTTTCTAATGAATTGCTTGTTCCGCTGTAGTTAAACTTGATGTTTGTTATGTAACGCCCCCAAAATAGGTCCAATCCATCCAACCTATTCTGAGTCGCCAAATACATGGTACAGAAAACAACTACAATTTTATTACTACAATTGTCGTGCAAAATACAACAACACATATACTGTGAGTTTTAATACCAACTGTGACTCATGTCCCAACTATGGACAACACCTCATAGTGATACCTTACATAAAGGTACAGTCTTTAACTGTTTTAGAAATTAAAATCTTTGGGAAGTGCTCAAGAAAACCTTCGTACATAGGAGGCTATGAATCTAAGTTATGATCGATATCATATGTCCAGAGAATTATCCTTGGTTTATCCAATAGACCCCAAAGAAAAACGAGAAGATTACTATCATGTTCCTTCCAATGGTGAGTCTTCTCTTGACATATAACTATCTCCACCGTCTGCGATTGAACATTATGTTTCAACCCAACTCCAAGATCATATAGGTAGTGCTCGTAGATATACTCAGCCAGTGGATGTGCACAACCCTGTCTTATGATAACACGAGGTTGTATGTCATTAGACATCTTGTATGATAGTGGCAAAACACCCTTCCAAAGTTGGGTTCACCTCACCCTATTGTTGTTCACCAAAGTCAATTATTAAGTCACATATAATATACGACACACACATCTTAGATCCTCAATACAATTATATATTGTATGTCATGTCGTTTTATAATGTGCTGAGAAACTTTGACAGTCTCAGACCACCACACTATTCCCCTGTTATCCCCGCTCGACCCAGCTATACTTTTATTACCTAAAAGGAATTGTGAAGCAAAAGGGGTGAGCACAATGAGCCCAGTAAAGAATATCATAACTAAAGATAATTAAATTATCAACAGCCTTCATCAGTAATAAATCAAAGATTTAGAACATATGGTAGATGATAAAACTTTTCAACCATAGTTGCAGCGGAATGAGTAATCCATTAGAATAGTCAAATAGACCATAAAGTCTATTATCTTCTCCATGTTAAAAGTCCACCAACAATGCTTTAATCTTGTAACATTAATCAACAGATCCTGTTCATAGTCATGTGAATAAATCATAATCATATTTGTAGTTCTAACTTAAGCGCCTATTTATAGGAAAATGCTAGAACGCCAAAGGAGACTAAATTAATAAAATAATATTATTTATTTTATTTCCTTCCACGTCATCCTCCTTTGTTGAATCAAGCAATCTAGCCAGCCACTTCTGAATATTTTTGGCAGCTCACATGTTAAAATAAAAGTGGGTCCCGCCCATAAATTTAATAAAAATATTTTAATTTTCGAATCTTCAATAATTCATAGAAAATAGTCCGTATATCAGAAAAACACGAATTTTATGTCCATTCCACACGAAATCAAATTCTCTACAACTTTGTAGCTTTAAGGTTTTCCAAATTCTAGACAGAAAATATCCGAAATCCACAAATGGATGATTTTTAACACCTTTTAAAATTCATAGCAAATCAACCGTTAATTTTTAACGGTTCAAAATTTGTGGACATATACTCAACTTATATATGTATAACATATCCAAAAATCACAACGATCCAACGGTCGGATTAAAATTATAACTCACGCAATAGAGCTTTTAGAACACCAATTTGATTTTTAATGCCTTCATTCTGATAAAATACTGAAAAAACACCTCAGCATTAATTCCTTTATTTATATCCATCTAAATAAATCCATCATTTATATCCACATCAAACAATATATTTCCTTATCAATAATTAATTATTCACAAATAATATTATAGAATCACAATAATGACACCCAAGCAGTTCCCAGGAAAGATGGGGCTTTCTGATAAGGATTTCTCCTTACTGGCGCGCAATTAGATGACCAAACCTCTCCTTGACAGAACTTTTTAGACATTGCCAATAATGATATCTAATAATATTATCCAAATATTATAAATTATTGATCTGATAATGGGAATACTGTGCGATGACAATTATTGAAACAACAATAATACAAAATATCAACGCAGCAATTATTAAATCAATAAAATAAAATATTGAACAGTAATTACTGTAATAATTATTGAGTAGTGCCTTCATACGTAAGAATCAATAATTCAAAAATATTGTGCAATACCGTGTGCTACTGTGCAACCACGCGTATTACTGTCTTTTAACTACCAGGTATTCCAACAGTGTTAACGGTAATAATTACGCCATTATTTATAAAAACTCAAACTTGTCATTTTCTTCATCCGACGGTTATTCTGTTATGGGGCCCACAAATGGCTGCGACGTCGTATGAATATTCCCCGACAACAAGAATATTTCACGACCAAACAAATATTCCCCAACAGAAATGAGTATTTTATAACCACTTGAGTATTTTGAAAATTTTATATATATCACCCTTAACTTTAACTTTTTATCAATTTAACCATTTACCAAATAGAAAAATTGAATACTTTTATTTCATAAAATTTGGGGTCTTACATGTTATATTGTATCAGTTTAACACTATTGAAGGCTAACGATAATTTATTCTGCAGTATCTTAGTCATAATATTTCTTACTGGGCTAGTTGAGCTCACCCTTTTTCTTTCATTGTTCTCTTCAGGAAATGAGAATGTAGCAGGGACTAGTCGGAGAATGGAGTGACGGTCCAGATGATAGCATTAGTAGTCCTCACTATTATATGAAATAGTGTGATAATAAATGTATTGAGAACTTATTTTGAGTTTAAATACTGTCTAGAAGATAATATTTGTATTAAAACTCACAGCTCATGTTGTATATTTAAGGTTGTAATTGTATTCTGTACCATGTATTTGGTGACTCAGAATAGGTGATGTATACCTATTTTGGGGTCGTCACACAAAGCCTTATGGCTTTTGGATTATTTTTGATTTTTGAATTTAAATAATATAAATAAAATGAATAAAATAATAAATATAATATATTTATAACCTAAGCGTTATAACTGATATTGTGTTTAGTAGCGTATTAAGGTTATCAGTTTATTAGTTTATGCTTAACTAAGAGTTTAGTCTACTTAGAAAGAGAGAAGGGAAAAGAGCTTGACAGAGAGAATTGAGAAAGGTGCTTGAGAGAATTTCAGAGAGATTGGTCTGCAATTAGCAGGGATTTCAAGCCAAGTGAAGGTATTTTATCTAACCTTTGTATTATATATATGTACATACATATATGAATTTACGGCATAGTTTTGTTTATGTTTTGTGAAATCAAACTGATGAATTGTGGATATATACTTGGTAATTGTGATTATACTTGTTTATGATGCTGGAGTTTATGTATAGATAAGAAATTGTATGCATATTATAGTTTAAAAGGAAGAAAATTATAACAGTGTTTGTATTTCTCATATGGCTTGTGTAAGTATCAATTTTGATGGTTAATTCATATGTTAAACTGTAAATTGGGTCTTGTATATGTTAGTTCATTAAGAAATGAGCATAACATAATTTGAACGAAACAATTTGGCCAAGTATAGATATTACAGTAATGATTTTTGCAAGAGATGTCAAAAATGGAGTTTTCATATGAAAACATGAAATTTGAGAAATTTAACTAGTTTTAGTTGATGATAAATTGTTCTAATTGGTTGAATATGTTAGCAAACATGTTTGTAATAGTTTTATATCAATTGTTTGTGTTAATTTTACTGTTTGGTGGGTGAAATTCGTGTTAGCTGACTTAAGAAAAGTGTCGTAACCATGTTCTGCAAAACTGGAATCTGTGCATAGCGTGGCTGCGCAGCCCCTTGGCGCGGGCGCGCCGTAACCCAGTGTAAAACTGGCACGGCCGCGCCAGTGCCCATTCTCAGACAATGAAGTCTGCTAATTCTGCAAACTTTGGACGTTCAATGCAACTTAGCTTAATGTTAGGTTAATGTGAGAAACATGTAACAACAATGTTAAATAGAGTCGTGTTATGTGGATTGTAAATTCAAAGTTGTAAAAGTGATTAGTAAGTTACGAACGCGTTATGTGTTAGCTTAGAATAGACAATGAATGTTAGACAAGTGTTGTGAAGTCAACACTTGGAATTTCTAAAATGTAAGTGGTAATGTAAGACTTGTACTAAAATAACAAGTTAGCTAGAAATGCGTGTTATATTGAAAAGTGAATATTAGTTTGTCTAATAGATGTTGTGGTTTTAATAATGTGTATAGGTGAACGTGAGTTTTAATATTATAGCTTACGCTCGAGGCAAGTTTTTAAACTTTTCTTGTTACATTGAATAAGTTTTCTAACTCTACATTTACATTGAGCAAGCTTCTTACTTTAAACTTTCATTAAGCGAATTCTTATATTCCTAATCATTATTTGAACAAGCTAGCTATGACTTAAACTTTATTCGAACAAGTTTTGAATTCCAATATTTATTGATGTATTCTAACTTATTTATTTTTAGACAAGTTTCTTTATTGTCCTTCATGTACTATGAATGCAATTTTCTTGAATTCTAATTTCTAATGTTGAATTATCTTAGTTCATTTACGGGAAACAACTCCGTTGGTCATAGTAGTTGAGCAGGAGAGAATACCTGATGAGGATGATGAGATAGAGACGAACGAGGAGGACCCCGTTGAGCTGCCATAGACGGATGAGGATGAGGAGGATGAGGAGGAAGAGCTTCCACTTAACTCGATAGATGCCCGTATGTACGACGAAGTGTATGACTGCAATGTGGAACTTCAAGATACCATCGAGGAGTTACAGGAGATAGTAGCTGAACAACAGACCTCGATGACATAGAAAGACGGCGAGATCCAGGATTGAGAGGAACGTCTGAATAATGTTAAAGAGAAGCTAGTCCACACTGAAGGAGAGAACGAGCGAATGATAATAGAGATTGCAGAGTTGAAGAACAAGTTGATAGAAGAATCTAAAAAGAGGGCAAGAGCTGAAGACGTGTCCAATGAAGCTTATCAACGAGCCGAAATGGCAGAGAGAGACGCACAAGCAAAGAGGATGACGATGGAAGAAATGAACAACGTATTCAACACCATGATCAATTGAGCTCAGGATCGGGTCATGTGTTATCCAATTCAGTTTGAGACGCTGCCATCAAACATTTTAGATCGCCGAACAATGACTCGAATTATGGAGGGAGAGCGTCGTAAGGCTACGCAGTATCTTAGTAGGATATTGTAGGGAATGAAATTGGTATGTGATTTATGATATGAGAACTAAAATGTAAATCTCGGGTATGATATAATCAGTGGGATGTGATGATGATGAAGTAATCCTGCAACTTTTGTAGTTCAGGAAAAGTAATGTAAATTTCAGTGATGCTATTATTTTGATGTTCTTAAAAGATTATAAATGAATAAAAGTTATTATTTTATTCAAAGTGTTATGTGTTACATGATAATCTTATATGGTATGCAAATTAAGTAGAAAATATTTAAAGAAGTTGAATAGAATCTAATGGGTGTATTTTAACAGAAAATGCCTCAAAGACGTCAACCACGACAGAGAACCACTGAGGAAACCAACAATAACAATGTGGAAGATAACCCAGTTCGGCAGCTAGTGACGTTAGTGACGGGTGCTTTGCAGAATCAACCTCAGAACCAAGGTACAACGTTTAAGGATTTCAAGGCGGTGGAACCTCCAGAATTTCGTGGGTCCATGAATCCGGTTGAGGCACAGACCTAAATCATGGAAATAGAGAAAGTTTTTGAATGTTGCTAGGGTTGAGGATAACCAGAAGACTGTTTTTGTAACATTCATGTTGAAAGTAGAGGCTAGTTATTGGTGGCAAGCCAATAAGACTCGAGGAGGACAAGGGGTGATGACATTGCATAGATTTAAGGAGATATTCTTCAAGACCTATTTCCCAGAGAGTTCGAAGAGTCAGCTAGAAGTGCAGTTTTTGAAATTGAAACAGGGAACGATGTCGGTGTTTGAGCATAACGCAAGGTTCAACGATTTGGCGAGGTTTACGCCATATCAAGTAAGCACAGATGAATGTAAAGCAAAGAGGTTTGAATAGGGATTGAAGCCCTGGTTGTACAATAGGATTTCCCTGTTCCAGTTGAAGACGTTTGCAGTGGTAATGGAGAAGGCAATTCTCGCCGAAAGTGGAGGCGAGGCTGTAACAAAACACAACAAAGAGCAGAGGAAGAAGAAGAGTGAAGGTGAAACTAAGAATGGTGGTGGTGGTAACGGTGGATATGGCAACAACAATTTGAAGAGGAAGTGGAATGGAAATGTGGGTTCTGAAAATCAGCAAAGTAACCAGCAAAAGAAGAAGTTTGAAGCATGTGCTACATGCGGAAATTTCACAAGGGTGTGTGCTTGATGGGGAAGAGAGTATGCTTCAACTGTGGCCAGGAGGGTCACATTGACCCAAATTACACTTAATCTAAGAAGAACGTTTGCTTCACGTGCGCATCCAAGGATCATTTTGCTCGTGAATGCCTTAAGAAAAGATCTGGTGAGGCAAATGGAAGCAAGGGAAATGCTAGTGGAGGTACACTGACTATTGCCGGGCCAACATCATCAAATAAGCCCATAGCAAGAACCTTAACCATGACGGTGCAGGACGTGGTGCAATCAAAAGATGTTGTGTCAGCTATTTATCCCAATCAATGATATAAATGCATATGTATTATTTGATTCGGGTGCTACTTGCCCATTTATATCTGATGAGTTTGTTAAGAGGTTAGAAATACCTAGTGAAGAGTTGAAATTCCCTTTAAACATAAAAATTGCGAATAGGGAGGTAATTCCTGTTAGATTCGTAAACAAGAATTGTAGGTTGAATATAAAGGGGAATGTTATAAAAGTAGATTTAATCCCGATAAAACTCGGAGAGTTCAATGTATAGGGAATGGATTGACTATTCAATTATGGAGCAATAATTGATTGCCAAAAGAAGTGTGTAAACCTTATGACTCTACTAAAGGTAGTTTTTCATGGTAGTAAATTGCCTAGACAAATGAAATGTCTGATGATGATGCAGGCCTAGAAGTTATTGAGTAAAGTCTGTGTAGGGTACTTAGCTTACGTAGTTGATACTAAAATGGAGAAGGGTGTGAAACTGGAAGAGATACCAGTGGTTAGGAAATTCGTAGATGTGTTTCCGGAGGTTTTGCCAGGACTTTTGCCTGACAGAGAAATCAAGTTTGTGATCGACTTAGCACCAGGAACTATTCCAATATCGAAGGCCTCGTACAGAATGGCTTCGGTAGAGATGAAAGTACTAATGGTACAACTGCAAGAGCTGTTGGATAAGAAGTACATTCAGCCGAATGTGTCACCGTGGGGAGCACCAGTGTTATTCGTGATGAAGAAGGATGGGTCAATGCGTCTTTACATTGATTATAGGGAATTAAATAAAGTCACTATTAAGAATAAATATCCATTGCCAAGGATAAATGACTTGTTTAATCAATTGAAGGGTGCTAGATATTTCTCGAAAATAGATTTGAGAAGTGGGTATCATCAATTAAAAGTAAGGAAGGAGGATGTACCGAAGACGGCATTCCGAACTCGGTATGGACATTAAGAATTTTTGGTGATGTCTTTTGGCTTGACAAACGCCCTTGCAGCAATCATGGATTTAATGAACAGGGTGTTTAAACCATTTTTAGACAAGTTTGTGGTGGTATTTATCGATAATATTTTGGTGTACTCCAAAACTCAAGAAGAACACATGGAACACTTACGTCTGACGCTAGAGACGTTAAGGAAAGAAAAGTTGTACGCGAAATTCTCTAAATATGAGTTTTGGCTAGATCGTGTTGTTGGGTAAAATCTATATACGCACAACACGCAAGTATACGTGGTCAACAAGTAATAAAGGGATAAGTAGAGTATCGTTCCCACAGAGACAATTTAATAAGAAACTTAACCTCACAATTATCAATTTTCTATTAATCCTAATTTTATTAAACTATCCAATTCAATGATAAAAAAAAATAATTATTCTAAATTAAAAAGTAATTAAACTATCACAAACCAATCACAAATATCAAAATCTAGAATTTCAAACAATTAATGGAGAATTAGACTTATGATTTCACCCTAAGCTTCACTTTGATTTTAACACTTTTATTCCAATTCAACTCACTATTCTAGTCTATTAATCAAGAACACGAACGTAGTATTAACTACCTCTCGATGCACCAATACCATATTAACGTCAATCCACAATTACGATAGAAATCCGTTAAACACCTTAAGTAATTAACTCACTATATCTCTATGTGAATTACAATTGACGAAGGTTGAGGAATAAGTTCTCTATCCGATTACATGCGGTGTCAAGCATATCTCTACCTTAACACTCATCAAGTTTAAGCTATTAACAAAATCCTGAACACATGCTATATCAACTAGGTCTAGATTTGAATATCCTCTCTCAATTCCATTCAACTCCACAAAGAATTGTTGATCAGGAAATTCATAGATTCAAGCTCAAATCAATATAGATAAACTGGAAATAACTTATTAAATTGAAAATCAAAGTTTACAAAACCATAGATTCACTCAAAGATCCATCATAAGCCTAAAAAGTGAATTAGTTCATAATAAACGAAATAAATACTGAATAAATCATGGAAATCATTCTTTCAATTACAAATAATAGTCTAAGATGAAGAATATTGAAAAACACCCTTCACATAGCCTAGAATCGCAATCGTCTCGAAAATATCCTTGAAAAACTCCTCCAACGCTTGCTTTGAAAAACTCAGATTAATCTTCGTAATTTGCCTTGTGCGTCCCTTAATCTCAGTGTTTGTTGCTAGTTATATACTTCAACATGTATTTTGATTACAATTCCATTCCAAAAAATGTCCCAAGTCATCACCATCACTAAAACTCCACACTTGTAGCATTAGAAACCAACTAGGAGAATTCAAAATCGAGTAAGCAAGCCCCAGCTAGATGTTTTGCTTTGTACAAGCCAGCCCCGGCTTGCTCCCCTTCTGCTATTGCTGCCCAAACCCCCAACCCCGGCTGGATCCTAAGGCACAAAAGGGCAAGCCCCGGCTTGCCCCCAATCTTCCAATCACTTTTCCTGCTGGGACCTCCTCTGCTAAAACTGCCATAACTTTTAAACCGGGAGGAGTTACGGGGTCCGCGACCTATCAACTCGAAGCTATCGACGTGATCTATAACTTTCATTCTTTGAGATTTGAGAAATAACGAACAGATGAAGGTTAAAATTTGACTAGAAGTGACTGCTATGCAAATGGCCACCCAAAACAATGAAGTTCAACGACGTCCGTTGGTAGAAATGTCATAACTCTTTCATCCGAACTCTGATTGGAATGATTCAAGATGTTCCAGAAAGCTAAGAAGAAGCTCTACAATATAGTCCAAGTTCCAAGCCAAGAATATGAAATGAACATGAAAGCCCAAATGATGTCCGGATTGTTTTTCTTTACATTTTCCTTGTTTTTCCTTACCAATAGTCGCTCACACCATTCCCAAACATATAACCTACAAAATGAACGCAAAATGCATGAAAAGTAACTAAGACACATGAGTATAAGCAACTAATTCAAGTAAAAGATACCGGATAACTAGGTATAAAACCCACTTTTATTCCAATTCAACTCACTATTCCAGTCTAGTAATCAAGAACACGAACGTAGTATTAACCACCTCTCGATGCACCAATACCATATTAACGTCAATCCACAATTAAGATAGAAATTCGTTAAACACCTTAAGCAACTAACTCACTATATCTCTATGTGAATTATAATTGAAGAAGGTTGAAGAATAAGTTCTTTATCCGATTACATGTGGTGTCATGCATATCTCTACCTTAACACTCATCAAGTTTAAGCTATTAACAAAATCCTGAACACATGCTATATCAACTAGGTCTAGATTTGAATATCCTCTCTCGATTCCATTCAACTCCACAAAGAATTTTTGATCAGGCAATTCATTGATTCAAGCTCAAATCAATATAGATAAACTATAATTAACTTATTAAATTGGAAATCAAAGTTTACAAAACCATAGATTTACTCAAAGATTCATCATAAGCCTAAAAAGTGAATTAGTTCATAATAAACGAAATAAACACTGAATAATTCATGAAAATCATTCTTTCAATTACAAATAATAGTCTAAGATGAAGAATATTGAAAAACACCCTTCACGTAGCCTAGAATCGCAATCGTCTCGAAAATCTCCTTGAAAAACTCCTCCAATGCTTGCTTAGAAAAATTCAGATTAATCTTCGTAATTTGCCTTATGTGTCCCTTAATCTCAGCGTTTGTTGTTAATTATATACTTCAACATGTATTTTGATTACAATTCCATTCCAAAACAAGTCTCAAGTCATCACCATCACTAAAACTCCACACTTGTAGCACTAGAAACCAACTAAGAGACTTCAAAATCGAGTAAGCAAGCCCCAGCTGGATGTTTTGCTTTGTACAAGCCACCCCCAGCTTGCTCCCCTTCTGCTATTGCTTCCCAGACCCCCAGCCCCGGCTTGATCCTTAGGCACAAAAGGGCAAGCCCCGACTTGCCCCCAATCTGCCAATCACTTTTCCTGCTGGGACCTCCTCTGCTAAAACTGCCATAACTTTTAAACCGGGAGGAGTTACGGGGTCTGTAACCTATCAAATCGAAGCTATCGACGATATCTACAACTTTCATTCTTTAAACTTTAAGTAATAACAAACGGATGAAGGTCGAAATTGCATTGGAAGCAGCTGATTCTGTGTAATGACAACCGACACAACTCTTAACTTTGTCTTTGTTGCTAGAAAGCCATACTATCGCATCCGAACTTCCGATTAGAATGATGCAAGATGTTCCGGAATGCGAAGAAAGAGTCCCACAACATAGTCCAAGTTTTACGCCAGGAATATGCAATACACATGAAATGAACATGAAGGCCCGAACGATACCCGTAATCTACAAAATGGAAACAAAATGCATGAAAAGTAACTAAGAAACACGAGATTAAGCAAATAATTCAAGTAATAGATGCCAGATAAGTAGGTATAAAACCGACTTATTACGTGTACAATTTCTTTGGCATGTAATTGACAAGGATTGAATTTTGGTGGATCCATCAAAGGTCGAAGCTGTGATAAATTGGGAACAACCAAGAACTCCATCAAAAGTGAGAAGTTTCTTGGGATTGGCAGGCTATTATAGACGGTTTATCCAGGATTTTTCTAAGATTGCCACTTCGTTGACAAATTTGACAAGGAAAGCTGTAAAATTTGTTTGGACGGAAAAGTGTGAGGAAAGTTTTACGGAGTTGAAGAAGAGACTCAGTATGGCACCTATTTTGTCATTACCAGATAATACAGGAAATTTTGTGGTGTGTAGCGATGCTTCGCACTTATATGATGTTTAAAGGTTAGACAACCTGGGAAGATTCTTATTTAATGATGTAACCCTATTTTAAAGGGAGAATTTATGTAACGATCGAGAAATTCGTAATTTAATTTAAATGTTTATTAAATTAAATAAATATTTTAAATTATTTATTTATTGAGAAAAATAAATAATTGATGATTTATGGTGAACTAATTTAGTAACTAAATTGATTAATGTTAATTAAATTGAATAGTGATAATTTTATCTGAATGATTTAATTTAAGGAAATAATTAAATTAAATCAATTGCTTAATATTTAAGAAAATGAGTAAATTAGATAAAGTTATGTTTAAGTCTAATTTATTAATTTAAATTAGATATATAATTATTTATTATTCATAAATATAATTATAATAGAAATTATTTTAATTACCATTATAAGTTATTTAAACTAATTAAGCTAAGGTTGTTTAATTAACTAAATGTGTGACAAGTGGAAACTATATAATATAATAATATAAAAATAAATTAGTATGGGAATTATGTGTTTAGCCAAACAAGGTCTTGTGGCCTTTGGCTTATTTAACTGATGCAAACTTTTTATTTTATAACTGAAAGAGAACGTGGGTTAGTCGGAGTCAGTTTATGTTTTACGCATATTATTTCCTAAGGCTAGCGTTCAGTTTTCTTATTCACGTATTTGGCTAAGGAGAAAAAGTAGAGGTTTAGAGAGAAGGGCTTGGAAGATGAAGGAAAAATACAATGGAAATTGAGAGATTAAGTCTTTGTGATTTTGGCCAAGAGGAAGGAGATTCACCATCTTTTTGCTAACATATAATCTAGAGGATTAAAGGTATAAGTTATCTTAATTTTGTTTGCAATATTTATTCTCTGTTAATTGGAAATTTCGTTGGATAGGGTTAAGATGTTGAATTCTGTGTATGTATATCATTGCTAAACTTGTTAGTTATCATTTATAATCCTTGTTTCATGATAAAATTCATGAAATTTGGGTTTGAGGAATGAGTTGAAATAACAGTGATATGTTCTTATTATATGGCTTTTTTAAGTACAAAATTTCATGCTCAATATGTGTTATAATCTGTAATTTGTTACTTGATTATGCTAATATGTAAATAAATGAAAGCGGCGTAGTTTGAATCAGGTCAATTGATTAAGAAACGAATTCGTGGTGATTTAATTCGTTAAAAGTGTAAAAATGAAGAAATTTGGAAAAAACTATGGTTTTGATTCTTCAAATTTATGTATATACGATGTTTGTGTAGTTAGAATGATGAATAACATGCTTAACTATGATATTACAAAGTTTTAGATGTTGAAGTGTGGTGAAATTCTGTGGAATTGGGATTTTTGGCCTATAACAGAGTCTAAAGTTTGTCTTCTATAAAACTGAAACTGATGCATCGCGCTGGCACACTGTCTGGCATGCTACTACCGCGCGGGCATGCTGTATCTTGCATGGGCGCACTGCTGCCGCGCGGGCATGCTGTAATCCAGTTTAAAATTGGCGCGGCAGCGCCAGTACTCAGTCACAGACAGTAAAGTCTGCTATTTTTGCAGACTTTGGACATTCATTGTAACTTAGCTTAATGTATGTTAACGTGTTAAATGTGTAAAAACAAGGTTAAAACAGAAGCGTATTATGTGGTTAGTAATTCTAAAATGAAAAGTTAGTAAGTTATGAAAATGATATGTATGATTTAAGGAACTTAGTGAGTAATGAATAAGTGTTGTGAAATGTACACTTGTGGTTCTGAAATATGTATAGTAAGATAAGACTTGTTCTAAAATTTACAAGTTTAGCTAGAATTGGGTGTTATTTTGTAAGTGGATGTTAACATGTCTAATATATATTGTGATTCCACTAAAATGTGTAGGTGAACGTGTGTTTTAATATTATAGCTTACACTTGAGGCAAGTTTTCTAACTCTACCTTGTGATTATTGAGCAAGTTTATTTACTCTATCTCAATTATAATTACGCCTGTTTCATAGTTATGTTATCTTTAAGTCAAGCAATCTATTTATTCCTAAATTTTACATTGAAGTTAAGCAAGCCTATTGATTCTATCTCGTGTATGATTGTACAAGTTGTTGTAACCTAATTCATTACATCAAGCGAGTTTTACTTTCCTTATTATTATTCAAGGTATATATTGTTCTACTACATCAATTCAAATGAGATTGTTCTAACTCTTTTGGATATAGCACTTTGCACGTATATCATGGTTATTCAATTATACATTTTTGTTATTTGGTCCTTAACTTTGATAACCTTGTTCAAAGCTTTATTGTTGTATTAAACTTTCAAGTAGTAAGCATACCTTTATTGATTGAATTAATCTATAATGGAATAGTGTTCTAAAATTCTAGAAACATTAATAAGTTAGTTCCGAGCTAAACTTTCTTTAGTGCGTAAATTCTAAATTCAAGCTGAGACGAACAACCCTATCATAGGGGATTTTATACGTGTAACGTTTAGATGTTTGTGCACAATACATGGTAAAAATGGCTGATCCCCCCAAGTACGTTATGAAGGGTCTGTATTGTCTAAATGATTGTAAAGGTTGGGTAATAATACCTAAGTACCGGGGACATAGTTCGCTGTCTTAAGACCCTCAGATATTAAAGTTCGAACTTGTTTTCTATTTTGATTCATGGAACAAGTTCATTATTGTTCAGCTTTCGTTGTTCATTCTCATGTTGTTATCTTTATTACTTTCCATATCAGTGAGCATTTGTTTGCTCACTCTTGCATTTAACACTGCAGCTAAAGTAGAGAAATTCGATGAACCATCTATTAGCAAAGGAAAGGGCAAGATTTCCAAGTGTTGAAGACTTATGAGAATTTTATTTTTATAAATTATGTTAAAGACTTGTTTTATTTTATGATATATTCCGCAAACTTATGTAATAATTTTTAAGGTTAGATTACCTGGGATTGTTTTTGAGATGATGATGTAACCCTTTATTGGGAAAGATTATTTAAGTTATTTAAATTATGTCTTTATCCTTTATGATGGGTAGTTAGATGTAATGGTTTTGGATAATGAACACCAAATTCTGTGGAAATGGAGTACCCAAATTTGGAGGTGTCACAATTTATGGTTAAATGTTATTTTATTTGGGTAGATAGATATGTATGAATTGGGGGTGTCACAATTATAATAATCATCTTGAACCATTACTCAACTCCCCGACTAGTCCCAGTTATATTCTCGTCTCTTGAGAAGAACAATGGAACCAAAAGGAAAAGGGTGAGATCAACTAGCCCAGTAAAGAATATTATGACTAAGATAATGTAGAACAAATTATCCTTAGTCCTTAATAGGGAAAAATCTGATAGAATACAATAGACAACAAGTTTTAGATCACAACTGCAGCAGAAACAACAATCCATTAGAAGAGTGAAGTAGAGCATGATATCTACTATCTTCTATGATTTAAAAGTCCATCATCAATATTTTATCCCTGTAACACCAATCAATAAATATTTAAAATCAACGAATTATCCATGCACTACGGGCTAAGGATATTCGTTAGTATCTCCAATGGTCATGATTATGCCAAACACTTGTCCATCTATGCACTACAGGCAAGGACTTTCACTACAAACCTTATCTGTAACATTAAATGTTATGGTTATACCAATACACAATTTCTGGTCATAATCATACCAATCAACAGTCCATTTTAGTACTACGGGCCAAAGATGACTTTCAACATAATATAAGCATGATGATGATGACAATGATATAAAGATTCAATCAAGTGAGATAAAGGATAAATATTATATATTTATAATTTAATTTATCCAGAGTTCAAAAATGTCCAAATTGTCAACATGATAACTATTTTTGGAGTAAAATTCAAGAATGATCTTCATGTATCAAAAATAATTTGAATAGAAAAGAAAATTAAATTATGTTGTGATTAGTACCTATGAATAGTACCGTATGAATAGTACCCCATTATGAGAAGATTAAAATTTAATAAGAATGTTCATACTAATATTCCAATGAAATTATATTAGATGAAGTGCAAAACTTAAGGAATTTCTAATCATTTTAGGAATTATAGAAGCAATACTGTTGATCGATTTCGCAATCAATGAATACGTGCAAGTATACACGGTCAATCAAGTAATAAAGTGAAAGTAGAGTATCGTTCCCACGATGAATTATTTAATAAAAATCACCAAGTACTAATTCTTAACCAAACTAATTTTATTTAAACAATCTCAAATTGTGTTTTTCCTAATTAAGAAAACTAAATTAACCAATTAAAACTATGTTACTTTATAAATGAATTCAAATAAATAAAGATTAAGACTTCAATATCCCCAATTATGAATTATAAATCAATTATCCAATTATCCCAATTATTATGCCTACTGAATTGTTAACAAGAATTCTCAAATGCCAAAAGCCCTTTTCCAAGTGATCAATTGACTTCTATTTAATCCAAATTAATCTTGCTATATTCCTATGCAAAACAATTGAATTAAACTCTTTCCAATCCCAATTCCTTATGTGTTACATGCGGTGAACAGATATTTCCATTCAATTCACTAACCTAATTATTTACTATGCAAATAACTAAGTCACATGTTATCATGTCAAGTTCTAATTCTAGAATTCCTTTTCCAACTCCTTCTAGAATAACAAGGTAATTATTGGCCAAATAATTAAGCAATAAAGTCAAAACATGATAAACAATTCACTTCAACATAAATAATTAGAATATAATGAATAACTAATTCATAGCCATAAAAAGTTCAATTGAAATCTTAATAAAAGAGTTAGTTCATAATTAATGAATTAAAATCAAGAATCCACAATTGAATAGACATTAAAAGATAAAAGTAAGATGAGAGAAGAGAATAGAATCTGTTGTCAGCAGATCTGATGCTCCCCTCTTGCTCTTGCTCTTGATCTTCAATGGCCTCCAAGTTGCTTCAATCTCCAAAACTAATAAGAACTAGGGTTATGTTCTAATTTAAAGGAGTGTATCTCCAATCTAAGCTATGTAATCCCCCCTTTATTTTATGCCTTACATCATATATTTATAGGTTACAAGTCTAATTTTGAGTTGAGGAACAAACCCAATCCTATTTGGAGTCAAAAAGGTGTCAAAATTCGCCCAAAACGCGTCCAGACCCGCACCAGACCCTTCCCCAGCGCCCCGGCGCTGGGCACGGCGCTGGCATTCTGCCCCCCAGCGCCCCGGCGCTGGGAATACACTAGAAATGGGCGCCCCGGCGCTGGTCAAAAAGTCAACATTTTCTGCTCCGACGTCCTTTGGGAAAACGGCCATAACTTCTTCGTTCGAACTCCGATTTAGATGATTCAAGATGATCCGGAAAGAAGAAAAGTAGATCTACAACTTTCATTCTTGAAGTTTTCCGAAATAATGTCCGGAGCTATAGTCAAATTGGCTCTGAAGTGACTGCTGTGTAAATGACAAACCAAAAACGCGAATCTAGCCACCCCGAACGTCGATCCATGTAACTTTTGTCCCAAATCCTACAAAACAATATAAAACATGCATGAATAGACACAAACACATAACAACATCCTAAAAGACTTGAGAACAACAATAAATTAAGCCCGAATGTATCTAATTCATGTGTATAAAACTCACTCATCAAATACCCCCAAACTTAAACCTTTGCTTGTCCTCAAGTAAAAACACCAAAATGTTATGCAATGCAATGTAATGAAACTAATCTATATGCCTACGAATCCAACAGTAATGATAGAAATAAGTCTATTCAACTGGCCTTAGAGAAATCAAGTAAACATGATAATACATCATATTAAAACAAATCAGTAATTTCCCAATCAATCATCAAATCTTAGACTGTTATCACTGATATAGTGCGTGTGTGCTCCACAACAATGTTAACTGATATAAAATCAAATTTAAGACATAATAGATATCTTCGAAGGCATCATACAGTGAAAACTCACAAAATTCACGAACAAGCTAGATCCAACTAAAGTCAAACATCCACCAAGTTCAAGAGTCCAATCTGGGATACTTATGCTTTACTTTTCATTACGGTGGCTTTTTGCTCTTTTCCCGTTTTATTGTTTTTTTTTTAACCATGACTGTGCAATGTATCATTCCATTAGGCTAACAGTGTCACCCCTTAACGAGCTTTCGACCAACGACTCCCAGACCATATAAGACCTTAGGGCGCTAGGTTTTAAGATACCCCTTCGGGCGTACTTACTCAAGTAACAAAGGCCCCGAAACAAAACTAGCCACGGTAATTTTTCTTTTTTTTTCTTTTTTTCTTTTTTTTTTGATAGATGGTTGGTGAGTGCGTTTTACGCTCCATCTCACGCTTGTGTTTATGGGGAGTGTTTCTCTTCAACCCACCACAAGACTCAACATGTTTTTTTTAAAGCTTATATACCCCAAAATTTCCCCCCAAACTTAAGTTTTTATCAAAATTTTGCCATCTCCGCCTATTCATGTCTTTCATTCCTTCACACTAGTATTATCCTTAAGAAATCCATTATGTATCAATTTAAACTTAATCAGTCAACATAGTTGTTATTAATGTGCTAACCTTAATTATACCAGTTTCAAACAGGAAAAGATTCAATTCATAACAAGAAATCACATCAAAGCCTGAATATTCAATACTATACTTATCTACTTAACTCCAGTCTCATCATTGGCCAAAATAGACTTTTACTATCTAACAGTTGGAATCATGCAAATATAAACTAACTGCAACAAACACAGTAAACTAACTACTATTTTTGCGATTTTAAAATTTTTTTTTTAAACAAAAAATAGAATGCAAAAACTAAATGTAAATAACTCGAAAACATAACGAACTTACAATGTAAATAACTAACTATATGCAATACGACACTAAAATGCCCCAAACTTAAACTAGACATTGTCCTCAATGGCTACAATAAAAAAATTAAAGCAGAGGACTTCCCTGAAAATATAGCAATCTTCCTCCTTGTCCGCTAAGTTTGGAGATAGGCTAAGCACATGGAACAAATTGGGCACCACACTTGAATTTGACTTGAATAACCTGTAAAACAATGATAGAAGCAATTTTATTAAATCCTAAATAAATGAAAATTCAAAACTACTAATATAAAACCTAATAAAAACTAAAAATAAAAATTGAACTTGGGTTGCCTCCCAATAAGCGCTTGTTTTATAGTCTCAGCCTGACTTTGTCTGGTCAATGCTATCCAATTCCTCTTCGAAAGTTGAGGAACCCTCCATCCATCAGAAATAATATAGCTTTTGGTAGGTTCCCATTTGTAATAGCAATTGTATTAAAGTCACTTAGCATGCTTTCTTTAGATAAGATCACATTCAAGAACGTCCAACATCTAGGTGGTTTCTCCATTGTGTCTGCGAATATATTCTGGTATTGAGGCTTGTCAGACACAAAAATTTCTTCTTCTATCTTCTCCAGCTCATCGCACCATGGTTTCGAAGGTGTACTTGTTTTTACATCACAGAGAGTATTGTCGACGACATGACTACCAATCGGACAATGTTTTACAAATCTAATCGGACTCTTGAACTGTGGAGGAGAAGGAACTTGAGGCATAAACAACATTGGCTCATCATCATTGGGTCTCACAATTAGTTCTTCACCGACCTTGTTGTCATTATCCCCACTTGTCTCCTCTTTTTCATCTCGTGGCTCATCCAGTTGTAGATTTGGCTCGGGCTCACCATCAGGCTCGGAATCCATGTCATAGGGACAGGTGTATTGAGGACGGTTGTTCAACGCATGTGTTATCTGTTCCACTTGATTTTCCAGATTCTTGATCAACGCCCCTTGGCTTTGCAAATTCACCTCTACTTGATTCATTTTCTTGTCTTGTTCCTCGTTTTTTTTGTCAGAAGCTCTAATGAATTTTTCTAAGGCTTCTTCCAAACTTGATATCCTCTCTGGTTGTTGAGTCGGATTTTGAAATTCGGAGGTGTGTTGTTGTCTAGGTGGTTGAGCTGCAGCTTGATTGTTACTCCATGAAAAATCCAGGTGATACCCCCAATCCTGATGATAGTTGTTGGGATAGACATAATTATTGGGGTAATCACCACTATACTGTACCGGCTCGAAACTGATGGCGCATTGATGACTCATATGATTTCTAGCACAATAATCACAAGTAACCGCCATACTTTGACGACGCTGAGCTTCAAAAGCTTCAAACATCCTCGAAAGTGTCTCAATCTGTGCTGACAATGCATAAAGTTTCTCGGGTCTTTCAATCTCCGCTCCCCTTGGTTGAGTCATGTTCGTGTATGGCCATTGATACACAAAGTCATCCATGGTACCTGAAAAGAGAAAAATATAGAAAGAGAATTAAAAATAAAAATAAAAACGTTTAAATTAAGACTAATTTGATTGAAATTAATATTGGAAAATAATTATTAAATTAATTCCCCGGCAACGGCGCCAAAAACTTGTTGATCGATTTCGCAATCAATGAATACGTGCAAGTATACACGGTCAATCAAGTAATAAAGTGAAAGTAGAGTATCGTTCCCACGAGGAATTATTTAATAAAAATCACCAAGTACTAATTCTTAACCAAACTAATTTTATTTAAACAATCTCAAATTGTGTTTTTCCTAATTAAGAAAACTAAATTAACCAATTAAAACTATGTTACTTTATAAATGAATTCAAATAAATAAAGATTAAGACTTCAATATCCCCAATTATGAATTATAAATCAATTATCCAATTATCCCAATTATTATGCCTACTGAATTGTTAACAAGAATTCTCAAATGCCAAAAGCCCTTTTCCAAGTGATCAATTGACTTCTATTTAATCCAAATTAATCTTGCTATATTCCTATGCAAAACAATTGAATTAAACTCTTTCCAATCCTAATTCCTTATGTGTTACATGCGGTGAACAGATATTTCCATTCAATTCACTAACCTAATTATTTACTATGCAAATAACTAAGTCACATGTTATCATGTCAAGTTCTAATTCTAGAATTCCTTTTCCAACTCCTTCTAGAATAACAAGGTAATTATTGGCCAAATAATTAAGCAATAAAGTCAAAACATGATAAACAATTCACTTCAACATAAATAATTAGAATATAATGAATAACTAATTCATAGCCATAAAAAGTTCAATTGAAATCTTAATAAAAGAGTTAGTTCATAATTAATGAATTAAAATCAAGAATCCACAATTGAATAGACATTAAAAGATAAAAGTAAGATGAGAGAAGAGAATATAATCTGTTGTCAGCAGATCTGATGCTCCCCTCTTGCTCTTGCTCTTGATCTTCAATGGCCTCCAAGTTGCTTCAATCTCCAAAACTAATAAGAACTAGGGTTATGTTCTAATTTAAAGGAGTGTATCTCCAATCTAAGCTATGTAATCCCCCCTTTATTTTATGCCTTACATCATATATTTATAGGTTACAAGTCTAATTTTGAGTTTAGGAACAAACCCAATCCTATTTGGAGTCAAAAAGGTGTCAAAATTCGCCCAAAACGCGTCCAGGCCCGCACCAGACCCTTCCCCAGCGCCCCGGCGCTGGGCACGGCGCTGGCATTCTGCCCCCCAGCGCCCCGGCGCTGGGAATACACTAGAAATGGGCGCCCCGGCGCTGGTCAAAAAGTCAACATTTTCTGCTCCGACGTCCTTTGGGAAAACGGCCATAACTTCTTCGTTCGAACTCCGATTTAGATGATTCAAGATGATCCGGAAAGAAGAAAAGTAGATCTACAACTTTCATTCTTGAAGTTTTCCGAAATAATGTCCGGAGCTATAGTCAAATTGGCTCTGAAGTGACTGCTGTGTAAATGACAAGCCAAAAACGCGAATCTAGCCACCCCGAACGTCGATCCATGTAACTTTTGTCCCAAATCCTACAAAACAATATAAAACATGCATGAATAGACACAAACACATAACAACATCCTAAAAGACTTGAGAACAACAATAAATTAAGCCCGAATGTATCCAATTCATGTGTATAAAACTCACTCATCAAATACTTACCATAGTAAGTTTAAATTTAGAAATATGAAATGAAATAATTTCACTTACATAATATGGAGTATGAAAGAAAATGATATTTCTTACAAGTGTTGAAATAAAATAATATCTTTTACCTTAGTAGAAACTAGATTTGACTGGAATATCGAATATTATCTTGAGAAAATCTTGCACAAAAAGTTACACTCAAAGTATCCTTATTGTAAGACCCCAACTTTTATGAATAAATATTAATTTCTCTCGAAATATATTTTTGAATATTATGGTGTGGATATAATATAATGTTATAGTTGTGGGTAATATTTACAAATTTTGCAAAGTAAGCAATTGGTTATATAATATTCGTTTTAACAGAGAATATTCGTACGATGACACAATCATTGGTGGACCCCATAACGGAAGTATTGTCGTAATAAGAAAACGACAGAATTATCTTTTTATAAAAATAACGGCTAAAGTGTTACCGTTAAAACTGTTGAACTACCCGGTAGTAAAAGTACAGTGATGCGTGTGGTTGCATAGTAACACATGGTATTGGTTATTGATGCTTACGTGAGAAGTCACTCAGTTATACTATATTATTGTTACAGTAATTGCTGCATCATATCTCTCATATTATTGATTCAATTATTGTCACAGTATCAGTTGCATAATATGTTATATTATTAAATCAATAATTGAGACGACAAAGTTATTCATATTATTAAATTACAATATTTACAATGTCTAGAAGTTCTATCAAGAAGGGGTTTGGTCATCTAATTTCACGTCAATAAGGAGAAATCCTTATCGGAAAGCCCCCACTTTCCTGGGAACGACCTGATTGTTAAATATTGTGAGTTATAATATTAATGATGAATAAGTTCGTGTTGATTAAAGATGAATTTGCTAGTTCCATTGTGTTGGAATTATTAGTGTTAATGGAAATCGACATCTATTTCGATGATAATTGATGTCTATGGGTTATATTGATAAATCGGGTAATTAATCGGATAAATGAGTAATTAATTGCTACTAATTCACATGCTTATATAATTATTTGTTCACATGTGTGTACTATTGAATCACATTCATGTACTATTAGGGGAGTTGGTGCAAGATTGATAATACTTGCATGACTAAGTTAAAAATGGAGGTATATATGGAGGTACTATACTATAATTCATATTTTTACATGATTATAACTATTGATTCACATGATTAAACTATTGATTCATATTATTTACTATTAGGGGAGGTGGTGCAAGTTTGATAATACTTGCAGGACTAAATTAAAAATGAAAGAAAAGTTGGAGGTATTGTACTGTAATATTTTGAGCCCCAAAACGTGCAATTATCGAAACTATATTTTCCTATAAATAGAAGCTCATTCTTCCTTCATTTCTCACCAATTCACTAAAGCTATAGAGCAATTATTATAGAGAGAAAGAAGAAGAGAAGTCTGCTACCTCTCTACTCCAGTATCCAGTTTCTTTCTAAGGTAAGGGGTATTATTTCTTTCATATTCATGAAGAGAGCTTCTGTTATTCCATTCTTTATTATTATGTTGGAATAACCTGTCAATGCGAAGTACCGCATACATGGTGAAATTCTTCTGTTATTCCATTCTTTATTATTATGTTGGAATAACCTGTCTATGCGAAGTACTGCATATATGGTGAAATTATTCTGTTATTCCATTTTTTATTATTCTGTTGGAATATTATGTCTGTGCAGATTACGCTAGACCTTGTTCCATTCTTTATTATTCTGTTGGAATAACCTGTCTGTGCGGTCTATCGCATGCATGGTGAACTCTTTGTTATTCCATTCTTTATTATTCTGTTAGAATAACCTGTCTGTGTGGTCTATCGCATGCATGGTAAATTCTTCTGTTATTCCAATGTTTATTATTCTGTTGGAATATCCTGTCTGTGCGGATTACGCATCACCTGGTTCCATTCTTTATTATTCTGTTGGAATAACCTGTCTATGTGGATTATCACATGCATGGTGAATGATCCTTCGTATTCATTCCTTATTAAATTATGGAAATGATATGTCTACATGGATTACTGCATGGTTAGTGAAAATATGACGCCCCCAAATTCGGGTCTCTTCCAACCCGACAGATGGTGCTACACGGTACTACCATTCATTCATTCATTCAATTGAATAGTCTCAAAAGGACTAATATAACTTCTATATATCCAAAATAATATTACATTCCCTAGGTTCTTTGTAACCCATTCGTTTGTTCTTGTCATAATATCAAATATATTACAAATCGTTCAACTATTCTATTACATAAGAAATCTAAGGGTTCGTCTTTACCTTACCCTTGTCCTTGCCTGAGCCTTCGGTCCGCTCGATCTTGGCTGTGTTCATATGGTTCAAGCAAGAGTGAGCATGACTAGCTCAGCAAGTACTAGAATTCTAATAAACAACATTCTTGAAACATAAAACTCATATATCTTCAATAATTGAACAATAGTTACGAAGTACTATCGATAATTCAAAGTAGCACTTCTTTTCATTCAAAACATTTTCCAACAACAATATTCAGTAGAATATCAACTAAGGCTTGAAACTATGAGCAATTCATAATTTCTTTTGAAAAGGACAACCTGGTACTAAGTCCGTAAGTCTGGCATAGCTTACGAGCACTTCTGGGTGATCAGCCCATAGTACTCTATGTTGATCAACACTATATTCATTAAACGTGTGTACGTTTAAGTTGTGGCAACCTCACATGCCTGTCGTTAAACGACAAAAACATTTTAGCATACTTGGTCTTCGATTGAAAACCATACCAATATACCTTGGTAAACATTAATCATGCTCGACAAAAATCATAATATAAGTCTAGCCAAAAGAATTGGCTTTAAACTTCATCATTCAAGACTTCATGTGAAAGAATACATGAATTACAAAACTCGTCCAGACTGAACTGGAACAAGAGTTAGAATACTTGGCTTCAGCTTCTGCTTACTGATTATCACACGTACACTTTAGGTCTCTAAGTTTCTACAATATATGATCATATAACGTACCACATTAGGTTTTATATAATCAAGTAGGTATATTATTATATCTTACCCTTCATCTTAATCTAAATCCTGACTTAGATCTGTTATTATGGTTTCAGGCTTTTCATTACATCATTCACATTACATTCACTTACAATTGATTATCAACCTTTAATCATCATACATTACATGTCTAACAATGCATTAACAATGTTATATTAACACCTTAGTTCATTACCAAGATTTCTCTTTCATTCTATACTTGTAAACATTCTTGTCCATCAAAATTCTAGGACTAGCGCCGCTGAGGCGCGGTCTTTAAGCCTGTGAGTCAAGCCACGGCGCGGACTCTGTGCCTCAGACATGTTTGCAAAATTTTGAAAATTTCACGAAACTCCTGGACGCATAACTTCTTCGTTATAAGTCCGAATTGATCCATTCAAAAGCCTACAGTTCACAAATTACATACTTTATACGTTCATGCAAGAATTTTATCTATTTGACTTCGTTTGCTAAAATTTCACCTATTAGTTCATTTTTAACGAAAACGATAAACGTTTGTGAACGTTCAACGCTCGTTTCTTCGTTCTAAGTCAGAATTCGGTCATTTTCGAGTCCGCAACTCTATAATGACAAATATGACTTGTCTCCATCGAAAACCAACGTTTCTGACTTCAAACACAAAATACGACTTCTATTCCGAGAATTTTACGAATTCGACGATAATCGTCCAATCGTGTGAATTCCGGCAAAACTACATTATTAATGATTCTAAATGGATTTCAACCATCGTAAGATAATTACAAATTACTTATTACACCAACTTATAATCAAAGTAGGTTTTTGACTTATTCTCATAAGTCAATGACTTATTTAACTTATGAACTACAATTCCTCATGCTTATGACTTTCTATGAACTTAAGTCCATCAATCAATGTTCTCATGCTATAATCAACATATTAACATCATATGACAACATATGATATGTTCTTCATGGTTCTAGCAACTTATTAATGTTCAAGTTGCTTATCCAAATTATTTGGCTTAAGTTCGTTCCTTATTAACCTATTACATGATCTTAGAATACATGTTCATTAATAACACTTCCCTTATCATCCTATTATAATAGAGATGAAAAAACATTGGACACAATATCATTACCTTTGAAGTCTAACTTCTTCTTGGAAAATCTAACTTTGACTTAAAAGTGATTATTTGCTCTACCAAATAAGTAGCTTATATTTGAGAGGAGTTGGATGAAATTTGATCAAGCAACAAAATGAAATGAAGCTTGGTATTTATAGGCCACTCAAAGCTAGGGTAAAATGGTCATAACATCATCCCACCTCCTTATTCCACCTCCTCATTCCACCTCCTCATTCCACCTCCTTACTATTCATTCCTTTCTCATCACATCACTTGGTCACCATACATATTATTTTCCCATCAAGACTACCCACTTTACACTTGGATTGCCCCATGGATCATGGCTTAACATTGGGCTTGCTAATTAATCTAGTTAATTCCTCATTGGGCTTGTACTACCATAGTTTGGACTCATAACTTATCAAACACTTGGGCTTGATTGACACATTCTATTGGACTTACTTCATAAGGCTAATAATCCTACAAGTCCATTACCTCTTATTTAAACAACTTAACATATAGTTAACGGATAATATTACTAATTTCGTCGGCTCGAATGGTTACCATGAGTATTTCTTAATTCATTTTTGAAAAAAAAATGATACCTAGAGTAGAAGGACTAATCAGTTATAATCGAACTTTTGATCGATCCGGGTACTTGGGATCCTATGGATGAAGACATGGTTTCTCTGGATCCCATTGAATTTCATTCGGAGGAGGAGCCTTATAAAGATCGTGTTGATTCTTATCAAAGAAAGACAGGATTAACTGAGGCCTTTCAAACAAGCATAGGCCAACTAAACAGTATTCCCGTAGCAATCGGGGTTATGGATTTTCAGTTTATGGGGGGGGGGGGAGATGCTAACGGTCACGAAAGAAAGTGTAAAATGGGTTTACTCAGGTTGTCCCTAAAAAGAACAGATTAAAGGGTAATAGTTCAACCTTCTGCGGGATTCAGAGATATTTTATTTAAACAGGGCCTTTATCAGTTATGGGGGTAGAAAGTCAAGGTTAGGGATATAAGCCTTAAAAACCAAAGTGCTTTAAAAAAGCAATGTACCCACAGAACGGTTTACCGACCCCACATATAATCTTCGTATGCTAGCTCATATATTAATTCTTAATATACGTTATCTCATTCTTCATACATAATAGTACAATACGTCGTATTATACTTACATTCATTACCTTCATATAATGAATACACATTATACGCTCACAACTTTCTTCCTTTAATGCTTAATAAACCTAACGCTCCCAAATTAAGTCCGCATGCGAAATATTACTTTTTCCATACTTAGATTATTATTACATAATCGATATCACCTTGATATTATAACGTTACGTATTTCTCGGAAGTTCAAAAATAATTCCTGAGCAGAAATCGATGAATAGTGTTTTTTGAAAAATTTCTCGAAAAGCTTTTATTTTCGTCTTAGAAATTCAAACACTTTAATTCTCTCACGTAGTTAAAATACTATGACATTCCAATGTTTCTAGGTTATAGAACGACATTCGTCTTTTCCATACATAATAATAATAAATAATATTATTTTATTCAGTAATAAAAGTATTTACAAAAGTTCAATTTTCTAGGGCGTTACAGAAAATCCATTAGCAGTTTCATATATTCTATGATACTCATTTGGTTAACGTTTTGGCTTCTATACTCCATGAAATTAGTAGAATATCGTGGATATTTGGGTTTCATCCGGTATCTTTTTATGGAAATATTCTTCTGAGCATTCTTGAATTTTACTCCACAAATCAGTATCATGTTGACAATTTGGGCGTAATTGATTTCAAGATAAATTAACTTATAAATCTTTAAAATTTATTCTTGAACTTGTTTTATTGAATTATTATGTCATTGTCATCATCCTCATGCTTATATTGTGATGAAAGTCATCTTTGGCTTACGTGCATAGATGGACTTGGTATGATTATGACCAGAGATTATTCGGTATAATCATGACATGTAATGTTATAAATGATGTGGTAAAAGTCCCCAGTAGCCTGTAGTGCATTGATGGACTGTTTTTGGTATGATTATGACCAGTGATTATTCGATATAGTCATGACCGTTGATGATTTAATGAATATCCTTGGCCCGTAGTGCATGGAGGATTCGATGATGTGGTTTATTTATTAAGCTGAGTCTCAGCGATAAAAATTTGATGAAAACATTTTAAATCATAGAAGATAGTAGATATCATGCTCTACTTGACTTTTCTAATGGATTTCTTATTCCGCTGCAGTGAAACTTGATATCTATTGTATTTTATCAGTTTAACATTGTTGAAGACTAATGATAATTTATTCTGCATTATCTTAGTCATAATATTTCTTACTGGGCTAGTTGAGCTCACCCTTTCTTTCACTGTTCTCTTCAGGAAATGAGAACGTAGCCGGAACTAGTCGGGGAACGGAGTGACGGTCCAGATGATAGCATTAGCAGTCCTCACTATTCTGTTAAATAGTGTGATAATAAATGTAATGAGGACTCCATTGAGTGCGGATATTGTCTAGATGACAATATTCTTATTAAAACTCTTAGATTATGTTTTTTCGTATTTGACACGACTGTTGTATAATTAAGTTGTATTTGAATTTTGTACCATGTATTTGGCGACTCAAGATGTGTGATGTATACCTATTTTGGGGGCGTCACAGTTGGTATTAAAGATTAGGGATATGATCCCTAGCTGAGATGTGAGACAAGAACTTGGAGGGGAGAGACGGGAAATTCCTTCACTAGTATGACCTACCTAAGTTTATTTGGTATTTAATTGATCGGTCAGAGTATAGGGATAATATGTGATATGCTAATTAACCCTTGTTTTGTGGCAGTATTTGAAAATGGCATCCGAAAATATTGAGATAAACAATGAAGCACATGAGACCGTTGAGTCACCACAGATTAATGCCCAGGATAATGTGTAACAGGAAGACAATAATCCTCATTAAACTAATGACACCGATGAAATGGTGAACGATGGGATGTTCAGAGGTTTTATGCAATTCATGCAACATCAGGCGAAAGCGGCTCCTGTCCAAAATGTAGATGGAAACACTGACAACTCTCGGACGGTCACCGCTAAGCTGTTCAAGGAGCTGGGACCATCGGAGTTTTTTTGAAGAGCCAAAACCACTTAAGGCGGAGACATAGATAAAGCAGATTAACAAGATATTTGATGTCTTAGGATGCTCCGAGGAGTAAAAGGTTCCCTTTTCCACCTTCATGTTGCGAGCAGAGGCAGATTACTGGTGGGAATCTGTAAAGCGTACTAAACCTGCCGCACTCAAAATGTCTTGGGAGAAGTTCCAAGAGCTGTTCAACGACAAGTACTTTCCTGAAAGTATTAGTCACATGAATAAGGTAGAGTTCATCAAGCTTGAGAAAAATAATATGACCGTGGTGCAATACGAAGCTAAGTTTGTCGAGTTGTCTTGGTTTGCGTCCCACTTATTTGATAACGAGGAGAGAATGACGCGGATGTTTCTAAGAGGTTTGAAACCTGAGATACGTCAATACCTTATCTCTCATAAACTATGTTTGTATTCAGATGTTGTGAATAGGGCTCAGTTATTGGAGCGCGATAATGAGTTAACCAAACCAAGAGAGAGAAGACGGCAAGTCGATAATACCGGTGGTAGCAGTCATCGAAGCGGTGACAACAAACGTGGAGGGAATCAACATGCCAGAAATGGTAATCACTTTGGTGGTAATCATGGCCGTGACAATAAGAGTGGATATTTCAAGAAGAGGAGATTAAACAAGGATGGAAAGACGTCAGCACCAGCACTTGTTGTTAAGGAAGAAGAACAACCACCGGTCGTATGTTACAAATGTGGAGGGAAAGGATGCATAAGTCCAAACTGTAGGATGCAGTCCAAAGTGTGTTATAATTGTGGAAAAGAAGGTCACCTAGCCCAATTTTGTCATGCACCAAAGTCAAGTCCAGCTGGGATGGAGGCATCAAAGGGTGTCCCAGACAAGACAAAATCGGTAGTTCAAAGGAGAGCGTTTGTCTTAACCTCCCAAAAATCGAGGAATCCGAACGAGGTGATCACGAGTAAGCTAATCATAAACTCTAGAGAAGTTTATACTTTATTTGATACCAATTCTACCCATTCCTTTATTTCTCCTACTTGTGCTCAACGTTTAAATTTGATTCTGGAGAAATTAGACTTTGACTTATCTGTTGAAACTTCGTTGGGAGAAACCTTCATTACATACACGGTTTATAAGTCTTATTTGATTCAAATTGGTAACCGCACGTTACCTGTCGATCTTATTTCTTTGAAAATACTTGCATTTGATGTGAGTTTAGGGGTTGATTGGTTAACTACTCATCATGCTAAAATCGATTATTTTCGTAAGGTTGTTAGCTTTCATATTCCTAACCAACCTATTATGAAAATTCAAGCAACCAAACCACTAAAATCAATCACTGCCATATCAAGTCATAAAGCTATTCGTTTATTAAAAAATAGATGTTAAGCTTTCTTAGCCCATGTCATAGAATTAAATAAAGATACGTCAGATTTGAATGATATTTCTATTGTTAATAAATTTCCTGATGTATTCCCTGAAGAACTTCCTGGCCTACCCCCAGAGCGTGAAATTGAATTTTGTATCGACCTTCAATCCGGTACGAAACCCATTTCCAAAGCCCCATATCGAATGGCTCCTATTGAACTTCAAGAGTTAAAAACCCAACTACATGAATTGTTAGACATCGGTTTCATTTGTCCTAGTACGTCTCCTTGGGGTGCTCCTGTTCTATTCGTGAAGAAAAAAGATGGAAGTATGCGACTTTGTATTGATTATCGGGAGTTGAATCATGTCACCATCAAAAAAATAGGTACCCGTTGCCTCGCATTGATGACCTGTTTGATCGATTGCATGAAGCCAAATTCTTTTCAAAGATTGATCTTCATTCCAGATATCATCAGTTGAAGATTAAAACTGATGACATTCCAAAGACTTCTTTTAGAACTCGATACAGACATTATGAATTCCTAGTCATGTCTTTTAGATTAACTAATGCTCCTACTGCCTTTATGGATACGATGAACCGAGTATTCAAGGAATATTTGGATCACTTTGTGGTCGTCTTTATTGATGACATCCTCATATACTCCAAAACCCGCGAAGACCATGAGCAACACTTGAGGCTGATACTCCAAAAGCTTCGTGAAAACAAGCTTTATGCCAAGTTGAAGAAATGCGAGTTCTGGCTTGAGGAAGTTGCATTCCTTGGGAACGTGATATCAAATCATGGAATATCTATTGACCCGACAAAGATTAAAGCAATTCAAAGCTGGGAGCAACCTAAGTCAGTGACCCAAGTACGTAGCTTTCTCGGCTTAGCTGGTTATTATCGGAGATTCGTAGAAGGGTTTTCTCAAATCGCTACTCCATTAAATCAACTAACTCGAAAAGATACAAAATTTGGTTAGAGCAAGGAATGTGAAAAGAGTTTTCAAGAACTCAAGAGGAGACTCATTTCAGTACCTGTTCTGACAATACCATCTGGCTCAGAGGGATTTGTCATCTACAGTGATGCTTCAGGCAAAGGGTTAAGATGTGTTCTCATGCAACATGGGAAAGTCATAGCCTATGCCTCACGACAACTCAAAGAATATGAGAGGAATTATCCTACTCATGATCTAGAGTTGGCAGTAGTCCTTTTTGCGCTTAAATTTGGAGGCATTACATGTATGGAGAGAAGGTGGAGATCTATACGGAGCATAAAAGTCTCAAATATTTCTTCACTCAAAAGGAACTCAACCTGCGACAATGAAAATGGCTTGAGTTGTTGAAAGATTATGACCATACCATCCAATACCATCCTGGAAAAGCGAACGTAGTAGCTGACGCATTGAGTAGAAGATCATATGCGGGCACGAGTGCAATATTGTCAACGCAAAAGCCCATTTTGTATGACTTGGAAAGGATGAAAATAGAGTTAAAGACTTCAGGGACCCATGTGATGATGGCAATATATGAGTGGAACCGACTTTAATTGATAAAGTAAAATTTTCTCAAACTACAGACCTGGAGCTGATGAGTATGAAGAAGAAAGTGCAAGAAGGTGCTATTCCGGAAGCAAGAATCGATGAAGAAGGAATACTTCGAGTCAACTCCAGATTTTGTGTTCCTAATGATTCCAACTTGAAGTATAAAATCATGATGGAGGCGTACAACACACCGTTTGAAATCCATCCTGGGAGTACCAAAATGTATCGTGATCTTCGACATACATTTTGGTGGAGCAATATGAAGAGAGAGATAGCGGGATTTATCTCAAGGTGCCTAACTTGTCAACGAGTCAAGGCGGAGCATCAAGTGCCAAAAGGTCCATTGCAACAACTTGAAATTCTAGAATGGAAGTGGGAGCACATTACCATGGATTTCGTTACTGGTCTTCCTAAGGTTTCTCAAGGCATAGATGCGATTTGGGTCATTGTTGATAGATTGACCAAGTCTGGTCATTTCTTACAACACGAGAAACTTATACACTTGAACATCTTTCTAGTATGTATATAAATGAATTTGTAAGATTGCATGGTATGCCAATATCTATAGTTTCGGATCGAGACCCAAGATTCACTTCAAGATTTTGGGTTAGTTTAAAAAAGCTATAGGCATGGATTTACGATTTAGTTCGGCATATCATCCTCAAATGGATGGGCAGTCGGAAAGGACTATTCAAACTCTTGAAGATTTATTAAGACTATGTGTCCTTGACTTCAAGGGAAGTTGGGACAAGTTCTTACCATTGGTGGAGTTTTCCTATAATAACAGTTATCAAGCAAGTATTGGCATGGCTCCATTTGAGGCATTGTATGGAAGAAAGTGTCATTCTCCAGTATGTTGGGATGAGGTGGGTGAAGCAACGTTGTTGGGACCGGATTTGGTACGTATGACTACAGAAAAGATTCAAATTATCCGACAACGTATAAAAACCTCACAAGATCGACAAAAGAGTTATGCTGATCTTCATCGAAAAGACGTGGAATTCAATATTAGAGATCATGTGTTGTTACGTGTTGCTCCATGGAAAAGAGTTACAAGATATGGAAAGAGAGGAAAGCTCAATCCTCGATTCATTGGCCCATTTTTAATCCTCGATCGAGTAGGAACTGTGGCCTATAGACTCGCCTTACCGTCAAGTATGTCTCGTGTTCATAATGTTTTCAACATATCTATGTTACGTAAATATGTGAAAGACCCAAACCACATTATTGAATTAGAACCACACGAGATAGAGGAAGATTTAATGTATAAAGAGTTACCTGTTAAAATCTTGGATAAGAAGGATCATATTCTACGCTCTAAAGTTATACCTCAAGTCAAAGTTTTATGGAGAAACCACGATGTGGAGGAAATGACCTGGGAGTTAGAATTTGAGATGAAATCAAGGTATCCTCACCTCTTCGACATACCAGGTATGCACCCTAATTTTGAGGATGAAATTTCATAAGAAAGGGAGATTGTAAGACCCCAACTTTTATGAATAAAGATTAATTTCTCTCGAAATATATTTTTGAATATTATGGTGTGGATATAATATAATGGTATAGTTGTGGGTAATATTTACAAATTTTGCAGAGTAAGCAAGTGGTTATATAATATTCAATTGGTCAGGAAATATTTGTTTTAACAGGGAATAATCGTACGATGACACAATCATTGGTGGACCTCACAACGGAAGTATTGTCGTAATAAGAAAATGACATAATTATCTTTTTATAAAAATAACGGCGGAAGTGTTACCGTTAAAACTGTTGAACTACCCAGTAGTAAAAGTACAGTAATACGCGTGGTTGCATAGTAGCACACGGTATTGGTTATTGATGCTTACGCCAAAAGTCACTCAGTTATACTCAATTAATGCTATAGTAATTGCTGCATCATATCTCTCATATTATTGATTCAATTATTGTCATAGTATCTTCTGCATAATATGTTATATTATTAAATCAATAATTGAGACAACAAAGTTATTCATATTATTAAATTGTAATATTTACAATGTCTAGAAGTTCTGTCAATGAGAGGTTTGATAATCTAATTGCGCGCCAATAAGGAGAAATCCTTATAGGAAAGCCCCTCTTTCCTGGGAACGACCTGATTATTAAATATTGTGAGTTATAATATTAATGATGAATAAGTTCGTGTTGATTAAAGATGAATTTGATAGTTCCATTGTATTGGGATTATTAGTGTTAGTGGAAATCGACATCTATTTCGATGATAATTGATGTCTGGGGTTTATATTGATAAATCGGGTAATTAATCGAATAAATGAGCAATTAATTTCTACTAATTCACATGCTTATATACCTATTTGTTCACATATGTGTACTATTGAATCACATTCATGTACTATTAGGGGATTTGGTGCAAGATTGATAATACTTGCATGACTAAGTTAAAAATGGAGGTATAGATAGAGGTACTATACTGTAATTTATATTTTCACATGATTATAACTATTGATTCACATGATTGAACTATTGATTCATATTATTTACTATTAGGGGAGGTGGTGCAAGTTTGATAATACTTGCAGGACTAAATTAAAAATGAAAGAAAAGTTGGAGGTATTGTACTGTAATATTTCGAGCCCCAAAACATGCAATTATTGAAACTACATTTTCCTATAAATAGAAGCTCATTCTTCCTTCATTTCTCACCAATTCACTAAAGCTATAGAGCAATTATTATAGAGAGAAAATTTAGAGAGAAAGAAGAAGAGAAGTCTGCTACCTCTCTACTCCAGTATCCAATTTCTTTCTAAGGTAAATGGTATTATTTCTTTCATATTCATGAAGAGAGCTTCTGTTATTCCATTCTTTATTATTATGTTGGAATAACCTGTCAATGCGAAGTACCGCATACATGGTGAAATTCTTCTGTTATTTCATTCTTTATTATTATGTTGGAATAACCTGTCTATGCAAAGTACCGCATATATGGTGAAATTATTCTATTATTCCATTCTTTATTATTCTGTTGGAATATCCTGTCTGTACGGATTACACTATACCTAGTTCCATTCTTTATTATTCTGTTGGAATAACTTGTCTGTGCGGTCTATCACATGCATGGTGAATTTTTTGTTATTCCATTATTTATTATTCTGTTGGAATATCCTGTATGTGCGGGTTACGCATGACCTGGTTTCATTCTTTATTATTTTATGGGAATAACCTGTCTATGTGGATTATCACATGCATGGTGAATGATCCTTCGTATTCATTCCTTATTAAAATATGGAAATGATCTGTCTACGTGGATTACCGCATGGCGGGTGAATATCCATTTGCAGTTTCATATATTCTACGATACTCATTTGGTTAAATTTTGGCTTCTATACTCTATGAAATTAGTAGAATATCCTGGATATTTGTGTTTCATCCGGTATCTTTTCATGGAAATATTCTTCTGAGCATTCTTGAATTTTACTCCACAAATCAGTATCATGTTGACAATTTGGACGTAATTGATTTCAAGATAAATTAACTTATAAATCTTTAAAATTTATTCTCTAACTTGTTTTATTGAATTATTATGTCATTGTCATCATCCTCATGCTTATATTGTGATGAAAGTCATCTTTGGCTTACGTGCATAGATGGACTTGGTATGATTATGACCAGGGATTATTCGGTATAATCATGACCTGTAATGTTATAAATGATATGGTAAAAGTCCTCAGTAGCCTGTAGTGCATTGATGGACAGTTTTTGGTATGATTATGACCAGGGATTATTCGGTATAGTCATGACCATTAATGATTTAATGAGTATCCATGGCCCGTAGTGCAGGGAGGATTCGATGATGTGATTTATTTATTAAGCTGAGTCTCAGCAATAAAAAATTGATGAAAACATTTTAAATCATAGAAGATAGTAGATATCATGCTCTACTTGACTCTTTTAATAGATTTCTTATTCCGCTGTAGTGAAACTTGATGTCTATTGTATTTTATCAGTTTAATATTGTTGAAGACTAATGATAATTTATTCTACATTATCTTAGTCATAATATTTCTTACTGGGCTAGTTGAGCTCAATCTTTCTTTCACTGTTCTCTTTAGGAAATGAGAACGTAGCCGGGACTAGTCGGGGAACGGAGTGACGGTCCAGATGATAGCATTAGTAGTCCTCAATATTCTGTTAAATAGTGTGACAATAAATGTAATGAGGACTCCATTGAGTGTGGATATTATCTAGATGACAATATTCTTATTAAAACTCTTAGATTATGTTTTGTCGTATTTTACACGACTGTTGTATAATTAAGTTATATTTGAATTTTATACCATGTATTTGGCGACTCAAGATGGGTGATGTATACCTATATATTTTGGGGGCGTCACAGTTATACTCAAGAGAAATACTCACAATACTATAGAATAAGAATTTTTGATATTGTGATGCTGTGTGTCTTGGTTTCTCATCCAGGCAACCCTATTTATAGTGCAATGAAGGGAGAAGATTTGTCAAAGCTGACAGGTAATTAGGCAAGGTTTGAAAAAACCCTTCGTGGCCACAAATCAATTATTCATGCACCAACCATTTCCACCAATCAAATTGCCTAACTTCTCATTTTCTTTTTCTTTTGCCTAACTTTTATTTTACAATGGTTGGGGCCCACAATATTTGAATACAAAGGATTGCATGAGAAGGAAACGTGCACGAGAGGAATTCAAAATAAAATGATAACCTTCTCTTATTTTTATTCATATGCTGAAAATTATATATAATAATAATAATATTATCAAAAAAGTTTATAATATTATATTATCACATTATTATAATATAATATTATAATAATATATTTGAATGAATATTTTATCGAAGAAGATAATTGCCAAACTGTCAATAAATATTTCATGTTAAATTCCTTCATTTATATCAAAATTGAACCAATATCCACCACATAATAATTATTCATAATTAATATTATAAGCTCACAATATTAACAACCGGGTCATTCCCAGGAAAGAGGGAGATTTTCGATAAGAATTTATCCTTACTAGACAGAATTTTTTAGACATTGACAATAATGCTAACTAATAATATGAATAATTGTGTCGTGTCAATTATTGATTTAATCATATAAAATATTATGAAGATGATACTATGACAATAATTGAATTAATAATATGAGATATTATGCAACAATTACTGTAGTAATTATTTAATATAACTTAGTGACTTCTTACATAAGAATCAATAATCAGAGATAATGTGCAATACCATGTGCTACTGTGTAACCACATATATTATTGTACTTTTATCTTCGGGTATTTCAACAGTTAAAGGTAAAATGTTTGCCGTTATTTTTATAAAGAGGTTATTTCTATCACTTTCTATATCTGACAATTATTCTATTATATGGTATACCAATGATTGCGTCGTCATACGAATATTCCCTGATAAAAAGAATATTCCCTGACCAAACGAATATTATATGACAACTTGCTTCCTTTGTAAAATTTGCACCTATCACCTATAACTAAATCATTGTATCAAATCAACACCTTATTATTCAAAATAATAATTAGAGAAATTAAATCTTTATTCAAAAAAATTTGGGGTTTTACAACCTCCCCTCCTTATGAAATTTCATCCTCGAAATTGATGTACGTACCTAATATGTCGAAGAGGTGAGGATACCTTGTTTTTATTTCAGATTCTAACTCTCCGGTCATTTACTCAATATCATGGTTTCTCCATAAAACTTTGACTTGAGGTATAGCCTTTGAGCATAAAAAATATTCCTTCTTATCCAAGATTTTAACAGGTACTTCTTCATACGTTAAATCTTTTGTTATCTCATTTGGTTCTAATTCAATAATGTGGTTCGGGTCTTTCACATATTTACATAGCATGGATATGTAGAAAATGTTATGAACACGAGAGATACTTGGTCGTAAGGCAAGTCTATAGGCCATAGTTCCTACTCGATCGACGATTTTAAATGGACCAATGAATCGAGGGTTGATCTTTCCTCTCTTTCCGAATCTCGTAACTCCTTTTCATGGAGAAACACGTAACAATACATGATCTCCAACATTGAATTCTACATCCCTTCGATGAAGATCATTATAACTCTTTTTCAATCTTGTGAGGTTTTTATACGTTGTCGGATCATTTGAATCTTTTCCGTAGTCATGCGTACCATTTCTGGTCGCAAAAACGTTGTTTCACCCACATCGTCCCAACATATTAGAGAATAATACTTTCGTCCATACAACGCCTCGAATGGAGCTATGCCTATACTTGTTTGATAACTGTTGTTGTAGGAAAATTCAACCAATGGCAAGTACTTGTCCCAACTGAAAGTAGTATGCATACAAGCCAATCATATTTGATGATAAAGCATATACTTTGTAACAATCTTATTCATTTATTAATAAAAAGTATTAATTTATTAAAGGCTTTTAATTATCTAGATGATGATGTTTTATAATATGTGATAAACTCATAGTTTTAAGCAATATTTTTAGAATAATGTTGATGATCATTCTAATGAGATCTAAATTCTTAGAAAGCTTAAAACTAAAATAGTTCCCAATCGTTGGATTACTAAATTGAGGATTAGTGAATCCGGATAGATTGGTACATACGTTTCTTGCTCATTGGATGAAGATAATTGATCTCATGATTATTTGTGTGGAGACACTAAAGCAAGTATGTAGGTGTTTATTAGAGAATAATTTCACTGAACGTGGCTCGCTAAGGAATACCTAATGGAGTTTTACTTGCCTGTCAATAGGAATTCCTATAGTGATAGTAGTACAAGTGATCATTGGACTTGAGATCATCATAGTATCTTGTGTATGATGAATTATACTTTGACTTATTCCTTAAGACCCTATGGGTATATAAAAGGGTATGCTTGAGTATAATAAGTTGTACATGGAGATAATGTATGATCAATAAAGAATTTACTGCTTCTAGTAAAAGAAGAGATATGTCCTATGTGATTTGATAAATGACAACTCATTAGTCTTTGGCCAAGGCAGAATGAAATTAGAAAAGAGTTTCTAATTTGTAATATTTGGAGTTGTGCATTTAAGAGTCAAAATACATATAATTAAATAGAATAAGACTTGACAGAAATTTCATGTCTTATATTTAATTGGGACATTGTATGGTGGAATGATTGAATTGTACGGTAACTATTTACTCAAATGTTGTTTTATGATTAATGTTGAAATCTATATTATCTGGAAAGTCGTTGATCGCTAGGGAGGCTTATCCCTATTGTAGGATAAATATTATTTATTTAAATAAATTATTAGTTTAATTTATTTATTTAAATAAGATTAGAATTGTTCTAATTGATTTTTTCACAACCGGTTTAATATGGAGAACCTAAAGGGTCACACCATAAAAGGAAGAATAATTATTTAAGAAGTTAATGGCATAATCATAATAATAAGTTAAGTATATTTAATTTAATCTATGGTGATAGAATAAATTAAATAGCTTAATATTTATTATTTAATATTTTAAAAATATTAAATATAAATTAATAAGAGGAGTCTTATTATTATTATTATTACTATTATTATTATTTTATTTCTAAAGGAGTTTGGAAATTAATTAATAAAAGTACTCTCAAATATCCTAATAGGATTAGGAGAAAAATTAATTAAAAGAGTTTAATTAATTATCCCTAATAAGATTAGGGAGCTTAATTAATTAAAAGAATTTAATTAATTAAAATAAAACCCAATTTCTTAATTGTTAATGAGGGTTGTCTACATCTATAAATAAGAGGAGTCTTATTATGGGTGTGACGAGTTGTTGACTTTTTAACAACAGACGTAATTCCAATAGTTGGGATAGTACGCCTTTTCTATAGAGATAGAAAACTAGGGTTTTGTCAAATACCAATCTTCTTGAATTCTTCTTCTTCCTTCGTGGATCATCCTCTAGAGGCCAAACACTTGGGTGGCTAACGTTGATCAAAGGAAGGAACCAAACTCGGTGGATTCAAGTTGAACGCGAAAAGGATTGGAGGTGAACTTGTACCTGAAGAAGCTCGGATCTTCAAGGGTATGATTCTTGTTCTTTCTTTTTCGTTTAATTAATAATTGCGCATGAATGATGATCCAGGTATATGGTTTATAAAATATTAAACTCTGATTTTTACACGTTTTCCGCTTATTTATGTAATTTGATTGCGTTCTTAAATATTACAAACCTAACAGTGGTATCAGAGTCAAACCTTTATGCGAATTATTAATTGTTCAAAATTTGATATGTATATTGATATGTGTTTAGAACCATTTAATTGGGCATAATTTTGTTGTATAAAATTTATTTAAAAAAAAATAAAAATTCTGAAAACTTTTTTCGGAAACAGTTTTTTTTTACTGAATTCGTGGGTGATCACCTGTTACTTTTGAATTACAAAATTCGTGGGTGATACACGTTAGTGTATATATATATATATATATATATATATATATATATATTTGATCACCTGTTACTTTTGAATTACGAAATTCGTGGGTCATCTTTTAAAAGTTACAGGAATCTTTATATTAACGTGACTTTTACTTATTATATATATATATATATATATATATATATATATATATATATATATATATATATATATATATATATATTCTAAACTATTTTATAATTAAAATAAAAATTTTTTAATCTTATAATAAAAAGTTTATTTTAATTTTAAAATTAGAATTTTATGCTAAGTAATTAGAGTTGGAATTGGATTCCATGATAACTAATTAGAGTTGAAATTAGATTCTGTGTTTCCTTAAATAAAAGAGTTTATTTAGATATGAAATAAGATTTCATATTATTCAAAATAAAGGAGTTTATTTGTGAATAGGAAAGAAAATTCATGTTTCCTTAAATAAAGGAGTTTATTTAGATATGAAATAAAATTTTATATTATTCAAAATAAAGGAGTTTATTTGTGAATAGGAAAGAGAATTCATGTTTCCTTTAATAAAGGAGTTTTTTTTAACATAGAATTGGATTCCATAATTAATTAAAATAAATGAGTTTATTTTGATTAAAGATTTTGATTAAAATAAAATAGTTTATTTTATTCAAAATTAGATAAATTAAAATAAAATAGTTTTATTTTGATTTAAATTTGGATTAAAATAAAGGTGTTTATTTTGATTCAAAATTAGATTTTATACTAACTAAATTTTGCCCATTAAATGATATTAATATATATATTAAATGTTTATTATTCATGAGATGAATGCTATTTATTGATGCATATGGTGATGTGTATGATAATAAATGGGATTGATTATGGACTATTGACCAATGTGATTGGATTTTATTTTAGTTGGATGCATGAATGTATGAGTTTTATTAAATGGGGTCTGCGTACCTCGTCTTCTCTAATTTTTCTTAATGTAAATTATATCTCCCTCCTATGTACTTCCCCTTGACTACTGATCAAGGTTTCTATTTATTTTAAATAGTTTTGTAATAAGAATAGTTAGAATAAATTTTGAAGAATTGGAGAGCAAGGAGCAAGGAGCAAGGAGCGCGTGAAGACCCACTTGTAATGAAGCCCAGGTTTAAATGTAATAGTTATATTTAAATATTAATTCTTGCACCCCTAGGTTTGACCTTTTGGTTCACTTGGTGGCTCTAGTGAACCAAACTAGAATAAAGTCCATAATCAATCCGGGTAGAATATAGTATTTTATATGTGCATGCTTATACTATATATATATATATATATATTATGCAAACATGCTTCGCATGTTAATTAATATGACGCGTATTTTATATATATATATATGTGCATGCGCGCTAAACAAGATGAGACAAATTAATAAAAAAAACCCTCAAATATTTGATATTAAGTTGTAACGTTCAAAGATATTTCGAATATCGAACGTCGCCTTCTAGCATGATAGAAACAATAGAGTATTGAATATTTAATATGAGTTTGTTGTGCACACACAAGGCGAGTATTAAATATTTAAGATGTTTTTATTACATATGATGTTTATAAGGAATTGAACATTACTTCTTTGGTGTGCACACACAAGGGCTGTAGTTTTCTCTTCACTTATATGGAAATGTTGGGTCTGACTTAACTTAAATCATTTTAGTTCGGATGTGCACACACTTGACCATTATGATTTAAGAGGCAAAATACAAGGAGTTACATAGTTGATATAATTGACAAGAGTTGTCTACCTATTTATTTATATATAGTTTGTTGTGCACACACAAGGCTATATACATTTGAAATGAGATCCTTATCCTCACTAGCAAATCTTTAATTAGATTTTGCCAAACTATATATATTGAGGGTAATATAGTTTGAAGAAAATAGTGGGAGATACCAATTTAAAATAAGACCTAATTTATTTTGGTAATTAATAAAAGAATGTATTTTAAAATGTTGTTAATTACAAATTCATTTACAAAATTTTACAATATCTAAATTACTATCACTGCGAAGCATATTAGATGATATTTAACCGGACCGTATTAAACGGATTGGTTAAAGAATTTGAGAATAGTTCTCATGGCTGAAAAACTATCTTATGTCCTTAATACGCCTATCCCTGCAATGGTTGCAGACAATACCTCTGAGGAAGATATTGCTACTTTTAGAAAGTGGCAAGATGATGCACAGTTGGCTCAATATGCATCATGCTCGCATCCATGAGTAACGAGCTTCAGCGTTAGCATGAAACTATGGATGCTCCTACTATATTCCTGCACATCAAGTAGTTGATGGTGAGGAAAGTAGGACTAATAGATATCAGATATCTAAGGAGCTCTTTTGATCTAGAATGACCGATGACACTACAGTACAGATAAAAGGCCATAACATGATCAATTTGATTGAACAATTAGGACAACTGGTTTTGTCATGGATGGAGAGTTGAGCCAAGATTTGATCTTGCACTCATTCCCGGACTCCTTTCACAATTGTTGTGAAATTTTTCATATGAACAAGCTAAAGATCAGCCTCGCTGATTTGCTTAACATGTTGAAAAATATTGAGAGTCACTTTCCAACCAAGAAAAATCATGTCTTACTGGTAGGGGCCAAGGAATCTTCTAAAAAGAAGAACGATTCAAAGAAGGTAAATAGAAAAGGCAAAAACAAAAGATAATAAGAATAAAACTGATACGGATAGCAAAGGAGTTTGCTTCTGATAAGTAGGTTTTATACCTACTTATCCGGTATCTATTACTTGAATATGTAGCTTAAACTCATGTTTCTTAGTTACTTTTCATGCATTTTGTGTTCATTTTGTAGGTTATACGTTTGGGAGCGGTGTGAGCGACTATTGGTAAGGAAAAGCAAGGAAAATGCAAGGAAAAAGCAATCAGGACATTGTTTATTCTTTCATGTTCAATTCATGTTCTTGGCTTGGAGCTTGGACTATATTGTAGAGCATTTTCTTAGCTTTCCAGAACATCTTGAATCATTCAAATCAGAGTTCGGATGAAAGAGTTATGACATTTCTACCAACGGACGTTGAACTTCACCGTTTTGGGTGGTCATATGCATAACAGTCACTTCCAGTTCAATTTCGACCATCATATGTTCGTTATTTCTCAAAGCTCAAAGAATGAAAGTTGTAGATCTCGTCGATAGATTCAATTTGATAGATCGCGGGCCCTATAACTCCTCTCGGTTTAAAGGTTATGGCAATTTTAGCAGAGAAGGTTCCAGCAGAAAATTGAATTGGCAGATTGGTACCCAGCCGGGGCTGAACCTTTTTAGCCTTAGGATCCAGTCAGGGCTGGATGTCTGGGAGCATTAGCAGATTTCTATCCAGCGGGGGCTGGATATTTTGAAAGCAAATACCCAGTCGGGGCTGGGTATGCACGAAAATGAGTAGTTTTTGTCCGAATTTGAGTCCGAAAAGGATTGTTTCGAGTTGATTGATTCAAGAACTTCCAAGAGGACTTAAAGACATCTACAAAGGCTTATAAAAGGGGGGGAATAACACAGATCAGAGGGGATTATTGAGAGATTAGGTAGTTTTTGAAAGAATTCCATTAGATTAGATTAGAGTAAATTAGATCAAAACACTAGTTTTTATGAGATTTGGAGATTGATGCAACTTGGAGACCATTGAAGATTCAAAGTATGAGCAAGGAGGGAGCGTCAAATCTACAGACAATAGATTCTATCTTGCGTGTTGTGCGTAATTAGATTTTACCAAACAAGTTTTTGGCGCCGTTGCCGGGGAATTAGTTTAATATATCTTTGCCAATATTAGCTTCAATCAAATTAGTCTTAATTTAAACATTTTTATTCTTATTTTTAATTCTCTTCCTATATTTCTCTCTTTCAATGGCCATACACGAACATAACTCAACCAAAAGAAACGGAGATTGACAGACTCGCGACACTTTTCGCAATTTCAGCACAAATTAAAGAACTTTCGAGGAAGTTGGACGTTATCGCAGCCCAACAGAGTCGAAGGATGGCAATCATGTGTGACTATTGTGCTGGCAACCATCCGAGTCATTAATGCACCGTTAGTTTTAGGCGGGGACAACAAGGTGGTGTATACCTTAACCAGTATGCATATGATAATTACCATCAAGTTTGGGGGTATCACCCGGATTCTTCATGGAGCTACAACTATCAAGACCAATACTCTGCTCCAAGTCCAACATACACGCCAGAATTCTCATATTCACCTCCAATGCGACAAGAAGACAAATCAGAGTTTATGGAATTCATGTTAAGGGCTATAGCAGAAAAAGAAGAGTTTATAAATAGTTAGGAGCTGTCAATCCAAAATTTTAATAATTGGATGGAAAAACATTTTACAGCCTCAACCAATGGTCCTCAATACATGGCTTTCGAGATTGAAACAGAAAGTTTAAGGCTGGGGGAATTATTGTCCAAGTTCATAGTAGATGAGGAGAAGATGAGTAATCAAGCGAGGGAAAATCAAAATCTTGCGGATCAGATAGAGCAAATGACCGAAGCCGTAATCAACCTTCCTCCAAACACTTGGCTTTATGACATGGATGACGAAATTGACGGAGAAACTGAACCAAATCTACAACTAGATTAGCCTCGAGATGTTGAAAAAGAGGAGACAAGTGGGGATAATGACAACAAGGTCGATGAAGAACTAATTGTGAGAACCAACGATGATGAGCCGATGTTATTTATGCCTCAAGTGCCTTCTCCTCCACAGTTCAAGAATCCGGTTAGATTTGCAAAACCTTGTCCAATTGGTAGTCATGTCATTGGCAATACTCCATGTGACGTAAAAGCGAGTACAACTTCGAAGCCATGGTGCGATGAGTTGGAGAAGATAGAAGAAAGAAGAAGAGATTGTTTGTGTCTGACAAGCCTCAATGCCAGAATCTATTCGCAGACACAATGGAGAAAACACCTAGATGCTGGACGTTCTTGAATGTGATCTTATCTAAACAAAGAATGCTAGGTGACTTTAACTCGATGGCTATCACAAATGGGAACCTACCAAAAGCTATATTATTTCTGATGGATGGAGGGTTCCTCAACTTTTGAAGAGGAATTGGATAGCATTGACCAGACAAAGTCAGGCTGAAAGACTATAAATCAAGCGCTGATTGGGAGGCAACCCAGGAATTTTTATATTTATATGCTTTACTAGTTTATTTAGTAGAGAGGAATTAATTTTCTTATTAAGCTTTCTTATAATCTAATCCATGTTGTCTCTCTTCATTGCAGGTATTGGAGGTCTAATGGATAGCAAAATGATCGTCGCAGCCATCGCCAACATCAACTCACGCTTAGCTGATTACAGGGAAGTTCTCTTCTATTTATCGCTATATTCTTACAATGAGGACATTGTAATTGCTAAGTTTGGGGGAGTTTAGTTTAGTTCTTTATTGCATGTTTAGTTTCATGTTTATGTTATGTTATTTTGCATACGTTGTTAATTTAGTTTAGGTTCATGTTGTTTGCATTCATGCAGTACAATTGCATAAGTAGTTGCATAATAGTATAATTTGAATAGCATTATATTCAATTTATTTATTTTTGTTAAAAAAAATCAATAAAAAAATTTCAAAAATAATAGTTAGTTACTATGTTCATCTTGCATGAGTCCATCTATTTGATATTTACAGTTTATTTTGGCCAATGATGAGATTGGGATTGAGTAGGCAAGCATAATACTGACTATTAGAGCTTTGATGTGATTTCTTGTTATGAATTGAATCTTTTTCTGTTTAAAACTGTTATAATAAGGATAGCACAATAAAAACAACTTGTTGATTGATTGAGTTTAAATTGATACATAATGCTACTCTAAAGGATAATGCTAGTTTGAATAAAAGAATGAGAAGAATAAGTAGTGATGACTAAAGTTTGATAAAAACTTAAGTTTGGGAGAAAAATTTGGGATATATAAGCTTCAAAAAAAAGAAAAAAAAATATCGTGGCTAGTTTTGTTTCGGGGCCTTTGTTACTTGAGCAAGTACGCCCGAAGGGGTGTCTTAAAACCTAGCGCCTTAAGGTCTTATATGGTCTGGGAGTCGTTGGTCGAAAGCTCGCTAAGGGGTAGCACTGTTAGCCTAATGGAATGAGACATTGCACAGTCATGGTTAAAAAGTAAAAAAAAAGACAAAAAAATAATAAAACGGGAAAAGAGCAAAAAGCCCCCATAATGAAAAGTAAAGCATAAGTATCCCGGATTGGACTCTTGAACTTAGTGGATGTTTGACTTTAGTTGGATCTAGCTTGTTCGTGATTTTTTTGTGTTTACACTATATGATGCCTTTGAAGAGACTTGTTATGTGTTAAATTTGATTTTATATCAGTTAACATTGTTGTGGAGCACACACGCACTATACCAGTGATAACAATTTAAGACTTGATGATTGACAAGGAAATTGTTGATTGGTTTTGATATGATGTATTATCATGTTTGCTTGATTGTTCTAAGGCCGAGTGAATAGATTTGTGTTTATCAATACTACTGGATTCGTAGGCATGTAGATTATTTGTATTTCATTGCATTACATTTCATTATGTTTGTGTTGCTTGGGGATAAGCAACGGTTTAAGTTTGAGGGTATTTGATAAGTAGGTTTTATACCTACTTATCTGGTATCTATTACTTGAATATGTTGCTTAAACTCATGTTTCTTAGTTACTTTTCATGCATTTTGTGTTCATTTTGTAGGTTATACGTTTGGGAGCAGTGTGAGCGACTATTGGTAAAGAAAAGTAAGGAAAATACAAGGAAAAAGCAATTCAAATTCATTGTTCTTGTCTTGGAGCTTGGACTATATTGTAGAGCATTTTCGTATCTTTCCGGAACATCTTGAATCATTCAAATCAGAGTTCGGATGAAAGAGTTATGACATTTCTACTAATGGACGTTGAACTTCACCGTTTTGGGTGGTCATATGCATAGCAGTCACTTACAGTCCAATTTCGACCATCATGCGTTCGTTATTTCTCAAAGCTCAAAGAATGAAAGTTGTAGATCTCGTCAATAGCTTCGATTTGTTAGGTTTTAGGCCCCGTAACTCCTCTCGGTTTAAAGGTTATGGCAATTTTAGTAGAGGAGGTTCCAGCAGAAAATTGAATTGGCAGATTGGTACCCAGCCGGGGCTGGACCTTTTTAGCCTTAGGATCCAGCTGGGGCTGGATGTCTGGGAGCATTAGAAGATTTCTATCCAGCGGGGGCTGGATATTTTTAAGGCAAATATCCAGCCGGGGCTGGGTATGCACGAAAATGAGTAGTTTTTGTCCGAATTTGAGTCCGAAAAGGATTCTTTCGAGTTGTTTGATTCAAGGACTTCCAAGAGGACTTAAAGACATCTACAAAGGCTTATAAAAGGGGGGGGGGAATAACACAGATTAGAGGGGATTATTGAAATATTAGGGAGTTTTTGAAAGAATTCTATTAGATTAGATTAGAGTAAATTAGATCAAAACACTAGTTTTTATGAGATTTGGAGATTGATGTAACTTGGAGACCATTGAAGATTCAAAGTAGGAGCAAGGAGGGAGCGTCAAATCTACAGACAATAGATTCTATTTTCTTTACTTCTTCTATTTTTGTCTTTTAATGATTATTCAATTGTGGATTCTTAGTTTAAATTCAATAATCATGAACTAATTCTTTGTTTGAGATTACAATGGATCTTATTGTATAGTTTATTTTAATATGCTTCGTTATCAATTAGTATGTTCTATTGAGAGGATTGTCTATTGTGATTTGGACTTAATTGTTTAATTGCTTGGCCATCAATTACAGTGATAATCTATATGAACTCGAGAGATGAAGTATAGATTTAGATCTAATCATGATAGCATGTGTTCAGGATTTTGTTAGTAGCTTAAACTTGATGTGTGTTAAGGTAGAGATATGCTTGACATCGCATGTAATTGGATAGAGAACTTATTCTTCAACCTTCTTCAATTGTAATTCACATAGAGATATAGTGGGTTAGTTGATTAAGGTGTTTAACGGATTTCTATCTTAATTGTGGATTGACGTTAATACGGTATTAGTACCTTGAGAGGTGGTTAATACTACTTTCGTTTTTTGATTAACAATTTGGGATAGAGAATAATTGATGAGAAGTGTGTTAACCTAAATGAAGCAATAAGTGAAGTTGTGATCTTAAATCTCCATAATCTGATTTTTAATTAGTGGTAATTAGAATTAGTTTAGTTAAATATTTTAATTTATAACATTAAATTCATTTGTTTAAATAAGATTGAGTTGGTTACGGGTTAGTACTTGGTGATTTTTATTAAATAATTCTTTGTGGATACGATACTCAACTTATCACTTTATTACTTGTTGACCACGTATACTTGTGTGTTGTGCGTAATTAGATTTTACCCAACAGCTTCCACTACAATAAGCTAAGACACTGGAAAAGAAACTGCGAGAAGCATCTTGCAGAGGCTAACCAAAGAAGCTTAGTGAAGTTTCGATTACAAATACAAATTTGTTCATGATTTAAAATAATTTTTCTTTAAGTCAAGGTTCTACTTGGGTATTGGATACCGACTTTGGTTATCATAAATATAGATTTATGAAGGGACCAAGCAGAAGTAGAAAAGCTAAACAAAGATTAGTAATTCTATGTATGGGAAATGAAGCAAAGGTTGCTACATTAGCCATAGGAACTTATAGTTTAGTATTGCCTACGGGCAAATTTATTAAGTCAATAAGTTGTTATTGTATTCCAGTTCTCGTTAGAAACATTATTTTCATTTTGTTGTTGGACAATGAAATTTGGTATTATAATTAAGAACAATTGTTGTTCTATTTATAATAATAATATTTTGTATAGAACTGGAATATTACTTAATAGATTTTGTATACCTGACTTACGTGAAAAATATATTTTACAAATTAAACAAACTAGTATAAGAAAAGGAGATGATCATTCAAAGAGTTGAATGTGTGTATTTGCTGAAATACAAGCGTGAATTATTTGAAAGGTTCAAAGAATTCAAAAGTGAAACAAATTGGCAAAGTATTAAGATTCTTTGATTAGATCAAGGAATAAATACTTGTGCAATAAGTTTCTAGATCATCTCAAATGGTTTTCTCATAATGGACTCCTCCTGATACGTAATAATTGATTGATATATCTGAAAGGAAAAATCGTACCTTGTTGGATATGGTACGGTCCATAATGATTTTACCGACATTCCAGTATCCTTCTAGGATCATGTCCTAGAAATGGCTGCATATCTACGAAAAGGTAACCTCAAAATCCGGCCCCAAGACTCCATAAAAGTTATGGACAGGGAGGAGATTCCTAATCTTAAATATGTTAAGATAAGGGGTTGTCCAACTTATGTGAAAAGGTTTCAAAGGATAAGCTTGGGACAAGATTTGACAAGTGTAGATTTGTGGGACATCCTAAAGTAAGTTTAGGGTATATGATCTATAATCCTACTTAGGAAAAGGTGTTTGTTGCGAAACACGCTGCCTTCTAAGATAAATGTGTTTATCATTGAAGGGGCTAGTGGGAGGATTATAGATCTCGAAGAGTTCAAGATCCACAAAACACTATAAGTCAAATAAGAGGAACCTGTAGATGGACCTATTGTACCACAACCTAATCATAAATCTAGAATAGTACCGAAGATACCTGGGAGGTATGGATTCATCATAGATGATGATGATGAGGTACACATCATAGAAGATGATGATTCAGTTACATACGATAAGGTAAGAGTTCTATTGTGTACAAAAGGGTCAGTGGGAGCGCCGTGACATTCCTAATATTATATGTTGATATACTATGGATAAGGAATGACATACTAATGCTACAATCTATAAAGATAAAGTTGTCTAAAATTCCTCCATGAATAATTTGGGAAGAGTATCTTAATTGGGGATACAAATCTATATAGATAGATTTAAAAGGATGCTTATCTTAACCCAAGAAACGTATATTCATTTGATACTAAAGTCGTTTAGCATGGCAAACTCCAAGAGATGTCTCATATTGATGAGCTATGAAGTGTATCTCTCTTAATAGTCCTCATAGACTCCAAAAAAGAGAGATTGCATGAGTAACTATCATGTATGCAATAAAATGTACGAGACCTGATGTTGATCAGTCATATTCTGGAGAAGTTCACTATGAGTCAGTGAAAAACATCTTAAAATACTTAACCGACACTAAGGATGTGATCATACATGGTGGGTCTGAATTAAAACTAGAAGGCTTTACAGACTCAAGTTTTTCAGACAGACCAAGACGACAGAAAATCCACTTTAAGGTAAAGGGTTACCTTGAACGGTGGTGCAGTGAATTGGAAAGGTTCCAAATAGCAAAAGGTTGATAATTTAGTGATAAAGACAAAGTATATAGCTATAAATGAAGCTTCAAGTTGATTGTTTGGATGAAAAGTTTATTACAGAACTAGGAATAGTTCCTAAATCTTATCTTGGATCTAAACATGTGTTGTGGTACTTTCATTTGATTATGGAATCATTGAAAGATGGGAAATAACTATAGAGATAGTGGACTCTCAAGAACAACATTACATATCCATTAACTAAAGTTTATCCAACAGCAGGATAATCGTCACTTAGAGAAGAAGAGTATGAGATACCATGACGATTGACTTTAGTGCAAGTGGGAGATTGAAAGTAGTATGCATACAAGCCAATAATGTTTGATGATAAATCATATACTTTATAACAATCTTATTCATTTATAATAAAAAGTATTAATTTATTAAAGGTTTTGAATTATCTACATGATGCTGTTTATAATATGTGATAAACCCATAGTTTTAAGCAATTCTTTTAGAATAATGATGATGATCATTCTAATAAGATCTAAATTCTTAGAAAGCTTAAAAATAAAATAGTTCCCAATCGTTGGATTACTAAATTGGGGATTAGTGAATCCGAATAAATTGGTACATACGTTACTTGCTCATTAGATGAGGATGATTGATCTCATGATTATTTATGTGGAGACACTAAAGCAAGTATGTAGGTGCTTATTAGAGAATAAGTTCACTGAACGTGGCTCGCTAAGGAATACCTAATGTGTAAGACCCCAAATAATTAATAAATGAAATTTAATTTCCTCTAATTATTATTTTGAATAGTAAGGGTTGATTTGATTAATGTGGATAGTTATGGGTAAAATACGCAAATATTTCAAAATAAACAAGTGGTTATAAAATATTCATTGTTGTCGGAAAAATATTCGTTTGGTCGTGGAATATTCGTACTGTCGGGGAATATTCGTACGACGGTGCAACCATGTGTGGGCCCCATAACGGAAAGCGATTGGATGAAGAAAATGACAAATATAAGTTGTTTAAAAATAACGGCGTAGTTGTTACCGTTAATATTGTTAAAATACTCGGTGGTTAAAACACAGTAGCACACGGTATTGCACCAATTATTGATTCTTACGTAAGAAGGCACTACTCAATAATGGTTACAGTAATTACTATTCAGTATTTTATTTTATTGATTCAATAATTGCTGCGTTGATATTTTATATTGCTGTTGTTTCAATAATTGTCATTACATAGTATTTTTCTTTATCGAAGCAATAATTCATATTATCTGAATAATATTATTAGATAACATTATTGGCAATGTCTAGAAAGTTCTGTCTAAGGAGAGGTTTGGTCACCTAATTGCGCGCCAGTAAGGAGAAATTCTTATTAGAAAGCCCCCTTTTTCCTGGGAACGACCTGGTTGCCAGTACTGTGATTCTGTAATATTATTTATGAATAATTAATTATTGATTTATATGATGAGAAAAATATTGATTTTATATGAATATAGATGGAGAAATTTTTAATGTGACAATTGTTGAAAATTAATATCTTTTTCTGATAAAATAATTCATTTAAATATATTATTTTAATAATATATTAACGGTGATATTTTTATAATGAATGTGGGATATATGAGTATATGAGGAGGAAGAGTATTTTTGTGGCATTAAAGGTTTTACACATATTTTGTGTATTGTTGGACATAATTATTGACCGAAATTTGATTATAGCCTGTAAAATCGCCCGTTTGTGGATTTCGGTCAATTTCTGTTTGGAATTTGGAAAAACTTTCTTCTACAAAGTTGTAGAGAATTGAATTTCCTATAAAAATTCACGAGATTCGAATTTTCTGATAAAAGGGCTATTTATTATGAATTATTAAAGTTCCGAAGCTCCGAAATAATTGATTTTTGGAAGTTTAAAATATTTAAAATAGGAAAAACAGTTTTTTTGTTTTGTGGGAAGCCCTAGCATGTGCAAGATAAGCTAAAATCAGTTGTCAAGATGTGCGTAGAGAATTTGTAATATATATAATATTATATTAAATTTTCTGCTTTGGTGTTCTAAGCAATTTCCTATAAATAGGTGCTTAGGTTAGAATTGAAAATCACACCAGAAACTGAAGTTTTCTCTCTCTATATTATCGAGCGTACTCTTGTGAGTATTTTGAGTATACTTTGAGTATTGCTATACGGTGTAAGTTCAAGTGGCCTATATCTGGTGTTTCAGCTAGAAGTACTGATCTTCCGAGGTAAGGGATATTTTTTTTAAAAAATGATATTATTTCTTCTAATATCATTATGCCGAAGTATTGATCTGAACTTTTAATCAAATTTGGAACTTTTTGTGTCAGAGTTACTATTCACGTATACGGTATTATTCACGTATACGACACTATTCACGAATACGACACTATTCATCGAAAAATGAAAATTTTCCTTTTCGTCTAAAATATCTATTGTGGATACTAGCTTTGATTGTGTCCATGTTTTGATCATTCTTGAATTTTACACCACTATGATTATTTTGAGGTATTTTTGGACATGGATAAAACAAAGTACGAATCCTTAATCCTTAATCCTTGTCATTTTGTTTCACTGGATTCGTTTCTTTAAAAATATTTTTCATCATCCTTAGTCTTGAATGATGATATTATTGAATATCTTTAGCCTGTAGTGCAAAGATGAATGATTTTTGATGAATATTTTTGGCCCGTAGTGCAAAGATGAACGGGTGTTTAGATGAACATGACCAACTGATGAATATCTTTGGCCTGTAGTGCAAAGATGAATATTTGATTCCAGATATATATTGATTGATGTTACAGGGATAAAAGATAGACGATGAACTTTAAATTCATATATAGAAGATAGTAGTTTCCATTATCTACTTAACTCTTCTAATGAATTATTATTTCCGCTGCGAATATTGATTTAAAACTTGTTGTCTATTGTATTCTATTATATTTTTCCATGTTGAAGACTAACGATAATTTGTTGTATATTATCTTAGTCATAATATTCTTTACTGGGCTAGTTGAGCTCACCCTTTTCCTTTTTGTTCCATTTTTCTTCTCAGGAGGTGAGAATATAGCGAGTACGAGTCAGGGTATGGAATGAAGGTTCTAGAGAAAGTTGTTTAGTAGTCCTCACCATTTTTGTAAAATAATGTATCAATAAATATGATGAGGATATATTTGAGTATAGATATTGTCTAGAAGATAATGTTTGTATTCAAACACACAGTTTTACTGTTGTAATAATAAAGTTGAAGTTATTTCTGTACCATATATTGATAACTCGGAATGGGTGATGTATACCTATTTTGGGGGCGTCACAGTTGGTATCAGAGCTTAGGGATATGATCTCTGGCGGAGATCGGGGAATAGAACTAGGAGGGGAGAGACGAGTAAATCCTTCGCTAGTGTGTCCTACCTAAGATTATTTGTTAGTTGGTTAATATATAAGGATATTATGTGATATAATGATTGCCTTAATTAACCCTTGTTTTATGACAGTATTTGAGAATGTCAACTGAGAATATTATCAGTGGAAATGAGACCGTGGAGACGCCTGTATTCACCAACGAGGAGAACGTGCAATAGGCTGGCAATGTTCCTCCTGTGAACAATACCACTGAGCAGATGATGAACGAGGGGATGTTTATAAGATTTTTGCAGTTCATACAAAATCAGACAAGGGAGACTCGTGTTCAAAATACAGGAGGAAATGATAGCAATTCATGGGTTGTCACAGCCAAGCAGTTGAAAGAGTTGGGACCACCAGAATTTAAGGGAAAGCCAGATTCGATCATGGCAGAAACATGGGTCAAACTAATTACCAAGATATTCGATGTCTTGGGATGCACGGAGGAACAGAAGGTTCCATTCGCCACCTTTATGTTCCGTGGCTAGGCAGACTACTGGTGGGAGTCTATGAAGCGTACCCATCCAGCCGCACTCAGCATGTCTTGGGAGACGTTTCATAAACTATTTAATGATAAATACTTTCCTGAAAGTGTTCGTCATATGAAGGAAGTGGAGTTCATCAGATTAGAACAAAACAACATGACGGTGTCTCAGTACGAGGCAAAGTTTGCAGAGTTATCCAGGTTTGCACCTCATTTGGTGGAGAATGAGGAACGTATGACGCGGATGTTTCTGAGAGGTTTGAAACCCGGTATACGACAATATCTCATTTCTCATAAATTTTCTCTCTATTCAGATGTTGTAAACAAGGCTCAATTATTAGAGCGAGATAACGAGTACGGTCAACCGAGGGACCACAATCAGGATCATACCGGAGATAGTAGTCAACAAAACAACGATAACCAGCGGAGAAAGAAAAAGACGGACAAAAATGGTAACCACTCTGGTGGTAATCATGGCCATGAAAATAGAAGAAGCGAGTCAGGAGGAGATTTTAAAAAGAGGAGATTTAACAACGACCATGTGAAGACGACAGTGCCGGCAGCAACTAGTTCTAAGGGAGGAGAACGACCACCGGTCATATGCTATAAATGCGGGAAAGAGGGACATATCAGTCCAAACTGCCCACAACAGTTTAAGATATGCTATAATTGTGGAAAGGAAGGACATATCGCTCGAGATTGTACGGTAGCGAAACCTAGTTCAGCGGGGACGGTGACTCAAAAGACTGTCCCAAAAAAGTCAAAGTCAACGGTTCCTGGAAGAGCGTTTGTTGTGACTGGTCAAAATGCGAAGAACCCAAACGAGGTGATCACGGGTAAGCTATTTATAAATTCTTGCGAAATTTATACCTTACTTGATACCGGTGCTACCCATTCCTTTATCTCTCCTACTTGTGCTCAACGTTTAAACTTGACTCCGGAGAAATTAGACTTTGACCTATCCGTGGAAACTCCGTTAGGAGAAACTTTCATCACATCGACCGTTTATAAATCTTGTTTGATTCAAGTTGGCACCATCACCTTACCTGTTGACCTTATCTCTTTAAAGATACTTGCTTTTGATGTGATTTTAGGGATTGATTGGTTAACTACTCATTATGCCAAAATTGATTATTTTCGTAAGGTTGTTAGTTTTCATATTCCTAACCAACCTGTTGTACGAATTCAAGCAACTAAACCATTAAAATCAATCACTGTCATATCTAATCATAAAGCTATTCGTTTATTAAAAAACGGATGTCAAGCTTTCTTAGCCCATGTTATGGATTTGAATAAAGACACGTCAAATTTGAATAATATTCCTGTTGTTATTGACTTTCCTGACGTATTTCCTGAAGAACTTCCCGGTCTACCCCCAGAACGTGAAGTTGAATTCTTTATTGATCTTGAACCTGGTACAAAGCCCATTTCTAAAACCCCATATCGAATGGCTCCTATTGATCTTCAGGAGTTAAAGGTCCAACTACAGGAATTGTTGGACATCGGTTTCATTCGTCTTAGTACATCTCCTTGGGGTGCTCCTGTTTTATTCGTAAAGAAGAAAGACGGGAGTATGCGACTTTGTATTGACTATCGGGAATTGAACCATGTCACCATCAAGAATAGGTATCCTCTACCTCGTATTGATGACCTGTTTGACCAGTTACAAGGAGCACAATTCTTTTCAAAGATCGATCTTCGTTCTGGATATCATCAGCTGAAGATTAGAACTGAAGATATTCCAAAGACTGCCTTCAGAACTAGGTACGGGCATTATGAATTCTTAGTCATGTCTTTCAGATTGACTAAAGCTCCTGCGGCTTTCATGGATATGATGAACCTGAGTATTCAAGGAATATTTAGATCAGTTCGTTGTTGTTTTTATTGATGACATCCTCATATATTCCAAAAGTCGTGAACATCATGAGCACCATTTGAAGCTGGTACTCCAAAGGCTTCGTGAAAACAAACTATATGCCAAATTGAAGAAATGCGAGTTCTGGATTGAGGAAGTAGCATTCCTTGGGCACGTGGTGTCGAAACATGGAGTATCTGTTGATCCGACGAAGATTGAAGCAATACAAAGTTGGGAACAACCGAAGTCGGTGACTGAAGTACGTTGTTTATTGGGCTTAGCGGGTTATTATCGGAGATTCGTGGAAGGGTTTTCTCGAATCGCTACTCCATTAACCCAGCTAACTCAGAAGGATATAAAATTCGTTTGGAGCGAAGAATGCGAGAAGAGTTTCCAAGAGCTCAAAAGGAGACTCATTTCAGTACCTGTTCTAACAATACCATCTGGTACGGATGGATTTGTTATCTACAGCGATGCTTCAGGCAAAGGGGTAGGATGTGTTCTTATGCAACGTGGGAAAGTCATAGCCTATGCCTCACGACAACTTAAAGAGTATGAGAGGAATTATCCTACTCATGATCTAGAGTTGGCAGCAGTCGTTTTCGCGCTAAAGATCTGGAGGCACTATCTATATGAGGAGAAAGTGGAGATATATTCAGACCATAAAAGCCTCAAATATTTCTTCACGCAAAAAGAACTCAACATGCGGCAACGACGTTGGCTTGAGTTGTTGAAAGATTACGACCACACTATTCAATACCATCCTGGAAAAGCGAACGTGGTAGATGACGCGTTGAGTAGAAGATCATATGCAGGAACGAGTGCGATGATGTCAAGTATACGCATAGAGCCAACTTTAATAGAAAAAGTTAAGGTTGCTCAAGCCACCGACCCGGAGCTGATGCGTATGAAGAAGAAAGTACAAGAAGGAGCTATTCCGGAAGCGAGAATTGATGAAGAAGGAATACTTCGAGTCCACTCTAGACTTTGTGTTCCTAACGACCCTGATTTGAAGTACAAGATTATGATGGAGGCACACAATACACCATTTGCAATCCATCCTGGAAGTACTAAAATATATCTTGATCTTCGACATACATTTTGGTGGAACAATATGAAGAGAGAGATTACAAAGTTTATCTCAATGTGTTTAACTTGTCAACGTGTAAAGGCGGAGCATCTAGTACCTAAGGGTCCGTTGCAACCACTTGAGATTCCGAAATGGAAGTGGGAACACATTACCATGGATTTCGTTACGGGTCTTCCTACGGTTTCTCAAGGCATCAATGCTATTTGGGTTATTGTTGATAGATTAACCAAGTCTGCTCATTTCTTGCCGATACGGGAGACTTATTCCCTTGAACGTCTTGCTAGTATATATGTAAATGAGATTATGAGGTTGCATGGCATGCCAGTATCCATAGTTTCGGATCGTGACCCAAGATTCACTTCAAGATTTTGGGTTAGCTTGCAAAAAGATATGGGAACGGATTTACGATTCAGTTCGGCATACCATCCTCAAACGGACGGACAATCAGAGAGGACTATTCAAACTCTTGAAGATTTATTAAGACTCTGTGTCCTAGACTTCAAGGGAATTTGGAATAAGTATTTACCATTGGTGGAATTCTCCTACAACAACAGTTATCAGGCAAGTATAGGTGTGGCTCCATTTGAAGCATTATATGGACGAAAGTGTCGCTCTCTAATATATTGGGATGAGGTAGGTGAAGCAATATTGTTAGGACCCGAGTTAGTACGTATGACTACCGAAAAGATCCAAATGATTCGACAACGTATACAAACGGCACAAGATCGACAAAAGAGTTATGCGGATCTTCATCGAAAGGACGTGGAATTTAGTATAGGGGATCATGTATTATTGCGAGTTGCTCCATGGAAGGGAGTTACAAGATTTGGGAAGAGAGGAAAGCTCAATCCACGATTTATTGGTCCATTTCAAATTCTTGACCGAGTAGGAAATGTAGCCTATAGACTCGCGTTACCTCCGAGTATGTCTCGTGTTCATAATGTGTTTCACATATCTGTACTTCGTAAATATGTTAAAGACCCGAACCACGTTATTGAGTTAGAACCGGACGAGATAGCCGAAGACTTAACGTATGAGGAGGTACCTGTCAAGATCTTGGATAGGAAGGAGCATGTCATACGTACAAAGGTCATACCACAAGTTAAAGTTTTGTGGAGGAATCATGCTATAGAGGAAATGACCTGGGAATTAGAAACAGAAATGAAAGCGAGGTATCCTCATATTTTCGAAACACCAGGTACAGTACGTCAATTTCGAGGACGAAATTTCATAAGAAAGAGAGGTTGTAAGACCCCAAATAATTAATAAATGAAATTTAATTTCCTCTAATTATTATTTTGAATAGTAAGGGTTGATTTGATTAATGTGGATAGTTATGGGTAATATAAGCAAATATTTCAAAATAAACAAGTGGTTATAAAATATTCATTGTTGTCGGGGAATATTCATTTGGTCGTTGAATATTCGTACTGTTGGGGAATATTCGTACGACGGCGCAGCCATGTGTGGGCCCCATAACGAAAAGCGATTGGATGAAGAAAACGACAAATATAAGTTGTTTAAAAATAACGGCGTAGTTGTTACCGTTAATACAGTTAAAATACTCGGTGGTTAAAACACAGTAGCACACGGTATTGCACCAATTATTGAATCTTACGTAAGAAGGCACTACTCAATAATAGTTACAGTAATTACTATTCAATATTTTATTTTATTAATTCAATAATTGCTGCGTTGATATTTTATATTGCTAGTTGTTTCAATAATTGTCATTACACAGTATTTTTCATTATCGAAGCAATAATTCATATTATCTGAATAATATTATTAGATAACATTATTGGCAATGTCTAGAAAGTTCTGTCTAAGGAGAGGTTTGGTCACCTAATTGCGCGCTAGTAAGGAGAAATTCTTATTGAAAAGCCCCATCTTTCCTGGGAACGGCCTGGTTGCCAGTACTGTGATTCTGTAATATTATTTGTGAATAATTAATTATTGATTTATATGATGAGGAAAATATTGAGTTTATATGAATATAGATGGAGAAATTTTTAATGTGACAATTGTTGAAAATTAATATCTTTTTCTGATAAAATAATTCATTTAAATATATTATTTTAATAATATATTAACGGTGATATTTTTATAATGAATGTGGGATATATGAGTATATGAGGAGGAAGAGTATTTTTGTGGCATTAAATGTTTTACACATATTTTGTGTATTGTTGGACATAATTATTGAACGAAATTTGATTATAGCTTGTAAAATCGCCCGTTTGTGGATTTTGGTCAATTTCTATTTGGAATTTGGAAAAACTTTCTTCTACAAAGTTGTAGAGAATTGAATTTCCTATAAAAATTCACGAGATTCGAATTTTCTGATAAAAGGGCTATTTATTATGAATTATTGAAGTTCCGAAGCTCCGAAATAATTGATTTTTGGAAGTTTAAAATATTTAAAATAGGAAAAACGTTTTTTTTTGTTTTGTGGGCATCCCTAGCATGTGCAAGATAAGCTAAAACCATTTGTTAAGATGTGCGTAGAGAATTTGTAATATATATAATATTATATTAAATTTTCTGCTTTGGTGTTCTAAGCAATTTCCTATAAATAGGTGCTTAAGTTAGAATTGAAAATCACACCAGAAACTGAAGTTTTCTCTCTCTATAATATCGAGCGTATTCTTGTGAGTATTTTGAGTATACTTTGAGTATTTCTATACGGTGTAAGTTCAAGTCATAGCCTATATCCGGTGTTTCAGCTAGAAGTACTGATCTTCCGAGGTAAGGGATATTTTTTTTTAAAAAATGATATTATTTCTTCTAATATCATTATGCCGAAGTATTGATTTGAACTTTTAATCAAATTTGGAACTTTTTGTGTCAGAGTTACTATTCATAGTAAACGGTATTATTCACGTATACGACTCTATTCACGAATACGACACTATTCATCGAAAAATGAAAATTTTCCTTTTCGTCTAAAATATCTATTGTGGATACTAGCTTTGATTGTGTCCATGTTTTGATCATTCTTGAATTTTACACCACTATGATTATTTTGAGGTATTTTTGGACATGGATAAAACAAAGTACGAATCCTTAATCCTTAATCTTTGTCATTTTGTTTCACTGGATTCATTTCTTTAAAAATACTTTTCATCATCCTTAGTCTTAAATGATGATATTATTGAATATCTTTGGCCTGTAGTGCAAAGATGAATGATTTTTGATGAATATTTTTGGCCCGTAGTGCAAAGATGAACGGGTGTTTAGATGAACATGATCAACTGATGAATATCTTTGGCCTGTAGTGCAAAGATGAATATTTGATTCCAGATATATATTGATTGATGTTACAGGGATAAAAGATAGACGATGAACTTTAAATTCATATATAGAAGATAGTAGTTTGCATTCTCTACTTAACTCTTCTAATGAATTATTATTTCCGCTGCGAATATTGATTTAAAACTTGTTGTCTATTGTATTCTATTATATTTTTCCATGTTGAAGACTAACGATAATTTGTTGTATATTATCTTAGTCATAATATTCTTTACTAGGCTAGTTGAGCTCACCCTTTTCCTTTTTGTTCCATTTTTCTTCTCAGGAGGTGAGAATATAGCGAGTACGAGTCAGGGTATGGAATGAAGGTTCTAGAGAAAGTTGTTTAGTAGTCCTCACCATTTTTGTAAAATAATGTATCAATAAATATGACGAGGATATATTTGAGTATAGATATTGTCTAGAAGATAATGTTTGTATTCAAACTCACAGTTTTACTGTTGTAATAATAAAGTTGAAGTTATTTCTGTACCATATATTGACAACTCAGAATGGATGATGTATACCTATTTTGGGGGCGTCACAGTTGGTATCAGAGCTTAGGGATATGATCTCTGGCGGAGATCGGGGAATAGAACTAGGAGGGGAGAGACGAGTAAATCCTTCGCTAGTGTGTCCTACCTAAGATTATTTGTTAGTTGGTCAGTATATAAGGATATTATGTGATATATTGATTGCCTTAATTAACCCTTGTTTTATGACAGTATTTGAGAATGTCAACTGAGAATATTATCAGTGGAAATGAGACCGTGGAGACGCCTGTACTTACCAACGAGGAGAATGTGCAACAGGCTGGCAATGTTCCTCCTGTGAACAACACCACTGAGCAGATGATGAACGAGGGGATGTTTAGAAGCTTTTTGCAGTTCATACAAAATCGGACAAGGGAGACTCGTGTTCAAAATACAGGAGGAAATGATAGCAATTCACGGGTTGTCACAAGCCAAGCAGTTCAAAGAGTTGGGACCACCAGAATTTAAGGGAAAGCCAGATCCGATCATGGGGGAAACATGGGTGAAACAAATTACCAAGATATTCGATGTCTTGGGATGCACGGAGGAACAGAAGGTTCCATTCGCCACCTTTATGTTCCGTGGCGAGGCAGACTACTGGTGGGAGTCTGTGAAGCGTACCCATCCAGGCGCACTCAGCATGTCTTGGGAGACATTTCAGAAACTATTTAATGACAAATACTTTCCTGATAGTGTTCCTCATATGAAGGAAGTGGAGTTCATCAGATTAGAACAAAACAACATGACGGTGTCTCAGTACGAGGCAAAGTTTGCAGAGTTATCCAGGTTTGCACCTCATTTGGTGGAGAATGAGGAACGTATGACGCGGATGTTTTTGAGAGGTTTGAAACCCGGTATACGGCAATATCTCATTTCTCATAAATTTTCTCTCTATTCAGATGTTGTAAACAGGGCTCAATTATTAGAGCGAGATAACGAGTACGGTCAACCGAGGGACCACAATAAGGATCATACCGGAGATAACAGTCAACAAAACAACGATAACCAGCGGAGAAAGAAAAAGACGGATAAAAATGGTAACCACTCTGGTGGTAATCATGGCCATGAAAATAGAAGAAGCGAGTCAGGAGGAGATTTTAAAAAGAGGAGATTTAACAACGACCATGTGAAGACGACAGTGCCGGCAGAAACTGGTTCTAAGGGAGGAGAACGACCACCGACCATATGCTATAAATGCGGGAAAGGGGGACATATCAGTCCAAACTGTCCACAACAGTTCAAGATATGCTATAATTGTGGAAAGGAAGGACATATCGCTCGAGATTGTACGGTAGCGAAACCTAGTTCAGCGGGGACGGTGACTCAAAAGTCTGTCCCAGAAAAGTCAAAGTCAACGGTTCCTGGAAGAGCATTTGTTGTGACTGGTCAAAATGCGAAGAACCCAAACGAGGTGATCACGGGTAAGCTATTTATAAATTCTTGCGAAATTTATACCTTACTTGATACCGGTGCTACCCATTCCTTTATCTCTCCTACTTGTGCTCAACGTTTAAACTTGACTCCGGAGAAATTAGACTTTGACCTATCCGTGGAAACTCCGTTAGGAGAAACTTTCATCACATCCACTGTTTATAAATCTTGTTTGATTCAAGTTGACACCATCACCTTACATGTTGACCTTATCTCTTTAAAGATACTTGCTTTTGATGTGATTTTAGGGATTGATTGGTTAACTACTCATCATGCCAAAATTGATTATTTTCGTAAGGTTGTTAGTTTTCATATTCCTAACCAACCTGTTGTACGAATTCAAGCAACTAAACCATTAAAATCAATCACTATCATAACTAATCATAAAGCTATTCGTTTATTGAAAAACGGATGTCAAGCTTTCTTAGCCCATGTTATGGATTTGAATAAAGACACGTCAAATTTGAATAATATTCCTGTTGTTATTGACTTTCCTGACGTATTTCCTGAAGAACTTCCCGGTTTACCCCCAGAACGTGAAGTTGAATTCTTTATTGATCTTGAACCTGGTAAAAAGCCCATTTCTAAAACCTCATATCAAATGGCTCCTATTGAACTTCAGGAGTTAAAGGTCCAACTACAGGAATTGTTGGACATCAGTTTCATTCGTCTTAGTACATCTCCTTGGGGTGCTTCTGTTTTATTCGTAAAGAAGAAAGACGGGAGTATGTGAATTTATATTGACTATCGGGAATTGAACCATGTCACCATCAAGAATAGGTATCCTCTACCTCGTACTGATGACCTGTTTGACCAGTTACAAGGAGCACAATTCTTTTCAAAGATCGATCTTCGTTCTGGATATCATCAGCTGAAGATTAGAACTGAAGATATTCCAAAGGCTGCATTCAGAACTCGGTACGGGCATTATGAATTCTTAGTCATGTCTTTCAGATTGACTAATGCTTCTGTGGCTTTCATGGATATGATGAACCGAGTATTCAAGGAATATTTGGATCAGTTCGTTGTTGTTTTTATTGATGACATCCTCATATATTCCAAAAGTCGTGAACATCATGAGCACCATTTGAAGCTGGTACTCCAAAGGCTTCGTGAAAACAAACTATATGCCAAATTAAAGAAATGCGAGTTCTGGCTTGAGGAAGTAGCATTCTTTGGGCACGTGGTGTCGAAACATGGAGTATCTGTTGATCCGGCGAAGATTGAAGCAATACAAAGTTGGGAGCAACCGAAGTCGGTGACTGAAGTACGTAACTTTTTGGGCTTAGCTGGTTATTATCGAAGATTCGTGGAAGGGTTTTCTCGAATCGCTACTCCATTAACCCAGCTAACTCGGAAGGATACAAAATTTATTTGGAGCGAAGAATGCGAGAAGAGTTTCCAAGAGCTCAAAAGGAGACTCATTTCAGCACCTGTTGTAACAATACCATCTGGTATGGATGGATTTGTTATCTACAGCGATGCTTCAGGCAAAGGGTTAGGATGTGTTCTCATGCAACGTGGGAAAGTCATAGCCTATGCCTCGCGACAACTTAAAGAGTATGAGATGAATTATCCTACTCATGATCTAGAGTTGGCAGCAGTCGTTTTCGCGCTAAAGATCTGGAGGCACTATCTATATGGGGAGAAAGTGGAGATATATTCAGACCATAAAAGTCTCAAATATTTCTTCACGCAAAAAGAACTCAACATGCGGCAAAGACGTTGGCTTGAGTTGTTGAAAGATTACAACCACACTATTAAATACCATCCTGGAAAAACGAACGTGGTAGCTGACGCGTTGAGTAGAAGATCATATGAATGAACGAGTGTGATGATGTCCAGTATACGCATAGAGCCAACTTTAATAGAAAAAGTTAAGGTTGCTCAAGCCACCGACCCGGAGCTGATGCGTATGAAGAAGAAAGTACAAGAAGGAGCTATTCCGGAAGCGAGAATTGATGAAGAAGGAATACTTCGAGTCCACTCTAGACTTTGTGTTCCTAACGACCCTAATTTGAAGTACAAGATTATGATGGAGGCATACAATACACCATTTGCAATCCTTCCTGGAAGTACTAAAATGTATCTTGATCTTCGACATACATTTTGGTGGAACAATATGAAGAGAGATTGCAAAGTTTATCTTAATGTGTTTAACTTGTCAACGTGTAAAGGCGGAGTATCTAGTACCTAAGGGTCCGTTGCAACCACTTGAGATTCCGAAATGGAAGTGGGAACACATTACCATGGATTTTTTTACGGGTCTTCCTACGGTTTCTCAAGGAATCAATGCTATTTGGGTTATTGCTGATAGATTAACCAAGTCTGCTCATTTCTTGCCGATACGGGAGACATATTTCCTTGAACGTCTTGCTATTATATATGTAAATGAGATTGTGAGGTTGCATGGCATGCTAGTATCCATAGTTTCGGATCGTGACCCAAGATTAACTTCAAGATTTTGGGATAGCTTGCAAAAAGCTATGGGAACGGATTTACGATTCAGTTCGGCATACCATCCTCAAACGGACGGACAATCAGAGAGGACTATTCAAACTCTTAAAGATTTATTAAGACTCTGTGTCCTAGACTTCAAGGGCAGTTGGGATAAGTATTTACCATTGGTGGAATTCTCCTACAACAACAGTTATCAGGCAAGTATAGGTGTGGCTCCATTTGAAGCATTATATGGACGAAAATGTCGCTCTCCAATATGTTGGGATGAGGTAGGTGAAGAAACATTGTTGGGACCCGAGTTAGTACATATGACTATCGAAAAGATCTAAATGATTCGACAACGTATACAAACGGCACAAGATCGACAAAAGAGTTATGCGGATCTTCATCGAAAGGACGTGGAATTTAGTATAGAGGATCATGTATTGTTGCTAGTTGCTCCATGGAAGGGAGTTACAAGATTTGGGAAGAGAGGAAAGCTCAATCCACGATTTATTGGTCCATTTCAAATTCTTGACCGAGTAGGAAATGTAGCCTATAGACTCGCGTTACCTCCGAGTATGTCTCGTGTTCATAATGTGTTTCACATATCTGTACTTCGTAAATATGTTAAAGACCCGAACCACGTTATTGAGTTAGAACCGGACGAGATAGCCGAAGACTTAACGTCTGAGGAGGTACCTGTCAAGATCTTGGATAGGAAAGAGCATGTCCTACGTACAAAAGTCATACCACAAGTTAAAGTTTTGTGGAGGAATCATGCTATAGAGGAAATGACCTGGGAATTAGAAACAGAAATGAAAGCGAGGTATCCTCATCTTTTCGAAACACCAGGTACGTACGTCAATTTCGAGGATGAAATTTCATAAGAAGGGGAGGTAGTAAGACCCCAAATAATTAATAAATGAAATTTAATTTCCTCTAATTATTATTTTGAATAGTAAGGGTTGATTTGATTAATGTGGATAGTTATGGGTAAAATACGCAAATATTTCAAAATAAACAAGTGGTTATAAAATATTCATTGTTGTCGGGGAATATTCGTTTGGTCGTGAAATATTCGTACTGTTGGGGAATATTCGTACGACGGCGAAGCCATGTGTGGGCCCCATAACGAAAAGCGATTGGATGAAGAAAACGACAAATATAAGTTGTTTAAAAATAACGGCGTAGTTGTTACCATTAATACAGTTAAAATACTCGTTGGTTAAAACACAGTAGCACACGGTATTGCACCAATTATTGAATCTTACGTAAGAAGGCTAGTCAATAATGGTTACAGTAATTACTATTCAGTATTTTATTTTATTGATTCAATAATTGCTGCGTTGATATTTTATATTGCTGTTGTTTCAATAATTGTCATTACACAGTATTTTTCATTATCGAAGTAATAATTCATATTATCTGAATAATATTATTAGATAACATTATTGGCAATGTCTAGAAAGTTTTGTCTAAGGAGAGGTTTGGTCACCTAATTGCGCGCCAGTAAGGAGAAATTCTTATTGGAAAGCCCCATCTTTCCTGGAAACGGCCTGGTTGCCAGTACTGTGATTCTGTAATATTATTTGTGAATAATTAATTATTGATTTATAAGATGAGGTAAATAGTGATTTTATATGAATATAGATGGAAAAATTTTTAATGTGACAATTGTTGAAAATTAATATCTTTTTCTGATAAAATAATTCATTTAAATATATTATTTTAATAATATATTAACGGTGATATTTTTATAATGAATGTGGGATATATGAGTATATGAGGAGGAAGAGTATTTTTGTGGCATTAAATGTTTTACACATATTTTGTGTATTGTTGGACATAATTATTGAACGAAATTTGATTATAGCTTGTAAAATCGCCCGTTTGTGGATTTCGGTCAATTTCTGTTTGGAATTTAGAAAAACTTTCTTCTACAAAGTTGTAGAGAATTGAATTTCATATAAAAGGTCGTGAGATTCGAATTTTCTGATAAAAGGGCGATATATTATGAATTATTGAAGTTCTGAAGCTCCGAAATAATTGATTTTTGGAAGTTTAAAATATTTAAAATAGGAAAAACGTTTTTTTGTTTTGTGGGCAGCCCTAGCATGTGCAAGATAAGCTGAAATCAGTTGTCAAGATGTGCATAGAGAATTTGTAATATATATAATATTATATTAAATTTTCTGCTTTGGTGTTCTAAGCAATTTCCTATAAATAAGTGCTTAGGTTAGAATTGAAAATCACACCAGAAACTGAAGTTTTCTCTCTCTATAATATCGAGCGTATTCTTGTGAGTATTTTGAGTATACTTTGAGTATTGCTATACAGTGTAAGTTCAAGTCATAGCATATATCCGGTGTTTCAAATAGAAGTACTGATCTTCTGAGTTAATGGATATTATTTTTTTAAAATGATATTATTTCTTCTAATATCATTATGCCAAAGTATTGATCTGAACTTTTAATCAAATTTGGAACTTTTTGTGTCGAAGTTACTATTCACGTATACGATATTATTCACGTATACGACACTATTCACGAATACGACATTATTCTTCGAAAAATGAAAATTTTCCTTTTCGTCTAAAATATCTATTGTGGATACTAGCTTTGATTGTGTCCATGTTTTGATCATTCCTGAATTTTACACCACTATGATTATTTTGAGGTATTTTTGGACATGGATAAAACAAAGTACGAATCCTTAATCCTTAATCTTTGTCATTTTGTTTCACTGGATTCGTTTCTTTAAAAATATTTTTCATCATCCTCAGTCTTAAATGATGATATTATTGAATATCTTTGGCCTGTAGTGCAAAGATGAATGATTTTTGATGAATATTTTTGGCCCGTAGTGCAAAGATGAACGGGTGTTTAGATGAACATGACCAACTGATGAATATCTTTGGCCTGTAGTGCAAAGATGAATATTTGATTCCAGATATATATTGATTGATGTTACAGGGATAAAAGATAGACGATGAACTTTAAATTCATATATAGAAGATAGTAGTTTGTATTCTCTACTTAACTCTTCTAATGAATTATTATTTCCGCTGCGAATATTGATTTCAAACTTGTTGTCTATTGTATTCTATTATATTTTTCCATGTTGAAGACTAACGATAATTTGTTGTATATTATCTTAGTCATAATATTCTTTACTGGGCTAGTTGAGCTCACCCTTTTCCTTTTTGTTCCATTTTTCTTCTCAGGAGGTGAGAATATAGCGAGTACGAGTCAGGGTATGGAATGAAGGTTCTAGAGAAAGTTGTTTAATAGTCCTCACCATTTTTGTAAAATAATGTATCAATAAATATGACGAGGATATATTTGAGTATAGATATTGTCTAGAAGATAATGTTTGTATTCAAACTCACAGTTTTACTGTTGTAATAATAAAGTTGAAGTTATTTCTGTACCATATATTGACAACTCAGAATGGGTGATGTATATCTATTTTGGGGGCGTCACAGTTGGTATCAGAGCTTAGGGATATGATCTCTGGCGGAGATCGAGGAATAGAACTAGGAGGGGAGAGACGAGTAAATCCTTCGCTAGTGTGTCCAACCTAAGATTATTTGTTAGTTGGTCAATATATAAGGATATTATGTGATATATTGATTGCCTTAATTAACCCTTGTTTTATGATAGTATTTGAGAATGTCAACTGAGAATATTATCAGTGGAAATGAGACCGTGGAGACGCCTGTACTCACCAACGAGGAGAACGTGCAACAGGTTGGCAATGTTCCTCCTGTGAACAACACCACTGAGCAGATGATGAACGAGGGGATGTTTAGAAGCTTTTTGCAGTTCATACAAAATCAGACAAGGGAGACTCGTGTTCAAAATATAGGAGGAAATGATAGCAATTCACGGGTTGTCACAGCCAAGCAGTTCAAATAGTTGGGACCACCAGAATTTAAGGGAAAGCCAGATCCGATCATGGCGGAAACATGGGTCAAACAAATTACCAAGATATTCGATGTCTTGGGATGCACGGAGGAACAGAAGGTTCAATTCGCCACCTTTATGTTCCGTGGTGAGACAGACTACTGGTGGGAGTCTGTGAAGCGTACCCATCCAGCCGCACTCAGCATGTCTTGGGAGACGTTTCAGAAACTATTTAATGATAAATACTTTCTTGAAAGTGTTAGTCATATGAAGGAAGTGGAGTTCATCAGATTAGAACAAAACAACATGACGGTGTCTCAGTACGAGGCAAAGTTTGCAGAGTTATCCAGGTTTGCACCTCATTTGGTGGAGAATGAGGAACGTATGACGCGGATGTTTCTGAGAGGTTTGAAACCCGGTATACGGCAATATCTCATTTCTCATAAATTTTCTCTCTATTCAGATGTTGTAAACAGGGCTCAATTATTAGAGCGAGATAACGAGTACGGTCAACCGAGGGATCACAATCAGGATCATACCGGAGATAGCAGTCAACAAAACAACGATAACCAGCGGAGAAAGAAAAAGACGGACAAAAATGGTAACCACTCTAGTGGTAATCATGGCCATTAAAATAGAAGAAGCGAGTCAGGAGGAGATTTTAAAAAGAGGAGATTTAACAACGACCATGTGAAGACGACAGTGCCGGCAGCAACTGGTTCTAAGGGAGGAGAACGACCACCGGTCATATGCTATAAATGCGGGAAAGAGGGACATATCAATCCAAACTGCCCACAACAGTTCAAGATATGCTATAATTGTGGAAAGGAAGGACATATCGCTCGAGATTGTACGGTAGCAAAACCTAGTTCAGCGGGGACGGTGACTCAAAAGTCTGTCCCAGAAAAGTCAAAGTCAACGGTTCCTGGAAGAGCGTTTGTTGTGACTGGTCAAAATGCGAAGAACCCAAACGAGGTGATCACGGGTAAGCTATTTATAAATTCTTGCGAAATTTATACCTTACTTGATACCGGTGCTACCCATTCCTTTATCTCTCCTACTTGTGCTCAACGTTTAAACTTGACTCCTGAGAAATTAGACTTTGACCTATCCGTAGAAACTCCGTTAGGAGAAACTTTCATCACATCCACTGTTTATAAATCTTGTTTGATTCAAGTTGGCACCATCACCTTACCTGTTGACCTTATCTCTTTAAAGATACTTGCTTTTGAAGTGATTATAGGGATTGATTGGTTAACTAGTCATCATGCCAAAATTGATTATTTTCGTAAGGTTGTTAGTTTTCATATTCCTAACCAACCTGTTGTACGAATTCAAACAACTAAACCATTAAAATCAATCACTATCATATCTAATCATAAAGCTATTCGTTTATTGAAAAACGGATGTCAAGCTTTCTTAGCCCATGTTATGGATTTGAATAAAGACACGTCAAATTTGAATAATATTCTTGTTGTTATTGACTTTCCTGACGTATTTCCTGAAGAACTTCCCGGTCTACCCCCAGAACGTGAAGTTGAATTCTTTATTGATCTTGAACCTGGTACAAAGCCCATTTCTAAAACCCCATATCGAATGGCTCCTATTGAACTTCAGGAGTTAAAGGTCCAACTACAGGAATTGTTGGACATCGGTTTCATTCGTCTTAGTACATCTCCTTGGGGTGCTCCTGTTTTATTCGTAAAGAAGAAAGACGGGAGTATGCGACTTTGTATTGACTATCGGGAATTGAACCATGTCACCATCAAGAATAGGTATCCTCTACCTCGTATTGATGACCTGTTTGACCAGTTACAAGGAGCACAATTCTTTTCAAAGATCGATCTTCGTTCTGGATATCATCAGCTGAAGATTAGAATTGAAGATATTCCAAAGGCTGCCTTCAGAACTCGGTATGGGCATTATGAATTCTTAGTCATGTCTTTCAGATTGACTAATGCTCCTGCGGCTTTCATGGATATGATGAACCGAGTATTCAAGGAATATTTGGATCAGTTCGTTGTTGTTTTTATTGATGGCATCCTCATATATTCCAAAAGTCGTGAAAATCATGAGCACCATTTGAAGGTGGTACTCCAAAGGCTTCGTGAAAACAAACTATATGCCAAATTGAAGAAATGTGAGTTCTGGCTTGAGGAAGTAGCATTCCTTGGGCACGTGGTGTCGAAACATGGAGTATCTGTTGATCCGGCGAAGATTGAAGCAATACAAAGTTGGGAGCAACCGAAGTCGGTGACTGAAGTACGTAGCTTTTTGGGCTTAGCTGGTTATTATCGGAGATTCGTGGAAGGGTTTTCTCGAATCGCTACTCCATTAACCCAGCTAACTCGGAAGGATACAAAATTCGTTTGGAGCGAAGAATGCAAGAAGAGTTTCCAAGAGCTCAAAAGGAGACTCATTTCAGCACCTGTTCTAACAATACCATCTGGTACGGATGGATTTGTTATCTACAGCGATGCTTCAGGCAAAGGGTTAGGATGTGTTCTCATGCAACGTGGGAAAGTCATAGCCTATGCCTCGCGACAACTTAAAGAGTATGAGAGGAATTATCCTACTCATGATCTAGAGTTGGCAGCAGTCGTTTTCGCGCTAAAGATCTGGAGGCACTATCTATATGGGGAGAAAGTTGAGATATATTCAGACCATAAAAGTCTCAAATATTTCTTCACGCAAAAAGAACTCAACATGCGGCAACGACGTTGGCTTGAGTTGTTGAAAGATTACGACCACACTATTCAATACCATCCTGGAAAAGCGAATGTGGTAGGTGACGCGTTGAGTAGAAGATCATATGCATGAACGAGTGCGATGATGTCCAGTATACGCATAGAGCCAACTTTAATAGAAAAAGTTAAGGTTGCTCAAGCCACCGACCCGGAGCTGATGCGTATGAAGAAGAAAGTACAAGAAGGAGCTATTCCGGAAGCGAGAATTGATGAAGAAGGAATACTTCGAGTCCACTCTAGACTTTGTGTTCCTAACGACCCTGATTTGAAGTACAAGATTATGATGGAGGCACACAATACACCATTTGCAATCCTTCCTGGAAGTACTAAAATGTATCTTGATCTTCGACATATATTTTGGTGGAACAATATGAAGAGAGAGATTGCAAAGTTTATCTCAATGTGTTTAACTTGTCAACGTGTAAAAGCGGAGCATCTAGTACCTAAGGGTCCGTTGCAACCACTTGAGATTCCGAAATGGAAGTGGGAACACATTACCATGGATTTCGTTACGGGTCTTCCTACGGTTTCTCAAGGCATCAATGCTATTTGGGTTATTGTTGATAGATTAACCAAGTCTGCTCATTTCTTGCCGATACGGGAGACTTATTCCCTTGAACGTCTTGCTAGTATATATGTAAATGAGATTGTGAGGTTGCATGGCATGCTAGTATCCATAGTTTCGGATCGTGACCCAAGATTCACTTCAAGATTTTGGGTTAGCTTGCAAAAAGCTATGGGAACGGATTTACGATTCAGTTCGGCATACCATCCTCAAACGGACGGACAATTAGAGAGGACTATTCAAACTCTTGAAGATTTATTAAGACTCTGTGTCCTAGACTTCAAGGGCAGTTGGGATAAGTATTTACCATTGGTGGAATTCTCCTACAACAACAGTTATCAGGCAAGTATAGGTGTGGCTCCATTTGAAGCATTATATGGATGAAAGTGTCGCTCTCCAATATGTTGGGATGATATAGGTGAAGCAACATTGTTGGGACCCGAGTTAGTACGTATGACTACCGAAAAGATCCAAATGATTCGACAACGTATACAAACGGCACAAGATCGACAAAAGAGTTATGCGGATCTTCATCAAAAGGACGTGGAATTTAGTATAGGGGATCATGTATTGTTGCGGGTTGCTCCATGGAAGGGAGTTACAAGATTTGGGAAGAGAGGAAAGCTCAATCCACGATTTATTGGTCCATTTCAAATTCTTGACCGAGTAGGAAATGTAGCCTATAGACTCGCGTTACCTCCGAGTATGTCTCGTGTTCATAATGTGTTTCACATATCTGTACTTCGTAAATATGTTAAAGACCCGAACCACGTTATTGAGTTAGAACCGGACGAGATAGCTGAAGACTTAACGTATGAGGAGGTACCTGTCAAGATCTTGGATAGGAAGGAGCATGTCCTACGTAAAAAGGTCATACCACAAGTTAAAGTTTTGTGGAGGAATCATGCTATAGAGGAAATAACCTGGGAATTAGAAACAAAAATGAAAGCGAGGTATCCTCATCTTTTCGAAACACCAGGTACGTACGTCAATTTCGAGGATGAAATTTCATAAGAAGGGGAGGTTGTAAGACCCCAAATAATTAATAAATGAAATTTAATTTCCTCTAATTATTATTTTGAATATTAAGGGTTGATTTGATTAATGTGGATAGTTATGGGTAAAATACGCAAATATTTCAAAATAAACAAGTGGTTATAAAATATTCATTGTTGTCGGGGAATATTCGTTTGGTCGTGGAATATTCGTACTGTGGGGGAATATTCGTACGACGGCGCAACCATGTGTGGGCCCCATAACGGAAAGCGATTGGATGAAGAAAATGACAAATAGGTTCTTAGGTTAGAATTGAAAATCACACCAGAAACTGAAGTTTTCTCTCTCTATAATATCGAGCGTATTCTTGTGAGTATTTTGAGTATACTTTGAGTATTGCTATACGGTGTAAGTTCAAGTCATAGCCTATATCCGGTGTTTCAGCTAGAAGTACTGATCTTCCGAAGTAAGGGATATTATTTTTTTAAAATGATATTATTTCTTCTAATATCATTATGCCGAAGTATTGATCTGAACTTTTAATCAAATTTGAAACTTTTTGTGTCGGAGTTACTATTCACGTATACGGTATTATTCACATATACGACACTATTCATGAATACGGCACTATTCATCGAAAAATGAAAATTTTCCTTTTCGTCTAAAATATCTATTGTGGATACTAGTTTTGATTGTGTCCATATTTTGATCATTCTTGAATTTTACACCACTATGATTATTTTGAGGTATTTTTGGACATGGATAAAACAAAGTACGAATCCTTAATCCTTAATCCTTAATCCTTAATCCTTGTCATTTTGTTTCACTGGATTCGTTTCTTTAAAAATATTTTTCATCATCCTCAGTCTTAAATGATGATATTATTGAATATCTTTGGCCTGTAGTACAAAGATGAATGATTTCTGATGAATATCTTTGGCCCGTAGTGCAAAGATGAACGGGTGTTTAGATGAACATGACCAACTGATGAATATCTTTGGCCTGTAGTGCAAAGATGAATATTTGATTCCAGATATATATTGATTGATGTAACAGGCATAAAATATAGACGATGAACTTTAAATTCATATATAGAAGATAATAGTTTGCATTCTCTACTTAACTCTTCTAATGAATTATTATTTCCGCTGCGAATATTGATTTAAAACTTGTTGTCTATTGTATTCTATTATATTTTTTCCTGTTGAAGACTAACGAAAATTTGTTGTATATTATCTTAGTCATAATATTCTTTACTGGGCTAGTTGAGCTCACCCTTTTCCTTTTTGTTCCATTTTTCTTCTCAGGAGGTGAGAATATAGCGAGTACGAGTCGGGATATGGAATGAAGGTTCTAGAGAAAGTTGTTTAGTAGTCCTCACCATTTTTGTAAAATAATGTATCAATAAATATGATGAGGATATATTTGAGTATAGATATTTTCTAGAAGATAATGTTTGTATTCAAACTCACAGTTTTACTGTTGTAATAATAAAGTTGAAGTTATTTCTGTACCATATATTGACAACTCAGAATGGGTGATGTATACCTATTTTGGGGGCGTCACATAATGGAGTTTTATTTGCCTATCAATAGGAATTCCTGTAGTGATAGTAGTACAAGTGATCCCTGGACTTGAGATCATCATAGTATCTTGTGTATGATGAATTATACTTTGACTTATTCCTGAAGACCCTATGGGTATATCAAAGGGTATACTTGGGTATAATAAGTTGTACATGGAGATAATGTATGATCAATAAAGAATCTACCTGCTTCTAGTAAAAGAAGAGATATGTCCTATGTGATTCGATAAATGACAACCCAGTAGTCATTGGCCAATGCAGAATGAAATTAGAAAGGAGTTTCTAATTTGCATTATTTGGAGTTATGCATTTAAGAGTCGAAATACATATAATTAAATAGAATAAGACTTGACAGAAATTCCATGTCTTATATTTAATTGGGACATTGTATGGTGGAATGATTGAATTGTACGGTAACTATTTACTCAAAGGTTTTTTATGATTAATGTTGAAATCTATATTATCTGGAAAGTCGTTGATCGCTAAGGAGGTTTATCCCTATTGTAGAATAAATATTATTTATTTAAATAAATTATTAGTTTAATTTATTTATTTAAATAAGATTAGAATTATTCTAATTGATTTATTCACAACCGATTTAATATGGAGAACCTAAAGGGTCACACCATAAATGGAATAATAATTATTTAAGAAGTTAATAGCAGAATCATAATAATAAGTTAAGTATATTTAATTTAATCTATGGTGATAGAATAAATTAAATAGCTTAATATTTATTATTTAATATTTTGGAAGTATTAAATATAAATTAATAAGAGGAGTCTTATTATTATTATTACTTTTATTATTATTATTCAATTCCTAAAGGAGTTTGGAAATTAATTAATAAAAGTATTCTCAAATATCCTAATAGGATTAAGAGGAAAATTAATTAAAAGAGTTCAATTAATTATCCCTAACAAGATTAGGGAGCTTAATTAATTAAAAGAATTTAATTAATTAAAATAAAATCTTGTTTCTTAATTGTTAAGGAGGGTTGTCTACATCTATAAATAAGAGGAGTCTTATTATGGGTGTGAGGAGTTATTGACTTTTTAACAACAGACGTAATTCCAATTGTTGGGAGAGTACGCCTTTTCTATAGAGATAGAAAACTAGGGTTTTTCCAAATACCCATCTTCTTGAATTCTTCTTCTTCCTTGGTGGATCACTTCTAGAGGCCAAACACTTGGGTGGCTAACGTTGATCAAAGAAAGGAACCAAACCTGGTGGATTCAAGTTGAACGCGAAAAGGATTGAAGGTGAACTTGTACCTGAGGAAGCTCGGATCTTCAAGGGTATGATTCTTGTTCTTTCTTTTTTGTTTAATTAATAATTGCGCATAAAGGATGATCCGGGTATATGGTTTGTAAAATTTTAAACTCTGATTTTTACACATTTCTGCTTATTTATGCAATTTGATTGCGTTCTTGAATATTACAAACCTAACAACTTCCTTTGAATTCTAGGATATAGAGTCATAATAGATCTTCAAGAGTTTAAATAATCCTCTCTGATTGCCCGTCCGTCTGAGGATGATATGCATAACTGAATCTTAGATCAGTGCCCATATCTTTCTGCAAGCTAACCCAAAATCGTGAAGTGAATCTTGGGTCTAGATCAGAAACTCTGGATACTGGCATACCATGCAATCTCAAAATATCATTTATATACGTACGAACAAGGCTTTCAAGTGAATAAGTTTCTCGTATAGGCAAGAAATGAACATACTTGGTTAATCTATCGATAATGACCCAAATTACATCTATGCCTTGAGAAACCTTGGGAAGACCAGTAACGAAATCCATGTTGATGTGCTCCCACTTCCATTCTGGAATTTTAAGTGGTTGTAATGGACCTTTTGGTACTTGATGCTCCGCCTTGACACGTTGACAAGTTAAACACCTTGAGACAAACTCGGTGATCTATCTTTTCATATTGCTCTACCAAAATATATGTCGAAGATTACAATACATTTTAGTACTTGCATGATGGATTGCAAACGGTGTGTTGTGTGCCTCCATCATGATTTTATACTTCAATTCAGAGTTGTTAGGAATAATAAGTAGGTTTTATACCTACTTATTGGTTACCAACTTACTGTAATTTTGCTAAACTCAAGTATTTCTAGTATGTTTTTATTTCTTTTTGTGTTTATTTTGCAGTGTGCATAGTTAAAACTCCTAAGGCATGGTATGACATGGAAATGGATAAGTCAAGACAAGGCATGGTGGGCTTGTGTAAAAATAAAGATAGTAGGTAGACTCAAGCAGGTGAGGAGGGCATTTAAAGGATCGTTGAAGTGGTAAAGTGAAGAAGAAGAAGAAGAAGTGAACATCAAGCAGCAGTTCAGAAGCAAACACCAGCAGAATACAACAACAAGGCTTAGCGTGGCTGCGCTGGCATATAGGCCAGACACAGCGCACCCGCGCTAGAGGGATGACAGACGTAGACAAGGCCAGCGCGTGGCCGCGACCAATTAATAAAGGGACACGGCGTACCCGCACCAAGCACTCGACAACAGCACATTAGCGCTCCTGCACCCGAATTCTACTGTGATACCGCGCGGCCGTGCCAATCAAGCTTAAACTAAAAAAAACTAACATTCTATTTTGTAATGTTGAGCATATTTGGTATCTTTAGATATATTGGATAGTTTGAAAAGACATATAAGGAAACAATTATTATTTCAATTTTTAGGGTTTGGTATTTTAGAGAGAATTCATAGCATTTCTCTATTTCTTTGATCTTCTCTCTCTAGATTAGTGCTTGTAAATACTGGGTCTTACTTTTTTGATGAATATGGACTTGAACTAGCTTGGAATCATATTTTGAAGTAGGGTTTTATCAGATTTGATTCCTCATTTCCCTTATATCTCTTGCTTTCATTGTTTATTTCTAATGTTTGGTTCAAATCTCATAATGGGTGTTGATTCAGCAATGAACTAACTTCCATTATGGGATTCTAATGGAGTTTGGGATTCTAATGGAGTTTAATGTGTAGTCCATACTTGTATGCCTATTTATGATGTTTGTATATTTAATATTGGGTTGTCCAGTCGTGGTTGTGCTAAAATATTGAATGTTTGATCACCATTCACACTAATTACTTGTATGGAATAGGAAAAGGAAGTATAAGTACACATTAGACCATGTTGGTATATGTTCGTGAGACTTAAATGTGTTAGGTTTTGTGATTCGTGACCTGAATAGGCATATACCGGTTCACCATGTGTAGTCAATGAGAGATCTTGTGCTTAAATCATTATTGCTTGTAATTCACATAGACATATAGTGAGTTAGGTAATTTTGATGCTTACATGAATTCAATCAATTTGTTGATTTTGTGTGATTTGGACATAGTACATTGAAAGATGGTTATGTTTCACTTTTGTGCTCTTGACTAGTTGTTCATATTAAATAATTAGGCATAACAAGAGGCGTGCATTTTGGATAAAACATTGAATGACATTAGGATCCCATTTATCTCCACTTAATTCCATTAATTTAGTAATTAGTATTTGTGTGTTGATAATTAATTTAGATATAAATTTACTTGTTAATTGATCGTTTGAGCATACAGAAATAGTGATAAGGTTGTTTCATGATAACGTAGATTTATTCACCTTTCTCCATGGGATCGATACTTTTTTACTTTGTACTACTTGTTGACCCGTGTATACTTGCATGAGTTAGAGTTCGTTTTGTTAAACCGAAACGAAGGCAACAAGTTTTTGGCGACGTTGCCGGGGAAAGGCGTTTATTTTTATTACTTTCGTCATCAACTAAAGCTAATTTTGTTTGACTTGAAAAATTCTATTCTTATCTCATTTCTATTTTAGTTTTGTTTGCATTTCAGGTACTTGTGTACATTATATGCACACGCGATCATCTAATTCCGAGTTGATACCTGCATAGGATAATATTAATGATTGAGCTTGGAGATCAAGAGCACGGAAAAATACACAAGTAGATACTAAAAATTGATCATCCAATATGGCAGAAGAGCCTAGAGAAGAGCACAGAGCCTTAAGGGATTACTCAATGCCCAACATTAATGAACTGCAGTCGAGCATTGTAAGGCCAACTATAGCAGTAAATACTTTTGAAATTAAGTCAAGCATGATACAAATGGTGCAGAATTAAGTTCAATTTAGGGGTGCTGCTACAGATGACCCAAACAAGCATTTGTTGAGCTTCATAGAGATTTGTGACACCTTTAAGTATAATGGGGTGTCAAAAGATGCAATTATGCTTAGATTATTTCCATTTTCTCTGAGGGATAAGGCAAGAAGTTGGCTCCATTCATTGCCATTGGGGTCAATCACTACATGGGAGGACTTAGCACATAAGTTCTTAGCCAAATTTTTCCCTATGGCTAAGACAGGAAAAATGAGGACTACGATTTCCCAGTTTGAACATCAACAGGGTGAAACACTGTATGAAGCATGGGAATGCTATAAAGAAATGCTAAGGAAATGTCCCCATCATGGAATGCCTGATTGGATGGTTATAAACACTTTTTATAATGGATTGGGTTGGCAGTCAAGGCCGATAGTAGATGTTGTTGCAGGAGGAGCCTTATGGGCCAAAAGTTATTAAGAAGCATATAATCTCATTAAGACTATGGCAGTAAACAATTTTCAGAATCCTACGGCCAAGATGCCACAACCTAAAGTTGCAGGGATGTCAGAGGTAGATGTCATTCCACAATTGTCAACTCAGATGGTATCTATGGCAAAGAAGATTGATTCTTTAGCGGAGAATAAGGTTAAGCCATTTGCTTTTGTATGCGAGATATGTGTGGGGTCACATCAAACTGACCAGTGTGCTATCAATTCAGAATTAGTGCAATTTATGAGCAACTACCAAAAGAATCAAAATCAGTTTCAGAATTCTTATAACCCCAACAACCACAACCATCCCAACTCCAGCTAGAACAAAAATCAGAACAACCAACAAGACCAACAACTATAACAATTTCAGTCTCAACATCAATACCAATCACAACCATCTCACCAACAATATGCACCCAAACCACCTTACCCCCTTGGATTCCAACAACAACCACAACATCATCCACCACCTGCACCTCAGCCAGAAAAGAAGTCAGAAATGGAGGAGATGATGCTGAAGTACGTGACTAATACAGAAGTTATGATCAAGAGCCAAGTTATGGCTATAAAGAATTTAGAGATTCGGATGGGTTAAATGGCCTGTATGTTGAATAGTAGACCATAAGGGGCTTTGCCAACTACTACGAAAGAGAATCCAAGAAGGGAAGGAAAGGAGTACTGTTAGGCCATTACACTAAGATCAGGGAAGCAAATGGCAAATGTACAGACCGGCGCACCCGCGCTAAATATACAAGAGGAGACCGTGCGGCCGCGCTATGAGGAAAATGGATCTGATGATGGTATAATAAAAGAAGGTTCTGATCAGAGGGTAGTGGAGAAGAATAATGAAGAGTTACCTGAGAAACCAGTAACCAAACCACCACCTGTTCACCCTCCTATTCCATATCCACAAAGATTACAGAAACAAAGTGATGATAAATAATTTGCCAAGTTTTTGGAGGTATTCAAGAAGCTGCAAATCAATATACCCTTCGCAGAAGCATTAGAGCAGATGCTGAGCTACGCGAAGTTCATGAAGGAAATTTTGCCAAGGAAGAAAAGATTAGAGGACTTGGAGACTGTAGCCTTGACAGAAAAGTGTAGTGCAGTGCTTCAGTGTAAAATCCAAAATTTTACAAACAAAGATTTAATTGTCTCAAAATATTTGTTTTCAAAATTATGGTGTGGATTTGAGATATTGTTATAGTTGTGGGTAATATTTATAAATTTTGAAAAGTATGGAAGTTGTTGTATAATATTCGATTGGTCGGGGAATATTCTTTTTGTCGGAGAATATCCGTACGATGGTACAATCATTAGTGGACCCCACAACGGAATTATTGTCGGATTGAGAAAATGATAAAAATATTTTTATGAAAATAACAGCGGAAGTTTTACCGTTAACTGTTGAAACACCCGGTGTTAAAAGTACAGTAGTATGTGTGGTTGCATAGTAGCACACGGTATTGATTATTGATGCTTACATGAGAAGTCACTCAGTTTTGTTCAATTATTACTACAGTAATTGTTGCATAGTATCTCACGTTATTTGATTTAATTATTGTCGATATTTTATATATTATTAAATCAATAATTGAGATAACAAAGTTATTAATATTATTATTTATAATATTAACGATGTCTAGAAGTTCTGCCAAGGAGAGGTTTGGTCACCTAATTGCGCGCCAATAGGGAGAAATCCTTATTGGAAAGCCCCCTCTTTCCTGGGAACGATCTGGTCAATTAATATTGTTAATTATAATACTGATGATGAATTTTGTTTTATTATTATTATAAATATAATAAAACAGAAAACTTTTTATATAAAACAGAATACTTTTTATAAATTTTTGTTTTATTTGATTATAAATAAAATATAATATATTTTATTATGCATAGTGTTTGCATAGTAAATTTTTTTTATATAAAATAGAATACTTTTATAAAGTTATTTGTTTTATTAGATTTTAAATAATATATATATATATATATATATATATATATATATATATATATTATAAATAGAATATATTATATTTTATTGCATAGCATCCTTTCCATTCTCCTATAAATAGGATGCTTAGTTAGAATTAAAAACACACCAGAAATTCAGAGAATTCTTCTTCTATAATCTTGAGTTTATTTCTTTAGAGTTTAAGAAAGCTTTGAGCGTAGAAAATAGTGCAAGTTTTCTACACGTATATCCCCGCCCTACCCATCGGAAAACTATTCTTTTTAAGGTAAGGGATATTATTATTATTATAGTAAGGGGTATTATTCTTTCGTATTCATGAAGAGAGTTATTTTCTTTCAATACTCGTAAGAGTTGTTATTCCATTCTTTATTATTATGTTGGAATAACCTGTCTATGCGAAGTATCGCATACATGGTGAAATTCTTCTGTTATTCCATTCTTTATTATTCTGTTGGAATAACCTGTCTGTGCGGTCTATCGCATGCCTGGTGAATTCTGTTGTTATTCCATTCTTTATTATTCTATTAGAATATCCTGTCTGTGTAGATTATGCATGACCTGGTTCTATTCTTTGTTACTGTAGACACTCGAAATTTTCTTTTCCTGGTACTAACTGTGCAGGAGGGAAAAACATCTTTTTCACACTCCAGATGTAATCTTGGAGGACCACAACATCAATTCCAACCTCAGAGATAACCCTGAGTACATTCAGAGTCAACAGCATGAGCAGAGATAACCTTGGGAAAAACCCGCTACAACTGTGCGAAAACCAGAGATAACCCCGGGAGGGGCAAAATGGTCATTTTGCCAGCTCAACTTCACATCAAATCAAATACACTCATGTCAACCCAAATTGATTCAAAAGTAGTCCCACAAGACTTATATCTTAACTTCGGAGCAAAAACTACGCAAAATAGCTCACCGGATTGCCTGACGTAAACCCGAAAATGCTATTTCGATCATGGACCCATCTTCCTGGAATCAAAAATGGCAAATCCCATGTCATTGCATAACTCTTGACAAAAGCAGTCTGAAGATGGTCTTGTATACCTCGTTCGGATGCTCGGATTGAAGTTCTGCAAGTTCGAGCGGACATTACAGTGCACGAGTACATGTACTTTGAGACGGCAGGACCCGCGAGGCCCAGATGCACCACGACCAGCCGCAGGCATAACCGCGGCTGCCGCAGGTGCACCTGCGGCCATCAGTTATATATATATGGGGCTTGGGCTAGCCATTTTAGAGAGAGAAAAGGCGAGGAAGCCCTGTCTAATTGGCTTTATACACACCCTATACTGAGTGCTTGCTCTTTTTAAACACCTGTTAGCCCATATACAGTCATATATTTACCGGCGGGAGCTGAGTGTTTATCTATTTAGAGTCATAGAAGTCTGTATTGGCAGCCCACTGTAAGCTTTCTTACACTCTCTAAAGCCTCTCTCTTTATATTGGCACATACTATTCTACACATTGAGAGTCGTATTGTGTGCGTATGCCCAGACTTCGGTCCGTGGCTTTCATTTCTGTCTATATATATATATATGTATATATTTTTATACTGACTAACATTATCGAGTTATGCCTCGATTGAGCCTAGACTTATGTCTGGAGCGTTTACTTGCTTTTCTATATATATATATATATATATATATATATATATATATATATATATATACACTTACATATATGAACTGTTGTCAGACTTTCTCTGATGAGCCTAAATTTTATATCTGGAGCGTTTACTTGCTTTTATATATATATATATATATATATATATATATATATATATATATATATATATATATATTTTTTTTTTTGTTGTCAGACATATCTGATGAGCCTGAATTTTACATCCGGAGCGTTTATTGCTTTTATATATATATATATAGGACATATCCGATGAGCCTGGATTTTATATCCGGTGCGTTTACTGCTTATATATATATATATATATATATATATTTACATTTTTGTCAGGCCTGGAGTTTACTTCGTGGCGGTTGATCGCTATTTCGTCCCACCTGGAGTTTACTTCGTGGCGGTTGATCGCTTTTATAGCTTTATTTAATTTTCTGATCCCCCATAGAGTTGCTTCGTGGTGGCTGATCATGCACACACACACACACACACACATATATATATATAACTGCTTACTACTTTCCATATAAACTGCAGTATCATGTGAGCCTAGGAATCATGTGATCACAGATTCAGTCTACTGAATCTAGATTCGGTTCCCGTGATGAACTTTTTCAGCTGTAAGCAGCTTGTACATTATTTACAGTGTACGAATTTCCTTGGATGGCTATCATGCCCATAAGGAGTTCGGCACTGCTGTATATTATTTTCTCGAAGATGCCTCGTATCTCGAAAATAAAAGTAAACCAGCCAAACATTTAATAATAAAATGGAAGTATGAAAAGGTCTCAATTCCTATTGAGCAATTGGTTTGAAAAACCTCTTTTACAAAACTTCATTGCTATATCTTGGTTAAAACTGAATTTTTCTATAAATTCAAACCTTGTGTATATAGGTGCGAACGAGGCCTCACACTCATTTCAAATAATTGCACATTAATCTACACACACACACACATTCATATAACAGTTTCTTTGAAAAGTGGCGGTCACCATGGCAACACGGATGTCGGGGGGTGCCTAACACCTTCCCTCCGCATAATCAAGCCCCCGGACCCAAATGAATCTCTGTTTTACAGACCCGTTTAGCAGTGTCACATCATTGAGTCAATGTGCAAACCTTTTCGGTTGCGTTGGTGCAACCAGTTAAATACACCAACTGGCGACTCTTAAAGTCAAATCGTCGACATTATACATGTCGGACCTTTTTCACTTGTTTTTTCAAACAAATCTCATATTAACATGAGAATACCAAAGAACAAGTAACGAAAAGGGACACTAAAAATCCCGACGTCGACAGGTGGCAACTCTGCTGGGGATCCCAATAAGAGGGCTTAAGCCACTATTACAAGATTTTCAAAATTGTTATATGCTTGTGTGTGAATGTTGCATTTACATTTATGATGAATGTGTACGAATGCATTTTACTTACTGCACTGTACTATATCTGTGATATTAGTGCTTCGCACATGTCATCATTTTCATAAACGGTAAGACACGTTGTATGTGAATGTATGTTGTGTGGTTCCTCCACCAGGAGGCTATCCTATCGGTGTTTGATTACTGGACTCGTAGGGAGACTAATTCCAACGAGGCTCAGGAAAGGCACCACCCAGATTCTCTCCAGTTGAAAGACCGGATTAACTTTTCGTCAAGTAGATTGCGATAATATGGGAACCTTCATGCCAAAAAGCCACGAGAGTAAACCTAAGATAGGTCAGTCTCTGATAAACCAAACGCGAAGGAAAGTCTCTTTATACTTTCCCATTTAAATTACTTGTAATTTCAATTACTTGTCAAATCTCAATGTAATAGAAAATGTGAAGAAATATGTGTACATGCATATTAAAACCTGACATCCTATAAACCGCTAGCATTCGTTTTACAGGATAATATTCCTAAAATGGATACATCACATAGCATGTAATATTTATACATTCCCTAAGACTAAACTACGTAAGTCTTTTTGTAGGGAAGATATTTGTGAGACCCCAAATTTTATGAATAAAGATTTAAATTTCTCGAAATATTTTTTTGAATATTATGGATTGAACTTGATATAATGTTATAGTTGTGGGTAATATTTATAAATTTTGCTAAGTACGCAAATTGTTATATAATATTCGATTGGTCGGGGAATATTCATTTTAACAGGGAATATTCGTACGACGGCACAATCATTGGTGGACCTCACAATGGAATTATTATCGGATTAAGAAAACGAAAAAAATATTTTATGAAAATAATGGCGGAAGTAGTACCGTTAACTGTTGAAACACTTGGTGTTAAAAGTACAGTAATCCGTGTGGTTGCATAGTAGCACACGGTATTGATTATTGATGCTTACGTGAGAAGTCACTCAGTTTTGTTCAATTATTGCTACAGTAATTGTTGCATAGTATCTCACGTTATTTAATTCAATTATTGTTGATATTTTATATATTATTAAATCAATAATTGAGATGACAGAGTTATTAATATTGTTATTTACAATATTAACGATGTCTAGAAGTTCTGCCAAGGAGAGGTTTGGTCACCTAATTGCGCGTCAATAGGGAGAAATCCTTATTAGAAAGCCCCCTCTTTTCTAGGAACGACGTGGTCGATTAATATTGTGAATTATAATAATGATGATAAATATTATTAAATATATTGAGGTGTCTTTTTATGAAGTCACGGAAGTTTATATATATATAAATTTTATTTTATTAGTATTATTAATGTAATACAATAGAAAAGTTTTTTATATAAAACATAATAATTTTATAAAGTTATTTGTTTTATTGGACAATAATTAGAATATATTATATTTTATTATGCATAGTGTTTTTTATAGTAAAATCTTTTTATATAAAACAAAATACTTTTATAAAGTTATTTATTTTATTAGACAATAATTAGAATATAATATATTTTATTATGCATAGTGTTTGCATAGTGCCTGCATAGTGTTTTGTATAGTAAAATTTTTTTATATAAAACAGAATATTTTTATAAAGTTATTCATTTTAGTAGATTATAAATAGAATATATTATATTTTATTTAAAAGATTTTGTTTTATTAGAATATTTTATTTATACTTCATAGTAAACCAATATGGACCGTCCGTTTAAAAGTAAATCAATTTGGACCGTTCATGAATTAGTTACTATTCAGTCCATTCTCCTATAAATAGAAGCTCGTTCATTCATTATTTCTTATGAATTCACTGAAACTCTAGAGAGAGAAACTATAGAGAGAAAGAAGAAAAGTATTATGCTACTCACTTTAACAATATCCAGTTTCTTCTAAGGTAAGGGATATTATTTGTTGTACTTGTAAGGGGTATTATTTCTTTCGTATTCATGAGGAGAACTTCTGTTATTCCATTCTTTATTATTCTGTTGGGATAACCTGTATACGCGGGCTACCCTATACTTGGTGAAATTCTTCTGTTATTCCATTTTTTATTATTATGTTGGAATAACCTGTATATGCAAAGTACCGCATACATGGTGAAATTCTTCTGTTATTCCATTCTTTATTATTCTGTTAGAATATCATGTCGGTGCATATTATGCTTGATCTGGTTCCATTAATTATTATTCTGTTGGAATAACATGTCTGTGCGGTCTATCGCATGCATGGTGATTTCTGTTGTTATTCCATTCTTTATTATTCTGTTAGAATATCCTGTCGGTGCGAATTTCGCCTGACCTGGTTCTGTTATTTATTATTCTGTTGGAATAACCTATCTGTGCGGTCTATCGCATGCCTAGTGATTTATTTTGTTATTCTATTCTTTATTATACTCAGTTGGTTAAAGCAACTCCATGGGGGATCAGAAAAGTAAATAAACCTGTAAAAGAGATTAACCGCCACGAAGTAAACTCCAGGTGGGACAAAATGTAAATAAAGTTGTAAAAGCGATAAACCGCCATGAAGTAAACTCCAGGCGGGACGAAATGTAAATAAAGCTGTAAAAGGCCACGAAGTAAACTCCAGGCCTGACAGAAATATAAATATATATATATATATATATATAAGCAATAAACGCTCCGGATATAGAATCCATGCTCATCAGACAAAGTCTGACAATAGTTCACATGTATAAGTATATATATATATATATATATATATATATATATATATATATATATATATATATATATATATATATACAGATAGAAATGAAAGCCACGGACCGAAGTCCAGGCATACGCACACAACACGACTCTCAATGTGTAGAATAGTGTGTGACAATATGAAGAGAGAGGCTTTATATCTACATCTTTTGGCTAGTTGAGGCCTAATAGTCCAGTTGTCAATGGTTGTGTTGCCTTTAAGGCTCGCGACAGAGGTTACTTCTTGGTTTTGAATGTCTTCAATTATAGCCATAACTTGATCGCTTCCTGGTTCAGTACATTCCTCAGGGATGCTTGAGCTGGACCCATCGCAAAAAGGTATGAACTCTTGAATTTTTTATGGGTGGGTTTCCCCGACAACCTCACCACCTTTTCCTTTATCTGTTCCTTCACGCTTTTCCTGAGCTTGAGAGGATTCGACCATGAAATCTCCCTCAAACTGTTGTCGCATTTCTTGCAAGGAACTTTCTTTTTTTGCTTTTTCTTCCTTGGCAAGGATCAGTATTTCCTCTGCATCATCCAAGGTTATAAGATATGTATCGTGGTTGTCATCTTTGGACCACAGGATGTTGGAGGTTGGCGGAGGAATCTCCTTTAGGGATTCCCTTGTCTCCTCTGTCATTTCATGCATTAGGATCACTCCTTACTCTGTTGGAATAACCTGTCTATGTGGATGACCGCATGCATGGTGAATGATCCTTTGTATTCATTCCTTATTAACTTGTGGAAATGATCTGTCTACGTGGATTACTGCATGGCGGGCGAAAATTCATTTGCAGTTTCATATATTCTATTATACTCAGTTGGTTAAAGTTTTAGCTTCTATACTCCATGAAATTAGTAGAATTTCCTGGATATTTGCGCTTCATCCAGTATCTTTTCATGGAAATATTCTTCTGAGCATTCTTGAATTTTTACTCCACAAAGCAGTATCATGTTGACAATTTGGACGTTATTGGTTCCTAGATAAATTAATTTATAAATCTTTAAAATTTATTCTTGAACTTGTTTTATTGAATTATTATGTCATTGTCATCATCCTCATGTTTATATTATGTTGAAAGTCATATGTGGCCTGTAGTGCATAGATTGACTTGGTATGATTATGACCAGGGATTATTCGGTATAATCATGACCGTAATGTTATAAATGATGTGGTAAAAGTCTTCATTGGCCCGTAGTGCATTGATAGACAGTTTTTGGCATGATCATGGCCATTGATAAAAACACGAATATCCTTGGCATGTAGTGTATGGATAATTTGTGGTTGTGATACTAATAAATATCCTTGGTTGTAGAGCAAGGATGATGTGGTTTATTTATTGAGCTAAGTCTCGGTGATAAAAGTGATGAAAAACCTTTTAAATCATAGAAGATGGTAGATTTTATTCTCTAGTTGACTCTTCTAATGGATTGCTTGTTCCGCTGTAGTTAAACTTGATATTTGTTATATTGTATCAGTTTAACACTGTTGAAGGCTAACGATAATTTATTCTGCATTATCTTAGTCATAATATTTCTTATTGGGCTAGTTGAGCTCACCCTTTTGCTTTCATTGTTCTCTTCAGGAAATGAGAACGTAGCAGGGACTAGTCAGGGAACGGAGTGACGGTCCAGATGATAGCATTAGTAGTCCTCACAAGTCTATGAAATAGTGTGATAATAAATGTATTGAGGACTTATTTTGAGTTTGAATATTGTCTAGAAGACAATATTTGTATTAAAACTCACAGCTCATGTTGTATATTTAAGATTGTATTTTTATTCTGTACCATGTATTTGGCGACTTGGAATAGGTGATGTATACCTATTTTGTGGGCGTCACATTCAGCATAAGCTACCTCTAAAACTTAATGACCCAGGCAGTTTCACAATACCATGTTCAATTAAAAAGATGTTCTTCAACAAATGCTTGTGTGACTTTGGGGCGAGCATCAACTTGATGCCTCTTTCAGTGTTTAATCAATTGGGATTATCAACTCCATGGCCGACGAATATAACTATATAGCTTGATGATAGATCCATTACTTATCCACGGGGTATTGTGGAAGATGTGTTGGTCAAAGTGGATGAATTTATGTTCCCAGCTGATTTCATCATCTTGGATTATGAAGAAGATAGAAGTATACCAATCATCTTGGGGAGACCTTTCTTAGCCACAGGACGAACTCCCATAGATGTTCAGAAAGGTGAGTTGACAATGAGAGTGCATGATCAAAAAGTCACCTTCAACGTGTTTAAGGCTATGAAATTTCCTACCGACGAGGAAGAATGCTTTTGGATTGATATGGTAGACAAGATGTTGAATGAAGAAGTTGAAAATCTGGTAGATAATGAGCCTTTGAAGAGTGCTATATTGGGGGATTTAGAGATGGAAGATAATGAGATTGCAGAATATGTACAGCTTCTTGACACAGCGCCGCAGTTTCAAAGATTAAAGACTCCTATTGAGCCACTCAAGCTTTCTAGGGAGACAAGAGCACGACTCAAGCCATCTCTTAAGATGCCTCCAGAACTTGAACTAAAACCTCTTCCTGACCATTTAAGGTATGCATTTTTAAATGATTTTTCAAAGTTACTTGTTATTATTTCTTTTGCACTAACATCTTGCTAGGAAGAAAAACTTCTATGAATTCTTAGAGAGTTCAAATTAGCGATATAATGGACCATAGCAGACATTAAAGGGATTAGCCCATCATTCTGTATGCACAAGATCCTACTGGAAGATGATAGTAAACCTTCAGTGGAGCAACATCGAAGACTAAATCTGATTATGAAGGAAGTGGTTAAGAACGAGGTTCTGAAGTGGTTAGATGCGGGGATAATATATCCGATATCAGACAGCTCTTGGGTGAGCCTGATATAGTGTGTACCGAAGAAAATGGGTATGACCGTGGTATCCAACGAGAACAATGAGCTAATACCGACCAGGACAGTGATGGGGTGGAGAGTCTGTATGGACTACTACAGACTGAATAAGGCTACAAAGAAAGACCATTTCCCGCTTCCATTTATTGATCAGGTGTTGGATAGGCTAGCAGGTCATGAAGAATATTTTCTTCTGGATGGGTATTCAGGTTATAATCAGATTGTGATAGCTTCAGAAGGCTATGAAAAGACTACTTTTACTTGTCCGTACGGAACATTCGCGTTCAGAATGATATCTTTTGGGTTGTGCAATGCCCCGGCCACATTTCAGAGGTGTATGATGGCTATTTTTTGGATATGGTTGAACACAATGTTGAAGTCTTCATGGATGAATTCTCGGTTTTTGGAGATTCATTTGACCTATGTTTGGAAAATTTGGTGATGGTGTTGAAGAGATGTGTCGAGACAAATCTTGTTCTGAATTGGGAGAAGTGCCATTTTATGGTATAAGAAGGTATAATATTGGGACACACAGTTTCTAAGAAAGGATTAGAGGTGGACAGGGCTAAGTTAGAGACTATTGAGAATTTTCCTCCACCTACTTCTGTTAAAGGTGTTCATAGTTTTTTGGGGCACATAGACTTCTACCGTAGATTTATAAAGGACTTCTCGAAGATCACAAAGCCACTTTGTAGTTTGTTAGAGAAGGATGTATAGTTTAAATTTGATGAACAATGCCTGACTGTATTTGAGCATTTGAAGAAGAAGTTAACTATAACACCTGTGATCACAGCACCAGATTGGGACCTTCCTTTTGAGCTGATGTATGATGCAAGTGATTTTACTGTGGGAGATATTTTGGGCCAGCATAGGGAAAAGGTTTTCCATGTGATCTACTATGCGAGCAAGACCCTCATTGATGCTTAGTTAAACTACACAACCACATAAAATGAACTTTTAACAGTGGTGTACACATTTGATAAGTTTCGTGCCTATTTGATTGGGACTAGAGTGATTGTGTACACAGACTATGAAGCAATCCGGTATTTAGTGGCAAAGAAAGATGCTAAACCTCGTCTGATCAGGTGGATACTTCTTTGTCAAGAATTTAACTTTGAAATTAAGGACAAGAGACTGAGAATCAAGTGGCGGACCACTTATCTCGATTGGAAAATCCAGGAAGGGATGTAAATGATAAGGTTATGATCAATGAGTCCTTCCAAGATGAGCAATTGTTTTGTGGTGAAAGGTGAAGTGCCATGGTTCGCAGATTATGCAAACTTCTTAGTAAGCAAGATAATCCCTTCTGATTTGATTGGGCATCAAAAAAAGAAGTTTCTACATGATGTGAAGTTGTTTATGTGGGATGAGCCTTATTTGTTCAAGCAGTGTTCTGATCAAATGATAAGGAGGTGTATTCCATATAGCGAGACAGAGGGTATATTGCAGGATTGCATGCATCAGTGTATGGAGGTCATTATGGAGGTGAAAGGAAAGCGGCTAGAGTTTTGCAAGCAGGTTTTTATTGGCTGACTATTTTCAGAGATGCTTATAGCTTTGTTCAGAAATGTGATAGATGCCAGAGAGTAGGGAACATATCTAAGCGGAATAAAATGCCCTTAAATACGATTCTAGAGGTGGAGATATTTGATTTTTGGGCGATAGACTGCATGGGGCCTTTCGTTTCATCATGTAGGAATTTGTACATCTTATTGGCAATCGACTACGTATCCAAGTGGGTGAAAGTGGAATCTCTACCAACGAATGATGCTAAGGTGGTTCTAAGGTTTCTTCAAAAGAGTATTTTCACGAGGTTTGGGACTCCTTAGGAAATCATTAGTGATGAAGGAAGTCATTTTTGTAATCGTCAGTTCACAGCACTGTTGGCCAAATATGGGGTGAATCATCAAATTGCTACAGCTTACCACCCCCAAACTAATGGCCAAGCAGAGGTATCGAATCATGAGGTAGAGAAAATATTAGAAAAGATTATGAACCACACGAGGAAGAACTGGTCGCTGAAGCTGGATGATGCAGTATGGTCTTATAGAACTGCTTATAAAACACCATTGGGAATGTCACCATTTCAGCTTATGTATGGAAAGGCTTGTCACCTTTGTAAAACCCCAAATTTTACGAATAAAGATTTAATTTTCTCAAAATATTTTTTTGAATATTATGGTGTGGATTTGAGATAATGTTATAGTTGTGGGTAGTATTTATAAATTTTGCAAAGTATGAAAGTTGTTATATAATATTCGATTGGTCGGAGAATATTAGTACGACAATACAATCATTGGTGGACCCCACAACGGAATTATTGTCGGATTAAGAAAACGACAAAAATATTTTATAAAAATAACGGCGAAAGTTTTACCGTTAAAACTATTGAACTACTCAGTAGTAAAAGTACAGTAATACGCGTGGTTGTATAGTAGCACACGGTATTGATTATTGATGCTTACGTGAAAAGTCACTCAGTTTTATTCAATTATTACTACAGTAATTGCTGCATAGTATCTCACGTTATTTGATTAAATTATTATCGATATTTTATATATTATTAAATCAATAATTGAGATAACAAAGTTATTAATATTATTATTTGCAATATTAACGATGTCTAGAAGTTCTACTAAGGAGAGGTTTGGTCACCTAATTGCGCGCCAATAGGGAGAAATCCTTATTGGAAAGCCCCCTCTTTCCTTGGAACGACCTGGTCGATTAATATTGTGAATTATAATAATGATGATAAATATTGTTAAATATATTGAGGTGTCTTTTTATGAAGTCACGGAAGTTTATATATATATATATATATATATATATATATATATATATATATATATATATATATATATATATATATATATATATATATTATATAAATTTTATTTTATTAGTATTATTAATGTAATAAAACAGAAAAGCTTTTTATATAAAATAGAATACTTTTATAAAGTTATTTATTTTATTAGACAATAATTAGAATATAATATTTTTTATTATGCATAGTGTTTTGCATAGTAAAATTTTTTTATATAAAACATAATACTTTTATAAAGTTATTTATTTTATTAGACAATAATTAGAATATGATATATTTTATTATGCATAGTGTTTACATAGTACTTGCATAGTGTTTGCTTAGTAAAACCTTTTTATATAAAACAGAATACTTTTATAAAGTTAATTGTTTTATTAGATTTAAATAAAATATATAAATATATATATATATATATATATTTTATTTTATTGCATAGTATCCTTTTTATTTTTCTTACAAATAAGATGCTTAGTTAGAATTGAAAATCACACCAGAAGTTCAGAGAATTCTCCTTCAATAATCTTGAGCGTATTTCTTTAGAGTTTAAGAAAGCTTTGAGCGTAGTGCAAGTTTTCTTCAAGTATATCCTCGCCCTACCTGTCGGAGCACTCTTATTTATAAGGTAAGGGATATTATTGCTGTACTCGTAAGGGGTATTATTTCTTTCGTATTCATGAAGAGGACTTCTATTATTCCATTCCTTATTATTCTGTTGGAATAACCTGTATATGCGAAGTACCGCATACATCGTGAAATTCTTCCGTTATTCCATTCTTTATCATTCTGTTGGAATATCCTGTCTGTGCGTTTACGCATGACCTGGTTTCATTATTTATTATTCTGTTGTAATAACCTGTCTGTGCGGTCTATAGCATGCATGTTGATTTCAGTTGTTATTCCATTCTTTATTATTCTGTTAGAATATCTTGTCAGTACGAATTTCGCCTGACCTGGTTCCGTTCTTTATTATTCTATCGAAATATCCTGTCTGTGCATTTACACATAACCTGGTTCCATTATTTATTATTCAATTGGAATAACATGTCTGTGCGGTCTATCACATGCATGGTGAATTCTTCTATTATTCCATTTTTTAATATTCTATTAGAATAACCTATCTATGTGGATTACCACATGCATGGTGAATGACCCTTCGTATTAATTTCTTATTAAATTGTGGAAATGATCTGTCAACGTGGATTACCACATGGCGGGTGAAAATCCATTGCAATTTCATATATTCTATGATACTCATTTGGTTAAAATTTTGGCTTCTATACTCCATGAAATTAGTGGAAATGTCCTTGATATTTGCGCTTCATCCAGTATCTTTTCATGGAAATATTCTTTTGAGCATTATTGAATTTTACTCCACAAAACAGTATCATGTTGACAATTTGGACATTATTGAGTTCAGGATAAATTAACTTATAAATCTTTAAAATTATTTTTGAACATGTTTTATTGAATTATTATGTCATTGTCATCATCCTCATGCTTATATTGTGATGAAAGTCATCTTTGGCTTACGTGCATAGATGAACTTGGTATGATTATGACCAGGGATTATTCAGTATAATAATGACCTGTAATGTTATAAATGATGTGGTAAAAGTCCTCAGTGGCCTGTAGTGTATTGACGGATAGTTTTTGGTATGATTATGACCAGGGATTATTCGGTATAGTTATGACCATTGTTAATTTAATGAATATCCTTGGCTTGTAAAGCAGGGATGACTTGATGATGTGGTTTATTTATTAAGCTGAGTCTCGGCGATAAAAATTGATGAAAACATTTTAAATCATAGAAGATAGTAGATATCATGCTTTACTTGACTCTTCTAATGGATTACTTATTCCGCTGCAGTTATACTTGATGTCTATTGTATTTTATCAGTTTAACATTGTTGAAGACTAATGATAATTTATTCTGCATTATCTTAGTCATAATATTTCTTACTGGGCTAGTTGAGCTCACCCCTTTCTTTCATTGTTCTCTTCAGGAAATGAGAATGTAGCCGGGACTAGTCGGGAAACGGAGTGACGGTCCAGATGATAGTATTAGTAGTCCTCACTATAATTAGTTTGTATTTGTATTCTATACCTTGTATCTGACGACCCAAGATGGGTGATGTGTACCTATTTTGGGGGCATCACAGTTGGTATCAAAGCTTAGGGATATGATCCCTGGCTGAGATATGAGACAAGAACTAGGAGGGGAGAGACGGGGAATTCCTTCGCTAGTATGACCTACCTATGTTTATCTGGTATTTAATTGGTCGGTCAGAGTATAGATATAATATGTGATATGTTAATTAACCCTTGTTTTGTGGCAGTATTTGAAAATGGCATCCGAAAATGTTGAGATAAGCAATGAAGTACATGAGACCGTTGAGTCGTCAATGATCAATGCTTAGGGTAATGTGCAACAGGAAGACAATAATCCTCATGAAAACAATAACACCGATGAAATGGTGAACGATGGGATGTTCAGAGGCTTTATGCAATTCATGCAACATCAGGCGAGAGCGGCTCCTATCCAAAATACAGGTGGAAACACTGACAACTCTCGAACGGTCACCGCTAAGCAGTTCAAGGAGCTGGGACCACCGGAGTTTTTTGGAGAGCTAAAACCACTTAAGGTGGAGACGTGGATAAAGTAGATCAACAAGAAATTTGATGTCTTGGGATGCTCCGAAGAGCAAAAGTTTCCCTTTTCCACCTTCATGTTGCGTGCAGAGGCAGATTATTGGTGGGAATCTGTAAAGCGTACTCAACCTGCCGCAATAAATATGTCTTGGGAGAAGTTCCAAGAATTGTTCAACGACAAGTACTTTCCTGAAAGTATTCATCACATAAAGGAGGTGGAGTTCATCAAGCTTGAGCAAAACAATATGACCGTGGTGCAGTACGAAGCTAAGTTTGCCGAGTTGTCTCAGTTTGCGTCTTACTTGGTTGATAATGAGGAGAGAATGGCGTGCATGTATCTAAGAGGTTTGAAACCCGAGATACGTCAATACCTTATCTCTCATAAATTGTGTTTGTATTCATATGTTGTGAATAGGGCTCAGTTATTAGAGCGCGATAATGAGTCAACCCAACCAAGAGAGAGCAGCCGACAAGTCGATAATACCAATGGTAGTAGTAATCGAAGCGGTGACAACAAACGTGGAGGGAATCAAAATGCTAGAAATGATAACCACTTCGGTGGCAATCATTTCCAAGATAATAGGATTGAAAGTTCAATAAGAGAAGGTTTAGCAAAGATAGAAAGACGTCAGCACCAGCACCAGCTGTTAACGAAGGAGAACGACCGCCGGTCGTAAGTTACAAATGTGGAGGGGAAGGACACATAAGTCCAAACTGTACGATGCAGTCCAAAGCATGTTACAATTGTGGTAAAGAAGGTCACCTAGCCCGATCTTGTCATGCACCAAAGTTAAGTCCAGCTGGGATAGAGGCATCCAAGGGTGTCCCAGACAAGATAAAACAGGTAGTTCAAGGAAGAGCGTTTGTCGTGACCTCCCAAAAAGCGAGGAATTGAACGAGGTGATCACGGGTTTTATAGTTTATTTGATACCGGTTCTACCCATTCCTTTATTTCTCCTACTTGCGCTCAACGTTTAAATTTGACTCCGGAGAAATTAGACTTTGACTTATCTGTTGAAGCTCCGTTAGGAGAAACTTTATTACATGTGCTATCCAAGTCTTGGATGAGAGTCACAGTTTTGAATGATATTTCTATTGTTAATGAATTTCCTAACGTATTTCCAGAAGAACTTCTTAGCCTACCCCTAGAGCGTGAAATCGAATTTTGTATTGATCCCAGTACAAAACTCATTTCTAAATCCTCAAGTATTTCTTCACCCAAAACGAACGTATAATGCGCCAAAGACGTTGGCTTGAGCTGTTGAAGATTACGATCATACCATTCAATATCATTGTGGAAGAGCGAACGTGGTAGCTGACGCATTGAGTAGAAGATTATATACGTATACAAGTGTGAATATACAAACCTACGTGAAGATAACGAATATATGATTAGAACTGACTTTAGTCGATAATGTTAAAGCTACTAAAGCTACAGACCCGGAGCTGATGAATAAAAAGAAGAAGGTTCAAGAGGGTGTTATTTTAAAAGCAAGAGTTGCTGAAGAGAGGAAATATCAACCCTCAATTTAATTGGCCCATTTGAAATCCTCGATCGAGTAGGAACTGTGGCATATAGACTCGTTTTACCGCCAAGTATGTCTTGTGTTCATAACGTTTTTCATATATCTATGTTACATAAATATGTGAAAGATCCAAACCACATTATTGAGTTAGAACCGGACGAAATAGCAAAAGATTTAACGTATGAAGAGATTCTTGTTCAAATCTTGGATAAGAAGGAACATATTCTACGCTTCAAGGTTATACCTCAAGTCAAGATTTTGTGGAGAAACCACGATGTTGAGGAAATGACCTGGGAGTTAGAATCTGAAATAAAATCAAAATATCCTTACCTCTTCGGCATACCAGGTACGTGCGTAAATTTTGAGGGCAAAATTTCATAAGGAGAGAAGATTGTAAAACCCCAAATTTTACGAATATAGATTTAATTTTCTCGAAATATTTTTTTGAATATTATGGTGTGGATTTGAGATAATGTTATAGTTGTGGGTAGTATTTATAAATTTTGTAAAGTATGTAAGTTGTTATATTATATTCGATTGGTCGGGAAATATCCGTACGACGGTACAATCATTGGTGGACCCCACAATGGAATTATCGTCGGATTGAGAAAACGACAAAAATATTTTATGAAAATAATGGCGGAAGTTTTACCGTTAAAACTGTTAAACTACTCTGTAGTAAAAGTACAGTAATACGCGTGATTGCATAGTAGCACACGGTATTGATTATTAATGCTTACGTGAGAAGTCACTCAGTTTTGTTCAATTATTACTACAGTAATTGCTGCATAGTATCTCACGTTATTTGATTCAATTATTGTAGATATTTTATATATTATTAAATCAATAATTGAGATAACAAAGTTATTAATATTATTATTTGTAATATTAATGATGTCTAGAAGTTCTGCCAATGAGAGGTTTGGTCACCTAATTGCGCGCCAATAGGGGGAAATCCTTATTGGAAAGCCCCCTCTTACCTGGGAACGACCTGGTCGATTAATATTGTGAATTATAATAATGATGATAAATATTGTTAAATATATTGAGCTGTCTTTTTATGAAGTCACGGAAGTTTATATATATTGTTTTATTAGTATTATTAATGTAATAAAACAGAAAAACTTTTTATATAAAACAGAATACTTTTATAAAGTTATTTATTTTATTAGACAATAATTAGAATATAATATATTTTATTATGCATAGTATTTTGCATAGTAAAATTATTTTATATAAAACAGAATGCTTTTATAAAGTTATTTGTTTTATTAGACAATAATTAAAATATATTATATTTATTATGCATATTATTTGCATAGTAAAATCTTTTTATATAAAATAGAATACTTTTATAAAGTTAATTCTTTTATTAGATTTTAAATAAAATATATATATATATTATATTATATTGCATAGTATCCTTTCTATTTTTCCTATAAATAGGATGCTTAGTTAGAATTAAAAATCACACCAGAAGTTTAGAGAATTCTCCTTCTATAATCTTAAGCGTATTTCTTTAGAGTTTAAGAAAGCTTTGAGCGTGGTGCAAGTTTTCTTCAAGTATATCCCCGCCCTACCCGTCGGAGTACTCTTCTTTATAAGGTAAGGGATATTATTGTTGTACTCGTAAGGGGTATTCTTTCTTTCGTATTCATGAAGAGAACTTCTATTATTCCATTCCTTATTATTCTGTTGGAATAACCTGTATATGCGAAGTACCGCATACATGGTGAAATTCTTCTATTATTTCATTCTTTATCATTCTATTGGAATATCTTGTTTGTGCGTTTACACATGACCTGGTTCCATTATTTATTATTCTGTTGGAATAAACTGTTTGTGCGGTCTATCGTATGCATAGTGATTTCTGTTATTATTCCATTCTTTATTATTCTGTTGGAATATCCTGTCGGTGCGAATTTCGCCTGACCTGGTTCCGTTCTTTATTATTCTATCAGAATATTCTGTTTGTGCGTTTACGCATGACCTGGTTCCATTATTTATTATTCTATTGGAATAACTTGTCTGTGCGATCTATCGCATGCATGGCGAATTCTTCTGTTATTCCATTCTTTATTATTCTGTTGGAATAACCTGTCTATGTGGATTACCACATGCATGGTGAATGACCCTTCGTATTCATTTCTTATTAAATTGTGGAAATGATCTGTCTACGTCGATTACCGCATGGCGGGTGAAAATCCAGTGCAGTTTCATATATTTTATGATACTCATTTGGTTAAAATTTTGGCTTCTATACTCCATGAAATTAGTGGAATATCCTTGATATTTGTGCTTTATCCAGTATCTTTTCATGGAAATATTCTTCTGAGCATTCTTGAATTTTACTCCACAAAGAAGTATCATGTTGACAATTTGGACATTATTGAGTTCAGGATAAATTAACTTATAAATCTTTAAAATTTATTCTTGAACTTGTTTTATTGAATTATTATGTCATTGGCATCATCCTCATGCTTATATTGTGATGAAAGTCATCTTTGGCTTACGTGCATAGATGGACTTGGTATGATTATGACCAGGGATTATTCAGTATAATCATGACATGTAATGTTCAAAAAGATGTGGTAAAAGTCCTCAGTGCCCTGTAGTGTATTGACGAACAGTTTTTGGTATGATTATGACCAGGGATTATTCGGTATAGTCATGACCATTGATGATTTAATGAATATCCTTGGCCTGTAAAGCATGGATGACTAGATGATGTGGTTTATTTATTAAGCTGAGTCTCAGCGATAAAAATTTATGAAAACATTTTAAATATTAGAAGATAGTAGATATCATGCTCTACTTGACTCTTCTATTGGATTGTTTATTCCGCTGCAGTTAAACTTGATGTCTATTGTATTTTATCAGTTTAACATTGTTAAAGACTAATGATAATTTATTCTGCATTATCTTAGTTATAATATTTCTTACTGGGCTAGTTTAGCTCACCCCTTTCTTTCATTGTTCTCTTCAGAAAATGAGAACGTAGCCGGGACTAGTCGGGGAACGGAGTGACGGTCTAGATGATAGTATTAGTAGTCCTCACTATTCTGTTAAATAGTGTGATAATAAATGTATTGAGGACTCCTTTGAGTGTAGATATTGTCTAGATGACAATATTCTTATTAAAACTCTCAATTAATTTTTTGTCGTATTTAACACGACTGTTGTATAATTAGTTTGTATTTATATTCAGTATCTTGTATATGACGACCCAAGATGGGTGATGTGTACCTATTTTGGAGGCGTCACAACCTTCCCATGGAGCTCGAACACAAGGCATATTGTTTAATAAAGAAGCTGAATTTTGACTTGAAGGCTGCAGGAGAAAAATGCCAACTCCAACTCAATGAGTTGGACGAATTCAGATTGCAGGCATAAGAAAATTCTAAATTGTACATGGGATGGCATGACCGCAAAATTATGGAAAGGGTGTTTGAGCCAGGGCAAAAAGTGTTGTTGTTTAATTCCAGACTCAAACTCTTCCCAGGAAAGCTCAAGTCAAGGTGGTTAGGGTCGTTCACTATGAAGAATGTATATCCACATGTTGCTATAGAAAATTTTGACAAGTTCCCATATAAGCCCTTTAAGTTCAATAGACAACGGCTTAAGCATTACTATGGTGGTGAGGTTGACAGGCAGAAGGTCACCTCAATTCTTTCTACTACTTGATCAGAGCAGAGATAGTCAAGCTAACAGACTATAAACTAGCGTTCAATGGGAGGCACCCCATTATTTCTCTTCTATCTTTATGTTTAATTCTTTGTGCATCATATCTATTTCTTCCTCAAGTTTAATTATATTTGTTCATGTCTATTTGCTCCTCTAATGTTTAATTCTTGTGATTTTCAAATTTTTGGCATAAATTTTATAGAGCTGAATGCACATATAATTTTTGATAAGAATAACATATAAAGCATTTTTGGATGTACACTCATTCATACATGTTATTCATTACATATTTTGATATGGGAATTAGTATATCTCATTTTTATGAATGCTTGTTATGCAGGTTTGATTGTTAGTGGAAAGTTGTTGTTGGATACTTCTTCATATACAAATTAGTTCAGTTCTGGGTGTAGAGCAGAGCGGCCACACAACTAGTCAGTGAAAAGTTGGCGCGCCCGTACTGAAATTCAGAGCAATTATACCTTCAGCGTTCCCGCGCCCCTCATATGCCTAACACCTGTGCGCTCGCGCCACATTAATGCTTAGACTCAGTGCGGCCACGCCCGAGTCTGGTTCCAGAAAATTTTAAATGTTCTAAAGAGTAAACTACCCCACTTCTTATATAAGTTACAACATCCTTTATACATACATCTTCCCATCTTCTTTCAAAACCGAAGCTCTATCTTTTCTTATTCTCCAAACGATTTCCATTCAAAAAAATAACTCCTCACCCCACCACGATTCCTACGTATTCGATTTTCCTTCACACACTCAACCTCTTCTAAATATCACACATTCAAATAATTAGGGTTTGTTAGAGTAGTGGAAAACAACGTGTTTGGGGGTTTTCTTTGTCTTCAGAGTATACAGAGATTTTCTTCTCAGTCTAGTTCTCCTCTTCTCAAATCATTAGGGTTTTTCTTCATCAATTTATATGGGTCCAAAGAGAGCATGTTCCCATACCCCTGAGTCATCCTCTTCCAGCAGTCAAAGAGAAGACATCTTGGACCTCACCAAGTTTGTCAGCCTAGATGCTCAGATGGAGTACTATCGTATTGTGGCCAAAATGTTTATGAAGGAATGAGGGTTTAATCCTGGGAAACAAGATAGCCAGCTCTGGGAAATGATAAAAGAGTGAGGCTGGGTGGAAGTTGTATCCACCCCAATGCATGCGCCCATGGGTATTATACGTGCTTTTTATGCCAACGCCAAGGAAACTATGAGTGGGTTGTCATTTGTTAGGGGTGTTCAAGTGGATTATCGCCCACAGACGATTAGAGGAGTTTTCAACTTACCTGACCCACCGACTGGTCGTGCCAACTAGGTGGAGGCTGCAAGGTTTGAAACAAACTTAGACAAGGTCATTGTTGATTTGTGTGTTCCTGGTACTTAGTGGAATTACAAATCGAGCACAAACCAGCCTACAAATTTTCCAAGTTCAGCCCTTAACCGCTACGCAAAGGCGTGGAACCTATTTATTTGTGCCAAGTTGATGCCCTCATCACACTAGCATAACATTCCATTCGAGCGAGCCATAATATATTGGGGAATCATCACATGAAAATATATAGATGTGGGCCACCACCTCAACCAAAACATGATGTGCTACATGAGGGGGAGCACCACAGGCAGCATCCCATACGCATCAGTTGTAGCCCCCTATATGCAAGAGCGGGAGTTACTTGGGAAAATGAGCAAATGTAGTATCCGAGTCAGGACATTACCCATGCCACCATTACAAAATTTGACGACTGGGCAGGAGGCACACCACCCCCGAGGGGAAAGGGCATAATTCTTTTAGCAACATCTTTGGTGTCTTCTCTGCAGCCAATGCAACCAACTGAAGTAGGAACTTCATCTCATGCCATTGCAGAAAATGATGATCGCAGACTTAGGAGAGTGGAGAGAAAAGTGGATGCCATGTATGATAACTTTTTGACGTTCGCAAATGGGTTATCACAGTCATTAGCTAAAGCCTTTGTGCAGCAAGGAACGATGTTAGAGTGGTCTCAATTTGGTACAGCTGTGCCTTTTCCACCGCCAGATTCACCACCCGAGGAGGGTGGCCATGCCGACACTTAGGGGAGTTCTCTTTGCCCTTTACCTTCATTCATTGGAGACAATGAATATGCTAAGTTTGGGGGTTTTGGGTAATTAGTAGTGTAGTGTAGAGCATGCAGTTTAATTTGCATCATTTATCCATGTTTAGTATAATTTTTGTATGTTAATGTGCTTAGTTTAATTGTGCAATTTTTTTTGCATTTTCTTACTTATTATCTGTTTTAGTTTATCTGTTTAGTTGTTTAATCCCAAGTATCTAGTTAGTGGAATTCTAATTGAGCCAGTGATGAATTTAGAAATTTGATGGATTCTTGAATTAGGATAATAGCTTGAGCTTAGTTATAATGTTATACATGATTTGATCCATGCTTGTTATTTAGATGCTATCGGTTATCACATAAGTATTCATGTTTGCTTGTTGGTAAAAGAATAACTTGTTTGGCTGCTGAGAAGAAAATATTATTTTTAAAGACAAAATTTGGAGAAAGTGAACATAGACTATAAAAATATTGAAACTCAAACTTTGGGAATGCATGGGTATGCTTGCTATATAAAAAAAGAAAAAAATGAATAATTATCGTGGCTAATCTTGTTTCGGGGCCTTTGTTACTTGAGCAAGTACGCCTGAGGGGATTGTCTTTACACCTAGTGCCCTAAGATCTTTATGGTCTGGTAGTCGTTGGTTGAAAGTTCGCTAAGGGGTAGCACTATTAGCCTAATGGAATAAGGCATTTCACAGTCATGGGAAAATGAAAAAAAATAATAAACACTACGAGAAAGTGCAAAAATCGCCTTCGTGAGTAAAAATAAAGCAGAATAAACCCATTGTTGAACCTTAGTTTGTATTGATGTGTTGGAGTAATTGTTGTTTCATTTGTATGCATAGTTCTTGATTTGAACATCAATTTTCTTTCTTAAGCAGTATAACATGTGTAGTCTTTGCCTTTTTCAAGCTTATTTGTGAACACATCACACACACACAACATCTTTATAGCAGGTTTAGATTATTTGATTGTATGTCGTTATGTCTGTAGCTTTGTTTGATGCTCTGTTCTTGAATATGGATATTTCTCTGATGCACATTTGATTGGAATTCTAGTATGGCTGGAAATCTTGGGACTCACTTGCATGATAGTGTAGTTTACATTGTCTAATTTATATTTGTGTTGATTGCTTGAGGACAAGCAATAGTCAAGTTTGGGGGTATTTGATAAGCAGGTTTTATACCTACTTATTGGTTACCAAATTACTATAATTTTTCTAAACTCAAGTATGTCTAGTATGTTTTTATTTCTTTTTGTGTTTGTTTTGCAGTATGCATAGTTAAAACTCCTAAGGCATGGTATGGCATGGAAATAGAAAAGGCAAGACAAGGCATGGTGGGCTTGTGCAAAAACGAAGATAGCAGGTAGACTTAAGCAAGTGAGGAGGGCATTTAAAGGATCGTTAAAGTGGTAAAGTTAAGAAGAAAAGAAATAAAGAAAAAGAAGTGAACATCAAGCAGCAGCAGTTCAGAAGCAAACACCAGCAGAATACAGCAACATGGCTTAGCTCAGTCGCGCTGCCATATAGGCCAGACATGGCGCGCCGGCGCTAGAGGGATGACAGACGTAGACAAGGCCAACGTGCGGCCGCGTCCAATTAACAAAGGGACATGGCGCGCCCGCGCCAATCACTCGGCAGCAGCACATTTATCGCGCCCGCACCCAAATTCTATTGTGATACCACGCGGTCGTGCCAGTCAAGCTTAAACTAAAAAAAGTTGACTTACTATTTTTTAATGCTGAGCGTGTTTGCTATCTTTAGATATATTGGATGATTTGAAAAGACATATAATGAAGCAGTTATTATTTCTATTTTTAGGGTTTGGTATTCTAGAGAAAAATCATAGCATTTCTCTATTTATTTGAGCTTCTCTCTCTAGATTATTGCTTGTAAATAATGGGTCTTGATTTTGTTGATAAATGTGGACCTGAACTAGCTTGGAATCAGATTTTGAAGTAGAGGTTTATCATATTTGATTCCTCATTTCCCTTATATCTCTTGCTTTCATTGTTTATTTCTAATGTTTGGTTCAAATCTCATAATGGGTGTTGATTCAGTAATGAACTAACTTCCATTATGGGATTCTAATGGAGTTTAATGTGTAGTCCGTACTTGTATGCCTATTTATGATGTTTGTATATTTAATATTGGGTTGCCCATCGTGGTTGTGCTAAAATATTGAATGTTTGATCACCATTCACACTAATTACTTGTATGGAATAGGAAAAGGAAGTATAAGTACATATTAGACCATGTTGGCATATGTTCGTGAGACTTAAATGTGTTAGGTTTTGTGATTCGTGACCCGGATAGGCATATACCGGTTCACCATGTGTTGTCAATGAGAGAGCTTGTGCTTAAATCATTATTGCTTGTAATTCACATAGACATATAGTGGGTTAGGTAATTTTGATGGTTACATGAATTCAATAAATTTGTTGATTTTGTGTGATTTGGACATAGTACATCGAAAGATGGTTATGTTTCACTTTTGTGCTCTTGACTAGTTGTTCATATTAAATAATTAGGCATAACAAGAGGCGTGCATTTTGGATAAAACATTGAATGACATTAGGATCCCATTTATCTCCACTTAATTCCATTAATTTAGTAATTAGTATTTGTGTGCTGATAATTAATTTAGATATAAATTTACTTATTAATTGATCGTTTGAGCATACAGAAATAGTGATAAGGATGTTTCATGATAGCGTAGATTTATTCACCTTTTTCCATGGGATCGATACTTTTTTACTTTGTACTACTTGTTGACCCGTGTATACTTGCATGAGTTAGAGTCCGTTTTGTTAAACCGAAACGAAGGCAACAAGTTTTTGGCGACGTTGCCGAGGAAAGGCGTTTATTTTTATTACTTTCGTCATCAACTAAAGCTAAATTTGTTTGACTTGAAAAATTCTATTCTTATCTCATTTCTATTTTAGTTTTGTTTGCATTTCAGGTACTTGAGTACATTATATGCACACGCGATCATCTAATTCCGAGTTGATACCTGCATAGGATAATATTAATGATTGAGCTTGGAGATCAAGAGCACGGAAAAATACACAAGTAGATACTAAAAATTGATCATCCAATATGGCAGAAGAGCCTAGAGAAGAGCACAAAGCCTTAAGGGATTACTCAATGCCCAACATTAATGAACTGCAGTCGAGCATTGTAAGGCCAACTATAGCAGTAAATACTTTTGAAATTAAGTCAAGCATGATACAAATGGTGCAGAATTAAGTTCAATTTAGGGGTGCTGCTACAGATGATCCAAACAAGCATTTGTTGAGCTTCGTAGAGATTTGTGACACCTTTAAGTATAATGGGGTGTCAGAAGATGCAATTAGGCTTAGATTATTTCCATTTTCTCTGAGGGATAAGGCAAGAAGTTGGCTCCATTCATTTCCATTGGGGTCAATCACTACATGGGAGGACTTAGCACATAAGTTCTTAGCCAAATTTTTCCCTATGGCTAAGACAGAAAAAATGAGGACTGCGATTTCCCAGTTTGAACATCAACAGGGTGAAACACTGTATGAAGCATGGGAACGATATAAAGAAATGCTAAGGAAATATTCCCATCATGGAATGCCTGATTGGATGGTTATAAACACATTTTATAATGGATTAGGTTGGCAGTCAAGGCCGATAGTAGATAGCGTAAATTTATTCACCTTTCTCCGTGGGATCGATACTTTCTTACTATGTACTACTTGTTGACTCGTGTATACTTGCATGAGTTATAGTCTGTTTTGTTAAACCGAAATAGAGGCAACAAGGAACACAGAGTCTGGAGTTTACTCGAAGTATTCCTTCTTCGTCGATTCTTGCTTCTGGAATAGCACCTTCTTATACTGTCTTCTTCATACGCATTAGCTCCGGGTCTGTGGCTTGAGCAACTTTAACTTTATCTATTAAAGTCGGTTCTACTCGTATATTTGACATCATCACATGGGTCCCTAGAATTTTCAACTCTATCTCCGTCCTTTGTAAGTCATACAAAATGGCTCTTTGTGTTAACAACATCGCACTCGTACCCGCATATGATCTTCTACTCAACACGTCAGCTACCACATTTGCTTTTCTATGGTGGTATTGAATGGTATGGTCATAATCTTTGAACATATCGAGCCATCATCGTTGCCGCATGTTGGGTTCCTTTTGGGTGAAGAAATATTTGAGGCTTTTATGATCTGTATAGATCTCCACTTTCTCACCATACAGGTAGTGTCTCCAGATCTTTAGCGCAAAAATGACTGCTGCCAACTCTAGATTATGAGTAGGATAATTCTTCTCATATTCTTTGAGTTGTCTTGAGGCATAGGCTATGACTTCCCATGTTGCATGAGAACACATCCCAAACCTTTGTCTGAAGTATCGCTGTAGATGACAAATCCCTTCGAAACTAATGGTATTGTCAAAACAGGTGCTGAAATGAGTCTCCTCTTGAGTTTTTGGAAGCTCTTCTAACATTCCCCACTCCATCCAAACTTTGTATCTTTTCGAGTCAGCTGAGTTAATGGAGCAGCGATTCGATAAAACCCTTCCACGAATCTCCGATAATAACCAGCTAAGCTCAAAAAGCTACGTACTTCGGTTACTGACATAGGTTGCTCCCAACTTTGTATTGCTTTATTCTTTGTCGGGTCAAATGATATTCCATACTTCGATATCATGTGCTTAAGGAATGCTACTTCCTCAAGACAGAACTCACATTTCTTCAACTTGGCGTATAGCTTATTTTCACAAAGATTTTGGAGTATCAGCCTCAAGTGTTGCTCATGATCTTTATGGCTTTTGGAATAGATAAGGATGTCATCAATAAAGACAACCACAAAATGATCCAAATATTTCTTGAATACTCGGTTCATCATATCCATGAAGGCAGCAGAAGCATTAGTCAATCCAAAAGACATAACTAGGAATTCGTAATGCCCGTACCGAGTTCTAAAAGCAGTCTTTGGAATGTCATCAATTTTAATCTTTAATTGATAATATCCGGAACGAAGATCGATCTTTGAGAAGAATTTATCACCTTGCAATTGATCAAACAGGTCATCAATAGGAGGTAACGGGTACCTATTTTTGATGGTGACATGGTTCAACTCCTGATAGTAACTACAAAGTCGCATACTCCTATCTTTCTTCTTTACGAATAAAACAGGAGCGCCCCAAGGAGATGTACTAGGAGGAATGAAACCAATATCTAACAATTCTTATAGTTGAGTTTTTAACTCCTTAAGTTCAATAAGAGCCATTCGATATGGGGTTTTGGAAATGGATTTTGTACCGAGTTCAAGGTCAATACAAAATTTGATTTCACGTTCTGGGGGTAGGCCATGAAATTCTTCAAGAAATACGTCAAGAAATTCATTAACAATAAAACTATCATTCAAATCTGATGTATTTTTGTTTAAATCCATGAAATGGGCTAAGAAAATTAACATCCATTTTTTAATAAACGAATGGCTTTGTGGCTTGATATGACAGTTATTGACTTTAGTATTATGGTTGCTTGAATTCGCATAATAGGTTGATTAGGAATATGAAAACTAATGACCTTACAAAAATAATCAATTTTAGCATGATGAGTAGTTAACCAATCAATCCCTAAAATCACATCAAATGCAAGGAATTTCAAAGAGATGAGATCAACAGGTAATGTGAGGGTGCCGATTTGAATCAAACAAGATTTATAAATAGTGGATGTAAAGAAGGTTTCTCTTAACGAAGTTTCAACAGATAAGTAAAAGTCTGATTTCTCAGGAGTCAAGTTCAAACGTTGAGCACAAGCAGATGAATTAAAAGAATGGCTAGAACTGGAATCTATAGAATTCGCAAGAGTTTATAATTAGCTTACCTGTGATAACTTCGTTCGGGTTCCTCACCTTTTGGGAAGTCACGACAAACGCTCTCCCTTGAACCACCAACTTTGTTTTGTCCGTAGCCGCCTTTGGTGCCACCGTCCCAGCTGGACTTGACTTCACTACACGACAAAATTGAGTTATGTGTCCATTTTTTCCATAACTGAAACACACCTTGGAAGGTTGTGTACAGTTTGGACTGATGTGTCCCTCTTCTCCACTATCTGTAACATCTAATTGGCGGTCGTTCTCGTCCCATAGAAATTGTTACTGGTGCTAGTGCTGGTGTCGATGTCTTCCCGTCATTGTTGAATCTTCTCTTTTTGAAATTTCCACTTTAACCATTTCTTCTATTATCTTGGCCAGGATTACCATCAAAGTGGTTACCATTTCTGGCACGTTGGTTATCACTGCTTCGATGACTATTTCCACTTGTATGACAATTATCGTGCTGTCGATTGCTATCTTTTGGTTGAGCTGACTCATAATTCCGCTCCAATAATTGAGCTCTATTGACAACATTTGAATACAAACAATGTTTATGAGAGATGAGATGTTGACGAATTTCGGGTTTCAACCCTCTCAGAAACATTCGTGTCATTCGCTCCTCATTGTCTACCAAATGAGATGCAAACCGGGATAACTCCGCAAATTTAGCCTCATATTACAATACAGTCATATTGTTCTATTCGAGTTTGATGAGTTCCACCTCCTTCATGTGACGAATACTTTCTCAGAAGTACTTGTCGTTGAACAATTCTTGGAACTTCTCCCAAGAAATCTTAAGTGCTGACAGATGAGTATGTTTTACAGATTCCCACCAGTAATTTGGCTCTCCGCGCAACATAAGGTGGCGAATGTAACCTTTTGCTCTTCAGTGCATTCCAAGACATCAAATATCTTGGTAATCTGCTTAATCCATGCCTCTGTATTTAGTGGCTCTGGCTTTCCCAAAAACTCTAGCGGTCCCAACTCCTTAAATTGCTTAGCAGAGACCAGCCGTGAATTGCCAATGTTTCCACCTGCATTTTGAACAAGAGTTTCTCTCGTTTGGTATTGCATGAATTGTAAAAAGCTCCTAAACATCCCATCATTCATCATTTGGTCGGTGTTGTTGTTTATATAAAGATTATTGCCTTCCTGATGTACATTATCATGGTTATTGATTGGCGGTGTCTCAAAGGTCTCATGTGCTCTATTGCTTATCTCAAAATTTTTAGATGTCATTCTCAAACACTGCCACAAAACAAGGGTTAATTAAAGAAATTAACATGTGACATATTATCCCTATATTCCGAACGACCAATTAAATAACAATTAAGCTTAAGTAGGACACACTAGCGAAGGATTTACTCGTCTCTACCCTCATAGTTCTAATCCCAGATCTCCACCAGAGATCATATCTCTAAGCTTTGATACCAACTGTGACTCCCCTAAAATAGGTCCACACAACCCATTCTGAGTCGCCAAATACATGGTACAAAAACCAAATAAAAACTTCATTAATACAACTGTCGTGCAAAATACGACAACATATACGTTCTAAGTTTTAATACAAATATTGTCTTGTAGAAAATATCCAAACTCAAATAAAGACCTCATTACAATTATTGTTACACTATTTTACAAAATAGTATGGACTGCTATTATAATCATCTTGAACCATTACTCCATTCCTCGACTAGTCTCAGCTATATTATTGCCTCCTAAGAAGAACAATGGAACCAAAAGGAAAAGGGTTAGCTCAACTAGCTCAGTAAAGAATATTATGACTAAGATAATATAGAACAAATTATCCTTAGTCCTCAACAGGGGAAAAATCTGATAGAATACAATAGACAACAAGTTTTAGATCACAACTGCAGTGGAAACAACAATCCATGAGAAGAGTCAAGTAGAACATGATATCTACTATCCTTCTATGATTTAAAAGTCCATCATCAATATTTTATGCCTGTAACACCAATCAATAAATATTCAAATCAACAAATTATCCATGCACTACTAGCCAATGATATTGTAGACACTCGAAATTTTGCATTCCTATTACTAACCTTGTATGAGGGCAGAATCGTCTTCCAGAGATAACCCTAGACGACAAATTAGTTCAATTCCAGAGAAAACCTCAAAATCCTTAGTTTTCCATCTCAGAGACAACCCCGAGATATCCAGTTGCAGTCCCAGAGATAACCCCGGGAGTTTTAATTTCAACCTTAGAGACAACCCCGAGGAATACAGTTGCAGTTCCAAAAATAACACCGGAGAAGTCATTTACATCTCGGAGATAACCTTGAGATACTCAGTTCCAGTCCCGGATACAACCTCAGGAGGTTCAGTTCCAACCTCGGAGACAACCCCGAGGAGTGCAGTTATACTTCTGGAGATAACCCTGGAGATGTTGGTTTCAACCCTTGCAGTCAGCTTCAACCTCGGACATAACACTGAGGAACTCAGTTCCGAACCCGGAGACAACCCCGAGAAGTCAGGCATACCTCAGAGATAACCCTGAGAACATTCAGCACTTGCAGCAGCTCAATCTCAAAAATAACCCTGAGCAACGATTGCTATATCAGCCCAAACCGGAGATAACCCTGGTGAGGGGCAAAGTCATCATTTTGCCACCTCAATCCCACTTACGCGCCATCTCAACACATTTTAACATACATTCTACACAGCAGTGTCCCACAAGAACCAATAGCTCAAATCCCGAGTGACTACTACACAGGACAGCACACCGGATAAAATTTGAAGCCTGAACACCAAGGGTATGGTCCCATCTTCTTGACTTCGTACAACCTCTAATCCTATGTCATTATGTAGCTTTTGATAAAAGCACTCCATAAAAGTTCTTAAACACCTTAATCGGATTCCCAGATTGAAGTTTTGAAAGTTCGAGCGGACAACATGTCGCATGCATGCACGTACTTCGAGACGGCGAGACCCGCGAAGCCCGGAGCACCATGGGTAGCCGCAGGTACACCTGCGGCTCCCTCTTCTATAAATAGAGGAATTGGGGTGGCCATTTGTAAGAGAAGAAAGGCAAGGAAGCCCTGTCCAATTTTCTTTGTCACACTATAAATGAGTGTTTTCTCATTTCAAACACTTGTAAGCTCATATTTTGCTATATTTTACTGGTGGGATCCGAGTGTTCATCTATTTAAAACTATTAAAGTCTTCTTTGGCAGTCCACTGTAAGCCTTCTTACATTTCTTAAGTCTTTCTCCACTACTGTTCACACATCGTTCTTCACGTTAAGAGTAGTGTTGCGTGTGTATGCCCGGACTTCGGTCCGTGGCTTTTTATTTCTTTTTGTATATATATATATATATATATATATATATATATATATATATATATATATATATATATATATGGACTAAGATTATCAAGTAATGCCTCGATTGAGCCTGGACTCACGTCCGAAGTATTTACTGCTTTATATATATATATATATATATATATATATATATATATATAAACTGTGGTCGAATGTTGTTCGATGAGCTTGGATTCACATCCGGAGCATTTATTGCTTATATATATATATAAACTGTTGTCGAACTATGTTCGATGAGTCTGGATTTTATATCCAGAGCGTTTTCTACTTTTATATATATATAAATACTTATATATATTACTACCATCAAACTCTGTTTGATTGAGCCTGGATATAATATCCGGTGTGGATATATATATATATATATATATATATATATATATATATATATATATATATATATATATATATATATATATATTTGTCAGGCCTGGAGTTTACTTCGTGGCCTTTTTGTGACGAATGAGTTGTTTGAGTTATGATTCTAGGGACAGAATCCTTATAAGGAGGAAATGATGTAACAATCCAAGATTTTATTAATATTTGTAATTTAAAATATTTATTAAATTAAATAAATATTTTGTTGATGTGGTTGTTGTTAGTGAATATTTATGAATTAAATTTATTAGATAACATTTTAATTTAATTTAATTTAATAGTTGGAAAATTGTAAGATAATGTGACATGCTATATATTACTGTTTTAATTTAATAATTTAAAATGGTATGTTAATTTATTAAATAAAATTATAATAAGATTATAATTTTGTGATAATTGAATTAAGTGGAGAATTTATTGAGTGTGTTGTACTTAGTTTATGTAACTAAGATTTGTTATGGAAATTCAAATAAATAATATGTGATTATAAATTATAAACTGAATTGTTTATTAAAATAAATTAAAGGAGATTTAAATTGGTTACCAAACAAGGACTTAAAATATTAGGCCTTTATTTTAAAGAGTTTTTGCCAAACAAAGCCTTATGGCTTTTGAATTTTGAATTTTATTATAATAAATAAATAAATCAAATAATAAATAAAATATATTTATAACCTATATGTTTATTTTGTAACTGATAAAATTAGTATGCGTATTATGGCTTTGGCTATCAGTTTTATTTTACGCATACTGATAATTGGTTGCTAAGCCTTAAGAAGGAAGAAAAGAGTTTTCAGAAAATTTTAGAGAGACTAGAGAGAGATTGAGAGAAATTTCAGAGTTTTCAAGCGAGTCTTGGTATTTAGCAAAGATTGTTCAAGAAATTGAAGATATTATTCATAACCTTAATGTTATATGTTTATATATATGTACATATGAGTTTTATGGCATAAACCTTCAAGTTCTGTGAATTCATTTTTTTTAATTGTTGATATACAACTGATAATTTGTGATTATATGTGTTTATGATGTTAGAATTTGCAATTAGACAATAATTTGTATGCTAATTATGTTTAAGAAGGGAGAAAAGTATTTATAGTGAATATTTTTACATATGGCTTGTAAAAGTATCAAATTTGGTGGTTATTTTGTATACCAATCTGTAAATTGAGCCTTGAATATGTTAATTCATTGAGAAACGAAGAGAACGTAGTTTGAATGAATTAATTTGAGGTAGAATTGTGATCACAGTGTGAATTTCTATGAAGGATGTCAAAAATAGAGTTTTTGTATGAAAACATGAAATTTAAGGATTTAAATTAGTTGAAGTTGTTGTTTAATTATTCTAAGTTTATGAATATATGAGGAATCATGTTTGTGTTAGTTCTGTACCAATTGTATATGTTAAAGTTACTATTTTGTGGATGAAATTCGTGTTAATTGGCTTAGAACAGAGTCGAAACTCGCGTTCTGCAAAACTGGAACTAGTGCCAAGCGCGAGCGCGCAGGAACCTAAGGTAATACTAGTGCGGCCGTGCCAGTAGTCAGTCAGACCTAGTGAAGTCTGCTACTTCTGCAGACTTTGGACACCCATTATAACTTAGTTTAATATTATGTTAATGTGAGAAACATGTAATGAAGAGGTTAAAAAAGAAACGTATCATGTGGTTAGTAATTCTAAAGTATTAAGTTATTAAGTTGTGAAAATGATATGCTATGATTTAAGAAACTTAATGAATAATAAATAAGTGTTGTGAAATTAACACTTGTGATTCTGAAATGTGTATGGTAAAGTAGAACTTGTATTAAAATAACAAGTTTAACTAGAGGTGAGTGTTATTTTGGAAAGTGGATGTTAGTATATATAATAGATATTCTGATTCTAATACTATGTGTAGGTGAACGTGAGTTGTAAATTTATAGCTTACGCACGAGGCAAGTTTCTAAACCTTACCTCTTTACATTGAATAAGTTTCTTACTCTAAACTTTGATTAAGCAAAAATTCTTTTTATTCTTAATCTTTATTCGAACAAGCTCTAATTCTAACGTTATCCAAGCAAGTTTTGAATTCTAATCATTGTTGAGTTGTTCTAACTTGGTTATATCTAAGCAAGTTTCTTATGTTATATTCCTTTATAATGGATGTAACTTCTTGAATTCTCGTCTCTAATATTGAGCTATTTTATTTTAAATTACTTTGCACAAGTTATTATCATGGTGAGCAAGTTTTGTTTTCAGCTTGCCATCAATTAATATATGTTCAATAATTTCATTTCTGATTTTATAAGATCATAGCCTTAGCATATATTGTTCAAGCAATATGTATTATTTCATTCTATACTTATGTTTTTAGTTTCAAAACATGAGTTTAATAAATAGTTAGTTCATCTATGATTATTCATTGTTTCATACTATGTTGTTAGTGATCAACTGTAGTATTATCAAACTTTGTTGATTCAACTAATCCTTTAGTTGATGATCGTGAAACTCGAAATTACCCTTGAAGTTTATTCAAACCAAACTTTCTTTGGTGCGAACTTGTACTCTAAAACTGAGAAGAACAACCCTATTATAGGGGATACGTAATGCGTTTAGATGTTTGTGCACAATACATGGTACGAAGGGTTGATCCCCCTAAGTACATGAAGTCCCTACAATATAACTGTTTAGGTTAAAGTTGAAAGATTACTTGTAACCGTAGACATAGTTCGTGGTCTTATGACCCTCAGATATATTTCTTATTTTGATTCCCGTTGTTGGTTATCATTGATAGGGTACTATTCAGTTTTGATGAGCCTATATATTGGCAGTTATTATTCTTTTGTTGATTCATTGCTACATCCAGTGAGCAATTGTTTTACTCACTCTTGCATATATATACACTCATTACAGCTAAAGTTGAGAAGGTCGATGAACCTATAACTAGCAAAGGAAAGGGAAAAATATACAAGTGATGAAGACTTGTAATTTATTGGCTTTTACGTTAATAGACTTTATCTAAAGAATGTGATGTAACTATTTTTATTTCCGCACTTGTTTTATGTTAAAGGTTAGATAACCTGGGAGACTTTATGATTTAATGATGTAACCTTTTAATAGGGACGATTTATGGTTTTAAGTGTTATTCTATTTGGGTAGATAGTATGAATGTATGGAAAGTGAACATCAAGTCTTAGGGGAATGAAGTACCCAGATTTGGGGGTGTCACACTTTTACTTCTTTATTTACATTTCATCCCGCCTGGAGTTTACTTCGTGGCGATTGATCACTTTTACTGCTTTATTTACATTTCGTCCCTCCTAGAGTTTACTTCATGACGGTTGATCGTCTTTACTGCTTTATTTACATTTTCAATCCTCCATGGAGTTGTTTTGTTGTGGTCGATTGTCTCCCTATATATATTTACCGCTTTTATATATTTACATTTCTAGTCCCCCATGAAGTTAGCTTCGTGGTGGTTGACCATCTATATATATATATATATATATATATATATATTATAGTTTTTATATATATAACTGTTTACAGCTTTCATACAAACTGCTACATCATGTGAGCCAAGGAATCATGTGATCACAGATTTAGTCTCCTGAATCTAGATTCAGTTCCCGTGATGGACATTTTCGGCTGTAATCAGCTTGTACATTATTTACAGTATTCGAATTTTCTTAGATGGCTCTCATGCCCACAAGGAATTTGGCGCTGCTATGTATATTATTTTCTCGAAGATGCTTCGCATCTCGAAAATAAAAGCAATCAAGCCGAACACTTAATAAAATGGAAGTATCAAAGGCCTCAATTACTATTGAGCATAAGGGTTTGAAAAACCTCTTTTACAAAACATCAATACTATATCTTGTTAAAATAGAACTTTTATACAAATTCAAACCCTTTGTATATAGGTGCAAACGAGGCATAGCACTACTTTCAGATAACTGTACATTGACTCTCACACACACATTCATATAATAGTTTAATTGAAAAGTGGCGATCACCATGATAACACGGATGTCGGGGGGTGCCTAACACCTTCCCTCCGCATAATCAAGCCCCCGGACCCTGATGAATCTCGGTTTAACAGACCAGTTTAGCAGTATTACATCACGTGGTTAATGTGAAAACCTTTTCTCGGTTGAGTTGGTGCAACCATTTAAAAATACCAACAGGCGAATCTTACAGTCCAATCATCGACATATACATGTCAGACCTTTTCACAACTTGTTTTTTCAAACAAATCTCACCTAACATGAGAACACCAAAAAATAAGAACAGAAAAGGGACAATTGTTAGGTTTGTAATATTTATGAACGCAATCAAATTGCACAAAGTAAGCAGAAGCATGAAAAATCAGAGTTTTAAAATTTTACAAACCATATACCCAGATCATCCTTTATGCACAATTATTAATTAAACGAAAAGATAAAGAACAAGAGTCATACCCTTGAAGATTCGAGTTTCCTCAGGTACAAGTTCACCTCCAAATTTTTTTCTCGTTCAACTTGAATCCACCGGGTTTGGTTCCTTCCTTTGATCAATGTTAGCCACCCATGTGTTTGGCCTCTAGAAGTGATCCACCAAGGAATAAGAAAGATTCAAGAAGATGGGTATTTGGCAAAACTCTAGTTTTCTATCTCTCATAGAAAATGGTGTACTCTCCCAACTATTGGAATTACGTATTCTATGAAAACGTCAACCACCTAACCCATAATAAGACTCCTCTTATTTATAGATGTAGGCAACCCTTCTTAACAATTAAGGAATTGGGTTTTATTTTAATTAATTAAACTCCTTTAATTAATTAGCCTCCTAATCTTATTAGGAATAATTAATTAAACTCTTTTAATTAATTAAGCTCCTAATCTTATTAGGATATATGAGAGTACTTTTATTAATTAATTTTCAAACTCCTTTAGAAATTAAATAATAATAATAATAATAGTAATAATAATAAGACTCTTCTTATTAATTTATATTTAATATTTTCAAAATATTAAATAATAAATATTAAGCTATTTAATTTATTCTATCACCATAGATTAAATTAAATATACTTAACTTATTATTAGGATTATACCATTAACTTCTTAAATAATTATTCTTCCTTTTATGGTGTGACCCTTTAGCTTCTCCATATTAAATTGGTTGTGAATAAATCAATTAGAACAATTTTAATCTTATTTAAATAAATAAATTAAACTATTAATTTATTTAAATAAATAATATTTATTCTACAATAGGGATAAGCCTCCCTAGCGATCAACGACTTTTCAGATATTATAGATTTCACCATTAATCATAAAAGAACATTTAAGTAAATAGTTACCGTATAATTCAATCCTTCCACCATACAATGTCCCAATTAAATATAAGACATGGAATTACTGTTAAGTCTTATTTTATTTAATTATATGTATTTCGACTGTGACGCCCCCAAAATTAGGTGTACATCACCCATCTTGAGTCGCCATATATATGATACAAAATACAAATACAACTTAATTATACAACTGTCGTATAAAATACGACAAAACATAAACTGAGAGTTTAAACAAGAATACTGCCTTCTAGACAATATCCATTATCAATGGAGTCCTCATGGACAGTATACAAACTCAAATTCAGTCCTCGTTACATTTATTGTCACACTATTTAACAGAATAGTGAGGACTACTAATGCTATCATTTGGACCGTCACTCCGTTCCCCGACTCTTCCCAGCTATATTCTCATTTTCTGAAGAAAACAGTGAAGGAAAGGGTGAGCTCAACTAGGCCAATAAGAAATATTATGACTAAGATAATACAGAATAAATTATCATTAGTCTTCAACAATGTTAAACTGATAATATACAATAGACATCAAGTTTAACTGCAGCGGAATATGCAATCCATTAAAAGAGTCAAGTAGAGAATATGCAATCCATGAAGAAATGAGATTCTATTTATAGAAAAACTAAGAGTGGCTCTTGGTCTTAACGAAGGGTCAAAATGACTCTTGGTAATATTGAAGAGGTAACTACTATTTGCGAAGGGTAATTAACTCTTGGAACACCGAAGAGGAAAATAACTCTTGAAAAGCTGAAGGGTCAAATAACTCTTGGAAAACTGAAAGGACAAATAACTCTTGGAAAACTGAAAGGACAAGTTACTATTAAAACTTGTGAATAGTAACTCATGAATAGTAACTCGTGAATAGTAACTCTGACACGAAAAGTTCCCCAAATACCCGATTGAACAATATAACCTCCAGATATCAATTATTATCGAAATAAATGTCAATTTTCACTAACACAAATAATTTTAACACAATGGAACTATCAAATTCATCTTTAATCAACACGAACTTATCCATCATTAATATCATAACTCACAATATTTAACAATCAGGTCGTTCCGAGGAAAGAGGGTGCTTTCCAATAAGGATTTCTCCCTATTAGCGTGCAATTAGGTGACCAAACCTCTCCTTGACAGAACTTCTAAACATTGTAAATATTGCAATTTAATAATATGAATAACTTTGTCATCTCAATTATTGATTTAATAATATAACATATTATGCGCATGATATTGTGACAATAATTGGATCAATAATATGAGAGATATGATGCAGCAATTACTGTAGCAATAATGTAGTATAACAGAGTGACTTCTTACGTAAGCATCAATAATCAATACCGTGTGCTACTATGCAACCATGCGTATTACTATACTTTTACTATCGGGTAGTTCAACAATATTAATGGTAAAACCTCCGTCGTTATTTCTATAAAATATTTTTGTCATTTTCTAACTACGACAGTACTTCTGTTATGGGGTCCACCAATGATTGTGCCGTCGTATGGATATTCCCGACAAAAAGAATATTCCCCGACCAAACGAATATTTATAACAACTTGCATACTTTGCAAAATTTTCAAATACTACCCACAACTATAACACTATCTCAAATCCACACCATAATATAAAAAAATATTTCGAGAAATTTAAATCTTTATTTGTAAAATATGGAGTCTCACAATCTCCCCTCCTTATAGAATTTCGCCCTCGAAATTTACGTACGTACCTGGTATGATAAAGAGGTGAGGATACCTTGAATACCTTTATCGTTGAAAACATTAAATTCATCTTTGCAATCCGGCCAAAGATATTCATTAACAATTCATCTTTGCACTACAGGTTAACTGTATAACCAATAATTAACAGTTCATCTTTGCACTACAGACCAAAGATATATAACTATAAAACCAATAATGCTGAGACTCAGCTTAATAGTATCACGACCACGAATTATCCATGCACTACGGGCCAAGGATATTCGTGTTTTCAATTACGGTCATGATTATACCGAATAATCCCTGGTCATAATCATACCAAGTCCATCTATGCACTACGGCCAAAGATGACTTTTACCACTTCATTTGTAACATTACGGTCATGATTATACCGAATAATCCCTGGTCATAATCATACCAAGTCCATCTATGCACGTAAGCCACAGATGACTTTCAACACAATATAAGCATGAGGATTATGACAATGATATAAATATTCAATCAAACGAGATAAAGGATAAATATTAAACATTTATAATATAATTTATCCAGGGTTTAAGAATATTCCAATGTTATCAATCACTTAATAATCTCATAATCTAATATCATTAATATTATAACAATATTTTAATCACTTCTTAAACTTATAAACAATTTATTTCAATTGTTTACGCTTTACCATATAATGCATTTAATCATTCAAAAATGTCATACTCATAAGATATCATCACCAATGATCAAATCCCTCATCAAGAAAATATGCATATACTCTTTATAGGATTCCCTAGCCATAAAATTCTATTTTCTAATTTTATTACTGCACATAACATATTTAACTCATTTACTCATAACTAGATCATTTAAATGAAAAATACCAAATCAGTTCCAAAAATATTTCTTTTCTGGGATTTAGCATAATATAGTCCCATAATGAAAATATATTTTTCCAGAAATTTTTAAAATTCATTTACTATTTTTAAAAAATCAATTTTCAATTAATTCCTTAAGAAATTAGCTACCTCAAGTTTAACTCCAAAAATTCCCAAATCTTGGAAGGATCGTACACATGTTAATGTGAGCTTCAAGTTTAAATTTCATGGTCATCGGAGTTTTAGAACTCCAGTTATAGCGTTTTTCATCAGAAAAACCTAAATATTGAAATGGTCATAACTTGCTCATTATAAGTCGAAATAAGCTCATTTTTGGACAGGAGGTACTTTATACCATATACCTTCATGTCCCAAAAAGCCAGAATTTTTCTCATAAATTAAGTGGCCGAAACAACCCTTACAAAAACGTGGCAGAACTTTTTCATAATTTTCAGTTTCCGCCTCCTTTGCTAAAATCAGTCCATACGAAAATCTACAATGCCTTTTTCAGTGATTCCACTTGGATTAGTTAGGTAAATTATAGATCTAACTCTAGGACTTGACCACACTCAAAAATTCGAAATATAATAGGAGATATGGTCAATTGAATTTCATGTTACGTTTTTCACCAAAATCTGATTTTCAACTCCTTGTGATTTCTAAGAAACTTTCATGTATTCACATACTAACCAACATAACTCATCATAACACTTACTAATACCACGTATACCCATGATTTTCATTAGTCCAATGCTTTTATTATGACTTTCATCATAATCCACGCAAACTGTTCATTTTAGTTGAAGAAATATTTGAGGGTTTAAGAAATGGGTTTTGTACTGGGGTCAATACAAAATTCGATTTCACACTTTAAGTAGGCTAAGACGTCTTCAAGAATACGCTAGGAAATTTATTAATAATAAAAATATCATACAAAACTGTGACTCTCATCCAAGACTTGGATAGTACGTCACATTGATACCAACTGTGACTTCTATCATAGACAGTATACAAATTCAAATTCAGTCCTCGTTACATTTATTGTCACACTCTTTAACAGAATAGTGAGGACTACTAATGCTATCATCTGGACCGTCACTCCGTTCCCCGACTCGTCCTAGCTATATTCTCATTTTCTGAAGAGAACAGTGAAGGAAAGGGTGAGCTCAACTAGCCCGGTAAGAAATATTATGACTAAGATAATACAGAATAAATTATCATTAGTCTTCAACAATGTTAAACTGATAATATACAATAGACATCAAGTTTAACTGCAGCGGAATATGCAATCCATTAAAAGAGTCAAGTAGAGAATAAAGTCTACTAACTTTTAGGTTTTAAAAGGTTTTCATCAATTTTTATCGTTGAGTCTTAGCTTAATAAATAAACCACGACATCTAATCATCCCTGTACCACGGTCAAGGATTTTCATTAAATCATCAATGGTCTTGACTATACCGAATAAACCTTGGTCATAATCATACCAAAAACTATTCATCAACGCATTACAGGCCACTGAGGACTTTTATCACATTATTTATAATAGGTCTTGATTATATCAAATGATCCCTGGTCATAATCATACTAAGTCCATCTATGCACGTAAGCCAAAGATGACTTTCAACATAATATAACATGAGGATGATGACAATGACATAATAATTCAATAAAACAAGTTCAAGAATTAATTTATCCAGGAACTAATAATGTCCAAATTGTCAACATGATACTTCTTTGTAAAGTAAAATTCAAGAATGCTCAGAAGAAATATTTCTATGAAAAGATACTGGATGAAGCGCAAATATCAAGGATATTCCACTAATTTCATGGAGTATAGAAGTCAAAACTTTAACCAACTGAGTATAACAAAGAATATATGAAACTGCAAATGGATTTTCACTCGTCATGCGGTAATCCACGTATACAGATTATTTCCACAATTTAATAAGGAATGAATACAAAGGATCATTCACCATGCATGTGGCAATCCACATAGACAGGTTATTCCAACAGAATAATAAATGTGGAATAATAAATAATGGAACCAGGTCAGGTGAAATTCACACCGACAGGATATTCCGACAGAATAATAAATGCGGAATAATAAATATGGAACCATGTCAGGTGAAATTCACACCGACAGGATATTCCGACAAAATAATAAAGAACGGAATAATAAAAGAATTTCATCAATTATGCGATACTTCGCATAAACAGGTTATTCCAACATAATAATAAAGAATGGAATAACAGAAGAAGAAGATCACCAAGTATTGGGTAAACCACATATACAGGTCATTCCACCAAGTATAGGGTAAACCGCGCATACAGGTTATTCCAACAGAATAATAAAGAATGGAATAACATAAGGATTTCACCAAGTATAGGGTATGTCGCGTATACAAGTTATTCCAACAGAATAAATAAGAATGGAGTAACAGAAGTTCTCTTCATGAATAAGAAAGAATAACACCCCTTACCGTAAAAGAAACTGGATATAGAAGTAGTGAAGTAGCAGAATACTCTTCTTCTTTCTCTCTATAATTTTCTCTCTATAGCTTCTCTCTAAAATTTCTCTCTCTAGAGTTTCGATGAATTCATAAGAAATAATGAAGGAATGTGTGAGCTTCTATTTATAGAAAAACTAAGAGTGGCTCTTAGTCTTAACGAAGGGTCAAAATGACTCTTGGTAATATTGAAGTGGCAACTACTATTTGTGAAGGGTAATTAACTCTTGGAACCCCGAAGAGGAAAATAACTCTTGGAAAGCTGAAGGGTCAAATAACTCTTGGAAAACTGAAAGGACAAATAACTCTTGGAAAACTGAAAGGACAAATTACTATTAAAACTCATGAATAGTAATTCATGAATAGTAACTCATGAATAGTAACTCGTGAATAGTAACTCCGACACGAAAAGTTTCCCAAATACCCGATTGAACAATATAACCTCCAGACATCAATTATTATCGAAATAAATGTCAATTTTCACAAACACAAATAATTTCAACACAATGGAACTATCAAATTCATCTTTAATCAACACGAACTTATCCATCATTAATATCATAACTCACAATATTTAACAACCAGATCGTTCCCAGGAAAGAGGGGGCTTTCCAATAAGGATTTCTCCCTATTGGCGCACAATTAGGTGACTAAACCTCTCCTTGACAGAACTTCTAGACATTGTAAATATTATAATTTAATAATATGAATAACTTTGTCGTCTCAATTATTGATTTAATAATATAACATATTATGCACATGATACTGTGACAATAATTGGAACAATAATATGAGAGATATGATGCAGCAATTATTGTAGCAATAATGCAGTATAACTGAGTGACTTCTTACGTAAGCATCAATAATCAATACCGTGTGCTACTATGCAGCCACGCGTATTACTGTACTTTTACTACCGAGTAGTTCAACAGTATTAATGATAAAACCTCCGCCGTTATTTCCATAAAAAAATTTTATCGTTTTCTAACTACGACAGTACTTCTATTGTGGGGTCCACCAATGATTGTGCCGTCGTACGGATATTCCCGACAAAAAGAATATTCCTCGACCAAATGAATATTTATAAAAACTTACATACTTTGCAAAATTTTCAAATACTACCCACAACTATAACACTATCTCAAATCTACACCATAATGTAAAAAAATATTTCAAGAAATTTAAATCTTTATTTATAAAATATGGGGTCTCACATCGACTCTTAAATGCACAACTCCAAATAATACAAATTAGAAACTCCTTTCTAATTTCATTCTGTCTTGGCCAAGGACTACTGGGTTATCATTTATCGAATCACATAGGACATTTCTCTTCTTTTACTAGATGCGGTAGTTTCTTTATTGATCATACATCATCTCCATGTACGACTTATTATACCCAAGCATATCCTTTGATATACCCTAAGGGTCTTAAGGAATAAGTCAAAGTATAATTCATCATACACAAGATACTATGATGATCTCAAGTCCAAGGATCACTTGTACTACTATCACTACAGAAATTCCTATTGACATGCAAATAAAACTCCATTAGGTATTCCTTAGCGAGCCACGTTCAGTGAACTTATTCTCTAATAAGCACCTACATACTTGCTTTAGTGTCTCCACACAAAGGATCATGATATCAATCATCCTCATCCAATGAGAAAGCAACATATGTACCAATCTATCCGGATTCACTAATCCCCAATTTAGTAATCCAACGATTAGAAACTATTTTAGTTTTAAGGTTTCTAAGAATTTAGATCTCATTAGAATGATTATCATCATTATTCTAAAAGCATTGCTTAAAACTATGGGTTTATCACATATTATAAAGAAGCATCATGTAGATAATTAAAAGCCTTTAATAAATTAATAATTTTTATTAATAAATGAATAAGATTGTTACAAAGTATATGCTTTATCATCAAACATGATTGTCTTGTGTTCATACTACTTTCAATCTTCCACTTGCACTAAAGTCAATCACCACGGTATCTCATACCCTTCTTCTCTAAGTGACGATTATCCTGCTGTTGGATAAGCTTTAGTTAATGGATATGTAATGTTATTTTTGAGATTTCACTATCTCTATAGTGATTTCCCATCTTTCAATGATTTCTATAATCAAATAAAAGTGCCACAACACATGTTTAGATCCAAGATGAGACTTAGGAACTATTCCTAGTTCTTTAATGAACTTTTCATCCAAGCAATCAACTTGTAGCTTCATTTATAGCTATATACTTTGTCTTTATCACTAAACCAACAACTCTTTGTTGTTTGAAACCTTTCCAATTCACTGCACCACCGTTCAAGGTAACCCTTTACCTTAAAGTGGATTTTCTGTCGTTTTGGTCTGTTTGAAAAACTTGAGTCTGTTAAGCCCTCTAGTTTTAATTTAGACTCACCATAAATTTTAATCACATCCTTAGTGCCGGTTAAGTACTTTAAGATGTTTTTCACTGTCTTACAGTGATCTTCTCTAAAATATGACCGATCAACATCAGGTCTCATATATTTTATTGTATACATGATTATCACTCATGTGATCTCTCTTTTCAGGAATCTATGGGGACTATTAAGAGAGATACACTCCATGGCTCATCAACATAAGACATCTCTTGGAGTTTGTCATGCTAAACAACTTTAGGATCAAATGAATATATGTTTCTTGGGATAAGTCGAGCATCCTATTAAATCTATCTATATAGATTTGTATCCCCAATAACGATACTCTTTCCAAATCATTCGTGGAGGAATGTTTAGACAACTTTATCTTTACTAATTGTAGAATTGGTATGTCATTTCTTATACGTAGTATATCAACATATAATACTAGGAATGTCACGACGCTCCCACTGACCCTTTTTGTACACGCTAGGTTCATTCTTGTTTTTGATAAAATCAAACTCTTTTGATTATCTCATCAAATCGAATGTTCCATTTTTGAGAAGCTTGCTTCAATCCATTTCTCTGAGTGTCTACAATTCTTACCTCATTGCATGTAACTGGATCATCATCATCTATGATGCGTATCTCATCATCATCAACCATGATGAATCCATTCCTCCCAGGGATCTTCAGTATAATTCCAGATTTACGATTCGATTGTGGTACAATAAGTCTATCTACAGGTTTCTCTTATTTAACTTATAGTGATTTGTGGTTCTTGAACTCTTCAAGATCTATTATCCTCCCACTAGCCCCTTTAATGATAAACACCTTTATCTTAGAAGGTAGTGTGGTTCGCAACAAACACATTTTGTTAAGTAGGATTATAGAACATATACTCTAAACTTACTTTAGGATCTCCCACAAATCTGTACTTGTCAAATCTTGTCCCAAGCTTATCCTTTGAAACCTTTTCACATAAGCTGAACAACCCCATATCTTAATGTACATAAAATTAGGAATCCTCCCTTTCCATAACTCTTATAGAGTCTTGGGGTCGAATTTTGAGGTTACCTTTTGCGTAGATATGCAGCCATTTCTAGGGCATGGCCCAGAAGGATACTAAAATGTCGGTAAAATCATTATGGACCGCACCATGTCCAACAAGGTACGATTTTTTCTTTCAGATATATCATTCAATTATTGTGTATCAGAAGGCATCCATTGTGAGAAAACCATTTGAGATGATTTAAAAACTCATTGCACAAGTATTCCCTCCTTGATCCGATCAAAGAATCCTAATACTTTGCTAATTTGTTTCACTTCTGAATTCTTTGAACCTTTCAAATAATTCACACTTATATTTCAGTAAATACACACATTCAACTCTTTGAATGATCATCTTCTTTTCTTATACTAGTTTGTTCAATTTGTAAAATAATATTTCATATAAGTCAAGTACACAAAATCCATTAAGTATTATTTCAGTTCTATAAAAACATTATTATTATATATAGAACAAAAATTGTTCTTAAATATAATACCAAAGATTTCATTGTCCGACAACAAAATGAAAATAATGTTTTTAACGAGAACTTGAATACAATAACAACTTATTGACTTAATAGACTTGCATGTAGGCTGTGACACCCCCAAATCCGAGCACTTAAACCCCACAGATTTGGTGTTCACTGTCCAAATAAATCATAACTAACTACCCATAAACAAAGGATATAATTAAACTCAAAAGTTTAAACAATTAATCTCCCATTAAAGGGTTACATCATCTAAAATAAATCCCATGTCATCTAACCTTTATTACAATCATCAGCGGAAAACTAAAACATAATCATAATTAAACATGTTACATAAGCTTCATAAATAAAATATAAAGTAAACGTTTTCGTCTAATCAAGCACTTTGTCCTTGTCTTTTCTTGTAGAAAGCTCTTCAAACTTCTTAACTTCATCTGCATTATTTTGTGCAAGAGTGAACAAACAATTTCCCATAAGAAGGATAATATACAATAACGTTTTATGAATGACAATTAATCGAGCTTTCAATGGTAAAGTATTCTTACCGGAACAATAAACTTTAATTCAACAGCTATGAGTTCAAAAGAATAATGAACGTTTAAGTTAACAATAGATATCAACATCAAAAAATACACTGAGGGTCACAAGACCACGAAATTTATTCTAGGTTTTCAAGTATTTCTACTTTAACCTTTAACAGTCTAAAAGACTATAATCATCATCTATATCCTAGGTTCACAGGTGTTTCTACTGTTACCTTTAACGGTTTAAACGACTATATGGACCATCATTCCGTACTCCAGGTGATCATCCCTTTGTACTATGAATTGTACAAACATCTTAATGCTATTGCGTAGCTCTAAAACAATCCCCTGATATAGGGTTGTTCATCTCAGCTTAGATTATCAGGTTCCGAACCAAAGGAAGTTTGGTTGGGAATTAACTTCAAAGGAAGTCTAGATTTTTAGAACGCTCATCAACCAAGTACTAGTTGAATCAAATAGGAACCAATAACTATTCAAGGATTTGATTATAATATCTTCATGAACAAGGTATATCGATGAATCAATAAGGGCTAGAGTATTAACAATTTCTAAGTTGAACAAATGTTATCATTGACAACATGCTTTCAAAGTTGTGTGAGTACATAAACAAACCAAAGGAAGTTTGGTTTGGGTAGACTTCAAGGGTAATTTAGAGTTTAGATCATTCATCAACTAAGGATTAGTTGAATTGGTAAAGAATCGCTAAATAACTTAGAGTTCAGTACAATAACGTAAGATAGTACAATGATATTGAAGAACGAAGATCAAACAACAGTTATTAGTAGCTGAATAAACGCACTTCTTACAATAATAATACAGACTTTGAATAAAAAGATAAAGATTAACTAACTTGCTCAACAATAAATGAGTACAAACTTTGAATAACCAAAGTAATCTCGATTGGAATAATAAACAAAGATTAACTAACTTGCTCAACAATAAATAAGGGTTAAAGAACTTGCATGATAATAAATCGTTAAATAAGAGATTAGAAATAGAGAATTTGCATAAGTATAACATAATAGTGAAAAGTAACCTTGATGAATAATAAAGTAGCAAAGGTTAGGGAACTTGCCTCGTGCGTAGGTTAAACAATCACTACTCACGTTCATCCCAAGTCCTACACATACCATATGTATTGACAATACACATTAATTATACTAACATTACCTTCATGAGTTGCTTTCTTACTTTTAGTATAGCTACTAACTAAGTTTAAGTTTAAATAACATCGCATCTTTTCATGAACATTACTTTTTGGCTTTATTACAACTACTTAAGTGATCATGTCATTGCACCATATACACATTAACAACTTGATACAACATCCTATTACATGTCCAATATGTTATCATTAAGTTATACTAATACACAAAGGATTGCACTTGCATTCGCGAATCCCGACGCCCTCCGATTGGCTCCAAATACACAACAGTCCTAAAGATGGTCATTTTGACCCTTAATAATGATTTCAAATTGAACACCTTAAAGAATAAAAGTTATAGGCATACTCGTCCTCTTTCCGAATCATCTTGAATCACCTCAATCGGAGTTCGTATGAAAACGTTATGGCCATTTTACTACAGGAGGTCAAAACTGTCCGACCCAGACCACTTTTCCAGTGATGGGGCGCGAGACAGTGGCGCTGGGGCGCAAATTCTAGCACTGGGCACAAACGTTTAGGCCATTTTTGGCACTGGGGCATAGATTTTGGCGCTAGGGCGCGAAATTCAGAGCTGGGGCGTGAAACTTGGCGCTGAGGCTCCGAATTACAGAACACCACAAAACAAAACACAGAACAAAACTATGTCTTAATTTCTAACACCAATTAACATGTATAACTTATGCAAATTACATATAAACTTCACCAATCATACAAATACTAAATTAACACAAATTAAACCATAATTCTAGAAAAATTAATTACTGGAATAGCATATTTTAAAACCAAAACTCCATTTTTGATATTCTTTACAAAATTCATCACTGTAATCTCAATTCTACACCGAATCACTTCGTTCTAACTACGCTATCTTCGTTTCTTAATGAACTAGCATAAACAAGCTTCAATTTGCAGTTTATCATACGAATTGATCATCAAAATTGGTACTTTTCATGAACTATAAGAAAAAAATATTCACTGACATTATTTTTTTCCTTTTAATGAAATTAGCATGCAATTCCTTATTTAAATACAAACTCTAATCATCAATAACACGTATGATCACCACAATTCAGTTGTAGTATAGCAACGTTTAGCAAAAATCGAATTCACAGAACATACAATTTATGCCGTAAACTTATATATATATATATATATATATATATATATATATATATATATATATATATATATATATATATATATATATAATATCAAGGTCTTAGAGAGAATACCTTCAAATGGTCGAACGATCCTTGCTAAACTCCACCGAAATTGCTTTGAAAATCCTTAGGTTCTCTCTCAATTTTCTCTCAAGTTCCTCTCTGAAATTTCTTAGGCTTAGCAAAACTAGAATACGCATAACCCCAAACTGATAACCAAGCGTAAAGATAAAAACTAATACGCGTACTTATTGTATCAGTTACAAGCTAATAAACGTATAGGTTATTAATATATTATATTTATTATTTTAATTTATTTTATTTATATTATTATAATTCAAATATTAAGAAATCCAAAAGCCATAAGGCTTTGTTTGGCAAATCATTTAAAATTAAAGAGTTTATATCCTTAAGCATTGTTTGGGTAAAACTAGATTAAAACAACTTTAATTTATTTTTAATAACTCCTTATACTATAGTTATTTGTCACACTTTATTTAATCAAGCTTTCATATTTAATTTAATTAATTCAAATAAAAATTAATTAAATAAATCATTTAATCATATAACTCAATACAAATAATTAACCATCAAATTGAAATATCGACATAATAATAATTTTCTTAACTCATTAATTATTTATTTAACATATAAATAATCAAATAAAATCAAATCAATTAAATAAATATTTATTCAATAATAAAAACATCCATTAAATATTTATATAACTCAATAAATATTTAATACTATAATTAAAATTTTGGAATGTTACATAGGCAATGCTAAACAATAAATTCCTATGGCTAATGTAGCAACCTTTGCTTCATTTCTCACACATAGGAATTACTTATCTTTGTTTAGCTTTCTACTTCTGCTTGGTCCATTCATAAATCTATATTTATGATAACGAAAGTTGGTATCCAATACCCAAGTAGAACTTTGACTTAAAGAAAAAAATATTTAAATCATGAATAAAATTGTATTTATAACCGAAACTTCACTAAGCTTCTTCTGGTTAGCTCTGCAAGATGCTTCTTACAGTTTCTTTCCAGTGTCCATGCTTATTGTAGTGGAAGCAAACTCCTTTGCTATCCATATCAGTTTTGTTCTTATTATCCTTTGTTTTTGTCTTTCTATTTGCCTTCTTAGAATCGTTCTTCTTTTTAGAAGATCCTTTGACCTCTACCAGTAAGACTTGGTCTTTTTGGTTGGAAAGTGACTCTCAATATTTTTTAACTTGTTAAGTAAATCAGCGAAGCTGATATCTAGCTTGTTCATATGAAAAATTCACAATAATTGTGAAAGGAGTCCGTGAGTGAGTGCAAGATCAAATCTTGGCTCAACTCTCCATCTATGACAAAATTTGTTGTCCTAATTGATCAATCAAATTGATAATGTTAAGGACATTTATCTATATTGTAGTGTCATCGGTCATTCTAGATCGGAAGACCTCTTAGATATATGATATCTATCATGTGACGACCCCAAAATAGGTATACAACACCCATTCTGAGTCGCCAAATACATGGTACAGAAACAACTACAACTTCATTAATACAATTGTCGTGCAAAATACGACAACACATATACTGTGAGTTTAAATACAAATATTGTCTTCTAGACAATATCCACACTCAAATAAGTCCTCATTACAATTATTGATACACTATTTTACAAAATAGTGAGGACTACTAAAACAACTGTCTTGAACCATTACTCAACACCCCAACTAGTTCCCGCTATATTCTCGTCTCCTGAGAAGAAAAATGGAACAAAAAGAAAAAGGGTGTGCTCATCTAGCCTAGTAAAGAACATTATGACTAAGATAATATAGAACAAATTATCGTTAGTCCTCAACAGGGAAAAATCTAATAGAATACAATAGACAACCAGTTTTAAATCAATCTTCGCAGCGAAAATAATAATTCATTAGAAGAGTTAAGTAGAGAATGCAAACTACTATCTTCTATATATGAATTTAAAAGTTCATCGTCGATATTTTATCCCTGTAACATCAATCAATATATATCTGAAATCGAATATTCATCTTTGCACTACAGGCCAAAGATATTCATCAGTTGGTCATGTTCATCTAAACACCAGTTCATCTTTGCAGTACAGGCCAAAGATATTAATCAGTCGGTCATGTTCATCTCAACACCTGTTCATCTTTGCACTATGAGCCAAAGATATTCATCAAGAAATCATTAATCTTTGCACTACAGGCCAAAGATATTCAGTTATATCATCATTTAGGACTGAGGATGATAAAAAATATTTTTAAAAAAACGAATCCAGTGAAGCAAAAGAACAAATATTAAGGATTCGTACTTTAAACAATTTCCATTCAAAAATACTTCATAAATAACCAGAATGGGGTAAAATTCAAGAATGATCAAAACATAGATCCAATCAAAGATAGGAATCATAACAGACAATCTTGGACATAGAAAAGAAAATTTAATTTTTCTGTGAATAGTGTCGTATACGTGAATAATAACTCCGACACAAAAAGATAGAAATTTCATAAAAAATATCATCATGCTTCGTGAATAGTACTCGTGAATAGTAACTCATGAATAGTAACTCGTGAATAGTAACTCATGAATAGTAACCCCGACAGAAAAGTTCTAAATTTGATAAAAATTTCTAACCAATATTTCGGCATAATGATATTGAAGAAATAATATCATTTTCGAATAAAATAACATCCCTTACCTCCAAAAAGACAGTACTTCTGACTGGAATACTGGATATAGTGCTGAAAGAACTTACACCGTATAGCAATACTCAAAGTACTAAAAATACAAATAAGAATACGCTCGATAATATAGAGAGAGAAAGAGAGAGAAATCTGTAGTTTCTGGTGTGATTTTCAATTCTAACCTAAGCACCCTATTTATAGGAAATTGCTTAGAACACCAAAGCAGAAAATTTAATATAATAATAATATATTTATCAAATTTTCCTTAGCCCACCTCTAGACATCTGATTTCAGCACTTTGCACATGTTAATGATGTCCACAAAATACAAAAAATGTTTTTCTGAATAAACATAATTAAAACTTCCAAAAATCAATTATTTCGGAACTTCAGAACTTCAATAATTCATAATAAATAGCCCTTTTGTTAGAAAATTCAAATCTCGCTTTTTTTATTGGGAATTCAATTCTCTACAACTTTGTAGAATAAAGTTTTTCCAAATTCCAAATAGAAATTGACCGAAATCCACATACGGACGATTTTACAGGCTATAATCAATTTTCAGTCAAGAAATGGGGTTTACCGACACACAAAACATATGTTAATCATTTAATGCAACAAAAATACTCTTCCTCCTCATATACTCATATATCCCATATTCATTGTAAAAATATCATCATTTTTATATTATTAAAATATAATAATAAATTATTTTATCAGAAAAGATATAATATCATTTGTTAACAATTGTCACTTTAAAAATTTTCTCCATCTATATCCACATAAAATCAATATTTTTCTCATTATATAAATCAATAATTAATTATTCACAAATAATATTACAGAATCACAATACTGACAACCAGGCCGTTCCCAGGAAAGAGGGGGCTTTCCAATAAGAATTTCTCCTTACTGGCGCGCAATTAGGTGACCAAACCTCTCCTTAGACAGAACTTTCTAGACATTGTCAATAATGTTTTCTAATAATATTATTCAGATAATATGAATTATTGATTCGATAATGGAAAATACTGTGTAGTGACAATTATTGAAACAACAGTAATATAAAAAATCAACGCAACAATTATTGAATTAGTAATTACTGTAACAATTATTGAGTAGTGCCTTCTTATGTAAGAATCAATAATTGGTGCAATACCGTGTGCTACTGTGCAACAACGCGTATTACTGTGTTTTAACCACCGGGTATTCCAACAGTATTAACAGTAACAACTGCGCCGTTATTTATAAACAACTTATACTTGTCAGTTTTCTTCATCCAATCGCTTTCCTGTTATGGGGCCCACAAAAGACTGCGCCGTCGTACGAATATTTCCCGACAGCAAGAATATTCCACGACCAAACGAATATTTCCTGACAACAATGAATATTTTATAACCACCTGCTTATTTAAAATATTTGCGCATTTTACACATAACTAAACACATTAATCAAATCAACCCTTACTATTTCAAAATGATAAATAGAGGAAATTAAATTTCATTTATTAATAATTTGGGGTCTTACAACCTCCCCTCCATATGAAATTTCGTCCTCGAAATTGACGTACATACCTGGTGTTTCGAAAAGATGAGGATACCTCGCTTTCATTTCTGATTCTAACTCCCAGGTCATTTCCTCAATAGCATGGTTTCTCCACAAAACTTTAACTTGTGGTATGAGCTTCGTGCGTAGGACATGCTCCTTCCTATCCAAAATCTTGACAGGTAAATCTTCATACGTTAAGTCTTCGGCTATCTCGTCCAGTTCTAACTCAATAACATGGTTCGGGTCGTCCACATATTTACGTAACATCGATACGTGAAAAACGTTATGAACACGCGTCATACTTGGCGGTAAAACGAGTCTATAGGCCACAGTTCCTATTCGATCTAGGATTTTAAATGGACTAATAAATCGAAGGTTTGAGCTTTCCTCACCTCGCAAATTCTCGCTTTTGGAATAACAACTTCTTGTACCTCCTTCATCATATTCATCATCTCCGGTGTGTAGCTTGAACGTTTTTAACTTTATCGATTAAAGTCGGTTCTACTTGTATATCATCACATGAGTCCCTAGAGTCTTTAACTCTATATCTATCATTTATAAGTTATATAAAATGGGTCTTTGACAATATCGTATTCGTACTCATATACGATCTTTTACTCAACACGTCAGCTACCACGTTCGCTTTTTCAGGATGGTATGGTCAAAACATGTGCCGAAATGAGTCTCCTATTGAGTTCTTCGAAGCTCTTCCCACATTCCTTGCTCCATTCAAATTTTGTATCTCTACGAGTCAGCTGCGTTAATGGAATAGCGATTCGAGAATATCCTTAACCGAATCTCCGATAATAACCAACTAAGCCTAGAAAGCTACGTATTTCGATTACCGACTTAGGTTGTTCTCGACTATGACTCATATCCCAATCTTGGATAACACATCACAATGGCACCTATAAGTTTACTATCGCACGTATATGGCATCCCCTACGGAGGGTCTGGCTTCGGTGCATTCCACAAAGGAAGTCACCAGATAAAGGCTCATGTACCAAATTTTATAGTTGAATTTTTAACTCCTGAAGTTCAATAGGAGCCATGAGATTTTTAGAAATGGGTTTTGTACCGGGTTCAAAGTCGATACAAAATTCAATATCACACTTTGGGAGTAAGCCAAGAAATTCTTCAGGAAATACATCAGGAAATTTACTAACAATAAAAATATCATTCAAATCTGACGTATTTTTGTTTAAGTCCATAACATGGGCTAAGAAAACTTGACATCCGTTTTTCAATAAACGAATGACTTTATGGCTTGATATGAAAGTGTTTGACTTCAATGGTTTGGTTGCTTGAATTCGAATAACAGGTTGCTTAGGAATATGAAAACTAACAACCTTACGAAAGCAATCAATTTTGGCATGATGAGTAGTTAATCAATCAATTCCCAAAATCACATCAAAAGCAAGTATTTTTAAAGAAATAAGGTCAATAGGTAATGCGATGGTGCCAACTTGGATCAAACAAGATTTATAAACAGTGGATGTGATGAAAGTTTCTCCTAACGAAGTTTCAACAGATAAGTCAAAGTCTAATTTTCTCCGGAGTCAAGTTTAAACGTTGAGCACAAGCAGGAGAGATAAATGAATGGGTAGACCTGATATCTAATAAGGTATAAACTTCGTAAGAATTTATAATTAACTAACCCGTGCTAACTTCGTTCGGGTTCCTTGCATTCTGACCAGTCACGAAAAATGCTCTTCCAGGAACTGTTGACTTTGACTTTTCTGGGACAGCCTTTTGAGTCACCATCCCCGCTGGACTTGGTTTCGCTGCAGTGCAATCTCGAGCGATATGTCCTTCCTTCCCACAGTTATAATATACCTTAAACTGTTGTGGACAGTTTGGGCTGATGTGTCCCTCTTTTCCACATCTATAGCATACGACCGGTGGTCGTTCTTGTTAGGTTTGTAATATTCATGAACACAATCAAATTGCACAAAATTAGCGGAAGCGTGTAAAATCAGAGTTTAAAAATTTTACAAACCATAAACCCGGATCACCCTTTATGCATAATTATTAATTAAACGAAAAGATATGAATAAGAATCATACCCTTGAAGATCCAAGCTTCCTCAGGTACAAGTTCACCTCCAATCCTTTTCGCGTTCATCTTGAATCCACCGGGTTTGGTTCCTTCCTTTGATCAACGTTAGCCACCCAAGTGTTTGGCCTCTAAAGGTGATCCACCAAGGAAGAAGAAGAATTCAAGAATGGGTATTTGGCTCAAACCCTAGTTTTCTATTTCTATAGAAAAAGGGGCGTACTCTCCAACATTTGGAATTACGTATTCTAATAATACGTCAACTACACTCACACCCATAATAAGACTCCTCTTATTTATGGATGTGGGCAACCCCTCCTTAACAATTAAGGAATTGGGTTTTATTTTAATTAATTAAACTCTTTTAATTAATTAGGCTCCTAATCTTATTAGGAATAATTAATTAACCTTTTAATTAATTAAGCTCCCTAATCTTATTAGAGATAATTGAGAGTACTTTTATTAATTAATTCCCAAACTCCTTTAGGAATTAAATAATAATAATAATAATAATAATAAGACTCCTCTTATTAATTTATATTTAATATTTCCAAAATATTAAATAATAAATATTAAGCTATTTAATTTATTCTATCACCATAGATTAAATTAAATATACTTAACTTATTATTACGATTATGCCATTAACTTCTTAAATAATTATTCTTCCTTTTATGGTGTGACCCTTTAGGTTCTCCATATTAAACCGGTTGTGAATAAATCAATTAGAACAATTCTAATCTTATTTAAATAAATAAATTAAACTAATAATTTATTTAAATAAATAATATTTATTCTCCAATAGGGATAAGCCTCCCTAGCGATCAACGACTTTCCAGATAATATAGATTTCAACATTAATCATAAAAGAACCTTTGCGTAAATAGTTACCGTACAATTCAATCCTTCCACCATACAATGTCCCAATTAAATATAAGACATGGAATTTCTGTCAAGTCTTATTTTATTTAATTATATGTATTTCGATCCTTAAATGCACAACTCCAAATAATGCAAATTAGAAACTCCTTTCTAATTTCATTCTGCCTTGGCCAAGGACTACTGAGTTGTCATTTATCGAATCACATAGGACATTTCTCTTCTTTTACTAGAAGTGGTAGATTCTTTATTGATCATACATTATCTCCATGTACAACTTATTATACCCAAGCATACCCTTTGATATACCCTAAGGGTCTTAAGGAATAAGTCAAAGTATAACTCATCATACACAAGATACTATGATGATCTCAAGTCCAAGGATCACTTGTACTACTATCACTACAGGAATTCCTATTGACATGCAAGTAAAACTCCATTAGGTATTCCTTAGCGAGTCACGTTCAGTGAACTTATTCTCTAATAAGCACCTACATACTTGCTTTAGTGTCTCCACACAAATGATCATGAGATCAATCATCCTCATCCAATGAGCAAGCAACGTATGTACCAATCTATCCGGATTCACTAATCCCCAATTTAGTAATCCAACGATTGGGAACTATTTTAGTTTTAAGCTTTCTAAGAATTTAGATCTCATTAGAATGATCATCATCATTATTCTAAAAGCATTGCTTAAAACTATGGGTTTATCACATATTATAAAACAGCATCATGTAGATAATTAAAAGCCTTTAATAAATTAATACTTTTTATTAATAAATGAATAAAATTGTTACAAAGTATATGCTTTATCATCAAACATGATTGGCTTGTGTGCATATTACTTTCAGTTCTCCCCCCTTAAAACAAGTTGTTGCTGGTGCTGACGTCTTCACAGTGTCATTGTTGAATCTCCTCTTTTTAAAATCTCCCCCCGACTCGCTTCTTCTATTTTCATGGCCACAAGTACCACCAGAGTGGTTGTCGCTCTTGTCCGTATTTTTCTTTCTCCGCTGGTTATCGTTGTTCTGATGACTGCTGTCACCGGTATGATCTTGGTTGCGGTCTCTTGGTTGAAAGTACTCACTATCTCGCTCTAATAATTGAGCCTTGTTGACAACATCTGAATATAAAGAAAATTTATGAGAGATAAGATATTGCCGAATCTCGGGTTTTAAACCTCTCAGAAACATCCTCGTCATTCGTTCCTCATTCTCTACCAAATGTGGTGCAAACCTGGATAACTCTACGAACTTTGCCTCGTATTGGGACACGGTCATGTTGTTTTGTTCTAGTCTAATAAACTCTACCTCTTTCATATGGCGAATACATTCAGGAAAGTATTTTTCGTTGAAAAGTTTCTGAAATGTTTCCCAAGACATGCGGAGTGCGGCAGGCTGAGTACGTTTCACAGACTCCCACCAGTAATCTGCCTCGCCAGGGAACATAAAGGTGGCGAATGGAACCTTCTGTTCCTCCGTGCATCCCAAGACATCGAATATCTTGGTAATTTGCTTGACCCATATTTTCGCCATGATCGGATCCGGCTTTCCATTAAATTCTGGTGGTCCCAACTCTTTGAACTGCTTGGCCGTGATAAGCCGCGCGTTGCTATCATTTCCACCCGTATTCTGTACACGAGTCTCCCTCGTCTGGTTTTGCATGAACTGCAAAAAGCTCCTAAACATCTCGTTGCTCATAGTCTGCTCAGTGGTGTTGTTTACAGGAGGAATATTGCCTTCCTGTTGCACGTTCCCCTGGGTGGTGAGTACAGGCGTCTCCACGGTCTCATTTACTCCACTGTTAATATTATCAGTCGACATTCTCAAATACATCCATAAAATAAGGGTTAATTAAGGAAATTGATATATCATATAATATCCCTATATACTGACCAACTAACCAATAAGCTTAAGTATGACACACTAGCGAAGGATTTACTCGTCTCTCCCCTCCTAGTTCTATTCTCCGATCTCCGCCAGAGACCATATCCCTAAGCTCTGATACCAACTGTGACGACCCCAAAATAGGTATACAACACCCATTCTGAGTCGCCAAATACATGGTACAGAAATAAGTACAACTTCATTAATACAATTGTCGTGCAAAATACGACAACACATAAACTGTGAGTTTAAATACAAATATTATCTTCTAGACAATATCCACACTCAAATAAGTTCTCATTACAATTATTGATACACTATTTTATAAAATAGTGAGGACTACTAAAACAACTGTCTTGAACCATTACTCAACACCCCGACTAGTTTCCGCTATATTCTCGTCTTCTGAGAAGGAAAATGGAACAAAAAGGAAAATGGTGAGCTCAACTAGCCCAGTAAAGAACATTATGACTAAAATAATATAGAACAAATTATCGTTAGTCCTCAACAGGAAAAATCTAATAGAATACAATAGACAACCAGTTTTAAATCAATCTCCGCAGCGGAAATAATAATTCAATAGAAGAGTTAAGTAGAGAATGAAAACTACTATCTTCTATATATGAATTTAAAAGTTCATCGTCGATATTTTATCCCTGTAACAAATATATATCTGAAATCAAATATTCATCTTTGCACTACAGGCCAAAGATATTCATCAGTTGGTCATGTTCATCTAAACACCTGTTCATCTTTGCAGTACGGGCCAAAGATATTAATCAGTCGGTCATGTTCATCTCAACACCTGTTCATCTTTGCACTACGGGCCAAAGATATTCATCAAGAAATCATTCATCTTTGTACTACAGGCCAAAGATATTCAGTTATATCATCATTTAGGACTGAGGATGATGAAAAATATTTTAAAGAAATCGAATCCAGTGAAGCAAAAGAACAAATATTAAGGATTCGTACTTTAAACAATTCCCATTCAAAAATACTTCATAAATAACCAGAGTGGGGTAAAATTCAAGAATGATCAAAACATAGATCCAATCAAAGATAGGAATCATAACAGACAATCTTGGACATAGAAAAGAAAATTTAATTTTTCTGTGAATAGTGTCGTGAATAGTGCCGTATACGTGAATAGTAACTCCAACACCAAAAGATAGAAATTTCACAAAAAATATCATCATGCTTCGTGAATAGTACTCGTGAATAGTAACTCGTGAATAGTAACTCATGAATAGTAACTCGTGAATAATAACTCATGAATAGTAACCCCGACAGAAAAGTTCTAAATTTGATAAAAATTTCCAACCAATATTTTGACATAATGATATTGAAGAAATAATATCATTTTCGAATAAAATAACATCCCTTATCTCCAAAAAGACAGTACTTCTGACTGGAATATTGGATATAGTGCTGAAAGAACTTGCACCATATAGCAATACTCAAAGTACTAAAAATACTCACAAGAATACGCTCGATAATATAGAGAGAGAAAGAGAGAGAAATCTGTAGTTTTTGGTGTGATTTTCAATTCTAACCTAAGCACCCTATTTATAGGAAATTGCTTAGAACACCAAAGCAGAAAATTTAATATAATAATAATATATTTATCAAATTTTTCTTAGCCCACCTCTAGACATCTGATTTCAGCACTTTGCACATGTTAATGATGTCCACAAAATACAAAAAAAAACGTTTTTCTGAATAAACATAATTAAAACTTCCAAAAATCAATTATTTCGAAACTTCAGAACTTCAATAATTCATAATAAATAGCCCTTTTGTCAGAAAATTCAAATTTTGCTTTTTTATATAGGAAATTCAATTCTCTACAACTTTGCAGAAGAAAGTTTTTTCAAATTCTAAACAGAAATTAAGCGAAATCCACATACGGACGATTTTACAGCCTATAATCAATTTTCAGTCAAGAAATGGGGTTCACCGACACACAAAATATATGTTAATCATTTAATGCAACAAAAATACTCTTCCTCCTCATATACTCATATATCTCATATTCATTGTAAAAATATCATCATTTTTATATTATTAAAATATAATAATAAAATATTTTATCAGAAAAGATAAAATATCATTTTTTAACAATTGTCACTTTAAAAAATTTCTCCATCTATATCCACATAAAATCAATATTTTTCTAATCATATAAATCAATAATTAATTATTCACAAATAATATTTCAGAATCACAGTACTGACAACCAGGCCGTTCCCAGGAAAGAGGGGGCTTTCCAATAAGAATTTCTCCTTACTGGCGCGCAATTAGGTGACCAAACCTCTCCTTAGACAGAACTTTCTAGACATTGCCAATAATGTTTTCTAATAATATTATTCAGATAATATGAATTATTGCTTCGATAATGAAAATACTGTGTAGTGATAATTATTGAAACAACAGTAATATAAAAAATCAACGCAGCAATTATTGAATTAGTAATTACTGTAACAATTATTGAGTAGTGCCTTCTTACGTAAGAATCAATAATTGGTGCAATACCGTGTGCTACTGTGCAACTATGTGTATTACTGTGTTTTAACCACCGGGTATTCCAACAGTATTAACGATAACAACTGCGCCGTTATTTATAAATAACTTATACTTATCGTTTTCTTCATCCAATCGCTTTTCGTTATGGGGCCCACAAAAGACTGCGCCGTCGTACGAATATTCCCCGACAGCTCGAATATTCCACGACCAAACGAATATATTCTGACAACAATGAATATTTTATAACCACTTGCTTATTTAAAATATTTGCGCATTTTACCCATAACTAACCACATTAATCAAATCAACCCTTACTATTTCAAAATGATAAATAGAGAAAATTAAATTTTATTTATTAATAATTTGGGGTCTTACATATCAATCCTAATTTCCTCACCATCAACTATTTGATGTGCAGGAATATAGTATGAGCATCCATAGTTTATGCTGACGTTGAAAAACGTTACTGATGGATACGAGAATGATGCATTGAACCAACTGTGCACCATCTTGTCACTTTCTAAAAGTAACAATCTCTTCTTCAGAGGCATTGTCTGCAACCATTGCAGGGATAGGCGTATTAAGGTCATAAGATAGCTTTTCAACCATGACAACTATTCTCAAATTCCTTAACCAATCCGTTTAATTCGGTCCGATTAATTTAGCATCTAATATGCTACGTAGTGATAGCAATTTTAGACATTGTAAAATTTTATAAATGAATTTGTAATTAACAACATTTTAGCATACATTCTTTTATTAATTTCCAAAATAAATTAGGTCTTGTTTTAAATTTGTATCTCCCACTATTTTCATCAAACTATATTACCCTCAATTTATATAGTTCAGCGATGTCTAATTAAAGATATGCTAGTTAGAATAAGGATTCAATTTCAAATGAATATAGCCTTGTGTGTGCACAACAAACTATATATAAATAAATAGGTAGACAACTCTTGTCAATTACATCAACTATGCAACTCCTTATATTTTGCCTCTTAGATCATAATGGTCAAGTGTGTGTACATCCGAACTAAAATAATTCAAGTTAAGTCAGACCCAGTATTTCCATATAAGTGAAGAGAAAACTAAAGCCCTTGTGTGTGCACAATAAAGCAGTAATGTTCAATTCTTTATAAACATCATATGTAATAAAAATAACATCTTAAATATTTAATACTTACCTTGTATGTATACAACAAACTCATATTAAATATTCAGTACTCTATTGTTTCTATCATGCTAGAAGGCGACGTTCGATATTCCAAATATCTTTGAACGTTACAACTTAATATAAAATATTTGAGGGGTTTGTTATTAATTTGTCTCATCTTATTTAGCACGCATGCACATAAATATATAAAATATACGTCATATTAATGAACATGTGAAGCATGTTTGCATAATACATATATATATATATATAGTATAAACATGCACATATAGAATACTATATTCTACCCGGATTGATTATGGACTTTTATTCTAATTTGGTTCACTAGATCCACCAAGTGAACCAAAAGATCAAACCCTAGGGGTGAAAGAATTAATATTTAAATATAACTATTACATTTAAACCCGAGCTCCATTACAAACGGGCCTTCAAGCGCTCCTTGCTCCTTGATCTCCAATTCTTCAAAATTAATTCTAACTATTCCTATTACAAAACTATTTAAAATAAATAGAAACCTTGATCAACAATCAAGGGGAAGTACATAAGAGGGAGTTAGAATTTACAATAAGAAAAATTAGAGAAGACGAGGTACGCAGACCCCATTTAATAAAATTCATACATTCATTCATCCAACTAAAATAAAATCTAATCACATTGGTCAATAGTCCATAATCAATCTCATTTATTATCATACATATCACCATATGCATCAATAAATAATTTTTATCTCATGAATAATAAACATTCAATATATATATATTGATATCATTTAATGGGTAAATTTGGTTAGCATAAAATCTAATTTTGAATCAAAATAAACTCCTTTATTTTAATTCAAATTTAAATCAAAATAAACCTCTTTTATTTTAATTTATCCTATTTTGAATAAAATAAACTATTTTATTTTAATCAAAATTTTCAGTCAAAAAAAAACTCATTTATTTAAGGAAACACAGATTCTTTTTTCTATTCACAAATAAACTCCTTTATTTTAAATAATATAAAATCTTATTCCATATCTAAATAAACTTCTTTATTTAAGGAAATACGGATTCTCTTTCCTATTCACAAATAAACTCCTTTATTTTGAATAATATGAAATCTTATTTCATATCTAAATAAACTCCTTTATTTAAGAAAACATGGAATCCAATTTCAACTCTAATTAGTTATCATGGAATCTAATTTCAACTCTAATTAGTTAGCATGAAATACAATTTTAAAATTAAAATAAACTTTTTATTTTAAGATTAAAATAAATTTTTATTTTAATTATAAAATAATTAAAAATTATATATATATTCACGTGAATGCCCAAGAGTTTCATTTGTTAACAGTGAACTATTAAGATACATATATATAAAAAAAAAATATCAGTGTATCACATGAAAATCCTTATTATATATATACGAAAAAAGTATCACCTGCAAATCCTTTCAACATTTTGTGTCACGTGGTCTTGGTCACGGACTACCGATTTCCATAAAAAAAATTCGAAAATTATATTTTTTTATACAACAAATTATTCCAAATTAAATTTATTCTAAACACATATCAATATACATATCGAATTTGAACAATTAATAATTCGCATAAAGGTTTGGCTCTGATACCACTGTTAGGTTTGCAATATTCATGAACGCAATCAAATTACACAAAGTAAGCGGAAGCATGAAAAATCAGAGTTTTAAAATTTTACAAACCATATACCCAGATCATCCTTTATGCACAATTATTAATTAAACGAAAAGATAAAGAACAAGAATCATACCCTTGAAGATTCGAGCTTCCTCAAGTATAAGTTAACCTCTAAATCTTTTTCGCGTTCAACTTGAATCCACCGGTTTAGTTCCTTCCTTTGATCAATGTTAGTCACCCAAGTGTTTGGCCTCTAGAGGTGATCCACCAAGGAAGAAGAAAGATTCAAGAAGATGGGTATTTGGCAAAACCCTAGTTTTTCTATCTCTTATAGAAAAGGGTGTACCCTCCCAACTATTGGAATTACGTATTATATGTCACCTCACCCATAATAAGACTCCTCTTATTTATAGATGTAGACAACCCTCCTTAACAATTAAGGAATTGGGTTTTATTTTAATTAATTAAACTCCTTTAATTAATTAGGCTCCTAATCTTATTAGGAATAATTAATTAAACTCTTTTAATTAATTAACCTCTTAATCTTATTAGGATATATGAGAGTACTTTTATTAATTAATTCACAAACTCCTTTAGGAACTAAATAATAATAATAGTAATAATAATAATAATAAGACTCTTCTTATTAATTTATATTTAATATTTCTAAAATATTAAATAATAAATATTAAGCTATTTAATTTATTCTATCACCATAGATTAAATTAAATATACTTAACTTATTATTATGATTATGCCATTAACTTCTTAAATAATTATTCTTCCTTTTATTTTGTGACCCTTTAGGTTCTCTGTATTAAACCGGTTGTGAATAAATCAATTAGAACAATTCTAATCTTATTTAAATAAATAAATTAAACTATTAATTTATTTAAATAAATAATATTTATTCTACAATAGGGATAAGCCTCCCCAGCGATCAACGATTTTCCAGATAATATAGATTTCAACATTAATCATAAAATAACATTTGAGTAAATAGTGACCGTACAATTCAATCCTTCCACCATACAATGTCTTAATTAAATATAAAACATGGAATTACTGTCAAGTCTTATTTTATTTAATTATATGTATTTCGACTCTTAAATGCACAACTCCAAATAATGCAAATTAGAAACTCCTTTCTAATTTATTCTGTCTTGGCCAAGGACTACTGGGTTGTCATTTATCGAATCACATATGACATTTCTCTTCTTTTACTAGAAGTGGTAGATTTTTTATTGATCATACATCATCTCCATGTATGACTTATTATACCCAAGCATATTCTTTGATATACCCTAAGGGTCGTAAGGAATAAGTCAAAGTATAATTCATCATACACAAGATACTATGATGATCTCAAGTCCAATGATCACTTGTACTACTATCACTACAGGTATTCCTATTGACATTTATGTAAAACTCCATTAGGTATTTCTTAGAGAGCCGCGTTCAGTGAACTTATTCTCTAATAAGAACCTACATACTTGTTTTAATGTCTCAACATAAATGATCATGAGATCAATCATCCTCATCCAATGAGCAAGCAACGTATGTACCAATCTATCCGGATCTAATCCCCAAATTAGTAATCCAACGATTGGGAACTATTTTAGTTTTAATCTTTCTAAGAATTTAGATCTCATTAGAATGATCATCATTATTATTCTAAAAGCATTGCTTAAAACTATGGGTTTATCACATATTATAAAGTAGCATCATGTAGATAATTAAAAGCCTTAAATAAATTAATACTTTTTATTAATAAATGAATAAGATTGTTACAAAGTATATGCTTTATCATCAAGCATGATTGGCTTGTATGCATACTACTTTCAACAGTAAAAATCCCGACATCGACAGGTGGCGACTCTGCTGGGGATTATTTCCAGTAAGACGGGCTCAAGCCGCTATTACAAGCTTTTCAAAATTGTTATATGCTTGTGTGTGGATGTTGCATTTACATTTAAATGAATGTGTACGAATGCATTTACTTACTGCACTTAATGCTTTACAATTATGTGCAAAGCACATGTTATCATTTTCATACGGTGAGACACGTTGTATGTAAATGTATGTTTTGTGGTTCCTCTACCAAGAGGTTATCCTGTCGGTGTTTGATTACTGGACTCGTAGGGAGACTAATTCCAATGAGGCTCAAGAAAGGCACCACCCATATTAGCTCCAGTTGAAAGACCGGATTAACTTCCCGTCAAGTAAATTATGATGATCTCGGAACCTTCATGCCAAATAGCTGCAAGAGTAACCTAAGCTAGGTCAGCCTCTGATAAACCAAACACGAAGGGAAGTCTCTTCATACTTTTCCATTTTAATTACTTGTAAATTCAATTATTTATAATTTCATTCCATGTCAATCTCATTGTAATGGAGAGTATAAAGGAAAATGTGTACATACATTCCTTTTATACCATGTTATCATACAAACAGCTGACACCCGTTTTTGCAGGATAATATTCCTAAAATAGACACATCACATCGCATGCTAACATTTATACATTCCCTAAAACTAAACTACATAAGTTTTTTGTAGGGAAACAATTGTGCCTGTTACCAGCTCAAAATCCAAAAAGGCAACAAGGATACAGCTAAGCATAGGCTTCATTTGGTCAGTCTAGTCCTACTCCTGTCTCTCGCGAGGAGTTTGAAGGGCTAAGCAAACAAATTACAGATTTGGTTGTTCTGCTTAAAGAATTACACCAGTCTACTCACGGTCCATGAATACCCATACATACAGAATCCTCTGTACAAGGAGGAACCCAAGGTCCGGACAAAGAAGCTCACATACCTAAGTCTCAACTGGACAAAACTAATAAAATCCCTGAAATCACCCATCTCAAAGAAGATCCAGACACCGGTGATATCAGGAAGAAAGTCCTTCAAATGAAAGAGACCATTAGGTCTATCAAAGGGATTGGAGCACACAGGAGTGTTTCATATGCTGACCTTTCTATATTCCCTGGTGTTCATTATCCAAAAAAGTTCAAGACTCCTGACTTTGAAAAATATGATGGGTTAGGGGATCTTTACACACATTTGAAGGTATTCATTGGAGAACTCGGATCTTATGGAGAAGTCAGATCATGGTATACCAGATTAGACAACTCTAAGATCCATAGCTGGGAGGAGCTAGCTCATATCTTCCTCAATCAGTACAGTTTTCAGTCTCAGATGTCTCCAAACCGGTACCAGATTACCAAATTCAAGAAACAAGCCAATGAGTCTTTCCGAGAGTATGCTCAAAGGTGGAGGCGCCTTGCTGCTCAGTTTATTCCCTCTATGACTGAGTCTGAGATGGTGATGACCCTCATAGACATACAAGAAGCTCCTTTCTATGAGAGAGTTTTAGCTGGCATTTGCAAGCCATTTTTTAAAATAATTAAACATAGAGAGATGGCTGAGATGGGGTTGAAGTTAGGAAAGATCCAAGACCTTGCCACCTTGAAAGCTATTGCTGAGCACATCCATTCTGGAAGTTATGGAAACAACCCCCGGAGGGTCCATAAGAAAAAAGAGGAGGATGTTTCCTTGATACTACAAGGACAAAAAGGCAGTCAGAGTCTGCCTATTCAGAGGAGAAACTACTTCCCTTTTCAAGCACAATCATCAAACCCTCCATTACCAAAGAGTGGAGAAGTCAGACGCAATCGAGTGTTCACACCCTTAGGAGATTCACTCGAGAACATTCTCATTCTTTTGATAACTCAGAAGAAAATTACCCATCTTCTTCCACCAGCTAACCCGAATGGGAAGGGTTTCAATGCTAACAGGAAGTGTGCTTATCATGATGGAGCTCCAGGACATTATACTCAGGATTGCTAGGCCTTGAAACATAAGATCCATGATTTGATTGATAATGGTGAGATCGTGGTGACTAAACCCGACCAACCCCATGTGCAAGATAACCCTCTTCCTCAACACAAAGAAGAAGAGGTTAATATGATTAGTTAGAGCAGTGGAAAAAGTTCCAATTACAGTGGTGAATCTTCCCAAACCAGAAAGGATGGGGCTTACAAATGGGATTATGTGAAGTTCCAGTTTATGATGGAACGAAAGATGAAAGCTCTTTGTAAGCAAGTTAGCCAATTGGCAGAACTGGTGATACATCAACATCAATTCACACGCCAATTAGTCAGCCAGGAAGCATGCTAGCCTCCTTCCTTTTGTTATGAATACTCCATCATCACCTTCAAAAAATGAAACATTTGAGGATAAAGTTGCAAAAAGAGCAAGTGCCAAAGCCCGTCGGGATTTTGCCAATAAGAGGGAATTCAGTTATCTTGGCCAACCAATAGTGGAGATATTTCAGATGTTAATCAATGAAGGAAGAATCACAGCTCTGCTACCTCCAATCAATCCCCGTTCAAGACGGTTCAATTCTAATAGAGTATGCCAGTACCACTCACATTCTCGCGGTCACAACACAGAAGAATGTTGGGCACTCTGCCATCTTATTCAGAATTTAATTGACAACGGTGTCCTACAAATTGCAGACGATGACACTTTATTACTTGAGAGTGGGAACCCATTTCCTATAAAATGGAAAAAAGTCATAGCAGTTATATCCGTTGAGGATGATTTGGCTGCCAGACCACACACAATACAAGTTATTCAACTCGAAGGTGTTGACAATCCTTTCAAAGTGGTTGCACCAAAGCCAATCATCTTGCCATACGAACCTCAGTATCCTGTTGTCAGTCTACAAAAAGTACCATGGAATTATAGAAAGGTTGAAGGATCCAAATCATACACAACTGCTGCAATGTTGAAAGAAAATCCATTATATCTTCATGAACGGGTAATGAAGCTTACCATCAAATCAAAGGGGAAAGTTCCCATGGAGAAGATTGAAAAGTTTGTCTGTACTACGGGCCATAATGAAGCCAAGGTGGTTTCAATCTTGAGTAAAGCTCCACAACAAATTTTCATACTGGACTTGGTTTTCTCTTCCGAAGATAACAGAAAGATCTTGCTAAAGGTTTTGGAAGAAGCTCATTTGCCAAAATCAGTGGATGTTGAAAAATTCCAGCATCTGGTTGATCACATTTTTAACAACAATGTGATATTTTTCACTGATGATGACATACCTCCCAAAGGGACTGATCATTACAAGTCGTTACTCATAGCAGTAATATCCTCCGGATACGTGGTCGTAAGAGTATTGATAAATAGAGGGTCATCTTTGAATATATGTCCTTATGCCACTTTGGAGAAGATAGATACCAATCTCAAAAGGATCAGAAGTAGCCATACGATTATCAAAGCTTTTGATGGATCCCGATGAAATGTTATTAGAGTAAATGAATTATCGGTAGAAATCGGTCCGCATACATTAAGTATATCCTTTCATGTGCTCAAAATTGCTATAGAATACAATCAACTCTTGGGGAGACCGTGGATTCATATGGACGGAGCTGTCCCCTCCACCCTCCACCAGCAACTTAAATACATTATCTACAATAACCTAATCACTGTTAATGTTGAGCCAGAATGTCCTGAACAAAGTGACATATCACTCATCAGCTTCAATTCAGAAGTTGAGCCGATCAGTTTCCAGGCCATGGAGGTGAGCAACACTCACTACCATTCCATTGGGGCGCCACCTCTCAAACCCAAGATCTCTGCCGATGTAATGTCGGCCACTCAAGAAATGATGTCATTGGGTTATCAACCTGGACAATGGTTGGGATAAATATCATCAGGGCATTAAGCGCCCAATTCAAGTTCCGAGTCAAATAGGGACAACCAGATTAGGATATTTTGCTAATTCCAGTCATAGGAATCCTCATAAGCACAAACAGATTCCTTCAATTTTAGCCATACATTGTTTATCTCAACCTACAGATCCTGAGCTTGTACGGTCTCTAATAAAGGTGTTTGCCCCTGTAATGGCTATGTTGTTTCCTAAATCAATACCGATCAAAGGAAAAGAGGTCCTGATTCCATATTCAAAAGAGGAAGAAAAGGAACAAAGACTTAAGCAAGACATCTCCATGAGGTTGTCAAACATACGCATCATTGTCCATACTGAGGGCATGAATAAGGACATCCCAGACAATGATTGTCCAGATAACATGGTCATCGTTGGGGAGAAGGAGGACGATGATAGTCCCTTCATCACTGTCGTCTAGCAGGATTTCACCCTTGACAATTGGAGCAGCACTCCTTGCATTTGTCGACAAGGGTAAAAAGGGCAGAAACTCCCTGTGCCCTGTAGATAGCCATAACTGCTTACTTTTTTGCACATTATTAGCAGTTATTTTGTTAGTACATGCTAACACTTTGTATGATTGAATAGTTTCATATATTAAGTGAAAGCATATTTTGTTTCAGGACTCTGAATTTAGATGTGCCTATACTTGTTGATGAGGTGTCTTTTCTCCATAAAGACTGTAACTTTGATGTAAAGTTGGACTCATACTTGATGAAAATACAAGAGGACACTGAGATACCTCAGGAGATCAAAGAATGGGTCAAGGAAAAGCCCAAACCAAATCTTGTTCAAACCACCTCATTCAATATCGGAACCTTAGAAAACCTCAAACTAATCCAGATTGGTACGGACCTCACTCCAAACCAAAAGAATGACATGGTTACTCTTTTGACCCAATTCTAAGATGTGTTTGCATGGTCTCATAAAGACATGGACGGTTTATCCACTGACATCGTCATTCATCACCTTCGAATTAAAGAGGGATTCAAGCCAGTCAGACAGAAGCTCATGCGATTAAAACCTGAGTGGAGTTTAAAGGTTAAAGAAGAAATTGTGAAACAATTTCAAGCAGACATCATCATGGTGTCAACATACCCTGAATGGCTATCCAACATAGTCCCCGTGCCTAAACCGGGAGGAAAGGTACGAGTTTGCGTGGATTATTGGGATCTAAATAAAGATTGTCTCAAAGACAGCTTTCCCGTGTCATTTATCCATATACTCATTGACAATACTGCTCAATACGACATGTACTCCTTTGCTGATTGTTTTTCGAGGTATCATCAAATTATGGTTGCTGAAGAGGATCATGAGAAAAATGCATTCATCACACCTTGGGGAACCTTTTGCTACAGACGGTTGTCCTTCGGCCTCATCAATGCCGGAGCTACCTATCAGCAAGCTATGATGACTCTTTTCCACGATAATATACTAGGAGATAGAAATCTATGTAGATGGCATCATTATCAAGTCCCAAAGGGAAGATGACCACATAGACCATCTTAGAAAGCTCTTCTACAAGTTATGTAAGTACAACTTGAAGTTGAATCCTGCCAAGTACGCCTTTTGCGTTAAATCAGGCAAGTTGTTAGGATTCCTAATCCGCCACAAAGGGATTGAGCTGGATCCCACCAAAATCCAGGCCATCACGGAAATGCCCATTCCTCAGACAGAGAAGGAAATACGGGGATTTTTGGGAAGGATCAACTTCATCAGTAGGTTCATTTCCTAACTCACAGCAACCTGTGAGCCTCTCTTCAAGCTGTTAAGGAAGAACTCCTCCATAAAATGGAACGATGAGTGTCAGAAAGCCTTTCTTACCATCAAAAAGCAGCTAGTTAAAGCTCCTACATTGGTACCTCCTAGGGATGGTGTTCCCCTATTCATGTGCATGTCAATGAATGACAATGCCATGGGCTGCATGCTGGGACAGAAAGACAATAGAGGCCAAGAGTGAGCTATCTACTACCTCAACAAAAGATTCAGCAGTAGTGAACACAAGTACACTCTGATTGAGTTGTGCTTTAGCATGGGCTTCCATGAGGTTATAGTATTACCTTTATGGTCATACAACCCATCTCATATCTCGCATGGATCCTCTCAAGTACGTGTTCAATAAACTCATGTTAAATTGTCGACTGTCAAGATGGCAGTTGATCCTATAGTAATTTGACATCGTCTACGTGACACAAAAGTCTATCAAAGGTTAAGGAATTGCGGATCAACTAGTCCCCTCACCTTCAGAGGATTTCAAACCCTTGGAAACATACTTCCCCGATGAAGGGGTAATGACAGTACATCAACACCATCAGTACAATGCATACCAAATGTGGAAAATGTATTTTGATGGAGCAGTGAACATGGAAGGTTCTAGGCCTGGATGTGACGCCCCCAAAACAGGTATACATCACTCATCTTGAGTCGCCAAATACATGGTACAAAATTCAAATACAACTTAATTATACAACAGTCGTGTAAAATATGACAAAACGTAATCTAAGAGTTTTAATAAGAATATTGTCATCTAGACAATATCCACACTCAATGGAGTCCTCATTACATTTATTGTCACAATATTTAACAGAATAGTGAAGACTACTAATACTATTATCTGCACCGTCACTCCGTTCCCTGACTCATCCCAGCTATATTCTCATTTCCTGAAGAGAACAGTGAAGAAAGGGTGAGCTCAACTAGCCCAGTAAGAAGTATTATGACTAAGATAATGCAGAATAAATTATCATTAGCCTTCAATAATGTTAAACTGATAAAATACAATAGAAATCAAGTTTAACTGTAGCGGAATAAGCAATCCATTAGAAGAGTCAAGTAGAGCATGATATCTACTATCTTCTATGATTTAAAATGTTTTCACCTATTTTTATCGTTGAGACTCAGCTTAATAAATAAACCACATCATCGAATCATCCCTGCACTACTGGCCAAGGATATCATCATCGAATCATCGAATCATCAATGCACTACAGGTCAATGAGGACTTTTACCACATCATTCGTTACATTACGGTCATGATTATACCGAATAATCCATGGTCATAATCATACCAAGTCCATCTCTACACGTAAGTCAAAGATGAATTTCATCACAATATAAGCATGAGAATGATGACAATAATATAGGCATTAATCAAACGAAAACAAGGATAAATATTAAAGACTTTAAATTTATCCAAATATTATCCATCACTTAAATAACTCATAAATATTCATAACTTGCTCATTTTAAGTCGGAATGAGCTCATTTTTGGACAGGCGGTACTATATACCATATATTTTAATGTCCCAAATGGCCAGAATATTTCTCACAAATTAAGTGGCCGAAACAGTCCTTACAAAATTGTGGCCAGTAGCTTTTTCTCTTTTTTTCACTTTTTCATGCTTTGTTAAAAATAGTCCATATAAAAATCTACAACTCCTCTTTCAGTGATTCCAATTGGAGATGTTAGAAAACTTATCATAATACCCTCCCAAATTTTTCTAGAATTTTTGAATGACCAAAAAATTACGAAACTGCAAATGGATTTTAACCCACCATGCGGTAATCCACGTAAACAGATCATTTTCACAATTTAATAAGGAATGCATACGAAGGATCATTCACCATGCATGTGGTAATCCACATAAACAGGTTATTCCAACAGAATAATAAATAATGGAACCAGGTCAGGCCTAATATGCACCGACAGGATATTCCAACAGAATAATAAAGAATGGAATAACAACAGAAATCACCATGCATGTGATAGACCGCACAGACAGGTTATTCCAACAGAATAATAAATAATGGAACCAGGTCAGGTGTAATCCGCACAGACAGGATATTCCAACGAATAATAAAGAATGGAATAACAAAGAATTCACCATGCATGCAATAGACCGCATAGACAGGTTATTCCAACAGAATAATAAATAATGGAACCAGGTCTAGCGTAATCCGCACAGACAGGATATTCCAACAGAATAATAAAGAATGGAATAACAGAAGAATTTTACCATGTATGCGATACTTCGCATAGACAGGTTATTCCAACATAATAATAGAGAATAAAATAATAAAAGCTCTCTTCATGAATACGAAAAAAATAATACCCCTTACCTTAGAATAAAGTTGGATACCGGAATAGAGAGGTAGCAGACTTCTCTTCTTCTTTCTCTCTAATATTTCTCTCTATAATAATTGCTCTATAGCTTTTATGAATTGGTGAGAAATGAAGAAAGAATGAGCTTCTATTTATAGGAAAATAAAATTTTGATAATTACACGTTTTGGGGGTCGAAATATTACAATACAATACCTTCCCTCTTTTTCTTCATTTTTAATTTAGTCCTGCAAGTATTATCAAACTTGCACTACCTCCCCTAATAGTAAATAATGTGATTCAATAGTTCAATCATGTGAATCAATAATTACAATCATGTGAAAATATGAATTACAGTATAATACCTCCATCTATACCTCCATTTTTAACTTAGTCATGCAAGTATTATCAATCTTGCACTAACTCCCCTAATATTAAGTGAATGTGACTCAATAGTACACATTTGTGAACAAATAGTTATATAAGCATGTGAATTAGTAGCAATTAATTGCTCATTTATCCGATTAATTACCCGATTTATCAATATAACCCCTAGACAGCAATTATCATCGGAATAGATGTCGATTTCCACTAACACTAATAATTCCAACACAATGGAACTATCAAATTCATCTTTAATCAACACGAACTTATTCATCATTAATATTATAACTCACAATATTTAACAGCCAGGTCGTTCCCAGTAAAGAGTGGGCTTTCTGATAAGGATTTCTCCTTATTGGCGCGTAATTAGATGATCAAACCTCTCCTTGATAGAACTTCTAGACATTGTAAATATTGTAATTTAATAATATGAATAACTTTGTCGTCTCAATTATTGATTTAATAATATATCATATTATGTCGATGATACTGTGACAATAATCAAATCAATAATATGAGAGATATGATGCAGCAATTACTGTAGCAATAATTGAGTATAACTGAGTGACTTCTTACGTAAGCATCAATAATCAATACCGTGTGCTACTATACAACCACGTGTATTACTGTACTTTTACTACCGGATAGTTCAACAGTTTTAACGGTAATACTTCTGCTGTTATTTTTATAAAATGATAATTCTGTCGTTTTCTTACTACGACAATACTTCCGTTGTGGGTTCACCAATGATTGTGCCGTCGTACGGATATTCCCTGTTAAAATGAATATTCTTTGACCAATCGAATATTATATTACAACTTGCTTACTTTGCAAAATTTATAAATATTACCCACAACTATAACATTATATTAAATCCATACCATAATATTCAAAAAAAATATTTTGAGAAATTTAAATCTTTACTCGTAAAATTTGGGGTCTCACACTGGAGCAGTTCTAATATTTGGTACAGGGGAGCAGTATCCCGTCATCGTCAAATTACAGTTTGTCAGTACCAACAACATAGTTGAGTATGAAGGATGTATCATGGGGCTAAAACTTGCCCAATAAATGGGTATCAGGCGGTTAAATGTCTTTGGAGATTTAGAATTGGTAATCAGACAGACCACGGGAATCTATCACACCAAAGAGCTACATTTGTTGCCTTACCATCTGCAAGTTTTACAGATGGCTGCGGAGTACGAAGAAATATATTTCTTTCACATTCCTTGGAATTGGAATGATTTTGTGGATATGCTAGCAACTTTGGCCTCCTTGATCAAAATACCTGACAAGGAAAACATGTTAAGAATTACCTGAGCGGAGATGCACTCTACAAAAGAGATGCAGGACTAGGTCTCCTCAAATGTCTGGACAAAGACCAAGCTTAGAGGCTCATGGATGAAATCTATGATGGAGTATGTGGCCCACATACTGAGCGGCCCTCTACTTGTCAAAAAGATCCTAAGAACAGGGCACTACTGGCTCTCTCTCAAGGCTGACTGTGATGATCACGTCAAGAGGTGCTACCAATGCCAAATTCATGGGAATGCTATCAAAGCCCCTCCAAGGGAGCTCCACAATATGAGTTCGCCTTGACCCTTCTCAATGTGGGGAATGGATATGATTTGGCCCATCGAGCCCAAAGCCAGTAATGGGCATTGGTTTATCTTCACCATGATCGACTACTTCACCAAGTGGGTAGAAGCAGCCTCCTTCCCCAGGGTTACCAAAGAAGTTATCATTGGTTTCATCAAAAATAATGTGTGACTCCCCCAAAATAGGTTTACAACACCCATTCTGAGTCGTCAATAACATGGTACAGAAACAACTACAACTTTATAAATACAACATAAAAACTGAGTTTAAATACAAATATTGTCTTCTAGACAATATCAACACTCAAATAAGTCCTCATTATAATTATTGATATATTACTTTACAAAAATGGTGAGGACTACTAAAACAACTTTCTCAGACCTTCATTCCATACCCCGACTAGTACTCGCTACATTCTCATCTCCTGAGAAGAAAAATGAAACAAAAAGGAAAATAGTGAGCTCAACTAGCCCAGTAAAGAATATTATGACTAAGATAATATAGAACAAATTAGCGTTAGTCTTCAATAGGGAAAAATCTGATAGAATATAATAGACAACAAGTTTAAGATCAATATTCGCAGCGGAAATAATAATTTATAGAAGAGTTACGTAGAGAATAAAATTTACTAATATCTATGAATTTAAAAGTCCATCATCAACATTTTATCCCTGTAACATCAATCAATATACTTCTTGAATCAAATATTCATCTTTGCACTGCAGGCCAAAGATATTCATCAGTTGATCATGTTCATCTCAACACCTGTACATCTTTGCACTACGGGCCAAAGATATTCATAAGAAAATCAACCATCTTTGCACTACAGGCCAAAGATATTCAGTAATATCATCATTTAGGACTGAGGATGATGAAAAATATTTTAAAGAAACGAATCCAATGAAACAAAAGAATAAATTTTAAAGATTCGTACTTCAAACAATCCAAGTTCAAAAATACTTCATAAATAATCATAGTGAAGTAAAATTCAAGAATAATCAAAACATGGATACAATCAAAGCTAGTAACCATAATAGATATTTTGGATAAAAAATGAAAATTTAATTTTTCTGTGAATAGTACCGTATTCGTGAATAGTGTCATATACGTGAATAGTGTCGTATAGCGTGAATAGTAACCCCGACACTAAAAGACAAGAATTTCACAAGAAAAAAATATCTTACCAATATTCCGACATAAGGATATTAGAAGAAATAATATCATTTTTAAAAAAAAAATATCCCTTATCCTCGAAAAGAATAGTACTTTTAGCTGGAATATCAGATATAACGCTGAAGGAACTTGCACCGTATAGCAACACTCAAAGTATCAAAATACTCACAAGAATACACTTGATAATATAGAGAGAGAAAACTTCAATTTCTGGTGTGATTTTCAATTCTAACCTAAGCACCCTATTTATAGAAAAATGCTTAAAACACAAAAGTAGAAAATTTAATAAAATAATATATATATATATATATATATATATATATATATATATATATATATATAACTTTCACGCCCACCTTAGACAACTGATCTCAGCTTATTTTACACATGTTAGTGTAGTCCACAAAACAAAAAAAAATATTTTTCTTATTAAACATAATTAAAACATCCAAAAATCATTTATTTCAGAACTTCGGAACTTCAATAATTCATAATAAATAACTCTTTTGTCAGAAAAAATTGAACCTTATGTCTTTTCCATAGGAAATTCCATTATCTACAACTTTGTAAGTTTAAGTTTTTCCAAATTTCAAACAGAAATTGACCGAAATCAACATACGGACAATTTTGCAACTATGATCACATTTCAGTCAAGAAATGGAGTCCACAAACTTGAAAAACATGTTTTAAATATTTTTGTAAACTAACCCAAAATCATGAAGTGAATCTTGGGTCACGATCTGAAACTATGGATACTGGCATGCCATGCAATCTCACTATCTCATTTACATACATATGAGCAAGACGTTCAAGGGAATAAGTTTCTCTTATCAGCAAAAAATGAGCAGACTTGGTTAATCTATCAACAATAACCCAAATAGCATTTATGCCTTGAGAAACCGTGGGAAGACCCGTAACAAAATCCATGGTAATGTGTTCCCACTTCCATTTCAGAATCTCAAGTGGTTGCAATGGACCCTTAGGTACTTGATGATCCGCCTTTACATGTTGACAAGTTAAACACCTCGAGATAAACTTTGCAATCTCTCTATTCATATTGTTTCACCAAAATGTATGTCGAAGATCACGATAAATTTTGGTACTTCTAGGATGGATTGCAAACTGGTGTATTGTGTGCTTCCATCATGATCTTGTACTTCAAATTAGAGTCGTTAGGAACACAAAGTCTGGAGTGTACTCGAAGTATTCCTTCTTCATCGATTCTCGCTTCTGGAATAGCACCTTCTTGTACTTTTTTCTTCATACGCATTAGCTCCAGGTCTGTGGCTTGAGCAACTTTAACTTTATCGATTAAAGTTGGTTCTGTGCGTATACTTGACATCATCGCACTCATTCCTGCATATGATCTTCTACTCAACGCGTCAGCTACCACGTTTTCTTTTCCAGGATGGTATTGAATGGTGTGGTCGTAATCTTTCAACAACTCGAGCCAACGTTGTTTCCGCATGTTCAGTTCCTTTTGGGTGAAGAAATATTTAAGGCTTTTATGGTCTGAATATATCTCCACTTTTTTCCCATATAGATAGTGCCTCCAGATCTTTAGCGCGAAAACGACTGCTGCCAACTCTAGATCATGAGTAGGATAATTCCTCTCATATTCTTTAAGTTGTCGCGAGGCATAGGCTATGACTTTCCCACGTTGCATGAGAACACATCCTAACCCTTTGCCTAAGCATCGTTGTAGATAACAAATCCATCCGAACCAGATGGTATTGTCAGAACAGGTGCCGAAATGAGTCTCCTCTTAAGCTCTTGGAAACTCTTTTCGCATTCCTCGCTCCATACGAATTTTGTATCTTTTCGAGTTAGGTGAGTTAACGAGGTAGCGATTCGAGAAAATCCTTCCACGAATCTCCGATAATAATCAGCTAGGCCCAGAAAGCTACGTACTTTGGTCACCGTCTTCGGTTGCTCCCAACTTTGTATTGCTTCAATCTTCGCCGGGTCAACAGATACTCCATGTTTTGACACCACGTGCCCAAGGAATGCTACTTCCTTAAGCTAGAACTCGCATTTCTTCAATTTAGCGTATAGCTTGTTTTCATGAAGCCTTTGGAGTACCAGCTTCAAATGGTGCTCATGATCTTCACGGCTATTGGAATATATGAGGATGTCATCAATAAAGACAACAACGAACTGATCCAAATAATCCTTGAATACTCGGTTCATCATATCCATGAATGTCGCAGGAGCATTAGTCAATCCAAAAGACATGACTAAGAATTCATAATGCCCGTACCAAGTTCTGAAGGTAGTCTTTGGAATATCCTCAGTTCTAATCTTCAGCTGATGGTATCCAGAACGAAGATCGATCTTTGAAAAGAATTGTGCTCCTTGCAATTGGTCAAACAGGTCATCAATGCGAGGTAGCGGATACCTATTCTTGATAGTGGCATGGTTCAATTCTCAATAGTCAATACAAAGTCACATACTTCCGTCTTTCTTCTTTACAAATAAAATAGGAGCACCCCAAGGAGATGTACTAGGATGAATGAAACCGATGTCCAACAACTCCTGTAGTTGGACCTTTAACTCCTGAAGTTCAATAGGAGCCATTCGATATGGGGTTTTAGAAATGGGCTTTGTACCAGGTTCAAGATCAATAAAGAATTCAACTTCACGTTCTAGGGGTAGACTGGGAAGTTCTTCAGGAAATACGTCAGGAAATTTACTAACAACAGGAATATTATTCAAATCCGACGTGTCTTTATTCAAATCCATAACATGGGCTAAGAAAGCTTGACATTCATTTTTTAATAAACGAATAGCTTTATGACTTGATATGATAGTGATTAATTTTAGTGGTTTAGTTGCTTGAATTCGTACAACAGGTTGGTTAGGAATATGAAAACTAACAACCTTACGAAAACAATCAGTTTTGGCATGATGAGTAGTTAACCAATCAATCCCTAAAATCACATCAAAAGTAAGTATCTTTAAAGAGATAAGGTCAACAGGTAATGTGATGGTACCAACTTGGATCAAACAAGATTTATAAATAGTGGATGTGATGAAGGTTTCTCCTAACGGAGTTTCCACAGATAAATTAAAGTCTAATTTCTCCGGAGTTAAGTTTAAACGTTGAGCACAAGCAGGAGAGATAAATAAATGGGTAGCACCAGTATCTAGTAAGGTATAAACTTCGCAAGAATTTATGATTAGCTTACCCGTGATCACCTCGTTTGGGTTCCTCGTATTTTGACCAGTCACGACAAACGCTCTTCCAGACAACAAGTTTCAGATCAATATTCACAGCGAAAATAATAATTCATAGAAGAGTTACGTAGAGAATGAAATCTACTAATATCTATGAATTTAAAAGTCCATCATCAATATTTTATCCCTGTAACATCAATCAATATACATCTTGAATCAAATATTCATCTTTGCACTACAGGCTCCGGAGTTAAGTTTAAACGTTGAGCACAAGCAGGAGAGATAAATAAATGGGTAGCACCAGTATCTAGTAAGGTATAAACTTTGCAAGAATTTATGATTAGCTTACCCGTGATCACCTCGTTTGGGTTCCTCGTATTTTGACCAGTCACGACAAACGCTCTTCCAGACAACAAGTTTCAGATCAATATTCACAGCGGAAATAATAATTCATAGAAGAGTTACGTAGAGAATGAAATCTACTAATATCTATGAATTTAAAAGTCCATCATCAATATTTTATCCCTATAACATCAATCAATACACATCTTGAATCAAATATTCATCTTTGCACTACAGGCCAAAGATATTCATCAGTTGGTCATGTTCATCTGAACACCTGTACATCTTTGCACTACGGGCCAAATATATTCATAAGAAAATCAACCATCCTTGCACTACAAGCCAAAAATATTTAGTAATATCATCATTTAGGATTGAGGATGATGAAAAATATTTTAAAGAAACGAATCCAGTGAAACAAAAGAATAAATTTTATGGATTCGTACTTCAAACAATCCAAGTTCAAAAATACTTCATAAATAATCGTGGTGAAGTGAAATTCAAGAATGATCAAAACATGGATACAATAAAAGCTAGTAACCATAATAGATATTTTGGACAAAAAACAAAAATTTAATTTTTCTGTGAATAGTGTCGTATTCATGAATAGTGTCGTATACGTGAATAGTAACCCCGACACTAAAAGACAAGAATTTCACAAGAAAAAAATATCTTACCAATATTCCGGCATAATGATATTAGAAGAAATAATATTATTTTTTAAAAAAAATAATATCCCCTACCTCAAAAAGAATAGTACTTCTGGCTAAAATATCAGATATAACGCTGAAGGAACTTGCACCGTATAGCAACACTCAAAGTATCAAAGTACTCACAAGAATACGCTTGATAATATAGAGAGAGAAAACTTCAGTTTCTGGTGTGATTTTCAATTCTAACATAAGCACCCTATTTATAGGAAAATGCTTAGAACACCAAAGCAGAAAATTTAATGAAATAATATATATATATATATATATATATATATATATATATAACTTTCACGCCCACCTTAGACAACTGATCTCAGCTTATTTTGCACATGTTAGTGTAGTCCACAAAACAAAAAAAAACATTTTTCTTAATAAACATAATTAAAACTTCCAAAAATCAATTATTTCATAACTTCGAAACTTCAATAATTTATAATAAATAGCCCTTTTATCAGAAAAATTCAAACCTTATGTCTTTTCCATAGGAAATTCCATTATCTACAACTTTATAAGTTTAAGTTTTTCCAAATTTCAAGCAGAAATTGACCGAAATCCACATACGAACGATTTTGCAGTCTATAATCAAATTTCAGTCAAGAAATGGAGTCCACAAACATGAAAAAACATGTTTTAAATATTTTTAGTAACAAAAATACTCCTCCTCATATACTCATATATCCCACATTCATTGTAAAAATATCACCATTATTATATTATTAAAATATAATAATATATTTAAATGAATTATTTTATCGAAAAAGATAAAATATCAATTTTCAACAATTGTCACATTAAAAATTTTCTCCATCTATATCCACATAAAATGAATATTTTCCTTATCATATAAATTAATAATTAATTACTCATAAATAATATTATAAAATCACAATATCGACAACCAAGGCCGTTCCCAGGAAAGAGGGGCTTTCCAATAAGGATTTCTCCTTACTGGCGCTTAATTAGGTGACCAAACCTCTCCTTAGACAGAACTTTCTAGACATTGCCAATAATATTATCTAATAATATTATTCAAATAATATGAATTATTAATCTGATAAAGGAAAATACTGTGTAATGATAATTATTGAAACAACAATAATATAAAATATCAACATAACAATTATTGAATCAATAAATTAAATACTAAACAATAATTATTGTAATAATTATTGAGTAGTGCCTTCTTACGTAAGAAACAATAATTATGCAATATCGTGTGCTACTGTGTTTTAACCACCGAGTATTCTAACAGTATTAACGGTAACAACTACGCCGTTATTTATAAACAACTTATACTTGTCGTTTTCTTCATCCAATCACTTTCCGTTATGGGACCTGTTGCTCGATTTCGCAACCGATAAACACGCGCAAGTATACGCGGTCAACAAGTAATATACTGATAAGAGAGTTGTCGAACCCACGAGGAATTATCACTAATATCTATCAAGTACTGACTTTATATCGCCTCAGTCTTATTTAAACAGTTAATTAAAAAAATAAATTATTATTACAATTAATCAAAATAGCAGAAAAACATAACATAGATAGATAGATAAAGAGCTAAGAACACAATATCCACACACAAGCATTTTGTCAAACACTTGGCGTGCATCACTTTGTTCAAATCTCTTAACTCTCTTTATTATCATGGCGGCCACTATGAATTGGCAATACATAAATTATGCATATACATAATCACATAAAGAACCAATTCGCATGACACCAATCATAAAGAAAGTAAATTAGAAGTTTAATTCATAACAAATAAATCAAACTATTCCAAATATTAGGTAATCATCCAATGGATCATACAAGTATCAAAGAAAAGCTAGAAGTTTAATTCAATTCCTTGCCTCCATAGGTGTTACAAATGTTTGCACTAGATCCCCAAGAATGAGTTCTAGCCACTAGAGGAAAAAGGAAGAAAGAAATGATGGCTTCCCTTAGTTGTTGGTTGAAACTCCTCCATTGATGTTGTTGAAGCTCCCACCATTGATGCTCCTTGAAGCTCTTGAAGAACCATGGCCAAGAGTCATGGCCTCCCTCTTCTCCAAGCCGCCACCTCTCTCTATTTCTCCTCTAGGTTGCAAGTAGAAGTGAAGGATTATGTTTTTGGGTCATTAGGTTGAGCATTTAATAGCTAAAATCTGTCCAAAATTTGTGTCTGGCGCTGCGGCACCATAATTTGGCTTGAACGGGGCGCTGCGGCGCGGAAGAAGGGGCTGGGTACTGCTAAGTGGCGCTGCGGCGCCGCAAATACACTAGCAACTCGCGCTGCGGCGCCGGGCCATTTTCTGCTCGGACATCTGTTGGGAAAATGGTCATAACTTCTTCATACGAACTCCGATTGAGGCGATTCAAGATGATCCGGAAAGAGGAGAAGTAGATCTACAACTTTCATTCTTTGAGTTCTTCGAAATAATGGCTAGATCAATGCTCAAATTGGCCTTGAAGTGACTGTTATGCAAATAGCAGTTGGTAGTTTCCAGATTTGACACCCGTTGGGAAAATGGCCATAACTCTCGTATCCGAACTCCGATTGAGGCGATTCAAGATGATCCGGAAAGAGGAGACGTTGATCTATAACTTTCATTCTTGCAGTTTGGACAGATAATGACCGGATCATGGCTAAAATTGGGCTTTACGAGACTGCTACGTCAATGGCAAACTGAAAATGCAAATTTGGCGATTCCAACCATCGACCCAAATGACATTCCATCCAATTCCTACAAAACAAAGTAAAAACACATAAAACTAATACAAATATACATAAAAGCAATATAAAACTATATTACACAACAATATAATGAAAACACATAAAAACCAAACAAACTAACTTAGGATTTACAAATTATCAAACTCAAAAGTACCTAATTTGCGTATATAAAACACACTCATCAAATACCCCCAAACTTGAATCTTTGCTTGTCCTCAAGCAAAATACTAAGAACAAAAACTATAAAAATAAATTCTAACAGTCAACTACTTGAGCAATGAATCAATAAGTTTGAACAATGGCCTTAAAGATATCAAAACATGATAACTCTAGAAAACTTTTAAAATGTCACAACGTCTAGGATTTCAACTTGCTTGTTAGTCATACCTTGCTTTAGATCCTTTATGTGTGTGTGTGTGTATCCATTTACACTAAACCAATTATAGCTCGGATTAGCTTATGCAACCATATTACCTTATGAAAGAAATAAACTTCAAAAACTACATGCTTAACACATCACTCGTCGCAATTGTAGACAAATCAAACATTCCAAAAATTTGATATCAAAGGACTCTTAGGTGAGTGCATTTTATGCTCCATCTTACCCTAAGTCCGCTTTTATGGGCGAGTGCGTTTTACGCTCCATCTCACCCTAAGTCTGCTTTTATGGACGAGTGCGTTTTACGCTCCATCTCAACCCACCGCAAGATTCTCGATATATTTTTATTTCTTTTTTTTTTTCATAGGTGAGTGCGTTTTACGCTCTATCTCCCTTAAGTATGTGTTTATGAGTGAGTGCGTTTTACGCTCCATCTCAACCCACCACATGACCAATTAATCAAACCTAAGTACATTGCTTCGAGTGATGTTTAAACGAGTTCTAGAGTTTATTGATATCTCTCATCAAACTCTGTTTGATTACTACCATCAAACTCTGTTTGATTAAGCCTGGATTTAATAGCCTGGATACATTTTTGTCAGGCCTGGAGTTTACTTCGAGGACTTTTACTGCTTTATTTATATTTTGTGACAACCCGAGAATTTAGACAATTTTACAAAATCTTAAATGATTAATTTAAGGTCAAATATTAGATCTAGATAGAAAATAAGTGTATGCGTTTGATGTTATTAGGATTGAATTTTGAGGATTTCAAAATTCTGTGAAGTATTTAGGTGAATTATTCAGGATTAAGGATTTATGTGATTAAGTTCTGTGAAATTTGTTATGTATGTGTACAGAATGTTGTTAGGGGTCAAGGGTTGATCAGATAAAATTATATTTGTGTCAAACCCTAAGTATATATTAAGAACATCAATGTTCAGTTAGAAAACCCTAACGTATGATAAGAGACTCTAAAAAAAATCGGTTCTGGAAACCCTAGTTTCAGTTCCGGGAGTCCGAAACCCTAATTCGGATATGAAAAACCCTAGATTGGGAATGCAATCCTATATATAAGGTTTAACGTTATTAATTATAAATTTATTAGGAAAAACCCTAATGAATTACTGAAAACCCTATTTGAGTATTAGAAAACCCTAATACCATATCTAAAAATCCTAATTTCTGATTTCGAATATTTGAAACCCTAATCTGGGAATATAACGGAGAATTATAATGCTCAAGTGATTTAAATTATAAGCTTAATAGGGTAAAGCTTAATTATTTAGCAAACCCTAATTTCCAAAATTTGAACCCTAATTATTATGTCTGAAACCCTAAATCAGGATATTAAAACCCTAAGTGGGAAGCTTGAAGTTAAGTATAGAGTTCTATGTTATTAATTATAAGTATAATTAGGGATAACCTTAATTGATTAATTAGAAAGCCCTAATTTCTAATGTTGAAAACTCTAATGTACAATTAGAGAAAATCTAATTATTAATTTATAAAGTTTAATGTTAATTAGGAAGCCTTAACCCTAATTAGCAAGCTTGAATGTGATTAGTAAACTTTATTATAATTAGGGAACACTAATTATAATCTTCTATTTTAAAACCTAAGGGTTGTGACCAATTACCAAGTTACCATTCATTTTACAAGTCAAATGACCAAAGTACCCTTCTTGAATATTTTAATGGGATGGAGTGTAGATCTAGCCCTAGTATGTGGTTGGTGAACCACCCTAATTCTAGCCCTAGCCTAGCATGTGACTAAAAAACCCATACAAATCAACAACATACAATGAATCAATTAGATATAAGAGACTAAAAGAGAAAAACAAAATCATAAAGCTTGTCATTTTCTCTCTAGCTTTCAACCTCTCTCTTCTCCACCACTCCATGTTCAGTTTTTAGAGAGGAACAAAAAGAAAGAGAGAAGGCATCCATGGGAGAGGAAAAAGGAAGAAAAAGAAATCAAGAGGATTAACACTAAAGGTATAAAATTTCCTAAACTCAAAACTCTAGCTAGTTTAATGTGTTTTGTTATGGTTATTTTAGATCAAGTGTTGAACTTATGATTTTGAACCATATGAGGGTAGATCTACATAATATATGATATTTTATGGTTAGATCTTGCCATTTTTAGGGTTGATGAGCTTGAACAAAGAAGAAGAACCAAAACAGTTTTTAACTTAGAAAAAAAATAAATTTGGTGACTGCTGCCCCTAAACAAAAAATTCGGGGTTAGCTAGAATACTCTAAAAATTCTGGGCTTTTGGTATGTTATAGTACACTCAATAAGCTTTCCATAGACTCCGGAACGGATTAATTCCGACTTCGGAGCAAAGAGTTATGACCGTTCAAAGTAGTCGCGTCAAAACTGTCAAACTAACTCGGGTCAGTCACTTACACGGAATTTCTGGAATTCTTTGTTTAGAATTTGAAGATGGTCCAAGAACAAAAGTTGTAGTCCTGGAAGTTAGCTTCGCGTGGGCTCAAGAATCGCTCAAAAACATTTTAAAACGAAAGAGTTATGGTTGTTTTAGTACAATAGGGTCAAGCTAGAAAACTAAAACTGACCAGCCACTACTGGACTGTTTTCTGTGACCAAAACAGAATCAAATATGGTGTTTGATAAATCAAAAATGTATTTTAAGAAAATACGAATCCAACGCCTCCGACGGAACTTAATTCCGAGTTGTACATTTCATTTTACAAGCGTTTCCGTAAAGGATGCCAAATCTGGAAATTTTGGGCGTGAGTGGCATTTTCGTAATTTAGTGAAATTGAATAATTATTAAAAATAATTCTTAAAACCATTAAATGGTTAGAAAAATTTATTACATACAATATTAAATATAATTAGCTATTTAATTATTATTTAAGTAATATTAAATGATAAGTAAGTAAGATTAGTGTTAATAAAATTATTATTTAATTATGATTAAATAATAACTAGAGATTAACAATTGATTAATTATTATTTTATTAATATTAAGTGATGATTAAAGAATGGTTAAGTAATGTTATGTAATAATAATGTAATTACCTAATTACATTAACGTAAAAGGTTATAATTATTTATTAATAAATAAAGACTAAGTAATAATTGATTATTCTTAACTGTAATAAGAAAGAATAATTAAAGATTTATGAGATGAATTAAATTTTTGTTTAATTAATATTAAATAATAAATAAGAACTAAAATTAATTAATTATTATTTAAATAATAATAAGGAATAATTAAAGACTAAGGAAGTAAATAAATTAATTATTTACTATTCAAGGATAAGAAATTATTAATAATAATTAAAGACAAACAATAATTTGATTATTCATTATCTAATTACCATTAAATAATGATTAGTACTAATTGGCTATTATTTATTAATTAAATAATAACTAAAGGTAATTAATTAATTACTATTTAATTAATATTTAAATGAAGGTATAGATTAATATTGTGATAATAAATTTATTTAATAATTGTATTAAATAAATTATGTAAAAAAAATAGGTTTAATGCTTTAAAAATCATATAAAATTATTTAAGTGTTATAAAAATATTTGAAGTTATAAAATATAACTTTTGATATTTTGGCATGAAAATATTAATATTTTAATATTTTTAACAATTATCGGATAATGAATTTAAGTGTTTAAAAATTATATAAATATGATTTTAAGGTATTGAAAATACTTTGTGATGTTATAATTATATTACAATATTATGTTATGATTTTTATTAATATTTAATATTTAATAAATATTAATGATCAAGAAATAATGTGGTATTTTTATTAATATCAGTTATTGATTAATGTTTTTAATTACTTTAAGAATATTTAAAGGAAATAATAATGTATTGAAAATATTTTGAGATATTATAAATATGATATAATATTATGACATGTAATTCATTAATGTTTAGCAATAAGTAAATATTAATGATTAAAGAATTATGTGGTATTTAATTCATTTAAATACATTATAAGTGATTGAAAAATTATGATAAATGATATTAATTATCTGGAAATTATTACAAGTCTATGAAAATTGTTTTGACTGATAATATGATTATCTAAGATTATTGTTAATTGTTTAGGCAGAGTTTAATTGAACTTAACTCGATATTGTCCGACTAGACCGTCGGAATGATAGAATTGTGTCGGTTTCAAGTCAGACTGAAATAGTTTGACCTGATACAAAGTTTTATATGTGTAATAGACTGATAGGATTATGTGGTAATGTGTTTAGGTTATTTTATAATGTGATGATATTATTCTAATATTTGGAGATCGGTATTATCTGTATTAGGTCTTCGGATAAAGCTAAGTTATATTTCATATCGGTAATCAACGGAACAGGCAAGTTTGTTTTTCTTAACTCTACTAAGAGTACTTGTTTTATTCAGATATGTTTATGGTTAATCATTGCTGATTGCCATGTAGAATTGTACTTTGTACATCTTGTATGTATAAGTCAGGTATGAAAGGCTGATCACCTTCATTACCAGTTGGTCCAGATATATATTGTTCATATGTAATACTTGTTCAGTCAAAAATTTGTTCATGCTAATTCATAACTACATTGTGAATTATAGCCAGCATATTATTCAGACTCTTTCAATCATGATATATCCTTAAATTGTATTTAAACTTGCTGGGCAACTTCCATGCTCACCCTTGCTATATCATGATAAAACATTGCAGATTAAGGTGAATGCGTCGGATACAAGGAAAGTTAAAGACAATTCCAGCTTAAAGTTAATGTGCGCGATTAGTTTTATAATAGTCTTGTATGATAATGATGTCATATGTTAGATAAGTTATGAATTGTGTATAAGTTATGGTTACTCGACCTTGGGGATAGTGTTTAATGTTTAATGTATAAACAAATTATGTTTATATCTTCCGCAACAGTTATAGAAATAGCGAACCGGATTCGCGGTGATTCGGGACCCGGATTCGGGGGCGCTACATATTTCGTCCCGCTTGAAGTTTACTTCGTGGTGGTTGATCGTTTTTGCTGCTTTATTTGCATTTCGTCCCGCCTGGAGTTTACTTCGTGGCGGTTGATCGTCTTTACTACTTTATTTACATTTCCAATCCCCCATGGAGTTGCTTCGTGGTGGTTGATTGGAGTTGCTTCGTGGTGGTTGATTGTATCTATATATATATATATATATATATATATATATATATATATATATATATACCGCTTTTATATATTTAAATTTCCAGTCCCCCATGAAGTTAGCTTCATGGTGGTTGACCGTCTATATATATATATATATTTACAACTTTTATATATATAACTGTTTACAACTTTTATACAAATTGGTACATCATATCAGCCTAGAAATCATGTGATCACAGATTCAGTCTCCTGAATCTAGATTCGGTTCCCGTGATGGATATTTTCGGCTATAATTAGCTTGTACATTATTTACGGTGTTCGAATTTTCTTAGATGGCTCTCATGCCCACAAGGAATTCGGCACTGCTATGTATATTATTTTCTCGAAGATGCTTCACATCTCGAAAATAAAAGCAATCAAGCCGAACACTTAATAAAATGGAAGTATCAAAGGCCACAATTACTATTGAGCATAAGAGTTTGAAAAACCTCTTTTACAAAATATCACTGCTATATCTTGTTAAAACTAAAACTGAACTTTTTTATACAAATTCAAACCCTTTGTATATAGGTGCGAACGAGGCAAAAAACAACTTTCAGATAATTGCACATTGACCCACACACACACACACATTCATATAACAGTTTAATTAAAAAGTGGTGGTCACCGTGGTAACACGGATGTCGGGGGTGCCTAACACCTTCCCTCCGCATAATCAAGCCCCCGGACCCTAACGAATCTCGGTTTCACAGACCAGTTTAACAGTGTTACATCACGTGGTCAATGTGCAAACCTTTTCTTGGTTGAGTTGGTGCAACCATTTAAAAATACCAATTGGCAACTCTTACAGTCCAATCATCGACATATACATGTCGGACCTTTTCACAACTTATTTTTTCAAATAAATCTCACCTAACATGAGAACACCAAAAAACAAGAAAAAAAAAAGGGACAGTAAAACTCCTAACGTAGACAAATATTCGTTAGTATCACCAGTAGTCATGATCATGTCAAACACATATCCATCTATGCACTACGGGCCAAAGAGGATTTTCACTACAAACCTTATCTGTAACATTAAATGTTATGATTATATCAATACATAATTCCTAGTCATAATCATACTAATCAACGGTCCATCTTTGCACTACAGGTCAAAGATGACTTTCAACATAATATAAGCATGAGGATGATGACAATGATATAAAGATTCAATCATGTGAGATAAATGATAAATATTAGATATTTATAATTCAATTTATCCAGAGTTCAAAAATATCCAAATTGTCAACATGATAACTATTTGTGGAGTAAAATTTAAGAATGATCTTCATGTATCAAAAATAATTTGAACAGAAAAAAAATTAAATTCTATTGTGAATAGTACCCATGAATAATATCGTATATATAGTTTGGTGGGGTGGCACATATGTGAGTATTATACTTGAATAATACTGGGTATATCCTAGTTATTATGATCACATGGTGGGGCGTCACATCCATTAACTAGTATATTTTTAGAGGCAAAAGGTTGAAAATGACCATAAACTCGTAAGTTGCAAGATCCTATAAATAGCAGCCCTACCTGTAAGACCCTAACTTTTTATGAATAAATGTTTAGTTTCTCTAATTATTATTTTGAATAATAAGGTGTTGATTTGATATAATGCTTTAGTTATGGGTGATATGTGCAAATTTTACAAAGTAAGTAAATTGTCATGTGAGTATTTCTCACATGTGTGTCACCCCACCAAACTATTCAATAATCATGTGATCACATTGGGGCATGTTTGGTGGGGTGGCACATACTTCTGAGTTACTTCACTTTAATTAGTAGCTTAATCTTGCCCTAATACATCCTAATTGTGATTAGTGTTTTGAATTTTGTGTTTAGGATAACTTAATGAAGTTATTAACACCTAATTTAAGTTTAATCATAATTATGGTTTAGGATAACCAAATTAGGGTTAGTACTATTAAATTAGGGTTAGTACTATTAAATTAGGGTTTAAGGTTTATAATTAGGTTTAGGGTTTTGTAATCTAGGATTAGAGTTTCCTAATTAGGTATTAGGGTTTCCTAACTTAGGGATTACACATATCCCAACAAGCACGACAAAGCGTTTTGTCATTGTAATCACGACAGAGTCCGAATACGAAAGAAATTTTTCAACATGACGTTTTTCAGAGAAACTTTTATTTTTCCTAATTCTTTAATAGGGTATATAATAACACAATACGCATTCAGAACTGAGAGATTTTTATTGATAGATACAAAATTTACATAACCGAATCTTATTTTAGTTTTGGGATTTCACGGTACTGAGTCACTTTGGCCAGCTATATGGGGTTGGTAGGGTTCTCATGGGTTGCCCCAACCCCTTTACCCTCCCGTTCAATCAATGGTTCTACCTACGATTTAGGATCTTGGTTCAGACTTAGGTTTAATTCAATTCGGGACTAACTTTGGGCTTGAATTAAATTTTTATTGGGCCTTGATTATATTTGTCATTGGGCCTCATTCATTATTCATTTGGGCTTGCCAATGATCACAATCCATTAACCAATAGTCAACATTGACTTTGGTTGACCTATACTTTGACTTTACATATTCCTACCGCATAATCATCGTATTCTTTTCGTATATACTTCGTATAATATTTGTAATATACTGTGTATCATTCTTCGTATTATACTTATACAATACATTGTATTATACTCGTATTCTTTCCTGTATAATAACTTTCTTATTATACTTAATCATTCTTTATTCAAAATTTTCACTTTCCCTAACATTCTCAATTTAAGTACGTATGCGAAAAACTGTGTTTGCCATAACTGAATTATTATTGGATAATCCATCTTTCCTTATAATTCTATCATTACATATTTTCCGAAAATTAAAAAATAATTCCCGAGCAGAAATAGATGAATAGTGTTTTTCAAAAAAATCTTGGAAAACTTTTATTTTCGTCTTAGAAATTCATAAACTTTATTTCTAGCACGTAGACAGAATCTAAACCAGATCCATTCATTCTAGGTCATAGAGTGACCTTTAACTTACGTACTAAGTATAATTTACATTAAAGTTCGATTTTCTCAGTCGTTACAATTAATCTTAGAGTTTTAAATTAAAAAAAATAAAAGAAATTGAGAGAAACATGAAATGAAGGTGTCTTGAAGTTTTTTAGTAAATACAAAAGAAGAATAAATATATAATTGTCTTGAAATTTGATTTGAAAGAGAAAATAAAAGAAAGTTGTAGAAAATAAGAGTAATTTAGGCAATTTTTTTTATCACTTTTAAAATTAAAAAAAGTGAGGAAAAAAACAAATTAGAAAATGATATAAAATTTATTTTCCTTGGTTTTGTTTATAAATTTACTTAAGAAAGTGTCATTATATATAGAATCTAAATGTACATATTTGTTTTCTTATCTTAAGGTTGAGAGTAATGATAGACACATAATTCATATATTTTATTATTCCTAATTTTGTCCTTTTAATTATATTAGATTATTAAATTAATATATTTTATTTTATTCTGTAAGATTTAATATTTATTGTAATAAAGTCAAAATCTTGGTGATCAAGCGATATTTAATGCTCTTATTCATGTTAGGAATATCCAAGAAGAATCCTGCAATGAGAAGGAAAGAGGTGGAACAATCTTGGTGTGCAAGTCAAATCCAACAAGAGAAAAGAAAGTCTATCTAGAAGATCTTTTTTAGAAGTTGATTGTCACTAGGAAGTTGAAACCTACATTGAAAAGGGAACAAAAGTGTCCAAGTTCAATGAATCTAATTTAGGGTTCAAAATTATTTTTCCTATAAATAGGTCTCTTATTTTAGAGAGGAGAATGAGGGATTGTATTAGTTTAGATTAGGAGTAGGAGATAATTAAATTACGTCTTCATTGTATGTTCGTTGGATGGTCGTTAATTAAAGAGAGTTTTCTTATTTATTTTTAATCTTCTTCTTTTCTTTATTTTAGTGAGTTTAATTATTTTTCAAGTCTAGGTTAATTTTTTATATCTAGGATGAAGATGAAATTAAATAACTATTTGTGATAATATTTTTCATCTCTTCTATTATTTATGCTTTTATGCTTAATTGATTTTGCCTTCATGTTTCGTTATTGAAACACCTTTGTTTTATAGTTCTTATGTGATTTTAAATTAATTAAGAGGTTTTGATAGATTATTGTTAAGATATGAGTTTTTCATAATTCATGCTCGCTCAAAGAAGTTTTGATGGGTTATAGTTAATCCTTAAATTTTCATAGTCTATGCTTGCCCACGTTAATTATAAATTACAAAATTAAAAGAAAGGGAGTTCAAAATCATAATTGAGATATAAAAATAGAAGATATTGAATTATATGTTATTTTTATTATTTAATGGATTCGAATTCCTAGATTGCTTCCTCATTATTAGTTTTCATATTCTAGTTAATTAATTCTCAATCTTTATTTCTAATTCGCCTAAAATAGATATTAAGGAAACATTAAAATTAATCTAGTCTCTATGGGTTCGACCTGTACTTGTCAGTTCTTCAATTCGACAATGTGCACTTGCAGTACATAATTTTATCACATCAAGTCTTTGGCGTCATTGCCGGGTACTAAAATTAATTTTTATTTATTCCCTAATTTTTATTTATTCAAATTAGTTTTAACTCTAATTTTTTTTCCTAGGATTATTGAAGTGGATCGATGGAGCGAAAATATAAAGATTTTGTTGTTGCGCTTTCTTCGATACTTCGTATCTCAATTCTTTTTGTGACGCCCCCAAAATAGGTTCATTCCATCCAACCCATTCTGAGTCGCCAAATACATGGTACAGAAATAACTATAACTTTATTATTACAACATATAAACTGTGAGTTTAAATACAGATATTATCGTCTAGACAATATCCATACGTAAATAAATCCCTATCATAATTATTGATATATTATTTTACAAAAATGGTAAGGACTACTAAACAACTTTCTCTAGAACCTTCATTCCATACCCCGACTAGTACTCGCTACATTCTCGCCTCCTGAGAAGAAAAATGGAACAAAAAGGAAAAGGGTGAGCTCAACTAGCCCAGTAAAGAATATTATGACTAAGATAATATACAACAAATTATCATTAGTCTTCAACAGGGAAAAATCTAATAGAATACAATAGACAACCAGTTTTAAATCAACAACTGCATCGGAAACAACAATTTATTAGAGGAGTTAAGTAGAGAATGCAAACTACTATCTTCTATATATGAATTTAAAAGTTGATCGTCGATATTTTATCCCTGTAACATCAATCAATATTTATCTGGAATCAAATATTCATCTTTGCACTACAGGCCAAAGATATTCATCAGTTGGTCATGTTCATCTAAACACCTGTTCATCTTTGCACTACGGGCCAAAGATATTAATCAGTCGGTCTTGTTCATCTCAACACCTGTTCATCTTTGCACTACGGGCCAAAGATATTCATTCAAGAAATCATTCATCTTTGCACTACAGGCCAAAGATACTTAGTTATATCATCATTTAGGACTGAGGATGATGAAAAATATTTTAAAGAAAACGAATCCAGTGAATCAAAAGAACAAATATTAAGGATTCGTACTTTAAACAATTCTCATTCAAAAATACTTCATAAATAACCAGAGTGTGGTAAAATTCAAGAATGATCAAAACATAGATACAATCAAAGCTAGTGTCCAGAATAGATATTTTGGACGAAAAGAATAAATTTTATTTTTTGATGAATAATGTCGTATACGTGAATAGTGTCGTATACGTGAATAGTAACTCCAACATCAAAAGATAAAAATTTCACAAAAAATATCATCATGCTTCATGAATAGTACTCATGAATAGTAACTCGTGAATAGTAACTTATGAATAGTAACTCATGAATAGTAACCCCGACATGAAAAAGTTCCAAATTTGATAAAAAGTTCTGACCAATATTTCAGCATAATGATATTGAAGAAATAATATCATTTGAGAAGAAAATAACATCCCTTACCTCAAAAGATAATACTTCTAGTTGAAATACCGGATATAGGCTATGACTTGAACTTGCACCGTATAGCAATACTCAAAGTATACTCAAAATACTCACAAGAATACGCTCGATAATATAGAGAGAGAAAACTTCAGTTTCTGGTGTGATTTTCAATTCTAACCTAAGCACCCTATTTATAGGAAATTACTTAGAACACCAAAGCAGAAAATTTAATAAATTAATATTAATTATTTTCCACATCTTCCTACGCATCCATGAATCTGAACTCAGCCATTCTAACACATGTTAAATGAGTCCCAAGTATGTAAAAAATGTTTTTCTTAAAAAAACATGATTAAAACTTCCAAAAATCAATTATTTCAAAGCTTCAGAACTTTAATAATTCACAATAAATAGCCCTTTTGTCAGAAAATTCGAATCTTGCGAGTTTTTATAGGAAATTCAATTCTCTACAACTTTGCAGAAGAAAGTTTTTTCCAAATTCCAAACAAAAATTGATCGAAATCCATAAACGGACGATTTTACAGGCTATAATCAAATTTCAGTCAATAAATGGGGTCCACCGACACATAAAACATGCTTTAAATATTTTTGGTAACAAAAATACTCCTCCACATATACTCATATATCCTTCATTTATCGTAAAAATATCTTTATTATTATATTATTAAAATATAATAATATATTTAAATGAATTATTTTATCAAAAAAGATAAAATTTCAATTTTCAACAATTGTCACATTAAAAATTTTCTCCATCTATATCCACATAAAATCAATATTTTCCTCATCATATGGATCAATAATTAATTATCCACAAATAATATTACAGAATCACAATATTGACAACCAGGCAGTTCCCAGGAAAAGGGGGCTTTCCAATAAGAATTTCTCCTTACTGGCGAGCAATTAGGTGACCAAACCTCTCCTTAGACAGAACTTTCTAGACATTTCCAATAATGTTTTCTAATAATATTATTCAGATAATATGAATTATTGCTTCAATAATGAAAATATTGTGTAATGACAATTATTGAAACAATAGCAATATAAAATATCAACGCAGCAATTATAATATAAAATACTGAACAGTAATTACTGTAACCATTATTGAGTAGTGCCTTCTTATGTAAGAATTAATAATTGGTGCAATACCGTGTGCTACTGTGCAAAAATGCGTATTACTGTGTTTTAACCACTGGTATTCCAACAGTATTAACGGTAACAACTACGCCGTTATTTTTAAATAACTTATATTTGTCATTTTCTTCATCCAATCGCTTTCCATTATGGGGCCCACAAAAGACTGCGTCGTCGTACTAATATTTCCGACAACAAGAATATTCCACGACTAAACGAATATTCCCCGACAACAATGAATATTTTATAACCACTTGCTTATTTTGAAATATTTGCATATTTTACCCATAACTATCCACATTAATCAAATCAACCCTTACTATTTCAAAATAATAAATAGAGAAAATTAAATTTCATTAATAATAAGTTGGGGTCTTACAACCTCCCTTCCTTATGAAATTTCGTCCTCGAAATTGACGTACATACCTGGTGTTTCGAAAAGATGAGGATACCTCGCTCTCATTTCTGATTCTAACTCCCAGGTCATTTCCTCTATAGTATGGTTCCTCCACAAAACTTTAACTTGCGGTATGACCTTCGTACGTAGGACATGCTACTTCCTATCTAAAATCTTAACAGGTACCTCTTCATACGTTAAGTCTTCGGCTATCTCGTCCGATTCTAACTCAATGACGTGGTTCGGGTCGTCCACATAATTTCATAATTTCGATACGTGAAAAACGTTATGAACACATGTCATACTTGGTGGTAAAACGAGTCTATAGGCCACAGTTCCTATTCGATAAAGAATTTCAAATGGATTAATAAATCGAAGGATTGAGCTTTTCTCACTTCACCGATTCTCGCTTTTGAAATAACAACTTCTTGCACCTCCTTCTTCAAATTCATCAGCTCCGGTGTGTAGCTTGAACAACTTTAACTTTATCGATTAAAGTCGATTATACTCGTATATCATCACGTGGGTACCTAGAGTTTTCATCTCCATCTCTATTATTTGTATATTATACGAAATGAGTCTTTGACAATATCGTACTCGTACTTGTATACGATTTTCTACTCAACACGTGAGCTACCACGTTCGCTTTTCCAGGATGGCATGGTCAGAACATGTGCTGAAATGAGTCTCCTCTTGAGTTCTTCGAAGCTCTTCCCACATTCCTTGCTCCATTCGAACTTTGTATCTCTACGAGTCAGCTGCGTTAATGGAATAGCGATTCGAGAATATCCTTCAACGAATCTCCGATAATAATCAACTAAGCCTAGAAAGCTACGTATTTCGATTACCGACTTAGGTTGTTCTCAACTGTGACTCATATCCCAACCTTGGATAGCACGTTACAGACACCTATCAGTTTACTATCGCACGAATATTGTCCCCTACGGAGAGTCTGGCTTCGGTGCATTCCACAAAGGATGTCACCAGATAAAGGCTCAGGTACCAAATTCTATAGTTGAATTTTTAACTCCTGAAGTTCAATAGGAGCCATTCGATATGAGATTTTAGAAATGAGTTTTGTACCAGGTTCAAAGTCGATACAAAATTTAATATCAGGCTTTGGGAGTAAGCCAAGAAATTCTTCAGGAAATACGTCAGGAAAAATCAATAACAACGGGAATATTATTTAAATCTGATGTGTCTTTATTCAAATCCATAATATGGACTAAGAAAACTTGACATCCGTAATAAATGAATGACCTCATGGTTTGATATGAAAATATTTGACTACAATGGTTTGATTGCTTGAATTCGAATAACAGATTGCTTAGGAATATGAAAACTAACAACCTTACGAAAGTAATCAATTTTGGCATGATGAGTAGTTAACCTTAAAACCACATCAAAAGCAAATATCTCTATAGAAATAAGGTTAACAGGTAATATGATAGTGCCAACCTGAATCAAGCAAGATTTCTAAACAACGGATGTAATGAAAGTTTCTCCTATCGGAGTCTCCATAAATAGGTCAAAGTCTAATTTCTCCGTAGTCAAGTTCAAACGTTGAGCGCAAGCAAGAGAGATAAAAGAATGGGTAGAACCGGTATCTAGTAAGGTATAAACTTCGCAAGAATTTATAATTAACTAACCCGTGCTAACTTCGTTCGGGTTCCTCGCATTTTGACCGGTCACGACAAACGCTCTTCTAGGAACCGTTGACTTTGACTTTTCTGGGACATCTTTTTGAGTCACCATTCCCGCTGGACTGGGTTTTGATACCATACAATCTCGAGCGATATGTCCTTCTTTTCCATAATTATAGCATACCTTAAACTGTTGTGGACAGTTTAGGCTGATATGTCCCTCTTTCCCGCATTTGTAATATACGACCGGTGGTCTTTCTCCTCCCTTGGAACCAGTTGCTACTGGCGCTGACGTCTTCACATGGTCGTTGTTGAATCTCCTCTTTTTAAAATCTCCTCCCGACTCGCTTCTTCTATTTTCATGGCCATGATTACCACCAGAGTGGTTACCGCCTTTGTCCGTATTCTTCTTTCTCCGCTGGTTATCGTTATTCTGATGACTGCTATCTTCGGTATGATCCTGGTTATGGTCCCTCGGTTGAACGTACTCGTTATCTCGCTCTGACAACTGAGCCCTGTTGACAATATCTGAATAGAGAGAAAATTTATGAGAAATGAGATACTGACGTATGCCGGGTTTTAAACCTCTTAGAAACATTCGCGTCATACGTTCCTCATTCTCCACCAAATGAGGTGCAAACCTGGATAACTCCGCGAACTTCGCCTCGTACTAGGACACCGTCATGTTATTCTACTCCAGTCTAATAAACTCCACTTCCTTCATATGACGAATACTTTCAGGGAAGTACTTGTCATTGAACTGTTTCTGAAACGTCTCCCATGACATGCTGAGTGCAGCTGGATGGGTACGCTTCACAGATTCCCACCAGTAATCAGCCTCGTTACGGAACATAAAAGTAGCGATTGGAACTTTCTGTTCCTCTGTGCGTCCCAAGACATCGAATATCTTGGTAATTTGTTTGACCCACGTCTCCGCCTTAATCGGATCCGGCTTTCCCCAGAATTTTGGTGGTCCCAACTCTTTGAACTGCTTGGCTGTGACCACCCGTGAATTGCTATCATTTCCTCCTGTATTTTGAACACGAGTCTCCCTCGTCTGATTTTGCATGAACTGCAAAAAGCTTCTAAACATCCCCTCGTTCATCATCTGCTCAGTGGTGTTGTTCACAGGAGGTACATTGCCAGCCTGTTGCACGTTCTCCTCGTTGGTGAGTACAGGCGTCTCCACGGTCTCATTTCAACTGTTAATATTCTCAGTCGACATTCTCAAATACTGTCATAAAACAAGGGTTAATTAAGGAAATCAATATATCACATAATATCTCTATATACTGACCAACTAACAAATAAGCTTAGGTAGGATACACTAGCGAAGGATTTACTCGTCTCTCCCCTCCTAGTTCTATTACCCGATCTCCGCCAGAGATCATATCCCTAAGCTCTGATACCAACTGTGACGCCCCCAAAATAGGTCCATTCCATCCAACCCATTCTGAGTCGCCAAATACATGGTACAGAAATAACTACAACTTTATTATTACAACATATTAACTGTGAGTTTAAATACAGATATTGTCGTCTAGACAATATCCACGCGTAAATAAATCCCCATCATAATTATTGATACATTATTTTACAAAAATGGTGAGGACTACTAAACAACTCTCTCTAGAACCTTCATTCCATACCCCGACTAGTACTCGCTACATTCTCGCCTATTGAGAAGAAAAATGGAACAAAAAGGAAAAGGGTGAGCTCAACTAGCCCAGTAAAGAATATTATGACTAAGATAATATACAACAAATTATCGTTAGTCTTCAACAGGGAAAAATCTAATAGAATACAATAGACAACCAATTTTAAATCAACAACTGCAGCGGAAACAACAATTCATTAGAGGAGTTAAGTAGAGAATGCAAACTACTATCTTCTATATATGAATTTAAAAGTTCATCGTTGATATTTTATCCCTGTAACATCAATCAATATATATCTGGAATCAAATATTCATCTTTGCACTACAGGCCAAAGATATTCATCAGTTGGTCATGTTCATCTAAACACCTGTTCATCTTTGCACTACGGGCCAAAGATATTAATCAGTCGGTTATGTTCATCTCAACACCTGTTCATCTTTGCACTACGGGCCAAAGATATTCATCAAGAAATCATTCATCTTTGCACTACAGGCCAAAGATATTTAGTTATATCATCATTTAGGACTGAGAATGATGAAAAATATTTTAAAAAAAACGAATCCAGTGAAGCAAAAGAACAAATATTAAGGATTCGTACTTTAAACAATTCTCATTCAAAAATACTTCATAAATAACCAGAGTGGGGTAAAATTCAAAAATGATCAAAACATGGATACAATCAAAGCTAGTGTCCAGAATAGATATTTTGGACGAAAAGAATAAATTTCATTTTTCGGTGAATAGTGCCGTATACGTGAATAGTGTCGTGTACGTGAATAGTAACTTCGACACCAAAAGATAGAAATTTCACAAAAAATATCATCATACTTCGTGAATAGTAACTCGTGAATAGTAACTCATGAATAGTAACCCCGACATGAAAAAGTTCCAAATTTGATAAAAAGTTCCAACCAATATTTTAGCATAATGATATTGAAGAAATAATATCATTTGAGAAGAAAATAACATCCCTTACCTCGAAAGACAATACTTCTAGTTGAAATACCGGATATAGGCTATGACTTGAACTTGCACCGTATAGCAATACTCAAAGCATACTCAAAATACTCACAAGAATACGCTCGATAATATAGAGAGAGAAAACTTAAGTTTCTGGTGTGATTTTCAATTCTAACCTAAGCACCCTATTTATAGAAAATTGCTTAGAACACCAAAGCAGAAAATTTAATAAATTAATATTAATTATTTTCCACATCTTCCTACGCATCCATGAATCTGAACTCAGCCATCCTAACACGTGTTAAATGAGTCCCAAGCATGTAAAAAATGTTTTTCTTAAAAAAACATAATTAAAACTTCCAAAAATCAATTATTTCAAAGCTTCAGAACTTCAATAATTCACAATAAATAACCTTTTTGTCAGAAAATTCGAATCTCACGAGTTTTTATAGAAAATTCAATTTTCTACAACTTTGCAGAAGAAAGTTTTTTCACATTCCAAACAGAAATTGACCGAAATCCATAAACAGACGATTTTACAGGCTATAATCAAATTTCAGTCAATAAATGGGGACCACCGACACATAAAACATGCTTTAAATATTTTTGGTAACAAAAATACTCATCCTCCATATATACTCATATATCCCACATTTATCGTAAAAATATCTTTATTATTATATTATTAAAATATATTATAATATAATAATATATTTAAATGAATTATTTTATCAGAAAAAGATAAAATCTCAATTTTCAACAATTGTCACATTAAAAATTTTCTCCATCTATATCCACATAAAATCAATATTTTTCTCATCATATGAATCAATAATTAATTATCCACAAATAATATTACAAAATCATAATATTGACAATCAGGCAGTTCCCAGGAAAGAGGGGGCTTTCCAATAAGAATTTCTCCTTACTGGCGCGCAATTAAGTGACCAAACCTCTCCTTAGACAGAACTTTCTAGACATTGCCAATAATTTTTTCTAATAATATTATTCAGATAATATGAATTATTGCTTCAATAATGAAAATACTGTGTAATGACAATTATTGAAACAACAGCAATATAAAATATCAACGCAGCAATTATAAAATAAAATACTGAACAGTAATTACTGTAACCATTATTGAGTAGTGCATTCTTACGTAAGAATCAATAATTGGTGCAATACCGTGTGCTACTGTGCAACAATGCGTATTACTGTGTTTTAATCACCGGGTATTCCAACAGTATTAACGGTAACAACTACGCCGTTATTTTTAAACAACTTATATTTGTCGTTTTTCTTCATCCAATCGCTTTCCATTATGGGGCCCACAAAAGACTGCGTCGTCGTACGAATATTTCCCGACAGCAAGAATATTTCACGACTAAACGAATATTTTCCGACAACAATGAATATTTTATAACCACTTGCTTATTTTAAAATATTTGCGTATTTTACCCATAATTATCCACATTAATCAAATCAACCCTTACTATTTCAAAATAATAAATAGAGAAAATTAAATTTCATTAATAATAAGTTAGGGTCTTACACTTTTTTTTAAAATAGTAGTTTAGTTTTTTTTTTTAAAAAAAATTATTTTTCGCATTTATGCATTCGCTCACGTAGAGCACATCCTGTTAGAGTTTTTTATTTTTTATTTTTTGTCAAATATAAATTGTGGTGATTGCTGGAGGATTGAGATTCATCAAATTTTCCCCTTATTTCATAATTCACATAGTTTTAGGACACTTTATTTGTTTATAATTTTTTTATTTGTGCATTTTCATCTTTAATCTAACATTAAGGGCACAACATGTAACAAGATAAGATGGGAATTTCATCACCCTTCCTTGGCCCACAAACAACTCAATTTGCATTTTGTATAACCATAACCTAATAAAATTAAGTAGACGTTGGCCTCTAGGACTCTTGAGCTCAATTAGGACAAAAAACTCCAAGAGGAGGTTGAATTTTAAATTAATCAAACTACTGGTGTCTAGCCAAGTGGTTCAAAAGGTAAACGTCTAAAGATTGTGTGGTTATTCAATTAGTCACCGTATCTACGGAGAAAGTCTCACCTTTCTTACACTTACCTGACTAGTGGTATGATTAATTTCGAATTTGGTGGACCTTGCGGTGTAACTTGGAACAGTTAGGAGCGGTCTAGATTTTATTTAGGTTAACCGTAGAATTATGATTTTTATTTTATTTTTATTATTTTTTTGTGTGACTTTCGTGATTAGTTGTCTATTTGTTTTGTGATTTGTGGAAAAATAGATTCCTATTATAGTTGGAATAATAATTTTGTTTGGGATCAAGAACCCTATGAAAATTTTAATGCACACCAAGTAAATCAATTTTTCCCAACTTATGAAAATTCTTATTTAAGTTCATATCCATATCCATATTTGGATCTAGAACCTCAATATCCACAAGAATTATCAAATGAATAAGATGAAAGACTTAGTGCCCTGCCACCCTGGAGAAAACTACTGAAGTTTTAATGGAAGAACAATTTAGTATTATATCTCATCTAGAAATTCAAATAAGTCGATTAGCCACCATAATAAATGAACAAGAGGTGGGTGAATTTTCTAGTAACTCTAAGGTTAATTTTGAAAATCTTGATGGTTATGAAAATGACGAGGAAAGTGAAAATTTTATATTCAATTCTACACAATTTGAGTCAAGCATATTTGAGGAGTCTACAAATTATGAGTCTATGCCTAAAATTGATCATGTTGCATTTGATGAGTCTGTTGAAAAAGTTTATAAGCCTTAAGTTCCATACCCCGAAAGACTTATTCCTAAAAAATCACTCACTGATTTTTTGGACCAGCCCATTAAAGTAACATGATCCAAGAGTTGTCATTGACCCAAGAGATAATTGAAAATAGACTCTTGATTGAAAAAAAATCCAATTGCTTTTTTCTTAAATCACCTTGATCAAAATTGGAATGAATCTGAATATTTAGGTAAAGTTAATAAGCCGTTGAGATCCACTACAAATAAGTCAACTAAACTAGAACATGTATTTGAACCAATTCTTCCATCATTTGAACATGTTAGTGAAAGTTTTCTTGAAGTAAATTTTAAACATAACTATGATAAAAATTCTGACTATTTTTAATTTCCTAAACCTCTTGAAAATAATGGAAAGTTCACACTCACTTACCCATTTCTATCATTCATGTATAGTCACAAAATTTTAGAATTTATGAAATTTGTAGATATGTACATTTGTTTTCTTTCTCAACGAACTTTCTTGCGGACTAAAATCCCCACATACAAGGTACAATTCTTTCACGTCTTTGTTCTCTTTTCTTCATTTGCATACATTGAGGACAATGTATGATTTAGGTATGGGGGAGTTTATTTGTATTATTGTATTAGATTTTTTTTCTTTTTAGGAAAAAAAAGGAAAAACACAAAAAATAAATAAAAATTTAAAAAATAAAAGTCTTATTTGACTTTTTATGGATTGAATTAATTCTAATAAGTGTTTGTGGAGCAAAACTCATGAGTAAGATTGAAAGATTTAGAACTCTTAAATTTTTGATAAGATACAAAATCTTAGTTCGAAACACCATCTGGATTAAAATTGATTTCACAAGCATTTTTGCACTTCACGTTTGCACTAATTCTTATTTGTGGGGTATAAACCATGATTCGAGTAATTTAAAAAAAATGAAAGAAAGAATGAAAAAAAAAGAAATAAATAACTGCTTCAATGTCCATTAAACGAAATAACTGGGTATCCAAGCCTCGAGAAGCATCGATATTCACGCTGAAAAGTGTGATGGATAAAAGCAGTTTGATTAGTCTAATTTTGTGGCCTTTGTTACTCGAGTTAGTAAGCCCTTAGGGGTGTCTCTACACCTAGTGTCCTAAAGCCAATTGGTTTGGGAGTCATTGGTCCAACCTTCTATGTGGGTAACTCTGAAAAGCCTAAGAAAATGAGACATTGCACAAGTCAAGAATCGAAATTGAAAAAAAATGGAAAAAAGAAAGAAAAAGAAAAAATGAGCTTGCTTGATTTTCATGGCAAAAATCTCTACTAAAAGTTACATCACATACACATGCATGCATCACATGAAATTGATTTAATGAAGAATGATGTTTAAAATGAAGATCAAATATTTTTGATAACGTGAAAGTGTGATTTTGAATTTAATCTTGCTTAGGTATAATGTCCATGGATATTTAGAAGTTTTCTTTCAATTTCCCAAAAATATTTTTGAATTTTGTGGGTATATTCACTACAAACCCTCACGAGACACAACTCGTCCACTTTGGGAAACTTTGGGGTTTAAAGGCTTGTTGCACATGCTAAGTGCAATTGTTATTATATTTTATTTTTATTTTACTCGAGGATGAACAAAAGCTAGGTATGGGGGGTATTTTATAGACACATAATTCATACATTTTATTATCCCTAATTTTGTCCTTTTAATTATATTAGATTATTAAATTAATATATTTTATTTTATTTTATAGGATTTAATATTTGTTGCAATAAAGTCAAAATCTTGGTGATCATGCGTTATTTAATGCTCTTATTCATGTAAGGAATATCCAAGAAGAATCCTACAAGGAGAAGGAAAGAGGTGATACAATCTTGGTGTGCAAGTCAAATCCAACAAGAGAAAGGAAAGTCTATCTAGAATATCTTTTTGAGAAATTGATTGCCACTAGGAAGTTAAAATCTACATGAAAATGGAACAAAAGTGTTCAAGTTCAATGAATCTAAATTAGGGTTCAAAATTATTTTCCCTATAAATATGTCTCTTATTTTAGAGAGGAGAAAGAGGGATTGTATTAGTTTAAATTAGGAGTAGGAGTTAATTAAATTACGTCTTCATTATACGTTCGTTGAATGGTTTTTAATTAAAGGGTGTTTTCTTATTTATTTTTAATCTTCTTCTTTTCTTGTTTAATTATTTTTCACGTCTAGCTAATTTTTTATATCTAGGATGAAGATGAAATTAAATAATTATTCGTGATAATATTTTTCATCTCTTCTATTGTTTATACTTAATTGATTTCGCCTTCATGTTTCGTTATTAAAATACCTTCATTTTATAGTTCTTATATGATTTTAAATTAATTAAGAGGTTTTGATAGATTATTGTTAAGATGTGAGTTTTTCATAATTCATGCTCGCTCAAAGAAGTTTTGATGGTTTATAGTTAATACTTAAATTTTTATAGTCTATGTTTACCCGCGTTAATTGTAAATTACTAAATTAAAGGGAAGGGAAAAATCAAAATCATAATTGAGTTATAAAAATAGATGAGATTGAATTATATATTATGTTTATTATTTATTGGATTCAGATTCCTATATTGTTTCCTCATTATTAGTTTTCATATTCTAGTTAATTAATTCTCAATTTTTATTTCTAATTCGCCTAAAATAGATATTAAGGAAACATTAAAATTAATCTAGTCTCTGTGGGTTCGACCTGTACTTGTCAATTCTTCAATTCGACACTATGCACTTGCAGTATATAATTTTATCACATCAAGTAATTAAGAAAAAAAAAGAAAGAAATGTACCAAGCTAATTTTTCAATCCTCAACTAGTATACGATTTTGTCCAAAAAAGTTTATAAGAAAAGTTATATCTAATTTTCTTCACATTTTCAACGCTTTATTTAATAAGAAAAACTTATAAACAAAAGATTTTAAAGAAAAAAAATTGGATTTTCCCCTACCCTTTCCTTAACGTGTTGATTTTTCCCCTACCTGTTCGACAATGTCTTATTTTTAAATGACTTAAAATTAAAATATAAGTGGACTTATAAGTTATTTTAAGTTGTGATTTATATATAAAAACGTTCGGTATTAATTTAACTTATAAGTCAGAAATTAAGTTAAAACAAGTTCAAAAGGTATTCGACTCGTAAGTTCAAATTAATTAAGGTTGTAAACGAGTCAAACAGTTCGAGCTCGACTCGATAAAATACGAGCCAAACTCAGATTCGTTAATAATATGATTCAAATCTGAGTATTAAAAATAGTTCGAATAAAAAAATTATTAGAATCTGAACAAGGTTATACTCGACTCGTTTAATATTTAAACTACTCGAATTCTTTATTGTGATTCGATACATATTCGATTAGATGCTCGATACATTCTCTTATAATATATATATACAAATTTAAATCAATTAGGATAATTAATTATTATTATTTTATTTTGTTTTTAATTTTAATTGTGATTTTATATTTGTAAAGTGTAATAGTTAATATATTTTCTCATTTCTAAATAAAATAACAAATTTAATTTATAATTATATTTATTATAAAACTAGTTATTATGTGAAGACCCGAATTCGAGCTTGAATTAGAAGCTCGCGAGTAGTTTGAATATAATTCGATCCGAGTTGGATCGAATTCGAGTAATAAATATTCTAGTTAAGTCGAATTTGAGTAAAAATTTTAAAATTTATTATTGAGTCGAATTCGAGCAGCACTCTGTTCACTTCGATTCAACTCATTTACGGCCTTAGTTAAAATCAAATCTTAAGATTACAAAAAAGGACATTAATAAAAAGAAAGATAAAATAGACATTACATTTGGTCAAACAAACTTATTTTAAAATAACTTATAAGCAATTTTAAAATAAGTTACAAATGCTTTCTTATTTTTTTTGATTAAAAAATTAACTTATAAGTACGAAAATAAGTCATTGTCAAATAAAAGAATAGTAACAAATGACTTAAGTAACTGCGGAACACACTCTAAAAAAGTTCAGATTAAACGTAAAAAATGAAAAAAGCCACAAAATACAAATATTATTTGTAAGAATGTCATCAGTATATTTAATACTTCGTTTTTATCATTTTATTCTTTTGCCTCTCAAACCAAGTATTCCGTTCCATTCTATATTATTTAATTATTATTAATTTTTTAAAATTAACTCAACATATTTTTAAATTTAAAATTGACATATATTATTTTAATTTATATCAATATAGTGATAAATATTATAAATTATCTAAAAACTATTAGTTATTGTAAGTTTTATTATGTCATAATTTTTAATGAATTATTTCAATTTTGAGTTTGAAAATATCTCAAAATGACGTTTAATTTGGAACAAATAGAGTATTTTTTTTAATATAAAATAAAATGATCTACATAATGTTCAAAATTCATCCTTAAATGACAAACAATTTGTCCTACCATCTATTTAAAAGTTGAGTGAGAAAGTTAAATAGCACATTAGCTTTTTCATGTAAAAAATATTCAAACTTACTTTTTAATTAGATAGAAAGAATAAAGATTATGAAAAATATGTACACCTGACACTTCATAAAATATTTGCTGACAAGTAGATTCTTACTAGATACAAACCCACACGTTGTGGCAGAATTATTCAATTTTTTAATAATAAATGTGTACGTACAATTAATAAATTAAAATATAATAAGAACATGTTAGATTGTTGTGCGGTGATCAAATTTTACCAAAAAAATAAATGAATATAAATTATAGGGGTATTATTGAGATAAAGTAGTGATTTTATTAAATAATAATTAAATTACAAAGAATAATACCAAAACAATTGATATTATCAAAACGGTTTAGATTTTTAGTGATCTACAAAATTAAGAGAATGACATTATGCTATTAACTATTTAGATTTGTAGTGATTTAGAAAATTATAAATCCAAAAAATTAATTAATAGCATAAAATAGTGATTTTATTAAATAATAATTAAATTACAAAGGATAATATCAAAACAGTTGATATTATCAAAACAGTTTAAAATTGTAGTGATTTAGGGGATTATAAATCTAAAATTTAGGGGAATGAATTAAGATTTATTTTCATTCTCATTTGTTAGGTTAGTTGGACAGTTTTGCTATGAGTCTTAAGGAACATTATTTAGATAGTATACATGTTGAATTGTGAAAATGACATATGTCAAGTTATGGTATCATTTACTGTGTTTTAGTATAAATAATAGATAATAGATTTTCATTCTCATTTGTTAGGTTAGTTGGACAATTTTGTTAAGAGTCTTAATGAACATTAATTAGATAGTACACATGTTGAATTATGAGAATGACATATGTCAAGTTATGGTATCATTTACTGTATTTTAGTATATATAATAGATACTAATAGATAATAGATTTAGAGCAAGTTATATTACCTCATTAAATATTTGTTAGCAAACAGGGATATAGGCCTAGTTTGTCTTATAACTTATTGCAGCAACTTATAGCCATTCCATCATAAACTTGAAAAGTAAGAGCTTGCTAATTCTTATTACAAATAAGTTTAAAATTGAGTACAACAACTATAATTCACAAATTAAAAAAAACTTACACTCCTTCCGTCCCAAAAAATGAGATGAATAAATATGTCATTTAGTGGGATTCATTAATATAAAAAAAATTAAAATATTCATCATTTTATTATTTTATATAATTTTGTGGAACCATGGAGGATAAATTTAAAATTTTTTACTATTTTTATTTTTATTTTTATTTTTAATTTTTTAATACGGTTAGGTACTTGAGTATTTTTTTCTCCAACTTATAACTTATTTAAAAATTTAAGCATACATTTTTCATTTTATTTGTCAATTACAATATATTAATATTTATTTTCTTCATTTAAGTTGGCAATAAAAATGTTTTTATTTATTTATTTATAATAAAGTAGCTTTTATTTATATATTTATTTATTTTCATTTTAGCTAACCTGTTAAATTAAAAGCCACCAACGGTATTTTCCCTCAAATATGTACGTATATATTTGAGAAAAAGGGAGGGGAGACATGTACGGTCAACATGTAAAAAAGAGAGGAATGAACGCCAAAAGCCCCGCTCAAATGGGGAGACTTAAGAGAGAGATTGAGTTTCTTCTAGGTTTGCTTGACCATCGGGTTTCCCGTTCCGCAGGGGAGAAAGAAAGAATGAAAATTACGAAATAATGAAAGAAGAGAGAGAAAATCAGTATTTCTCTCTCCTCATCCCTCTCTAATCTTCTTCCGCATCCCACATTTTCATTATAATTTATCTTTCAATTCCTATTTTTGTTCATAGGTATGTATTCTGATCCACGTTTTGTATGATTAGCCCTAGATTTTACTGAATTAGGAATTTAATTTTGATTCTCGTTAATTGGAATGAATGCAGGTTGTTTGTGATTGTAATTGATCTCGTGTTCGAATGCACTTCCAATCCAGACTATGACTAACAAAAGCACCGACTCTTCTCAGGTACTTGTTAATTTAATCCTGCATTGTGTATATTTTAGGTATAATCATGTGAAGTGGTGATAAAATTGTTAATTTGATAATGCATTGTGCATATTTTGGGCATAATTATGTGGAGTGGTGATATTCTTGTTAATTTGATCATGCATTGTGTATATTTTGGGCAGGGACGGAGCTAGACTTCTTTGCAGGGGGCCATGGCCCCAAGATTTTAAAATTTATTAAGTACTAGGCTCACCCACTTGAATTGTAACATGAAATTTGTGTTTTGTGGGCCTTGTGGCAATCCATTTCATTTCATTATCTCCAATTTTCCACTACACAATACACACTAACAAACAAAGTCTTGTTATGCTTGAGCCCTAACATTTGCCAATCCTACTTGAAGATGAAAGTAGTCAAGTAGAGATTCTTTACTTTATTCATTCTCTATTCTTTACTTTATTCATTCTTTACTTTTTACAAATATATATATATATATATATATATATTATGTATGTGCAGAAACAAATTGGGGTTTAAAATTGTTGATACGAGGAGTTATCAATTCAATCTATGTTTGTTTGTGTTATAATTTTTCATTGCGTATTTGCGTTGTTAGATTTGATTTATATGCACTCCCAAGTCCCAAATAATGCTAGGAATTAGGATTGGTGGAGATAATGAACTGTTTCGTATTTGTAAATACAGTGAGATTGTGGACCTGTGGTTAAAAGAAATAATGCCATGAATTAGGATTGGTGGGAATTATTTTCTAGAGTTGGGACTTGGGAAGCTCAATGGCTGGAAGTTTGATTTTGGCCCCCCCAAGATCAAATCCTGGCTCCGTTCCTGATTTTGGGCATAATTATGTTAAGTGGTGATAAATTTCCTTATCGGTGGATGTGTTTTTTTTTTGTTTTAGGGGGGCGGTGGTAATCTGCCACCTCCGGCTGCGGCACCTGGGGGACCTTGCCAACCTAATCAAACAAATGCTCGAGGTGGCAATAAGGTGATTTGTCAATTAATTTCGGCTATTGGTATTGAATCTGAATTCCTATTGCAATGATTGTGCAATCTTGCTTGCTTTTAGTGAATGACTATTTACTTGCATCGAGTAATTATTGTGAATATTAGTGGTGATTTATTCTAGGGGTAACTGGATTGGATAATGGATAGTGCGTTTTTGCTGAATATTGAATTGATAGTACTTTTGTCAAGTTTGGATTTTTGATTTAAAGGGAACATAAGAAAGGTGGTATTAAACTTCACTAACGGACAAAAGATGTCAATTTTTGAGTAGACAGGAGAACTTTGATAAGTTGAGTTTCATTTGATTTAGAAGTTTAACCATTAGAAATATTGCTTTATGCTATCACCATTAACTTGTAATGTCTATTAACACTCTGTACATCTCTAGTTCTTTCTGACTAGTGAAGTGTATAGTTCTATTCCTCTTGATTTTCTAGCATTAGTAATGCTCATGTGATCTAAAACTTCACACTGCTATGCAGGTTTACAAAAGCGGGCCACTATTTTTATCATCAAGAGGTTTGTTCTTTTTATTCATTGGTCTACATATTTGCTTGTTCTCTTTTCGTATTTACATGTTTACATTCATCATTGTGTTCTTATTTGGACCTAAGGTGACATGATGGTCTTATATCCTATATCTTTAGTACATTAGAAAATGTAAATATTAACCTTTTAAGAGAGAATTGGTTACACCTAATTCATTATGTAATAATGTGAAGTGGTGCATCTTGTCATGTTATTCAGAGTTATTAAGTTCATGTTTCATCATTTTGTACTTGGAAATTTCAAAACCTTCAACTAATGTTTAAATTATTCATATAATTAAGACTCTATAGGATATATGATTTTACTTGACATGGGGGAAGGGGGTGAGAACAAAAAAAAATGTATCTATATATATATATATATTTTGACAGGGATCACATGTAACACCCCAGTCTCACATCGAAAGAAATGAGAAATTTTTTTCTGTGTATAAGGAATTAAGTTACTAACAATAGTACCTTCAAGTCATGACCTTTAGGGTGAACCTCTAGTGGGCCAAGAAGACCGAAGAAAATACTATTGGGCCAGTGGTTTAAGGCCTTATTTGGATGGATTTGATTTGATTCGGACTTGGGATTTGACCCGAGATTTGTTTTAGACTCGGGATTTGACTCGGGTTGTTTTATATGGTATTAGAGCCGACTCTCAGAAGTTCGGGTCGAGTCATCCGATCGGGTTGCCGGAGGTGGGGACACGAAGGTTGATAGTATTATCCACAACAATGGAGAGGAGGAGGTTCGGAGGTGGGAACACAAAACCAATCGGTATTATGCCACAATGGCTAGAGAGGCAAAGATTTGTGATCTGTGTGTGATCGGTTCTGACGGGGACGTCAGAAATTTAAGTAGGGGAGTTTGTAAATCCCCAGTCCCACATAAAAAAATGATAAAAATTTATCTGTGTATAAGGAATTAAGTTACTAACAATAGTAACTTTAAGTCATGACCTTTTGGGTGAGCCTGTGATGGGCTAAGATGACTCCATAAGATATTATTGGGCCAGTTGTTTAAGGTCTTATTTGGATGGATTTGATTCGATTTGGACTTGGGATTTGACTCGGGTTGTTTCATCACAAGTCAAGACCAAAACAAAGAATTTTTATATTTATTATTTAGAATTTTTATTATGTTTAATGTAAAAGTAATTGATGTGATTTATTTATAATTGGGGATTTAGGACATTAATTAGTAATTAATAATTATTAATAAGGGTATTTTAGTCGTTTAGTACTTTTATTATTCCCCAAGTAATATTAGGGTTTTCATTATCTTTCAATAGTTATGTAATCCCTACAAGTCTTTTAGAAGAATTGGTTATTTTATTCATACCATAAAGATATTTTATTCATCTTAGGCTATGTTTGTTTGCAAGTATTATAATCCCGGGACTATATAAGATTATTAATCATATGATTAAAACGTCCTAGTTACATTTTTATTTTTTATGGGATTATTCATCGGATAACTTAATAATCTCATTATTGTTTGTTTTGTCCAGTATTATTTAAAAGATTGGATAAAAACTTAATGTTCAGACTCATACCTTGACCACTAATAACAATGATATCATATTCTTATTAGTTTAAGTATAGATAGATAGTATAAAGATACATCGGCTTTTTTAAACAAAATTAAAGGTTAATGTTGCCCACAAATTTTTAATCCCAAATGATAGGGATTATAATGCCTAGTTAGACATGATATTAAATAATTCCCTCTTTCAAGTAATTTTATTATCCTGGGACTAATAGTCCCAAGTTTATTTTTAAAAACAAACAAGAGACTTGGAATTTATAGTCCAATCCGAAGTATAATTCTTGCAAACAAACATAGCCTTAGTGTTTATTTGTAGAGTTGATACACTTGAGAGACTAGAGATTTAAACGTGAAGTTTAAATCCTACTTTATCTTCTCCATTGTTTCTTATATCAAATCTGTCCTGCATTCATATTCTTTGAGGTGAGTACCTATGTTGTACCAGATTGAGAAAGTTGAACACTGCTGGAGGATGAGAGGTACTTTCTAATGAAAATAATAAATCACAGCTTTTGACAATAATAAGGGAAAAATGAGAGAGTCCCATCAATTCTAGAGGAGTGTAAACATGAAGTTCATAATATCTCTTTGCTGACCGGAACATATATAAGATTTAAAATACAGCCACATAACATTTTTTTTAACTTTTCAGCAAGACTATAGCTGCTCTGGGAGTCCAACAACTGGTCTTTGGCTCATACTGTCTAATTAAGTCAATAGCATCATCAGTTATAACATGATCCAAAAAACAAAGTCAAAGCTTTTTTTGGTTTCTTCTAGGCTTATTTTTTTTATTCTTTTTTGATGGCTTGTTAAAACAAGAAAATAATAAATTTTCTAGGCAACCTCAAATTCAAGAGTTCACTTTCTTTACTTTATTCATTATTTATTATTGGTAGGCTTGTTTAATGTAACTTTGTATAAGAATATGATAATTGGGACTACTAATCTTAAATCTGTTTGTAGATGTTAATATTATAAACTTAGTCAATTTATATGTTGATTTGAATTTAGAGTTTGATTGCATATACTTCCACATATTATATTGGTGATAACCTCTTACAGGGCGTAGCCAGGAATTCGAGTGGGAGGGGGTCGAAAAATTTATGTAAAAATTTCAAGCACTAAAAAAATATTAATATAATATTAAAAAATATAAGCATAAAATAAAGTTATATATTTTTTAGTTTTAACATACATATGACTTCATTTACATCAAAGCGCAAGGGCGGAATCCAAAATTTATTCCTAGCAGGGGCGGATTTTAACTAAATTGTTTTGTTGAAGTTAAATAAAGAAAACTTGAACTAATCATAATATTAACTAATCATAATAATGTTTACAAATTACAATAAATATTCATTATCTAAACTAAAAGAAATTTAAATAAAAAATATTTAGATACAATTTAGAAGAAAGAAGTAGAATGAATGTTTGTACTTGTATTTTAAATATGAACGAATTTTATTTTTCCACCTCCAAGTTTAACTCTTCCATTAATCAGTCCATTTAAATTTATTCACTTACATATTTGCCTCTACCCCCTATAAACAAAAAAATCCATCAGGGGTAGTTGCCTATGCTGCCCCTTAAATGGATCTGCCCCTGTCAAAGCGTTTTAGTATTAGAGTAATATTAAGGGTTATTTTTTTAAATGCGTCTCAAATACACATGTCAATGATTTGGTTGGATCCTAATAATTTCATTACATACCAATTTAATGATAACATGTATTTTTGAGATACCAAATTTGAGACACTTAACATTAGCATTAATATTAATCTTACTTATTGACTTTTAAACTAAGTTAATTTTTTAGTATTAACCTTATTTATTGCTGATGAGGATGAAAGTAAGAGAAATTTAATATTATTGGGTTATTATTATATATTATTATTTATGGATGATTTCAATGTAATTAGTTTATTTAGTAGATAATAATAAGATATATTTTATTATATTAGTAGAACATTCTAGAGTATTAAATATTTAAGGTAGTAGATAATTACTAGGATTTTATTTCCTTATTTAATTAGGTTACTTAATATTTTATTTAGCCTCTAAGTATTAGGATTTTTCCTATTCTTATATAAACAATTGTAATCCATCATGGGAAATTATTGAAAGATTGATATTATTGAATTAAACCTTGTGCTTTGTGGCTTTTAGCCTCTTTTATCTCTTTTGAATCTCTATTATTCCTTCTTCCCTTCTTGTTATACATCATCATAATGGTATTAGAGTCAAAAGTTTGTGATATACTTTGATTTCACACAATTTCTTCCTATCCTAATTTTTCTGACCTCCATTGATTGTCGAAATTAGCTAAAGAGTTGTCACAACATTCGAGATTCTCAAATCTATTCCAATTTTTTATTAAAAAAATAAAACTCTGCCGTGTTAAAATTACATATTGGTACCCCAAAGTTTCTGCAAAGTTCAAATCAGCCCTCAATTAAATTTCTTCATGGAATTGGATATCCCAAAATTTCGCACAGAGGATTCTTCAAAGTGTGACACTACTTTTCATACTTTCGTTCGTTGTGGAGGAAAACGGTATAAAATTATCATCGAACAAGAATGTGCAATCAATATTGTGTCTCCACATGCAATGAAAAAATTAAACCTTCTTGTTGAACCACATCCACATCCACATCCACATCCGAGACCTTACACTGTTCCTTGGCTAGGTAATACTTCTTTTCATAATACAGAAAGATGTTTAGTTTTGATCCAGATGCACATATATTCTGATTTAGTATGGTGCGATGTTATACCGTGAATGTTTCACATATTTTATTGGGTCAAAATTGGATTGAATGCTTAGATGTGGATCATGAGCATTGTACTATCAAATTAATTCCATTCAAGCCTAAGGAGGAAGTTCAACAAGATGCATTGAATGAAGAAATTCCGCAACTCAATGACAAGTCACATGAAGATAAAGTTGAAGTTGAGGAGACAACGAGCGAGCGCAAACATAAAGTCGATGATGCATTCCCAAAACAACTTAATATTCTATATGAAGAAACTAACTATCAAGTCATTGATTTCGTTATTAACGAGAGCTCCAACAAGATGCAATACAAGGAAGTTTACTCCTTATTGTTTTCTACTAATCAATATGGTTACAAGGAGGATCAATTCTTCTTGCATGTTTGGAGTCTAGTTCGTGGAATATGGATTATTTTATACTTCAAAACTTGAGGATGAGTTTGTTTCAATGGTGAGGAGAATGATGAGGATGGAAGCAGGATAAATTTAATATTATTGGGTTATAATTATATATTATTATTTATGGATGATTTCAATATTTTTAGTTTATTCAGTAGATAATAATATGATATATTTAATTATATTAATAGAACATTCTAGAGTTAAATATTTTAGGTAATAGATAATTACTAGGATTTTATTTCCTTATTTAATTAGGTTACTTAATATTTTACTTTGCCTTCAAGTATTAGGAGTTTTCCTATTCTTATATATACTGTTGTAGAAATTATTGAATGATTCATATTATTGAATTAAGCCTTGTGCTTTGTGACTTTTAGCCTCTTTTATCTCCTTTGAATCTCTATTATTTCTTCTTCCCTCCTTGTTCTACATCACCTGCCTTTAAAATTATAATTAGATTTTGTAGTGTATCGAAACTTGAAAATAAAATTTATATGTTATTTTGGGTTTAATATAGTTAATAGTATAAATTCATATTCTCAAAATATGATTTCACTACCACAAAAAATATTTATACAATAAGGGAGGGGCTAATATTACTGCTAACATAAAATTTATATACTATGTTTTAAAGGGGTAGGGGTAGGGGTAGGGGTAGGGGTAGGGTTAGGGTTAGGGTGGGAGAGGGGGGTGGGGTGGGCGGTGGCCACCTATGGTCCCTTCCTAGCCACGCCCCTTACGTCTTACAGATTGATCCATGGGAGTGGGTTGTGACTATTGGCAAATAGGGAAGCCTCCTCGTGGAAAATTTTAAAGTTTTTTCGTATTATTTTAGGTGATTTCTTAAACAAGCAAGTCTTCTACTTTTAGTTTCGGGAAATTTTATTGTGTTAGATTGGTATCCTAATTGTACACAATGTTCTAAAAGGCGCTAGGCGGGAGGCGGGCGGCCAAGGGGGGCCTAGCGCCTAGGGGGCCTAGGCGGGGCCTGGGCGGGGCCTAGGCGGGATTTTTTATTTTAAGGTAATTTTAATATTTTATCTTACATTTATCCAAACAAAATAATAATATAAAGCATAACAATCTATAATAAAGATAATAAAGGTCTTTTCTTAAAGTTCAAACACATATCCATATTGTTAATTTCAAAGTTCAAACACAAACATGCAATTGTTCAAAGTATAAACATATTTTTAACGTATTATTTTTATTTATAAATAAGATTGCTATTAAATAATAAATTTTAAAATTTCAAGAATTTAATTCAATAATAAAACTTCAGAAACTAAACATAAATTTAAGAATTATAAAATAGAATTAAACTAAATATTACAAATGTATCCTCATTTGGTACAAGTTCAAAAAATTACAACTATAATAAAATTATTCATTTGACTTGATATTTTTCACTTCTTGTTGTGATTTGATATGCTACAACCTGTATTATGAATATGGTAATCATTAGAAAAATAAATATATCAAGATTTGGTTTGGGTAATTATTAAAATAAAAAAAATCTCCGCCTAGAACCCGCCTAATTTTCTAGAGGAATTTTTTTGTCGCCTTGGGCCTAGGTGAGGCGCCTGGGGGCTTATAGACGCCAAGGGGGGGCCTAGGTCCTAGGCGGGGCGCCAAGAGGGGGCCTAGCGCCTAGGCGGGGCCTAGGCTGACCTAGGCGGGGATTTTTAGAACAGAGATTGTACATGCATCTCCAAAATTTTATTGTACTATTGCCTTATCTATATCTCATATTCTTCTGCTAAGATTTTAAATTAGTATCGTTATTATAGGATATCTAATGGTGAGGTGCATCAATGAGTGTTGTGAATGGATCCTTCTGAAGTACCTGTATTATCTTCTCTAATGTAATGATGTTATGGCTTCATCTGAAGTCACTATCTTGTGCTTCTTTTGTAGGAATTGGATGGACATCCTGGAAGAAAAGATGGTTTATCTTAACACAGACCTCATTGGTCTTCTTTAGACACGATCCAGTAAGTTGCATCAAGTTGAAACCTTATGTTTATATCATGCTTATATCTTAACTAGACTTGTTGAAGAAAATCTTAAGTAGCTTTTATCTTTAACTTTCTCTGATCTGTTCTTCTCGTTTACTTTATCTTATTGATTGCTTGGGTCTTCGGAAATATAATCTTGATGCTTTCATTCTTGAATAGTTTAATAGGTTATCATTAGAGGAGAATTTAGCCTATGGTCACACTTAATTTCATTTTAGTTAGGTTCATTTTCAGACGTTGCTTTCAGCATATGCAGTATATAGTGCTCAAATCTTAAAAAAATAAACAAATCTTTTTTGGATTGAATAAATGCTAGTAGTGCTAATTTTCTGTTAATTGAAATATATGGCCACTGCTTTATGTAGTTGGAGCTTGTAGATTTATAAAAAGGAAATGATAAAAGATGCTGAGATTGTAAGGTGTGTTGCATGATGAATTGAAAAATGTACTGATGGAAAGGTGATAAATTACGGGTATATTAGAAAAAGATTGAGTTAACACAGTTACATTTCCTTAAAGTATTACTCTAGTCCATTTTGAAGTTTTAGATGGGCTGCATATTAAGACCTCATTAGCCTTGAGTTTTGGAAGAGGCGGTAAATATTGGGTGCTGTTATATCAAAAATAAATTTTAATGAGGTTTGGAAACATATTCTCAACAGTTTCAGAATCATATGGATGAGAAAAGCCTGTAGCATGCCTCAACTAAATATGAATTTGAATTGTGAGGCTTTTATGCTCGGTTATTTTCAGTTTAGGCAACTTTTTTCAATCTTTTACTATGTGATATAGTTCCTCTAGCATATAATTTGTCTTAACAGATGAGATTGGACTGGGTTAAGAGAGGGGGTTTACTGATTTATTACTGTAGAAGTATTGATGGTAACCTGCTAATGCAATTTTGTTTTTGATCTTTTAGTCAGCAGGGTGGACTTCTTGTCCCCCATTTATTGTATCCTTTCTTCTCTATTAATTAAATTTCTTCTTTTATCAAAAAAATAAATAAATGCAATTTTGGATGTCTGCTGCTGCCAATTTCTTTGGAGCCCTGCTGATTGTTCTGTTTTGCTTACATTAGATTATCCCGTGTTGAAGTTTACTCACTTCTAAAATATTGTGATCCTGAACTTTTTTTCCCTGTTGATTATTGTGATCCTGAACCAGTTGTGGGGGCATTATGCTTGGGCATCTTTTCTACCGTATTTTTCAGTTCAAGTTTTTGACATGATTTTTGAGCTGTTTTATGGCTCAATTTGATAACACAGTTTAAAAGACGAGAATAATATAATTTCCTTCGCTGTTAGCTGTTTTGTATGTTTTTAAATAAAACATACATTGTTTTCTTGACACTTAAGAGCTGCATACGAGAGATTTGAGACCTTTGTTTCTCCCCTTTGTATTCCTTCTTCTCATATCTCTGAACTCCTGTAGTTTCTTTTTGGCAATCGTTATTTAATGTTTCATTTCTTGTAATTTTTGGAGGAATAAATTGTTTTTGTTTCATAAGAAATTTCAATCAAATGATTGACATAATGATAATTTTTTTATTACATATATATAATTTGCTTCTGCCTGATGCTTTAGAATATTTCTATTTGTTTAATTGTTTGTGCAATAACACAAATACCTGTTGTTTTGGGAGTGAAGTGGGGGATATAAAGTAATAATTTCTAAGAGTGCTTAAAGTTAAAATAAGTAGCTATGATTGTTTTGGAAAGGTGTATATTATTGCTGCCCAAATTATGGTGTGATATCATAAACTACTACTTCCATCCCAATTTAAGTAGTTTAGTGTATTTCTGCATGGATTTTAAGACATTGGATTAGACTGTGACTGAGGTAGTACATTATACCTGTGGAGAGTGGAGACTGCTTTGAGCAGTATGTGTAGATAGTTAGTTACCTAGAAAGCTTGAAATGAAATAAGTATCCATGAACTTTTGTGTTAGAAAGGTGGATATTCTCATGCCTTGATCATTGCTCAGCATTATATACTTTATTTTTGTGGGGACTAATAGGAGATTTGAGTATTGTACCACAAATACATTGGCAACATACACTTATGCTGTGTTTGGAGAATGGCTTGGTTTTAAATTTGTGTTAAAGAAACCGACCAATAAGCTTTATTAAGATTTGTTTAGAAGATATATTGTTAAAATTTTCTACCTTTGTCAAATAATGCTCTCTTTTGTAGATGTTGTGCCTATCGATTGTAAAATTCTGAATGTTTCATCCTTGGTGTTTTTTACTTTTCAGAATTCTATTCCTCCGAAGGGGAGTGAGGTGAATCTTACTCTTGGTGGTATTGACCTGAACAGTTCAGGCAGGTTGGCTTGCTTATTTTAATATACATTAACTGTTTACCGTATTAACTTCATGATGTTATTGTCATTATTAGTGGATTAGTTATTCTGCTCTTTATTCAAGAACTATTATTGATTTCTTTCTATGATTTATCAGTGTAGTTGTCAAAGCGGACAAAAAACTTTTGACCGTGCTATTTCCTGATGGTCGTGATGGGAGAGCTTTTACACTAAAGGTGCTCTTTTGGTGTTGCCTTTACCTATAATGTTCCTGGCTTTGATTTTCCTCTTTCTTAACTGTGTGTAATTATTGTTATCATAAATTTACCTCTTGCAATTCTAAGTGTTACCTTTTTTACATCTTCCATTTATGTTTCGCTGACCATAGAAAAAGGAAACGAAAATGGAGAGCGGGAGATATAGCATGCTTACAATTTCATTTGCACTTTTTTCACACAAAAATTTCATTATTATCAAACTAGTTACTACTTTGTAGCATTTTGCTTTATGTTAAAGCTTTACATCTCTAACTTGATATGGGGTTATGGCTAAAAATTATGAAAAAGATATTAGATAATTCAGAAGGGTCACACAATTCATACTAGTGGAAGGGATTCCAATCTTTATACTTCGTAAATATTTAACATGAGTTTGTTTAAACATGTCTTTAAAATGACACTTTCAATGATCGAAACATGGATAAACCTAGCTTTTTGCAGCTTATACAAGTAAAACAAACCACTTTACAGTGACCTTTTGAGGTGGCTTGGGGTGTCCTTCCTTGGAGAGTTTGCTTCGGGTATAAGATTTTGGAATTTTGGGAGCCATGTTAATACCAATATTTTTTGGAGGTGTTCTTATTTAATTATTTTTATTTATGAGATAGATGGACTGAAAGGATGCTAGAATTTCCAACGGTGCCCATCTCTCTATTATTCTTCTTTGGGACAAGGTGTCATTTTTAGCATTGTTATTGGCTTCGGCTATGAGAGGTTTAAATCGCCAAGAAATATTTTAACTCTACTCTTACTCCTAAATCTAACCTAAAATTAATACTAAAAATTAACTCCTTTTACTTTGGCCTCCTTTATTTATAGGTGAAAATTCTTTCATCTCCAAGACAAATGCAATGAACCTGATCCTTTTTTCCCCCTTTTCTTTTTCTTTCCTTTTGGGCTTCAACTTGTTCATGGTAATCTTTTAGAGTCCTTTATCTTCTTTAAAATTAGAACATAAAATTGAATTGCATACCAAGATATTGACTTTATGGTAACAAAATATTAAGTCGTATAAAATAGAACTCATTAACTAAATAAAATTATTGAAGATAACAAGTGGAGATAATCAAATGCTTAAATAGTGTATCTAGCAGGGCGTTTTGTGAGATGTTTTTCCCCTTTATGTCATCAAGTTTGTCTTGACCACCTTCACCATCACAGCTTGAGAAGACTAGCACACCTGCTTTCAAGTGCTTATTAGCTTTTCTTGCTACAGGCTGAAACTTCAGAAGATCTTTTTGAGTGGAAGGCAGCACTCGAGGAAGCTTTGGCAAATGCACCATGTGCTACTCTTGTGACGGGTAAAACTGGAATACTCAAAAATGAACAGCCTGATGCTGCTGATGCTCCTTTGGAACAGTGTAAGCTCTCTTCATATTTATAGTCAAATTTCATGTTTAGTAAATTACTTAGCTTCTGGTGATGAATTTCACAACAATTCAAGGAAAAATGATGTAACGGAAGCAGATAATTCTAGAAACTGGCTTGTTTTCAAGGTAGTTGGTACTTGGATCTTTCAATACTTTATTTTTAGGATACTAGTCTTCCTTTTATTTCTTATTTATTTAAATTCTAATGTCACAATTTGATCATGTTTTTTGAGTCGATGAACGTTTGATAATTTTGCATGCTAGGGGTATCATAGTAGTTCTAATTTTATCTACTTTCTAGATTATTATTAGTTTGGTTATCATATTATTGGTCCTTATTTTATCTTGATTAGAACTGTTTACTTGTTAGGAATTCCTTTATGATGTATGATTTGAAAATCCTTTACTTAATAGGAAAGTTTGTTCTACTTGAAAGTAAAATTATAAACAAGCATTTTGTGGACAATTATAATATATTTGAGTAATAGTAATTTCTTTCAGCAGATTATGATTTCTTTTAATGGTCAGACTACACTGTAAGCTTATTCTACGTGAGATTTCTAGTGGGACTTTAAATTTTCTGCTCATTTAATTCCCCAGATTTATAAATAGTTCATTTAACCCTTAAAGCCCTAAACTTTGATCCTTAAACCAAAACATAGCCAATCTGATCTCTAAAAACCCCTAAGCCACCACCTTTTTTTTATGAGTTTAAAATTTATACACTGACTGTGTTTACACGAGCGTTGTTAGGATCATGACTTGTTATTAAAATACAGGTAATTTTGTCTAACAAAATTACTTCATTGATAACGTGTCTTAATTTTAACACCACTCATGTATACACTGACGCTTTCCCTATTTTAAGTTTTTCATGAATCATCTGATTTGTTCACAGTTTATACAAACAGTTTCTCTATGAACTGATTGCATTTTGTAACCTTGAGATCCATTGAGTCGATCCTCTTCTATATGTACCATTGGTTGTGTATGCCTCTTACAGAAACTTGTATTTTTTTTGTTTTATTTTTTTTATTGTCTTGTGATCTTGAATATGGACACAAGTTTTTTTTTTCTTTCCTTTTTTGTGTGTTGATGTGAATGGGTTACTTGCTTTATGCTGTTCTTCACTTCTTATAGGAACTAATTATTTTTGTTATTCTTTTTACTCTTTTATAGCGAAGGACAGACAGACAGCGAAATCTTTAGTAATTGGTCGGCCGATTTTACTTGCTTTGGAGGATATAGATGGGACTCCATCTTTCTTGGAGAAGGCCCTTAGGTTTCTAGAGGAGCATGGTGAGGTTCTCATTCTATTAATTTTTTTTATGATAAAAGAAAAAGATTTTATTGATTAAAAGAGAAGAGATTACAAAGCAAGTAGTGGACAATAAGTCCACCCAAAAGAAATAAAAATAATAAGTGAAAAAGATCGGGATATTAATGGAGCACCACTTGCCAATCTCTGTGAAGATTTGACGAAGAAATTTTCTAAAGAGTTTCCATTGCATGAACCAAAGAGAAGCAAACATTTGGAAAACAAATCATTAATCATCAATTGGAAATCATTAATCGGACCACAAAAAAATCCTAGCATTTTTCTCTATCCAAACTCCCCACAAAACAACAAAACAAACACATCTCCAAAGAATCCTCTTACCACTCGAACAATTAAGCCCCTGAACATGCATTGTAAAATATCTTGCACCGAAGAGGGAAATATCAAACTTATACCCATCAAGCTAAACAAATAACACAACCACCAAGCCATTATACAGTGAGCTAGTAAATGAGAATGAGACTCACTATCATGGATACAAAAACATAATCATCAGGGGACAAAGAATTGTAAGGCGTACCACGTCTTTTACGCATGTCTCATTAGTGTTAAGCTGACCGTTAAAGACCACATAAAAGCCTTAATTTCAAGGGAACTTTAACTTTTCAAATATAAGAGGCTAGAGGAAAATGATAAACCGGTCAATAGCTCAGTAAGTAAGTGAAAAGAGCAACAAGAAAAGATACTGGATCGATTAAAATACCAAGCACGCCTGTCCAAGGACTGAGAAAAAGAGACTGAATTAAGAAGTTGAACAATTAAAGTAAATTTCTCCGGCTCCCTATCATTTAAATTGTGGAAGAAATGAAAAATCTAGGAAACTGTCTCACCCTCCCTAGTATAGAAGTTAGAAATGGGAGAATTATGCTTAGATGAGAATTGAGAGGTAATAAAGATGAGGAAAAGCTAAACATCCCCAATCTGTTACTTTCCACAAGAGTAACTTCTTTTTTATTTAAGTTGTAATATTCCACTTTTAATCTACATTCCTTAACTGACTACCATGATACTCAAAACTTTGTCTGCACATGACACATCCGAACAGAAGCTTTTCTGTGGCTTTCACCCTCTGCAACAAGTCATTAGAATTAAGATGACTGAGAACTGCTGACCTAACAAAAATCTTAGTTTTTGAAGGAACCTTAGCCTTCCAATATATGAAGTTAGGCAAAAGCATTAGGAGGAAATACTAATAGGTAAATCAAGAAAAGACTTGCATGAAAATTTCCTAAAGAATCCAACGGCACAATCTCCTATCAGTAATAGAAGAATAAGAAACCTGCCTGAGATGGCCCAATAATGTTGTTAATCATTAGTTTCGTGATCATTTAAATTCCTGAAAAATTTATGGGTTTATGTTTATTTGGCTTTATTCATCTGACACTAATACTCCAGGAGTCAAAGTAGAAGGGATCTTGCGTCAAGCTGCAGACGTTGATGATGTTGAACACCGAATTCGAGAATTTGAGCAAGGTCAGCGTGCTTCCGTCCCTGTTAGTTAGGATTGACTTTCTATTTCTTCTATAATGTTACTACAACTGTTCAGGTTGTGTTTAGTAGTTGCGTTGTGTAAGTTGTAAGATTTTTTCCAGACTAGTGTCTTTTGTTTATGTTGGTTTCAAACTATGACAAAAATGGTTAATATTCTCTTCGTTTAAGCCGCAAAATTTTCTTTGTTTTTGCGTGTAATTTAGGGCTTTCTTGTTATTTTTTAGTATCTGTAGTATGGGTTCCTTTTTTTCCCCTTAGAAAATGCAGCACACTACACTTGATTTCAAATGCTGCTTTTGTTTTTTGAAAGGAAAAGCTGCTTCCGTTGAATATTCTTGAAATTGTTTCTTAAGAAACAACCCTGTATGAATTCTTCTCATTATTTTCATTTTCCATCTTCTAAAAAAGAAGACATGTTTGATGAAAAGAACAGGGCATTTAATTTTCTTTGCTTTTCTTCTTTTAAAGACCCTCGGGGGATGCATGAGTAAGGGGATTGGGGAAGGAGGAATTGCTTTAGAGGTAATCCTTGTGACTTTAGGTAAATTTATTCAAAACAATCCAATTCAAACAAAAAAGTAAATATAAGAAATTTTAACGTTTTCTTACTGCACTAGTACATTAAAAAGTTCTAATATCTGAAGCAAAAACATCTTATTTTAAACCTGTATCTGATATATAAATACACAAAAACATGTTCACGGGCTCACCGTTACACTTGGCACATATAGTGTCAAGTCATCTCATACTTCTTCTCTTTCCATCCTTTTCAAAGGAGTCCCTGAAAATGGTATATAGAGGTGAGCTTCACAAGCCTAGTAGAGAATACTAACACACCCTTAAATTTAGGTATAATACAATTACAAGAAATTCATGCAAATGAAACTTCAATGCAACATGCTTTCCTTACCTTTTATTCTTTCTTTCTCATAATCCTTCAACAAGTACGTAACCTTGTTATGTTATAACAAAACCAATATCCTAGTTTTTGGCTAGAAACCAACTATTAGTAACCTCCTAATTTTGGCTAGGAACCATTTTCACAGGATTTGTCCCAAATTCGTCCTCGAGGAAACCATCTCCTAATTCAAGGCTAGGAACCAACCTTTACCATTTACACATTCAATAATAATCAAAACCCAGATATTCTCATAAGCACCTTTATTTCATATTTGCTTCTCAAACAAAATGCTCAAACAAATACATGATACACAAGTACCAATTTCACCAAAAAGACAATATGAGTATGCATGATATTCCTAATATTCCAATATATATTAAAAGTGAATATGAAAAGTACGTAAAGAAAAGGAATAGCATCATAATAAAATTATATAGGCAAGTGCATAATATAATTGCATGTACCACATACAATAAAACCGTAGTAACTTGTCACTATAAAGTCTTTACAAGTTGAGTGCACACTTCCTAGAAACTAGACTTTCAAGGCTACAATTTAGGCTCAAGAATCATGGAATTATGTTTAATAACAACTTATTTGTAACTCTTGCAAATCAAACCATGTGTGCAGGATTTTACTGTGCAGATTGTTAGAAGCTGCACTTTCAAATGAATTTAAAAAAAATACTTCCACACTTCCAATTAAGTTCATATTTGGTATGGATAAGCTAGACTTATCATTGTTTAACATATAAAAGTTTCAAGTAAAGTTAACGGTTAGATCTTTCTAAAAGAACGTTGGAACATAGCCTAAAAATAAAGACCGGTTACAATTTTTTATGCACATATATATATATGGTAGTGATCCATAGCAAATGTTTGTTATGACATTATTCCAGCAACATGATCTTAGACCGTCCATCCGGAGATCTAATGGCCTAAATTGGTTCGGATTTTTTCCTGCCGCCAGGAGTAGCGGCTGAGTATTTCTTTCTAGCGGCATGGATAATTACTGAAATACCCTCACTTAGACTCCCTGTATCCTAGCCGCTAGTCCTTCTAGCGGCAGACCCCAATCCTTCAAATACTCCCTTTTGTCTTGCCGAAATAAGGAAATGTTAATATAATAAATTTATTAATTGAGTCATTTTTCGTATTTCCTATTAATAATAACTAGATAATATTAATATTAATAATAACTAAATAAGTATGAAGCATGGTAAAACATGCTTAATAAACCATGTAATACAATACAAAGTTAAAAATAATTAGATAAGGTTGGCCTAGTGGTAGGCATCAAATTCACTCATCCGCAGTCAAATCTTACATTCCACAAAGATCGACTTCCCTTATGCCCAATGTAGTGTAAATTACAATTCCTCTAGAAAGAGAGAGAGAGAGAGAGAGAGAGAGAGAGAGAGAGAGAGAGAGAGAGAGAGAGAGAGAGAGAGAGAGAGAGAGAAGTAAAAGCTAGCAGATTTATTTTTGGCTAATGGAGTTGCATAACCTAAGTAGTTTGATAGTGTTATTAATCTTTCTTTCTCATGTTTTGTGGTTTAGGAAAGAAAGAGTTTTCTCCAAACGAGGATCCACATGTTATAGCAGATTGTATCAAGGTACTTAATTGACGAAATTGAATGACCATTTTCGTGAATGCTACAATATTGTTGGAGGCTGTGCTTTATTTGACTTTTTCTCTTTACATTTTGGTTTCAGTATATTATCCGGGAATTACCATCGTCTCCAGTTCCTGCGTCTTGCTGCAATGCTCTTTTAGAAGCATTTAGTAAGTTTATTATGCCAGTGCTTGTTTTTCATGGCTCTGTTTTTTATCTTATTCCAGATATGCTTGTAACTAGGATCAATCTATTGAGCTTTGTTTGGCATAACAATAGCATATTTTGTTAGATAATTTTATTTTTAGACTTATGCATTGTGGACTTGTCTATTTAAATCATCTATGACACAAAATACTTTACTTATTCGCTCTAGCTTGAGCTTTCTCTTACTGGAGTTTGGATTGCGGACATGTTATAAGTTGATTTCCGATATATGCACCATGATTTGATTTCACTGTAAATAACCAAAATATTTTAATGATAACCTTTCGGTTGACGGTAATCTATCTTGTTATACTTTTCTGTTGAAGAGTTCTTAGAGATCTTTATGGTGTTTATTCTATCAATGTTTTTGCTGAAATTCCCGTCTTTTTTGTCCTTTCATTCAAGTCATTGGATGTAACATTCTTTTTAGCTTATATTTAGTTTAGGTAGAGCTCTCAATTTGGAATATTCTCCTCATCAAGTTAGTTATTGTCTTTGTTGAACTTATCATGCTACATAGGCTACCTTTGTCTCCTTTGGTTCTCACTCATATACTTGTCCTTTTTGTTGCTATATTAAATATTCACTGAGTGCCTTAATTTGTATTTGTTTTCGTTCCTGTCTCTACTTTGACACCCTCATCGCATCTTTTTTACTTGTTGATATTCATGTTTACATTCAAAAGTAAAGAAGAAATGAATGTTTCCAAATTTGTTTCATTCAACTTTTATGCTGGTCCACTTTTGAACTTTTTAAGCTTTCACATCTCAAAAGAAATTACTGCATTTAAAGCACTGGTGATGACAACTCCTTCACATGTATGACGTGACAAATTTTTAAATAAATGAAAAGGTAAGAAGTGGAGAGTTTTGTCAAACTAATGTCTTATATTATACATTTTATGCAAAACGTAGTCTCATTTTTTTGAATATTAATTGCTTGGTTTTCATTTTCAGTTTTTTGTTAAGAAAATTGATCCACATTCTATATCAAGCAAGCTTATGTTCCACACACACATTGAAAGAGAAATGTGTGTTTGTGTATATATAAAGAGTAATGCTATGACACAAACTATACACAAAAAAGTTGTGCACAAACAGTAATAAAAAAAAGAGAGAAAATAGGAAGTGGGACTTACCGTTGGATGTTTTTCACATTTTCAGTGGAAAATGGTATGCAATACATGGGTCCTACTCTTGATGCACAACTTTTTGTGTATATTTTGTGCGTGTAGTATTATTCATATACAAACGTCAGACCCCATTACTTGAAACTTTGGGAGTTTGGGAATTATTTGTGTTTTCACGGTCCATGTTTTGAAAATCCATGTAAGATTGATTTGTGGAATTTTTTTGGAAATCATGTTTTTCAGTTCTAAAGGTCCCTTTAAAGATGTCAAGTAGGCAATTCTTATAACTTTGAGTGCTTTTGATATGTAATATACTGTGAGTCGGACAAAACTTCTCCATGCCCGCATTCACAAGGGATTTTGGGATGTGGTAAAATAGTTAAGGGTGATCTTTAAATTTTCATTCTAATTTAATGCTGATTTGTATGCAATGCTCTTTAAGAGCCTTTTTCTTATAGTCATGTTTAATTTGGCAATTTTTTTATCTTAAAAAGAAAAAACTAATTGTGGCATAAATTATGTTGATCATAATTAGGAACTGATCGTGGCAAGAGAGTCAGTGCTATGCGTGCAGCTATATGTGAAACATTTCCAGAGCCAAATCGTCGTTTACTACAGAGGTACTTCAGAATATGACTTAATTGAGCTCTCTATAGTGAGTGCTCAGTAAATTGTTATACTTGGTTCTTAAATTGATTTGTTGGTTAGTACTGCCTTCATTTTAAACTTGCTTTTCTAATACAATAGTTTATCCCTGATGTATTTCATCAGTTTCAAGTTTGGAGAAAGAATAAATCTCTCCAATATTAAATTCCATATATGTATTTAACGATTACTTCCCTACATTCTTTTTGAAAGTTCATATTATAGGTGAGAACAATGGAGTTCAACACTGACCTTAACCTTAAATTATGCTTCCTCACAACTGCATCCTATCTTTCTGAAAGTTCATAGTATAGGTTAAAACAATAGAGTTCATTTACCTTGACCTTGATGTTTTGTTTACTTCTGCAGTAGTAGTATCTGATAAAGAATAGAGGACTTAACTAGGTCAGCTTGGCTGTCAAAATTATCTAGTGTACTTTATCACTTTAGGAGATTGAGTCATCATCTAATTGAATTATCATCCAACCCAGTTTCTGTAAAAACCAATTTGTAATACTGATTTTTATTTCTCTTGGCTACTCCCTATCTATACATTGTTGTATGAGGTTTATTTACACATGAATGTTTATGGTTCTTCTAATCATACTTTTTTTTTTCAACAACTATTTCATTCCAGTTAAAAGAATAAATTTTTTTATTAGTTAAATGCGGAGATATTACAATGCATAATGGCAACAAGGATTCACCAAAATGAAATATAAATAAGTAAAAACAAGTGGAAGAATCAACACTACTGGCTACCCTCAATGGGAAAAACCGTATAAACTTTATATAGTGCAGACAAAAGCACCCACCCACCCATGAAGTGTTATTCTGCTGAAGTTATAATTGCTTATCATTGATTTTGCTTAAATATTGGGGGAAACCTCAGCATTTTAAATAATATCATCTGGGAACAAAGGTCTCAAAACTATGAGCTCAAAGAAATGATTTTGAAAGAATCCAAAAATGCAGGCCCTATGCTAATTATTGCTTTTTGAGTCAAATTACTTAAATTTGGTCCAAAAATCCGTAAAAAAGAGAGCCTTTACTCAATTATTGATTGAAAAGGAAATAATCGAAAACAAAAGGTTAAAACAAACGGGCTCAGTGAGATACTAGTTTTTTTATTGTTACAGTTGGTGGGATGCTAGGTGAACAGTTACGTTTCAAAGCATCTAACATTTTGAAGTTGGCTGACCATATTGTTCTCGTTGACATCAATTCTCTCTCTCTCTCTCTCTATATATATATATATATATATATATATCTTGCTTCCTTTTTGTTTAAGGCTTCTTTGATCAATGATATCAGCATGTCAAAGCTATCTTACACGGGGGGTAACTATAAATGTATTTAGATGCTGAGTGTCTGGTAAAAAAATGTTAGTCATTAATAAAAGTCTGTCTTATCCTTGTATCTCAATAGTCCTGGGAAGTGGTGGATGTGATACAAATTTAAACTTTGGCAGCAGTCAGCTGCAATGCCTAGATTGTCAGCCAGAGTTTTTCCTATGCTAAGAGACCCCAGCAATATGAGTAATTGATACTTGGTATTTATAATCACTGTTTGCTTAACAAGGAAACTCACCCTTTGCAGTATAATAATAGATTACATGTTTTTTCATACAGACGTGGAAGGACTAAGCAGTTTCTCGATAGTATGATGTAGATTTACCGTAGACTCAGTTATCTTGTGTCTATTTTTTAGTTTCTTCTCTCTATCCTTTCTTTTGTCAAGTTGAGGAAACCTTCAGATGAATTTCCATTTTCAAGTAAGACACTTTAAAATGTAATGATGCAAACCTTAAAGTTGTGACAGTTGTAGAATCTCTTGAAATTTACAAACAATGTGAAGTTTTCTCACTCCTATTCATGCCATTCTTGCTAAAATAAATGAAGCGAAACCGTGTAGGCATATTTTGCTTGCATCAATTGCTGGACAGGAAAGATATTTCAGGAGAATCTATTTTCATTTTCATTAAACTTTTGCCTATGTTTTCTGTGCCTTAAACTTACTTGACATGTGTTTACCTACTTTGAACCATGACTTAATTTGTCTTCCCTCAAATGTCCAGAATTCTGATGATGATGCAAACTGTGGCTTCACACAAGGCTGTGAATCGAATGAGCACTTCAGCTGTTGCAGCTTGCATGGCACCATTGCTTCTTCGCCCCCTTCTGGCCGGTGACTGTGAGCTTGAAAATGATTTTGATGTTGGTGGTGATGGTTCTATTCAACTTTTGCAAGCAGCTGCTGCAGCTAACCATGCTCAAGCTATCGTTATCACTCTTCTAGAGGAATATGATACCTTTTTTGGGGTATGCTCATCTAGTTATTCTGTTTACTTTATCACTTGTAACATAAATAAAATAAAATTATTTCTTAACTTTTCAAGAGAGAAAATTTGTGCAAATTGATGTATTCATTTCTTATGGGGGTTCGAGCCTTATGCTTTATAACCAAATCGTCAAGTCAAATAAATCATGTTCTGGAACTCCTTTTGCTTATTGATATGACTTGGCCAGCTCTCTTAGCTAATTTTTCTTTCATTGTGGAGGTAGCATTGACTTGATATTATGAAAAATTAGTCTCATGGTGAGGGTAGAAAGTGCATCTATCCCTTCCCTTCCAACTAGTTCTCTAGTCCATCTGATATGAAATTGCTACTTGTTATCCCTTTTAAAGCAAGTGTGTGGGATGACATCTTTTCTTGTGGTGTGTGGGACACCTTCGGTGGAGACCTTCAACCTGCTATCTAATGATTGTTTGAACTCCACACTATATTTTCTATAGTCCTCAACTTGGACTAGGAGCCACAGCACTAGTAGATCAAAATCTAGAGTATGCAAGTAGCTCTCCTCAGCTATTTTGCAGTCCCCATAGTTACTTACTATCTTGAGCTGTTAAATATAAGTTAATTTTGCAGCATATATATAAGATTGTTTGGAAGATATTGATAATTATTCCTCATGTTTAGAAGTCTTGACTGTTAATGTCCATATATCTGGTAGATATCAGATATGTTCTTCTCAGTAGTGCTTGTAATTATCATGTGATTATGCTGTTAAATTGTTTGGCTTTATAATGCGATAACTGGTGAATGTTAGTACATTAGAAAGAACCAAACAGAACTGTAGAAGCCAAAGATTTTATTCTGTAACCGTACGTTCTGGACCCTCTCTACTTGGCATGTGCTTTCGACAATTTGGATAATTTTTGAAGTTAAATATGGATAGATGGTTATTGTTGTTGATGTTTAATCCTAAAGTAATATCCTAAGATTTGATATGGGCTTTTACTGCACTGTACAATATAATGATGGTCCAGAAATCAGCTGCAGCCAAATATCACAAGTTAACACCAAGGGTTAGCTCAACTGGTAACGGCCAGGAAAAACCTTCCCTTGGGGACTGGCCGCAATTAATCATGTGAATCCTTTAGCACCGGCAGAACAGCTTGCCTTTGACCAGGTTGTGGTGAGTGAGGATGAAGACTCATAAGAACTTAAAGAAGAAAATAAATATCTTAAAAGAAATGTGTAAATGTTACGGAAACCTCAGAATTGTACAAAGTCCATACAAATTTTTTGTACTAAGATTATGCCATAACGTTATTAAGGTGGTTGCGTTCCATGTTTCAAGTGTTTATTATCTCCAGGTTGCTAAACTATTTTGAACTCAATTTCCTGTAAAAGTTTTTGCAGGAAGGTTCTATGTCCTCTGAATTATACTCTGACTCGGAAGCGAGTGGAAGTGAGAGTGAAGAGCTTTGTGACGATGGTTCCTTTGAAGATGAAGGAGAGGATGATGCAACTGAGGGTTCAGATGCAGATTTAGATGAAGATTTTGAGCATGCATCAAATGGAAGTTGCACTGAGGCCGGAGACTCCGAGGACAATAATCTGTATGACGACAAGGTTGGTTTCCCTACTCCTTAGTCAGAGCTTCTACACTATACACACAAATACATAATCAGCGGTTGTATACACTAGATGATAACACAATACTTCTGTCCTAATGCTGGCCTCTTTAAATGCTCAGGGTGAAATCTTGTTGTATTATGCTAGGTTTCTTGCTCCTTAATTGGGGCCCCTCCCTTTTCTGAACTGCCACATCCCTTCTATATCTGTTACTTGTACTTAAGAAATCATTTTTCCCATGATATTAGTGTTTACATATCAATTTATTTATGTATGGTTGTCTCCCACCCCAACCCTGGTCTTCCTGCTATATGTGTAGCTTCTTATACCTTGAAATTTGAATGTGGGGTGTCAAGGATTTCATTTTGACACGTGTCATGACAACTGATAGACATATCATCAATTAAAACCAAGTTAGGGAGTATAAATGCTTCCATTTTTGCTTTTATGAGTTGTGTTTCTCCCTTCACGTTGGGGTCTTTGCTTTGGAGCATTCAGAGGTGCAACACTTGTTGGTGATCTCTGGCATTGAAAGCTGTCTTTTTGTTATTTCTTGTTTTTCTATGTTCTCTTTGCCCTTTTTGTAGTGGTTGGTGGACTTCTTATTCTTTTCTGTAAGCTATTCTCTCTGTCAATAGATTAACAAGTGAAAGTGTTATTAAGTGGGAATATTGGCTCAATGATGCACATTGGGATTTCATGCTTGAGAGCGATTCTTTTTTTGCTTTTGTATATTTTATTGGAGCCTTCAGGCTATCACTTCAGATTCCTGGTTCCCTATCTTGGGCAGTGAATTTTCTAGCTCCAGTTCTTTTCTATCCAGTTCATTCTCTCAAATATGTCACACCATACACTGATACAAGTGTGCTGAACCTACTACTACATTCCAGTGTGTCTCGTCAATACAGGGTCAGTGATTGTTTTTGAAAGAATTGGACAAAAGTTGGATTTATTATATCTCCCCCTCTTTTAATCTTCTACTCTCCACAATTTCAGTGATGCTAGTTCAATCCTTTTTTTAGTTGTTGTTGTGATTTATATATGTTGAATGGTTTACCGCCACTTAACTCTAATATCTTTGTTTTCTTTACATTATTCTTTTGGAGTTAGTCTCATCTGGATTACTGTGTTTTGATTTTTGTTGCTCTCTCTCTCTCTGGCTCTCTCCCCCATCCCATTTAATACTTTACTAACAGTGGCCATTCTGAAGATGCAGGGTTCCAAGTCCCCTGAAGTAGATGATAATCTTGAAGTCGGCCTGAAATTATCTTCACGTCCTCCACAAAATTCAGTGCATCAACATGATATAGTTGGAGAGAGAGAGCATATTCTGGATCATAGTACTAGCGGTTCAGCAGTACAAGCTAATGCATCTGGTGAAGTAGTACAGGAAGTTCTTGCAGAATCAAGTCCGGAAAACCATTTAACTAACAAAAGTGCATCTACATGCATTCAGAAAACTGCAACTTTATCGAATGGACCTGGGCGCAGCACTAGGCGGCCCGCTCATTGGGGACGCACTCCTGTGAGTATAACTGGATATTTACATATATGTTGTATCTTCTCTACTCTTGGCCCTTTATTACCAGTCAATCGGTTGTCCTTTTGAGCTCCATTAATTTTAGTACATCTCAATCCTTGCTATTGGACCCTTTGAAATGTGCATCTTTTCGCCTATTATTTTTCCCCAGTGTAACTGGTAATTGTTCTTTGTTTTTCTATAGGTATTGTAATTGCTTTTCCTAATTGATATTTTGAATGTATGTGAGTCCAGGGAAGGAAGAATTTATCCATGGAATCGATGGAGTTTGGCATTGAAGATGAGTAAGCATTCAATATTCTTAAACTCTAATACACAACTTATAACATTTTGAAGTTCTTCCTATCTAGATGATATTTGCTTCTTTGGTTGTTTGATTTAACTTGATTTTAGTTAAAATAGGACAGAGAGTTTAGCATTTCCCCATCATTTGTAACCACTACTGTTTTAATGCTCGCTTGTATGACTGCTACTGCCCAAACTTGAAACAATGTGTATTTTCTAATTGCACTCAATGGTTTTGTAAAACAGAAGGGGAGTTCATTGATGATCTTCACATGTTTAGACCTATTTTCTTTTTCATTGTTTATTTCCCTTGGTCGTTTTTTGTCAGTATCCTATGAAAATGCATTTGCTATCAGCATTTTATTCAAAAGCATTTGTTCAGTATTTTTAATCATGTGCATAAATTCTTCTAGTATTATGATTTTGATTTGAAATCCTTAAAACTTATCACCTATATAGTAAGTTATGTAGTTTTATGTGGGATCATGCTAGTTGTCCAGAGGATTGTGGTTCCATAGTAATATGAAAATCTGAGGCATGAATATGTAACACACACACATATGGGAGCGATTCATTCCAAAAAAACTTAGATATCAACACTATTCAAGCTAGTACATCTCTAGTCGTCAATAGAAAATATCTATGGGTCATATTTTAAAAAAAAAACTGCACTCCAGGCCTTAGAGGTCCAGAAGGACAAGTGTACAACTTTTAGTTCCGGAAGGCTTTTTGTTGAGAAATACCTTGATGTCCCTCAAAAAACATTTGAAAAATACCCTTCCAGAGGTATTTTAGTCCAGGAAGGTAATCAATTTTTTTTTATATATTTTTTTGTTCTTTTTTATTCTTCATAAAACCCACTTCCTCTCTTTTACTGTCTCCATTATTTTCTGTGGTTATTCTCACTCCAAAGACCGACTTCACTTCCTCTCTCATCTCTTTCCTTCACTCAAATTTTCCATGGTTGATCACCCTAATTTTTGTAATTAGGCCATAGCCAATCGCCCTAATCCATTGCACAATCTTCTCCTCCTCGGGCAGCAGAGATGATGGGGAGACAGAGTATCGAAGCCAATCATCTTTAAATTCCATGTCGATTCTTCTTCTTCGTGGTAGTTCTGGATGGGGAAGGGAGTATTTGGTCTTGGATTTAAGGGGGTTTAAGTGGGATTGGGAGAGTAGGTTTAGGGAGGTGTTGAATTTGGGGTTGGAGGTGGTTTTGATATTTGTCTTCGGCTGTTTCGAATCTACGAAATCGTCTTGGAGGTGAGAATAGGCTTCAGGGCAGTGGAGATCTTCTGGATATCTCCATGCCCATCTCCATCTCCATCTCCATCTCCATCTCCATCTCCATTTGTATCTATGGTTACTTTCTAGGACTAATACACTCCCAAAAGGGTATTTTTGAGATGGCTTTTAAGACCTCTAAGACCCGGAGTGTAATAATTTATTATTTTTTGAATTTGGGCCATATATATTTGTTACGGGCGACCAGAGATGTACTAAATGGAATATATATATATATATATATATATATATATATATATATATATATATATATATATATATATATATATGGTTCACCATTTATACCATTGAAAATAAGAAGAAAGAACGGTCAGGATTAGAAATTGAAAATCGATGTCTGCTACTATTAGTAGCGGACGATAAAAAAAACACATGCCATCCGCTACTAATAGTAGCAAACCCTTGTCAAAATAAGGGTTTGGCTTTATTCTAGGGTTTATGGCTTATTAACTAGGGCTTATAAACTAAGTTTAGGGTTTATTAATCAGGGTTTAGGGTTTATTAATCAGAGCTTAGAGTTTATTAAAGTTGAAAAAGTACAAGTTGTGTATACATAATTGTAAGCCCTAAACCCTGGTTAATAAACTCTAAACATTTATTGGTAAAGCCAAACTCATTCTGATAAGCGTATGCTACTATTAGTTGTATCGTCCGCTGCTAATAGTAGCGGATGTCGATTTTTAGTTTCTAATCTTAACCGTTCCTTCTTTTTTTCATTGGTATAGATGATGTATGTCCTATAAAGATCCATAACAAATACATGCTATGGATCATTGTCCTATATATATATATATATATATATATATATAGGACAATGATCCATAGCTTGTATTTGCTATGGATCTTTATAGGGAAAACAATATCTATTACGACCGTTCCAAATTTCAACGGCCAAGATTAAAAAGAGGAACGCGGCGTGCGCTAGTAATTTTAGCGAACGGTGTAATGACACAAATCGGACCATTATACCCCAAGTCAAAGAAAGTTAATAGTCAAAAAATCAACCTGTCCGGTAGTCTTAACACCTGAAACTGCGCTAGCAAAACCTTTAAATTGGCAACAAAACTTAAAAATTTGCATACATTTTGGAAGATTTGTGTTCTACATCAACTTAATCAACTAGGGTTTAGAGTTTATTAACTACGGTTTAAAGTTTATTAATCAGGGTTTAGACCTTATTAAAAGGAGTTAATAAATCTTAAACCCTAAACCTTAGTTTATAAACGGGATAAATCAACTTTTAGTACCTGTACTGGGACACGACTTACAATTTGGTACCCGAAATGAAAAAAGTTACAAACTGGTGATTGTACTCGAAAAATGTTACACTCCGTTAAACATTAGGGACACGACTTACAATTTGATACCCGAAGTGCAAAAAGTTACAAACTGGTGACTGTACTCGAAAAATGTTAACACTCCGTTAAACAGTAGGGTTTCATCTTTATTCTGTTTGAAAATTAGGGTTCTCTTCTTCTGTCCTTCTTCTTCTCTCATTCTTCTTGTCTCAATTCTCCATTGATTATTGGCTCTCATATATTTATTAAAGGGTTTTTAATGTTTAATTGAAAGGATGAGCTCGTCTTAGAGTGGAATCGTAAATGAAATCGGGGAAGAAGATTGTAGTTCATGCAATAAAAATGAATGGATTACACTAGAGTTCCCAAGTCGGTGCCACTGTGGAGTAATGGTGCAAATGTGGGAGGCAAAGAAAGATGAAACAAAACATCGAGGATCTTCTTCGCGTCGACTTCGCTTCTCTCTCTGTATCTCTGTATGTTTGTCTCTCCCGTTGGATCAATTTTAACGATTACTTAAAAATTGGAAAGTACAAGCACCAGATTTCAATATTTTTCTAGTACAATCACCAGTTTGTAACTTTTTTCACTTCGGGTACCAAATTATAAGTCGTGTCCATAATGTTTAACGGAGTGTAACATTTTTCGAGTACAATCACCAATTTGTAACTTTTTTCACTTCGGGTACCAAATTGTAAGTCGTGTCCCAGTACAGGTACCAAAAGTTGATTTATCCCCCTAATTTGTAAACTCTAAACGATAGTTAATAAAGTCAAACCCTTATTCTTAGATTAGTAAAAATACTCGTCCTCTAGTAATACTAGTGGACTGTTTAATTAAGGGTGTAATGGTCCAAGTTGTTTATTTAGCTCGTCTGCTAGTATTACTAGCGGACACCGTGTCCTCCCTTCTAATCCCAACCATTGATCATTGGAATGAATGCTCTAGATGCTATTTACTCATTTTTGATCCATAGCAAATACATGATATGGATCATTGCTTATATATATATAATATCATAAAATAAGGCAATAGTCTCTAACAAAGCCATGCTTGGTTTTATGTTAAGATATAGAATTGGATCATGAAGTTTAGCTAGTTGACTTTGGGATATAGGATTCAAGAATCTGCATCCTAGACAGTCTATTCATTAACTTGCATTTATATACCGATCTTGATGGTATGTATCTTGTTTTAGAATGTGTTTGAAACTCCTTCCACTATAATTGTTTTGATTATTCTAAATTCTAAATGACTATGTTATCTTATTCGATATTTTGACTCTTTATTAGGGTTGAGATTGAAAGACTGGAGGTCATCAAAACTGAGTTGCAAAGTAGGATTGCAGAGGAGGTATCTACTTTACCCTTATTTTCTTTCTTTGAATTATAGTCTTTATGTAAAATCATCTTCATACGTCTGATTTCATTAAATTATTTTTTTGTCAATACAGGCTAAAGCTAATGCAATTCTACAAGAAAATCTGGAGAAACACAAGAATGCTTTGTATGAGCGACGTCTAACTCTCGAGCACGATGTATGTGTAAGATTGGAGGGTAGCTCCTTCCAATTTCTAAGAATTCATTTTTTTCTTATTTTCACATTATTATGTTAGAGAGAGTGTCTACTTTTTCAGGTAAGGAAAAGCTCAAATTCTTGTTTTGCAAATTTTAGATACATGTAGCTTGGATTACACTAAGATCAACATTTGATGAATATGATTGCATGTAATTATGCAAAGTTTAAGTATGAATATGCCAATGTTATGGAAGGGTTCTGTTATACAGTAAGAACACTTGGCTAGATTGCACAGGAACGGTTTTTAACTAAACTTTACAAACTGTGAAATTTTCCCTCTACAAATTTATTGTATGATGTAGCCTGCAACACATGTTTGATTTCGGCGATTACATTTTAAATTATTGCTTTTTTACTCTGCAATTTTATATAAATCATGTTGCAGTTCATTTCAATTCGCTTCTTTTATTTGGTGGGAATCTACTTCTGGACTTTACAGCAACACTTATATAGGCTTGTATTGTAGGTGGCAAGACTCCAGGAACAGTTGCAAAAGGAGATAGAGTTGAGGACAACATTGGAAGCTAGACTTAAAATGTCTGAAGGAGTCTCCCCTATTGCTGGAACGGTCAGTTTCTCTCAAATTCACTAGTATTTTGGGTTTGACTAATCACTATATTAACTTGTAGATTTTTTAAAGGTGGAGGCAGAGGTTGAAGATATTGCTCAAGCAGAGGCAGATGTCACCAATTTGAAGCAAAAGGCTGATGATCTTGCAGTACAGCTTAATCAACAGAATGAACAAAATCGTGATTTCATTCCTGATGCATGCATTCTGCCGGAAAAATACACAAATCATCAAGGAAAACTGTAAGTTTTCCCCATTATTTGTTTCGATATGTTTGTCTGTCTGTCTCTCTCCTTTCAAATCCTCTTTTTGAATCTACTAATTTTAGTTCAGGTGCCATTTCTGCTTCTGGTAAGGTACCTGAGCAGATCATTGCCTACTCAGACTCGATTAAAGTTTGTCAAGAGTAGAAAACCTATTGGTGTTTTGAAATGGATAAATTGTATATATATAGTCAACTTTCTGTAGTTTTCTGCTTTTAGTTCTTCTCATTTCCTAATGCCTATTCACACCTCAACTTGCAAACAGGAAAGACAAGCAGAAGGATTTGGAAGCTACAAGTACTAACCGTACTTTTGATAAGTCAACTAGGAATAAGGTACATACTTTGATTTAAGCATTAATATTACCCCTTGCTCAATTATTATTCTGGCTGTACTAGTATACAGAAACCCTACAATGTTTGTTTGATGTTTTCACCTATTGAACCTTGTTTTATTTGTTCACTGGCCATTGGCCAATGAAGTCTATCAATCACAGCATTGTATGTAGGACAGAATTTCACATATAAATATATAAGCTATTGGCACTTGCACATTATTTTACTTGATTTTAATTATTGTGATAAGTTAAAAATGTTAACTTTAATCATCATATGATATGCTTTAAATCATCACCTCAGTGGGACACAAAAAACTATTAAAGCTGTGGAAGAACATTTTATGCACATTGAGTGTCCAATTGTCTCTGTAATAATTAATAGCCATAAATCTGTTAATCATTAGAATTAATTTCTCTTACTTTTACTTCTAGAATAAAATTGCAAAGTATAATTTTCTAGAAGGAAAGAATAATTTGGTCCTTTCATTTGTCTACTACTTTTCCAAGTGAAGGACTACAGCTATTATGATTTCTGTTGGGTTGTTTCTGAGACTCTTTCAACTGTCCGGTGCAGTTCTCAATCATATTTTCTTCAAGGTTTATGATGTTGTTTTTTACATAATACTTCAAAGTTTTCATTAATTTAATGGGTCAAATTTAATAAGAAATGTCATTTTCGAGTATTATTAGTTTGTGTTTTGTACACATGCTGAAAAGATTGGTTGACTTTAATTTTTGGCATTCAAAAGCAGTTCAGATTCATGTAGCCAAATGAAAATGAATTTCAGATTATTGTAACATGGCTATGAATGTTATTTTGGCTTCTATGACAGATAAAGCATGTGTCTATAAAACATTATACCATTTGTCGTGTTTACAGGGTCAATCAAACAAGGCAGATGCTGAGAAAGGTGTGAAACAAGATCCTTCATCAATTAATAAAAATGTACCTCCGAACCAGCAGTCAGATCTAGTACATAACTCAAAATATGCTGGAATTCCACCCACTTCATCCTCTGCAGAATCAGTGACAGCTGGCAAGCCTGCTACAATCAATTCTAAGAGGCAAGGTACCAGGGGTGAGGTACGTTTCATCTTTCTTGCCTATGCAAAAGTTTTCTGTATCTATGCTTGTAGACCATGTATTAAACATCACTAAACTTGTCAGGCAATTAGTACGTTTCCTGACAATACATTAAAATGATATCACTCGGTCCTTTTCTTTTTTCTTTTTTCTTTTTTCTTTTTTTTATCCCATATAATTGAGATTAGCATATTTCTTTCCCGTTTGACTGTGAATCTTTTCATCAAAAACTATTTTACTTTTACATGTGACCATTTGTATTATCACATTAGGATTCTGGAAATGATAATTCTTAAATTATTCTGCACATTCGATAAATACGAGGTGAATTTCTGGGCGGAGGTGCAATATTACATGCACTGATGCACATTTATTAAGGGGAAGCTTTGTGCTATTTATATCTTATGGAATCAAATTAGAGTTTTAAAATCTAGATTATTGTTCCTCAAGTTTGAAGATTGGCTAAAGACTCAACTTGTGTTGAATATCAGGGAGCTACTTCTACAACTTCTGCACTCTCAAAGCTAACAAATCGTCTCAACTTTTTGAAAGAAAGGCGTACTCAAATTGCGTCTGAGATCCAAAATTTTGACAAAGGGCATGCTCCAAGTCAACCTGCTCAAAATTCTGAGGGTCATTCTTCATTAAAAAGCAGAGGAGCAGACCAGAACTCGGAAGGCCCATCCACCTCATCAACCTTATCTGTCCAAAATATGGACTGGCGAAGAAGATCAGATGGCCTAGCGAGTCCAAATCTGGAAAGAGGAAAATCAGATGGTTTCCCCAATGTGGACAAAGGTCAAATTCCTTCGAGGACATTGTCAAGATGATGAGAGTGGTATTTCTTGCTATTTCAGTTTTTTTCCTGCATAATATTCAACATGGCCTACAAAATTCTGTCAAGGACAATAGTGCACCAAGAAGAAGAGGAAGCTTTAAGCTTTTAGGTCTTGACATGAATCCTACAACATTGGTATTGATGCCAATGCTTAAGGGAGCTACCGGTGAAGTTGAGACAACCCCCAAGCATATTGCAAAGATTATTCATCAACTTGATGCCTGATTGAATTGTTTGGAACCCCAATTAGTTTGGTTTGGGTTGGTTTAGTGATAAAGTAGGGTGATTGTATAATTTATTAGTGTCTCATGGTAAATGCAAACATATAATATTAATTGCTTTCTGGGTTAATCTAGTTAAACCAGCTGGTGTTGTAATGCAATCCTAGTTTGTTGGAGCTTGAACAATGAACAGCTTAACAGTTTTTGTCAATGAAGAATTCAAATGTAAAATGAGTGTGGGGCTGGTTCAAAAATTTGACATTGTTTTCCAATGTGATCAAGTTCATTTTAGATCCTACATATATTTCTGATGTCCTATTGACTTTTTGTCCCCTTACAAGCACTATCCTTGGATTAGAATCTGCACAAAAAAGCTTAAGCCAAGCTTGGCAAGAATTGGAATCAAAGGTTCTATTCTATGCGTAAAAATATTTGACCATGTTATTCCTAAGCAGCATGTAGGTGTTGCTCCCTTCTATTCAGGAAGGAGTCTACATCTACATTCATTATATTTACTTGCAAATTATTATTTCTCTAATTGCAAGAAACCGAGTGGGTCATAATTTCAGCGTTTGTTTGATACTCCCTCCGTCCCAGAATAAAAGTTCTGGTGGACTTTTTACGCATATTAAGAAGAGGAATGAAATGACAAAATTGCTCATAATATTGTCATTAATTATGGAGAGAGAATTAGAATAAGAAAAGTATGAGATATTTAATATTACGGGTATAATAGAAAAAATGTGTAAAAGTTTGGTTATTAAAGGAAAGTAGACAATTAATATGGGACTACTCAAAATAGTAATAAGGACTTTTATCATGGGACGAAGGGTTGTAAGGTCCAAAAAAAGACAGTTAAATGTCCTAAATACCCCCTCTTCTCCATTTCAACCATTTTGTTCTGCCCCATTTCAGATCCATCGCAGACGAAATTGAAGGCTACCCTATCATCGGTTCTCGCTTCAAGGAAATGAAATCGACCGAGATTTTGACGAGCTAGGGTTAGAGCTGAAGCCGGATATCATTGAAGAAGCATCTTCGTCTTCAATTGGATGAAAGACTGGTGGTGGAGCCGCAGAAAAAGCAGCGGACGGGGGATTGGGCGGCATCGCCGAACCACTGAGATTTCGGATAAAAGAATTGTCTGAAGGCGAAGGTATGGAAATATTGCGCTCAAATCATACACCGAATCATTGTCGGAATAGATCGTATTACTCTGGTTCCCATTCGTGAAATTCCTCGATAATAGTGGAAGAAGATTCACTGGGTTGTCCCAAAACATTTTACATAGATTTGAGCTCTGCTTGATTTTTCGCTCAAATTTTTTGTGCGGTCTGTAAATTTGAATTTGTATGGGTTGTGTAAGTGGTGGTTATAGGGAGGAAGAAAAAAGAGAAGAGAGGAGGAGGAGGAGGAGGAGGAGGAGGAGGAGGAGGAAGAGGAGATAAGGAAGATACATGTATGGTATAGTGCAGTTGCAGGGGATGAAATTCCTGAGATTATTCAAACCACTGTGATGAAAAGTAATACAAATTCCATAAAGGAGTTTGGGATAAACAGTTTGGTGCAAAATCTTTGGGACAGCAGCTGGAAAATGAGCAGAAGACAAGTTTGTCTGGACAACCCCACATGACAACTGGACAACAGATCGAGTAGAAATCAATTTCTCCACCAAAATTTCTCTCAGTGGCATAGTAAATTTCAATTGTAGCAGCCATTTGAGATATTCCCTCCAGTTCAGGACATAGAGTTTGAGCCTCTACAACATAATTTCTTGCACCTGCAAAGTCTTTCACTGCAAATAGCTTCTCAGTATTGTCTTTAGCACTAAGAGCCTCCAGATTTCATGTTTTTTGCTTGTAATGTTTGATGATGATGACTAGGTAATTAACGAAGTTGTCTGCTTTCCATTTGTTCTTTCATAAAATTACTTGGTTTTGTCTGGATTGCTGTAATTTCCACCTTTGAGGGATAATAAGTTGATATATATGGTTAGTGTTGGAATGAATTGGTTATCATGGTCTGGTGTTGTGAGGGATATCAATCAATTAGAATTGGTTGCTCAGTTGGTAATTTTGCTGTTACTTTGACATTCTGTTAAGATTTGCACTTTGTACCTAGTTGCCTAACAATTGAGGATCCCGACCTTCAACAGTTGGTAATTTTTGCTTTTTTGGTCATATCTGAATTGTGTACTTTAAATGTTGGATATCATGGTTGGCTTTCCCGATCTCTTGATTCCACAGGTGAAAAAAGAGTAGTCATTTGGTAGTGGTAGTAAACAGAGTAGTTGGGTGAAGAATTATTTATATATAAGGAGGGTAATTAAGTCTTTATCCAACTTAACTAACAGAGTTATGACAGAAAATACTTTTTCACTTTAACTCAAAAAGTCAGGGGTTTAAATGTAGCTTTATTGATTACAGGTGGTTAAGTGGGAAACCGCTCAAACCCCAGGTGGTCATCTGAACTTAACCCTTATTTTTAAGCAAACAAGATTTGTGTTCAATCATATCGTATATGTGACGCCCCCAAAATAGGTACACATCATTCATTCTGAGTCGCCAAATACATGATACAAAATATAAATACAAACATAATTATACAACATGAGCTGAGAGTTTTTACACGAATATTGTCTTCTAGACAATATCCAAACTCAAATGGAGTCCTCATTATAATTAATATCACACTATTTTATAGAATAGTGAGGACTACTATAACACCATATCGGACCATCACTCCGTTCCCCGACTAGTCTCGACTACACTAGTCCCGGCTACGTTCTCATTTCCTGAAAAGAACAATGAAAGCTAAAGAGTGAGCTCAACTAGTCCAGTAAAAAATATTATGACTAAGATAATGCAAAATAAATTATCGTTAGCCTTCAACAGTGTTAAACTGATAAAATATAATAAACATCAAGTTTAACTGCAGCGGTACAAGCAATCCATTAGAAGAGCCAAGTAGAGCATGATATCTACTATCTTCTATGATTTAAAAAGTTTATAATCAATTTTATCGCTGAGACTCAACTTAATAAATAATCATCCACATCACTGAATTACCCATGCACTACGGACCAAGGATATTCATTAGTATCACGACCACGAATTATCCATGCACTATGGACCAAGGATATTCGTGTTTTCATCAATGGTCATAATCATGCCAACAACTGTCCATTAATGCACTAAGGGCCAAAGAGGACTTTTACCACATCATTTGTAACATTATGGTCATGATTATACCGAATAATCCCTGGTCATAATCATATCAATCAACAGTCCATCTATGCACGTAAGACAAAGATGACTTTCATAATAATATAAGCATGAGGACGATGACAATGATATACGAATTCAATTAAAAGAAAACAAAGGATAAATTTTTAAAGATTTATAATTTAATTTATTCATAATTTAATAATGTCCAAATTGTCAACATGATACTATTTTGTGGAGTAAAATTCAAGAATAATATTGTATCAAAAATGATTTGGACCGAAAAAAATTAATTTTTTGTCATGAATAATACCCCTGGTGAATAGTTCTTCGTGAATAGTAATTCAGGAATAGTACTTCGTGAATAGTACTCCGACATGAAAAAGTTAAAACTTATCAAGAATGCTCAGAATAATATTTTCATGAAAAAGATACTGGATGAAGCTCAAATTTCAAGGATATTCTACTAATTTTATGGAGTATAGAAGACAAAACTTAACAAAATGAGTATAGAATTCAGAATCTGAAACGAAATAATATTACTTACAAACTACAGAGTATGAAAGAAAATGTTATTTCTTACGAGTATTGAAAAAAATAATATCCTTACCATAAAAAGGAGAGTATTCCGACTCGTATAGCGGGGATATTCTTGAAGAAAACTTATATTATTTTTTATGCTCAAAGCTTCCTTAAACTCTAAAGAAATACGCTCAATATTATAAAAAAATTTTTTTCTAATTCTGATGTGATTTTTAATTCTAACTAAGCATCCTATTTATAGGATAATGGAAAGAATACTATTTGAATTTTAGAATCACGGACGAACAGTTGCAACTCACAAATTTTTTTTGATTTTCGTATAATTTTACTATGCAAACACTATGCATAATAAAATATAATATATTCTATTTTTCATAAAAATAATATATATATATATATATATATATATATATATATATATATATATATATACAACCTGCCATCCCATTTCATTTTTCCTGTGACCACCCCCACCAAAATATTTTTCAACACACGTGGACCCCACCAATGTCATCATCACTTGTGGGCTCCACCTCTTATAATGAATAACTTTCTACCGATTATTCTAAAAAATGGGTAAGTGAGGGTCCAAATAATAAGCAAAATTTATCACAAATACTTCATAAAAATTCCCTCAATATTTTTAACAGCATTTATTAATCATTAGTATAACTCACAATATTAACAACCAGATCGTTCTAAGGAAAGAGGGGGCTTTTCGATAAGGATTTCTCCCTATTGGCGCACAATTAGATGACCAAACCCCTTTCCTCGACAGAACTTTCTAGACATTGTTAATTATGCAAATAATAATATGAATAACTTGTCATCTCAATTATTGATTTAATAATATAAAATATTGTAACAATAATTGAATTAATAACATGAGATACTATGCAACAATTACTGTAGCAATAATTGAATAAAATTGAGTGACCTCTTACGTAAGCATCAATAATCAATACCATGTGTTACTATGTAACCACACGTATTACTGTTGATGAGTGAGTTTTATACACATGAATTGGATACATTCGGGGTTAATTTATTGTTGTTATCAAGTCTTTTAGAATAGTTTTTAAGTGTTTGTGTCCATTCATGCATGTTTTACATTATTTTGTAGGATTTGGGATAAAAGTTACTTGGATCGACGTTTGGGGTGGCTAGATTCGCGTTTTCGGCTTGCCATTTACACAACAGTCACTTCAGAGCTAATTTGATTATAGCTACGGACCTTATTTTGAAACACTTAAAGAATGAAAGTTGTAGATCTATGTCTTCTATTTTCGGATCATCTTGAATCATCAAAATCGGAGTTTGGACGAAGAAGTTATGGCCATTTTCCCAAAGGACGTCGGAGCAGAAAATGTCAGAACATGTGCCAGCGCCGGGGCGCCCAAAATAGGCTTATGCCCAGCGCCGGGGCACTGGGGGGCAGGGTTGCAGCGTCAAGCCCAGCGCTGGGGTGCAGGGGAAGGGCTTGGTGATGGCCTGAACGCGTTTTTGAGCGAATTTTGACACCTTTTTGACTCCAAATTGGATTGGATTTGTTCCTAAGCTAAAAATTGGGCTTGTAACCTATAAATACATGATGTAAGGCATAAAATAAAGAGAGATTAGTAGATTAGACTAAACTAAACACTCCATTAAATTAAAATCTATACCCTAGTTCTTAATTAGCCATTGGGGATTGAAGCAAATTGAAGAACACTGAAGATCAAGAGCAGGAGCAAGAGGGGAGCATCAGATTTGCTGACAACATATTCTATTTTCTTCTCTTATCATACTTTTATCTTTTAATGTCTATTCAATTGTGGATTCTTGTATTTAATTCATTAATTATGAACTAACTCTTTTATTAAGATTTCAATTTAACCTTTTATGGCTATTAATTAGTTATTCGATTTATTCTAATTATTTGTGTCAAAGTGAGTTGTTTATCTTGCCTTATGCTTATTGATTAATTATCTGATCAGTAATTACCTTGTTACTCTAGAAGGAATTGGGAAAGGAATTCTAGGGTTAGAATTGGGCATGATATCATGTGACTTAGTTATTTGTACATTGAATAATTAGGTTTGTGAATAAAATGAGAATATCTATTTGCCGCATGTAACACATAAAGAATTGAGATTGTAGTGAGTTTAATTCAATTATTTTGCATAGGGATATATCAAAATTAACTTGGATTAAATAGAAGATAAAGGATCACTTGAGAAAGGGCTTTTGGCATTTGAGAATTCCTGTTAACAATTCAGTAGACATAATAATTGGAATAGTTGAATAATTGATTTATAATTCATAATTGGGGATATTGAAGTCTTAATTCTTATTTATCTGAATTCCATCAATTCTGAGTTGTTTATTTGATTTCTTTTAGAATAATCTTTTTGTTTTGTTTAATTTAGTTTTCTTAAATCTAGAAATCACAATTATTGGTTATTTAAATAAAATTGATTTGGTTAAGAGTTAGTATTTGGTAATTTTTATTAAATAATTCATCGTGTGAACTATACTCTACTTTCACTTTATTACTTGTTGACCGTGTATACTTGCACGTATTCATTGATTGCGAAATCAATCAATAACTGTACATTTATCACTGAGTATTTTAACAGTTAACGATAAAACTTCCGCTGTTATTTTTATAAAAAGATAATTTTGTCATTTTCTAACTCTGACAGTAATTCTATTATGGGGTCCACTAATGATTGTGCCTTCTTACGAATATTCCCATGTTAAAACGAATATTCCCCGACCTAATCGAATATTTTATAACAACTTGCATACTTTGCAAAATTATTGTAAATATTACCCACAACTATAACATTATATCAAATTCACTCCATAATATTTAAAAATATATTTCGAGAAAAATTTATCTTTATTTATGAAAGTTGGGGTCTTACAACCTTCCCTTCTTAAGAAATTTCGTCCTTCGAAATTGGGGTACGTACCTGGTATGTCGAAGAGGTGAGGGTAACTTGATTTCATTTCATATTCTAAGTCCTAGGTCATTTCCTCAACATCGTGGTTTCTCTACAAAACTTTGACTTGAGGTATAACTTTGGAGCGTAGAATATGTTCGTTCTTATCCAAGATTTTAACAGGTATCTCTTCATACGTTAAATCTTCCGCTATCTCGTCCTGTTCTAACTCAATAATGTGGTTTGGGTCTTCCACATATTTACGTAACATGGATATGTGAAAAACAATATGAGCACGAGACATACTTGGCATTAAAGCGAGTCTATAGGCCACATTTCCTACTCGATCGAGGATTTTGAATGGTCCAATGAATCAAGGATTGAGCTTTCCTCTCTTTTCAAATCTTGTAACTCCCTTCCATGGAGCAACACGTAACAACACATGTTCTCTAACATTGAATTCCATGTCCTTCCAATGAAGATCAGCATAACTCTTTTGTCGATTTTGCGAGATTTTTATACGTTGCCGGATCATTTGGATCTTCTCCGTAGTCATACGTACCAATTTTGGTCCCAACAACGTTGCTTCACCCACCTTATCCCAGCATACTGGAGAACGGCACTTGCGTCCATACAACACCTCGAATGGAGCCATGCCAATACTTGCTTGATAACTATTGTTGTAAGAGAATTCCACTAATGGCAAGAACTTGTACCAACTTCCTTTGAAGTCAAGGACACAGAGTCTTAATAGATCCTCTAGAGTTTGAATAGTTCTCTCCAAATGCCTATCCGTCTGAGGATGATATGCTGAACTGAATTGCAAATCTGTGCCTATAGCTTTCTGCAAACTGACCCAAAACCGTGAAGTGAATCTTGGATCTCAATCAGAAACTATGGATACTGGAATACCATGCAGTCTTACAATCTCGTTTATGTACATACGAGCAAGAAGTTCAAGTGAATAAGTTTCTCACATAGGCAAGAAATGAGCAGATTTGGTCAATCTATCGACAATGACCCAAATTACATCTATGCCTTGAGAAACCTTGGGAAGACCAATAACGAAATCCATGGTAATGTGCTCTCACTTCCATTCTGGAATTTCAAGTGGTTGCAATGGACCTTTTGGCACTTGATGCTCCGCCTTGGCACGTTGACAAGTTAGACACCTTGAGATAAACTCCGCGATCTCTCTTTTCATATTGCTCCACCAAAATGTATGTTGAAGATCACGATACATTTTGGTACTCCCAAGATAGATTGTAAACGGTGTGCTGTGCGTCTCAATCATGATTTTATACTTTAAATTAGGGTCGTTATGAACACAAAGTCTGGAGTTGACTCGAAGTATTCCTTCTTCATCGATTCTTGCTTCCTGAATAACACCTTCTTGTACTTTCTTCCTCATATGCATCAGCTCCAGGTCTGTTGTTTGAGCAGCTTTAACTTTATCGATTAAAGTCAGTTATACTAGTATATTTGACATCATCACGTGGGTTCTTGGAGTCTTTATCTCTATCTCCATCCTTTGTAAGTCATACCAAATGAGCCTTTGCGTTTATGACAATACCGCACTCGTACCCGCATATAATCTTCTATTCAATGCATCAGCTACCACGTTCACTTTTCCAAGATGGTATTGAATGGTATGATCATAATCTTTCAACAGTTCAAGCCAACGTCTTTGCCTCATGTTGAGTTCCTTTTGGGTGAAAAAATATTTGAGGCTTTTATGATCCGTATAGATCTCAACATTCTCCCCATACAGGTAATGCCTCCAGATCTTTAGCGCAAAAACGACTGCTGCCAACTCTAGATCATGAGTAGGATAATTCATTTCATATTCTTTTAGTTATCATGAGGCATAGGCTATGACTTTTCTATGTTGTATGAGAACACATCCTAACCCTTTACCTGAAGCATCACTATAGATGACAAATCCCTCCGAGCCAGATGGTATTGTCAGAACAGGTCCTAAAATGAGTGTCCTCATGAGTTTTTGAAAACTCTTCTCACATTCCTCGCTCCAACCGAATTTTGTATCTTTCCGAGTCTGCTGAGTTAATGGAGTAGTGATTACGAATCTTCGATAATAACCAGCTAAGCCGAGAAAGCTACGTATTTCGATCACTGACCTAGGTTGCTCCTAGATTTGTATTGCTTCAATCTTCATTGGGTCAACAGATATTTCGTGATTTGATATCACATGCCCAAGGAATGCTACTTCCTCAAGCCAGAACTCGTATTTCTTTAACTTGGCATAAAGCTTGTTTTCACGAAGCTTTTGGAGTATCAGCCTCAAGTGTTGCTCATGATCTTCATGGATTTTGAAGTAAATGAGAATGTCATCAATAAAGACAACCACAAAATGATTCAAATATTCCTTGAATACTCGGTTCATCATATCCATGAAGGCAACAGGAGCATTAGTCAATCCAAAAAATATGACTAGGAATTTATAATGCCCGTACCGAGTTCTGAAAGCAGTCTTTGGAATGTTATCAGTTTTAATCTTTAACTGATGATATTCGGAATGAAGATAGATCTTTGAAAAGAATTTGGCTCCTTACAACTGGTCAAACGGGTCATCAATACGAGGTAACGGGTACCTATTTTTGATGGTGACATGATTTAACTCCCGATAGTCAATACAAAGTCGCATACTCCCATATTTTTTTCTTTACGAATAGAATAGGAGCACCCCAAGGAGACGTATTAGGACGAATAAAACTGATGTCTAACAATTCTTGCAGTTGGGTCTTTAACTCCTGAAGTTCAATAGGAGCCATTCGATATGGGGCTTTGGAAATGGGTTTTGTACCGGGTTCAAGGTCAATACAAAACTTGATTTCACGCTCCGGGGGTAGGCCAGGAAGTTCTTCAGGGAATACGTTAGGAAATTTATTAAAAATAGAAATATCATTCAAATATGACGTATTTTTGTTTAAATCTGTGACATGGGCTAAGAAAGCTTGACATCCTATTTTTCAATTAACGAATAGCTTTATGGCTTGATATGACAGTGATTGACTTTAGTGGTTTTGTTGCTTGAATTCGCATAATAAGTTGGTTAAGAATATGAAAGTTAACAACCTTACGAAAAATAATCAATTTTTGCATGATGAGTAGTTAACCAATCAATCCCTAAAATCACATCAAATGCAAGTATTTTTAAGAAAATAAGATCGACAAGTAATGTGAGGGTACCAATTTGAACCAAACAAGACGTATAAACAATGGATGTAATGAAGGTTTCTCCCAACGGAGTTTCAATAGATAAGTCAAAGTCTAATTTCTCCGGAGTTAAATTTAAACGTTGAGCGCAAGTAGGAGAAATAAAAAAAAGGGTAGAACCGGTATCAAATAAGGTATAAACTTCACTAGAGTTTATGATTAGCTTTCTCGTGATAACCTCGTTTAAGTTCCTCGCTTTTTGGGAGGTCATGACAAACTCTCTCCCTTGAACTACCGACTTTGACTTGTCTGGGACGACATTTGGTGTCACCATCCCAACTGGACTTGGCTTCACTGCACGATAAAATCGAGCTAGGTGACCTTCTCTTCCACAATTGTAACACGTTTTGGACTGCTGCGTGAAATTTGGACTGATGTGTCCCTCCCCTCCGTATTTGAAACATATGATAGGTGGTCATTCTCCTTCCTTAATGTTAACGCCAAGATCTTCTGCCACATCCCAATCATGTAAGAACTTGTGATCCTGCACAATAAACACGATCAACACCCAAAGCTTGACGACTTCGATCGTCGGGGGATAGCTTAGGCGTGAAAGTCAGTACAAGCGATCACAAGGTTAACAATGGAGGATAAAATATCTAGTGTATTGAGAGAGATACAATTATCAGTTACCTTTTCTTGTATGACATCATTGCTACCATATACTCTCCAGCCCGGTTTACCGTGCCCCCCCACTACTGACTGACACAGTCCCATATCTCTGATGACCTCAACCGACTGCAGGCAGCCCAACCACTAAATCTTGTCACTGTTTGCCATCGCCGGCTGACAATAATCCTATCCACATTAATGCATGGCAGAGATTTCGGTCAACTGCTATCTTTTGCTATCATTACCGGTCAATACCCAAAGGAAGATATTAAATATGTAATGGGTCGGTCTAATGAATAGGCCCAATACTCTAAAGATCCAACAAGGTTGACCCAATTGACCGAGCCCAACTAAAATGACCCGATAGATTAACCAAGTAATTCGGCCCAAACCATTCGGCCCAATATGTGAAATATCATGACCCAACATTGCCCCATAGTTTTTTTATTAAACAGGATGTTTAATAGAAAACTATAAACGGTCCATGATATAAAGAACTAATAGGATTAAAAGAGGCCTAAACTGAAACTCATCAAGGCCCAAACGGTAAAGAAAAATAATAAGGTAAACTAAAACCGAAAGTCCAACTGAAAGTCCCAACCCAGTTAATATTTAAGGCTTGAATCGGACGATACCTATTCCAATTTTGTATCATTGCTGTCAATTAAATGTGCCACCCTCGATATTTTTGAAAAGTTAAAGAAACCGTCAGTATAAAAGCTATTTTCTCCAAAATTGACAGTTTTACCTGCCAATTTGAATTTCAAACTTTTGAGCTCTCTACTTCTCTCTTAAATTCTCCCTTTCTCTGCAAATTTCCATTAATGGCTTCCCAAGACTCCGACCAAGGTTCACCCATTCTCGTGACTCTGATTATCACCAATCCACCTAACCCAAACCCTGATAAAGCGGCTTCAGGCTCAATCCCTAAAGCTACAACTCCTAGCAAGAAGGCGCCACCTCCAAAACCTCTACCTACTCCTTCTGAATTCTACAGGAGTAAGGAACGCTATTCCCATGCTAATACCCCTTCCACGGTTACAGAGGTTGAGTTACGAAGGATTAGGACCCGCTACCAAATCCCTGATACCCACCAGGTGAGGATTCCAAGGTCTTAAGAATGAATGTATCAACGACCGGAAGGTTGGACGGCTGTACCTGTGACTCTTTTCGAGAAGGGAGTTCAATTCCCTCTGCACATCTTCCTTGTTACCCTTCTAGGGTTTATTGGCATTGGGTTCGCCCAATTAGTGCCGAACTCATACATTCATATCCTAGCTTTCATCGCATTCTGCCATGAAGTTGGAGTTGAACCCACTCTCGACTTCTTCTTCACCGTCTACAAAATTGGTCAATCCCGAGAAAAGGGATTTAAAGCTATAATCAAGCAGTCACTGAAGGTAGGTGAAAAATTTGACAGGCGTTCCTTGGTCTCCACTCCTTCTAGCAACAAGGGATGGCACAAAGGGTGGTTCTTCATCAAGGGACCAGAAATCGCCTCTTTGCCGAATTGGGTAACTCACGATAAAGTTTCTACTGACTTTGGGGATATTCCTGAAGAACGTGTGAATGAGATGGTAGAGCTTTTTGACAACTTCCATAAGGAAGAGTGGAAATATGGACTCCTTACCAAGCAGGCATGGTTGTACAACCATAAATGTAAGTTGTGAACTGTCTCGATATACAATTATTTGGTATTTTTACTGACATAATTCTGATATGTGGCTATTTTCCCTCTACAATATCTCTGATTAGACCAACCACTTCAGATGAGAGAGATCTAGAAGATTTCCTATCGGGAAAGTCCACAGAAGCAAATGCTGAAACTCCCCTATTGGAAGCTCCACCCGAAGACAACCCAATCACTGAAACACCCACTGCTGAACCCCAAACCAACGACCCAGAAGCTGATGATCCCATTCCAACGGAAGAATCCCTTCAACCCTGTCGAAAGAAAGAGCTTTCTGAAAACCCAGATCTACTCCCGTAGAAACAAACCCTGAACCTACCCCACATCCTGAATCGACCACCAACCCAGTACCCGCTAGAGGAAGTCTGCTTGATATGCCCCTAAACGAACGGACACGAGTCCTTCGTGTTAAGAAGCTAGGAACGAAGATTACCCCATTGTCTGCAGATGACCTTCGGGTACCTTCATTTTCAACCAATCCTCCTCCAACAATCCCTGTTGAGATACAAGTTTATGATGATGACGAGCCAATCGAGCCTATACCATCATTATCCTGGAAGAGGAAGCAACCATCTGACAGTCAGCCGAGCTCAATAACTACCCCCTCACCAGTACATGAACCCATTCCTTCTCGATCCCCGACTCCAGAAAATATTTACACAGACCCTTTACCAACTCCTGAACGATCGATGCCCTCTCCATCAAAACCTTTATCCTACGATTTTCAGAGTGAGGCCATGGTATCACCAATTCTATGGCCTTACTTCAACGCCAACTTCCCATTCAAACTATACGATGCCTTTGTCCAAGATACTGACGATCATCGATTTGGCAATAGTTCAATTAGGGATCTGATCGACGAAGGCATGACGTATCAAGCAAAGGTAAATGACTACCCTTTTAAGATCTTTACTTATCCATATGCTCAAGTATTTGATACTGATTTAATAACGCTGGATATGTGCAGGAGAATGCTGTCTTCGGGCGTTTGCGCCCAAGGTATATTGAAGCTGAAGCCAAAGAGGAAACTGTAAGAAAAGAAAACGCCATACTGCAGTCGGCTTTGGAAAAAATGAAAGGTGATTATGATGTCACCATCTTCAATAATGAATGCCTTCGGAAGGACTTGGCTCAGACCAAGGAAGAACTGAAAGCGTCCAAAGAAGAGCTGAAGACAACTAAGGCCAGTCAACAATCTTTAACCAATATGAATGCCGATCTTGTGACGCCCCCAAAATAGGTATACATTACCTATTTTGAGTCGCCAATACATAGTACAGAATACAAATATAAACTTAATTATACAACCGTCGTGTAATATATGATAATACATAAACTGAGAGTTCTAATAGAAATATTGTCATCTAGACAATATCCACACTCAAAGGAGTCCTCATTACATTTATTGTCACACTATTTAATAGAATAATGAGGACTACTAATGCTATTTTTTGGACCGTCACTTCTTTCCCCGACTCGTCCCAGTTATATTTTCATTTCCTAAAGAGAACAGTGAAAGAAAGGGTGAGCTCAACTAGCCCAGTAAGAAATATTATGACTAAGATAATGCAAAATAAATTATCAATAGTCTTTAACAATGTTAAACTGACAAAATATAATAGACATCAAGTTTAACTGCAGCGGAATAAGCAATCCATTAGAAGAGTCAAATAGAGAATAAAATCTACTATCTTCTATGGTATAAAAAATGTTTTCATCAACTTTTATCGCTGAGACTCAGCTTAATAAATAAACCACATCTTCTAATCATCCCTGTACTACGGGCCAAGGATATTCATTAAATCATCAACGATCATGACTATACCGAATAATCCTTGGTCATAATCATACCAAAAACTGTCCACCAATGAATTACAGGCCACTGAGGACTTTTTACTACATCATTTATAATATTACAGGTCATGATTATACCGATTGATCCCTGATCATAATCATACGAAGTCCATCTATACACGTAAGCCAAAGATGACTTTCATTACAATATAAGCATGAGGATGATGACAATGACATAATAATTCAACAAAACAAGTAGAAGAATTAATTTATCCAAGAACTAATAACGTCCAAATTGTCAACATGAAACTTCTTTGTAGAGTAAAATTTAAGAATGCTCAGAAGAATATTTCCATGAAACAAATACTAGATGAAGCGTAAATATCAAGGATATTCCACCAATTTCAAAGAATATAGAAGTCAAAATTTTAACCAACCGAGTATAATAAAGAATATATGAAACTGCAAATGGATTTTCACCCGCCATGCGGTAATCCACGTATACAGATCATTTTCACAATTTAATAAGGAATGAATACAGAGGATCATTCACCATGCATGTGGTAATCCACATAGACAGGTTATTCCAACGGAATAATAAAGAATGGAATAATAGAAGGATTCACCATGCGTGTGATAGACTGCACAAACAGGTTATTCCCAACAGAATAATAAATAATGGAACCAGGTCCGGCATAAACGCACAGACACGATGATCCGACAGAATAATAAATACGGAATAATAAATAATGGAACCAGGTCCGGCGTAAACGCACAGACAGGATATTCCGACAAGATAATAAATGCGAAATAATAAATAATGGAACCAGGTCTGGCGAAATTCGCACCGACAAGATATTCCAACAGAATAATAAAGAATGAAATAATAGAAGAATTTCACCATGTATGCGGTACTTCGCATAAACAGGTTATTCCAACATAATACTAAAGAATGGAATAGCAGAAGAAGATCACCATGTATGTGGTACTTCACATAAACAGGTTATTCCAACATAATAATAAAGAATGGAATAACAGAAGTTCTCTTCATGAATACGAAAGAATAATACCCCTTACCTTAGAAGAAATTGGATACTGGAAAAGTGAAGTAGCAGAATACTTTTCTTCTTTCTCTCTATAGTTTCTCTCTCTAGAGTTTCATTGAATTCGTAGGAAATAATGAAGGAATGAGCTTCTATTTATAGAAAAACTGAAAGTGGCTCTTGGTCTTAACGAAGGGTCAAAATGACTCTTGGTAATATTGAAGAGACAACTACTATTTGCGAAGGGGCAATTAACTCTTGAGATACCGAAGGGGCAAATAACTCTTGAAACATCGAAGGGGCAAATAACTCTTAGAAAAATGAAGGGACAAATAACTCTTGGAAAACTGAAGGGACAAGTTACTATTAAAACTTTAAATCAATGATCCATATTGATTTACTATTATAATTTCAACCAACGGTCTGAAAAATTAGTACATCTCCTCATGGAATAATATTATACCCAAAAATGATTTGGACTGAAAAGAAATATAATTTTTGGGTGAATAGTATCCTGTGAATAGTAACTCGTGAATAATAACTCATGAATAGTAACTCGTGAATACTAACTCATGAATAGTAACTCGTGAATAGTAACTCATTAATAATAACTCATGAATAGTACTCCGACATGAAAAGTGCCCCAAATACCCGATTGAACAATATAACCTCCAGACATTAATTATTCTCAAAATAAATATCGATTTTCACTAACACAAATAATTTCAACACAATGGAACTATCAAATTCATCTTTAATCAAAACAAACTTATTCATCATTAATATCATAACTCATAATATTTAACAACCAGGTCGTTCCCAGGAAAGAGAGGGCTTTCCAATAGGATTTCTCCCTATTGGCGCGCAATTAGGTGACCAAACCTCTCCTTGACAGAACTTCTAGACATTATAAATATTGCAATTTAATAATATGAATAACTTTATCGTCTCAATTATTGATTTAATAATATATCATATTATGCATATGATATTGCCAATAATCGAATCAATAATATGAGAGATATGATGCAATAATTACTGTAGTAATAATTGAGTATAACTGAGTGACTTATCACGTACGCATCAATAACCAATACCGTGTGCTACTATGCAACCACGCGTATTACTATACTTTTACTACTAAGTAGTTCAACAGTTTTAACGGTAACACTTCCGCCGTTATTTTTATAAAAAGATAATTTTGTCGTTTTTTTATTACGACAATGCTTCCGTTGTGGGGTCCACTAATGATTATGTCGTCGTACGAATATTCTCTGTTAAAATGAATATTCCCTGACCAATCGAATATTATATAACCACTTGCTTACTTCACAAAATTTGTAAATATTACCCACAACAATAACATTATATTATATCCACACCATGATATTCAAAAATATATATCGAGAGAAATTTATCTTTATTCATAAAAGTTGGGGTCTTACAACCTCTCCTTCTTATGAAATTTCATCCTCGAAATTAGGGTGCGTACCTGATATATCGAAGATGTGAGGATATCTTGACTTCATCTCAGATTCTAACTCCTGGGTCATTTCTTCCACATCGTGGTTCCTCCACAAAACTTTGACTTGAGGTATAACTTTAGAACGTAGAATATGATCCTTCTTATCCAAGATTTTAACAGGTAACTCGTCACACGTTAAATCTTCCTCTATCTCGTCTGGTTCTAATTCAATAATGTGGTTCGGGTCTTTCACATATTTGCATAACATAGATATATGAAAAACGTTATGAACACGAGACATACTTGAGACATACTTGGCGGTAAAGCGAGTCTATAGGCTACAGTCCCTACTCGATCGAGGATTAAAAATGGGCCAATGAATCGAGGATTGAGCTTTTCTCTCTTTCCAAATCTCGTAACTCCTTTTCATGGAGCAACACGTAACAACACATGATCTCCAATATCGAATTTCATGTCCTTTCGATGAAGATCAACATAACTCTTTTGTCAGTCTTGTGAGATTTTTATACGTTGTCGGATCGTTTGAATCTTTTTTGTAGTCATACATACCAACTTCGGTCCCAACAACGTTGCTTCACCCACCTCATCCCAGCATACTGAAGAACGACACTTTCTTCCATATAACGCCTCGAATGGAGCCATGCCAATACTTACTTGATAACTATTATTGTAGAAAAACTCCACCAATGGTAAGAACTTGTCCCAACTTCCCTTGAAGTCAAGGACACAGAGTCTTAATAAATCTTTAAGAGTTTGAATATTCCTCTTTGATTGTCCGTCCGTCTGAGGATGATATGCCGAACTAAATCGTAAATTCGTGCCCATAGCTTTTTGCAAACTAACCCAAAATCTTGAAGTGAATCTTGGGTCTCGATCAGAAACTATGGATACTGGCATACCATGCAATCTTACAATCTCATTTATATACATACTAGCAAGACGTTCAAGTGTATAAGTTTCTCGTATTGGTAAGAAATGAGCAGACTTGGTCAATCTATCAACAATGACCCAAGTCGCATCTATGCCTTGAGAAACCTTGGGAAGACTAGTAACGAAATCCATGGTAATGTGCTCCCACTTCCATTCTGGAATTTCAAGTGGTTGCAATGGACCTTTTAGCACTTGATGCTCCGCCTTGACTCATTGACAAGTTAGGCACCTTGAGATAAACAACACTATCTCTCTCTTCATATTGCTCCACTAAAATGTATGACGAAGATCATGATACATTTTGGTACTCCCAAGATGGATTGCAAACTGTGTGTTGTGCGTCTCCATCATAATTTTACACTTCAAGTTAGAATCGTTAGGAACACAAAGTCTGAAGTTGACTCGAAGTATTCCTTCTTCATTGATTCTTGCTTCTGGAATAACACCTTGTTCCACTTTCTTCTTCATATTCATCAGCTCCAGGTCTGTAGCTTGAGCAGCTTTAAATTTATCGATTAAAGTTGGTTCTACTCGTATATTCGCCATCATCATATGGGTCCCTGTAGTCTTTAACTCTATCTCCATCCTTCGTAAGTCATACATAATGGGCCCTTACGTTGACAATAATGCACTCATGCCCGCATATGATCTTCTACTTAATGCGTCAGCTACTACGTTCGCTTTTCCATGATGGTATGATCATAATCCTTCAACAGCTCGAGCCAACGTCGTTGTCGCATATTGAGTTTCTTTTGAGTGAAGAAATATTTGAGGCTTTTATGATCCGTATAGATTTCCACCTTCTCTCCATATAAGTAATGCCTCTAAATCTTAAGCGCAAAAATGACAGCGGCTAACTCTAGATCATGAGTAGGATAATTCCTCTCATATTCTTTGAGTTGTCGTGAGGCATAGGCTATGACTTTCCCATGTTGCATGAAAACACATCTTATCCCTTTTCTTGAAGCATCACTGTAGTGACAAAACCCTCCGTGCCAGATGGTATTGTCAAAACAGGTGCTGAAATGAGTCTACTCTTGAGTTCTTGAAAACTCTTCTCACATTCCTCGCTCCAAATGAATTTTGTATCTTTTTGAGTTAGTTGCGTTAATGGAGTAGCGATTCGTGAAAACTCTTCTATGAATCTCCGATAATAACAAGCTAAGCCGAGAAAGCTACGTACCTCGGTCACTGACTTAGGTTGTTCCTAGCTTTGAATTGCTTCAATCTTTGCTGGGTCAACAGATATTCCATGACTTGATACTACGTGCCCAAGGAATGCTACTTCCTCAAGCCAGAACTCACATTTCTTTAACTTGGCATATAACTTGTTTTCACGAAGCTTTTGAAGTATCAGTCTCAAGTGTTGCTCATGGTCTTCACGGGTTTTGGAGTATATGAGGATGTCATCAATAAAGACGACCACAAAGTGATCCAAATATTCCTTGAGTACTCGGTTAATTATGTCCATGAAGGCAGCAGGAGAATTAGTCAATCCAAAAGACATGACTAGGAATTCATAATGCTCGTACCGAGTTCTGAAAGAAGTCTTTGGAATGTCATCAGTTTTAATCTTCAACTAATGATATCCAGAACGAAGATCGATCTTTGAAAAGAATTTGACGCCTTGCAACTGGTCAAACAGATCATCAATACAAGGTAACGGGTACCTATTTTTGATGGTGACATGATTCAACTCCGGATAATCAATACAAAGTCGCATACTTCCATCTTTCTTCTTCACGAATAGAATAGGAGCACCCCAAGGACACGTACTAGGACGAATGAAATCGATGTCTAATAATTCCTGTAGTTGGGTTTTTAACTCCTGAAGTTCAATAGGAGCCATTCGATATGGGGCTTTGGAAATGGGTTTTGTACTGGATTCAAGGTCGATACAAAATTTAATTTCATGCTCTGGGGGTAGGCCAGGAAGTTCTTCAGGGAATACGTCAGTAAATTCATTAACAATAGAAATATCATTCAAAACTGACGTATTTTTGTTTAAATCCTTGACATGGGCTAAGAAATCTTGACATCCGTTTTTCAATAAACGAATAGCTTTATGGATTGAAATGACAGTGATGGATTTTAATGGTTTGGTTGCTTAAATTCGTATAATAGGATGGTTAGGAATATGAAAGCTAACAACCTTATGGAAATAATCGATTTTAGCATGATGAGTAGTTAACCAATCAATCCCTAAAATCACATCAAATGTAAGTATCTTCAAAGAAATAAGATCGACAGGTAACGTGCGGTTACCGATTTGAATCAAACAAGACTTATAAACCGTGAATGTAATGAAGGTTTCTCCTAACGGAGTTTCAACAGATAAGTCAAAGTCTAATTTCTCCGAAGTCAAATTTAAACGTTGAGCGCAAGTAGGAAAAATAAAGGAATGGGTAGAACCAGTATCAAATAAAGTATAAACTTCGCTAGAGTTCATAGTTAGCTTACCCGTAATCACCTCGTTCGGATTCCTCGCTTTTTGGGAGGTTACGACAAACGCTCTCCCTTGAACTACCAGTTTTGTCTTGTCTGGGACACCCTTTGATGCATCCATCCCAGCTGGACTTGACTTTGGTGCATGACAAAATTGAGCTAGGTGGCCTTCTTTTCCATAATTATAACATGCTTTGTACTGTATCGTGCAGTTTGGACTTATGTGTCCTTCCCCTCCATATTTGTAACATACGACCGATGGTCGTTCTCCTTCCTTAATAACGGGTGCTGATGCTGACGTCTTTCCATCTTTTTTGAACCTTCTCTTCTTGAACTTTCCACTCCTATTGTCTTGGCCATGATTACCACCGAAGTGGTTATCATTTCTGGCATGTTGACTCCCTCCACGTTTGTTGTCACCGATTCGATGACTGCTACCACTGGTATTATCGACTTGTCGGCTACTCTCTCTTGGTTGGGTTGACTCATTATCGCGCTCTAATAACTGAGCCCTATTCACAACATCTGAATACAAACACAGTTTATGAGAAATAAGGTATTGACGTATCTCGGGTTTCAAATCTCTTAGAAACATCTGCGTCATTTTCTCCTCATTATCCACCAAGTTGGACGCAAACTGAGATAACTCGGCAAACTTAGCTTTATACTGCGCCATGGTCATATTGTTTTGCTCAAGCTTGATGAACTCTACCTCCTTCATGTGACGAATACTTTCAGGAAAGTACTTGTCATTGAACAGCTCTTGGAACTTCTCCCAAGACATCTTCAGTGCGGCAGGTTGAGTACGCTTTACAGATTCCCACCAGTAATATGCCTCTGCATGCAACATGAAGGTGGCAAAAGGAACCTTTTGCTCCTCGGAGCATCCCAAGACATCAAATATCTTGTTGATCTGCTTTATCCACGTCTCCGCCTTAAGTGGTTTTGGCTCTCCAAAAAACTCTGGTGGTCACAGCTCCTTGAACTTCTTAGTGGTGACCGTCCGAGAGTTTTCAGTGTTTTCACTTGCATTTTGGACAGGAGCCGCCTTCGCCTGATGTTGCATAAATTGCATAAAGCCTCTGACCATCCCATCGTTCACCATTTCATCAGTGTTATTGTTTACATGAGGATTATTGTCTTCCTGTTTCACATTATCCTGGGTATTGATCGTTGGTGACTCAACGATCTCATGTGCTTCATTGCTTATCTCAACATTTTCGAATGCCATTTTCAAAAACAGTAACAAAACAAGGGTTAATTAACATATCACATATTATCCTTATACTCTAACCAACCAATTAAATATCGAATAAACTTAGGTAGGTCATACTAGCGAAGGAATTCCCCGTCTCTCCCCTCCTAGTTCTTATCTCACATCTCAGCCAGGGATCATATCCCTAAGCTTTGATACCAACTGTGACGCCCCCAAAATAGGTATACATTACCTATTCTGAGTCGCCAATAAATGGTACAGAATACAAATACAAACTTAATTATACAACTGTCGTGTAATATATGACAATACATAAACTAAGAGTTCTAATAGGAATATTGTCATCTAGACAATATCCACACTCAAAGGAGTCCTCATTACATTTATTGTCACACTATTTAATAGAATAATGAGGACTATTAATGCTATCTTCTGGACCGTCACTCCTTTCCCAGCTATATTCTCATTTCCTGAAGAGAACAGTGAAAGAAAGAGTGAGCTCAACTAGCCCAGTAAGAAATATTATGACTAAGATAATGCAGAATAAATTATCAATAGTCTTCAACAATGTTAAACTGATAAAATATAATAGACATCAAGTTTAACTGCAGCAGAATAAGCAATCCATTAGAAGAGTCAAGTAGAGAATAAAATCTACTATCTTCTATGGTATAAAAAATGTTTTCATTAACTTTTATCGCTGAGACTCAGCTTAATAAATAAACCACATCTTCTAATCATCCCTGTACTACGGGCCAAGGATATTCATTAAATCATCAACGGTCAGGACTATACCGAATAATCCCTGGTCATAATCATACCAAAAACTGTCCATCAATGAATTACAGGCCACTGAGGACTTTTACTACATCATTTATAACATTACAGGTCATGATTATACCGAATGATCCCTGATCATAATCATACTAAGTCCATCTATGCACGTAAGCCAAAGATGACTTTCATTACAATATAAGCATGAGGATGATGACAATGACATAGTAATTCAACAAAACAAGTTCAAGAATTAATTTATCCAAGAACTAATAACGTCCAAATTGTCAACATGATACTTCTTTGTAGAGTAAAATTTAAGAATGCTCAGAAGAATATTTCCATGAAACAAATACTAGATGAAGCGCAAATATCAAGGATATTCCACCAATTTCAAAGAATATAGAAGTCAAAATTTTAACCAACTGAGTATAATAAAGAATATATGAAACTGCAAATGGATTTTCACCCGCCATGCGGTAATCCACGTATACAGATCATTTTCACAATTTAATAAGGAATGAATACAGAGGATCATTCACCATGCATGTGGTAATCCACATAGACAGGTTATTTCAACGGAATAATAAAGAATGGAATAATAGAAGGATTCACCATGCGTGCGATAGACTACACAAACAGGTTATTCCCAACAGAATAATAAATAATAGAACCAGGTCCAGCGTAAAAGCACAGACAGGATATTCCGACAGAATAATAAATACGGAATAATAAATAATGGAACCAGGTCCGGCGTAAACGTACAGACATGATATTCCGACAGAATAATAAATGTGAAATAATAAATAATGGAACCAGGTCCGGAGAAATTCGCACCGACAGGATATTCCAACAGAATAATAAAGAATGGAATAAAAGAAGAATTTCACCATGTATGGGGTACTTCGCATAAATATGTTATTCCAATATAATACTAAAGAATGGAATAACAGAAGAAGATTGCCATGTATGCGGTACTTTGCATAAATAGGTTATTCCAATATAATAATAATGAATGGAATAACAGAAGTTCTCTTCATGAATACGAAATAATAATACCCCTTACCTTAGAAGAAACTGGATACTAGAAAAGTGAAGTAGCAAAATACTTTTCTTCTTTCTCTCTATAGTTTCTCTCTCTAGAGTTTCAGTGAATTCGTAATAAATAATTAAGGAATGGGCTTCTATTTATAGAAAAACTGAAAGTGGCTCTTGGTCTTAACAAAGGGTCAAAATGAATCTTGGTAATATTGAAGAGACAACTACTATTTGCGAAGGGGCAATTAACTCTTGAGACATCGAAGGGACAAATAACTCTTGAAACACCGAAGGGGCAAATAACTCTTGGAAAAATGAAGGGACAAATAACTCTTGTAAAACTGAAGGGACAAGTTACTATTAAAACTTTAAATCAACGATCCATATTAATTTACTATTATAATTTCAACCAATGGTCTGAAAAATTAGCACATCTCCTCATGGAATAATATTATACCCAAAAAGGATTTGGACCGAAAAGAAATATATTTTTCGGGTGAATAGTATCCCGTGAATAGTAACTCATAAATAGTAACTCGTGAATAGTTCGTGAATAGTAACTCATAAATAATAACTCGTAAATAGTAAATCATGAATAGTAACTCATGAATAGTAACTCATGAATATTACATAACCACTTGCTTTCGTTGTGGGGTCCACTAATGATTGTGCCGTCGTACGAATATTCCCTGACCAATCGAATATTATATAACCACTTGCTTACTTCACAAAATTTGTAAATATTACCCACAACTATAACATTATATTATATCCACACCATGATATTCAAAAATATATATCGAGAGAAATTTATCTTTATTCATAAAAGTTGGGGTCTTACAGATCATGTTAACAAAAACGAGGTTCTGAGGACTAAAAATGAAGAGTTAGCTACAGCCAATCTAAGTTTGGCGAAACAAATCGATGAAGTCCAGATGAAGGTCCGAGTTGACAAAGAAAAATATTTGGTTAGGCGTCGTAAGCTTCAAAGTAAGCTGTAAGCCTTGGAAGAGCTAGGTCCCCCATTGACTGAAGATCTTCGGAAACAAATCCAAGAGGAGTACCAAAAATCTGATGAGCTGAATAGTGAAATCGTCAAGATGTACTTTGAAGGCTACGAAATCTACCGAAGCCGAGGCAAAGCCAAACTAGTCGCGACCAAGGTAGATCCAGTTTCTTCTGGACTCTTCAGATGGCGAGGATAACGCCTAAAAATGATATTGTTTTTCTACCTTTCGCATGAAAATAGTTAAATATTAATGAAATTTCAATTATGTTTCTCATAACTTCTGTTTAGTTCGTTTCTTGTCAATAATTCCGCATCAGTCAATTTAAAAATTGTACAAGTACTTTTGAACTTAACTTAAATTGTTAAACAAGCAAATCATATAACAGTTAAGTTAAAGAATAACATAGACTGAACTTAATGAACCGAGCTCAACACTTGAACAAAAATAAAGTAATGCATACTTATCGTTATCGAAGTGTGAGATATATTGTGTATAAGTTTAATCCATCTGATCTTCCTTGCACCATCGGGATCTTGTTTACCACGTAGGGTATAACAAGTATATAAGAACAATGGAATTTGTTTACCATATAGGGTTCTAACAAATCCATAAGGACCACCTGCCGAAAAGGCTACCATCGAATGGTCAGTGAGTCCACCCGAACCTCCTTACACCGATGAAGTTTGTTTACCACTCGGGGTTCTAACAAATTTATAAGGACACACCTACCAATAAGGCTACCATCGAATGGTCAGCGAGTCCACCCGAACCTCCTTACACCAATGGAAGTTTGCTTACCACTCGGGGTTCTAGAAAATTCATAAGGACACACCTGCCGATAAGGCTACCATCGAATGGTCAGCGAGTCCACCCGAACCTTCTTACACCAATGAAGTTTTCTTACCACTCAGGGTTTTAGCAAATTCATAAGGACACACCTGCCGATAAAGCTACCATCGAATGGTCAGCGAGTCCACTCGAACCTTCTTACTTCGGTGAAGTTTGGACCAATAAAGAGAAGATCAATTGAGGAAAAATGAATCTTTTTTTGATGATGACCCAAACATTTATAGACATTCGGGAGACTGACTCGATCTTTACTGAAAATATTTCCAAATCCTACCAGCATGCCAAGTGTTCTTGATCTCGGATCTGTCCAATGCCCTCAACTGATAAGTTCCTGGCTTCGTTACTTCAACAACTTTATACGGTCCTTCCCAGTTTTGCAGCAGCCTTCCCAAGTTCTGAAGTGTAGATGCGTCTACTTCCCTGAGGATAAAATCCCCCACTTCAAATCTATGAAGCTTTACCCTCTTATTGTAATGATTAGCCACACTACGCAGATAGGCTGCCAATCTGATCAAAGTTGTTTCCCTGACTTCTTCGTGCAAATCAAGATTGATTTTCAGCCCTTCTTCATTGTATATCTCTTTGTACTGACTGACCCGAAGACTTGGAGATCCAATTTCAACTAGGACTAAGGCATCAGTACCATATGCCAGTCTGAAAGGTGAATCCTCTGTTGTAGTCCTCAGTGTAGTCCGATAAGCCCATAATATGCTGAGAAGCTCCTCTGGCCATCTTCCTTTAGCTTCATTCAGTCTACGCTTAATCCCATTCAGCAACATTCTGTTGGTCACCTCCACCTGCCCGTTCGACTGTGGATGTGCTACCGAAGTCTTTCTGTGCTGAACCCCCAGCTCCTTCAAAAATGCTTCAAACTTTGATCCCACAAACTGGCGTCCGTTGTCTGATATCACCACCTTAGGAATTCCAAAAAAAAACACTAATGACTCCTTCATTAACTTCATGCATTCTTGTTCCGTTATCAACCTGAGTGGCTTCGCTTCTACCCATTTGGTCATATAATCAATGACGACTATAACAAAACTGACCAGACCTTTAGCTTTTAGCAATGGACCCAGTATATCTACCCCCCAAACAGCAAAGGGTGTAGGAGATAAGATCGAGTATAGCTCTTCTGGTGGCTGATGCGGGATCAGACTGTTTAGCTGGCACTTCTCGCATTTCTTCACGTATTCCATAGCTTCTTTGAAGATTGTAGGCCAGTAGTGTGACGCCCCCAAAAATAGGTATACATCACCCATCTTGAGTCTCCAAATACATGGTACAAAATATAATACAATCTTAAATATACAACAAGAGCTGTGAGTTTTAATAAAAATATTATCTTCTAGACAATATCCACTCTCAGAATAAGTCCTCATTACAATTATTATCACACTATTTCATAGAATAGTGAGGACTACTAATGTTATCATCTGGACCATCACTCCGTTCCCCGACTAGTCCTTGCTACGTTCTCATTTCCTGAAGAGAATAGTGAAAGAAAGGGTGAGCTCAACTAGCCTAGTAAGAAATATTATGACTAAGATAATGCAGGATAAATTATCATTAGCCTTCAACAATGTTAAACTGATAAAATACAATAGACAACAAGTTTAACTGCAACGGAATAAGTAATCCATTAAAAGAGTCAAGTAGAGAATAAAATCTACTATCTTTTATGATTTATTTTCATCTTTTTTATTGCTGAGACTCAGCTTAATAAATAATCCACATCATCCCTGCACTATGGCCAAGGATATTCATTAGTATCAAAACCACAAATTATCCATGCACTATAGGCCAATGATATTCGTGTATTCATCAATGGTCATGATCATGCCAACAACTGTCCATCAATGCACTACGACCAATGAGGACTTTTACCATATCATTTGTAACATTACAGTCATGATTATATCGAATAATCACTGGTCATAATCATACCAAGTCCATCTATGCACTACAGGCCACAGATGACTTTCAATAAAATATTAACATGAGGATGATGACAATGATATAAAAATTCAATAAAAAAAAGTTCAAGAATTAATTTATCCAGGAGCTAATAACGTTCAAATTGTCAACATGATACTTAATTGTAGAGTAAAATTCAAGAATGCTCAGAAGAATATTTCCATGAAAAGATACTGGATGAAGCGCAAATATCAAGGATATTCCACTAATTTCATGGAGTATAGAAGTCAAAACTTTAACCAACTGAGTATAATAAAGAATGAAATAACAAAAGAAATCACAAGGCATATGATAGACCGCACAGCCAGGTTATTCCAACAAAATAATAAATAACGAAACCAGGTCCGGCATAAAACGCACATACAAGATATTCCAATAGGATAATAAAGATGGAACCAGGTCCGACGTAAAATGCACAGACAAGATATTCTAATAGAATAATAAAGACAGAACCAGGTCCGACGTAAAACGCACAGACAGGATATTCCAACAGAATAATAAAGAATGGAATAATAGAAGAATTTCACCAAGTATAGGGTAGCCCGCATATACAGGTTATTCCAACAGAATAATAAAGAATGGAATAACATAAGAATTTCACCAAGTATAGGGTAGCCCGCGTATACAGGTTATTCCAACAGAATAATAAAGAATGGAATAGCAGAAGTTCTCTTCATGAATACAAAAGAAATAATACCCCTTACCTTATAAAGAAGAGACTGGATATAGAATTAGTGAAGTAGCAGAATACTCTTCTTCTTTCTCTCTATAATTTCTCCCTCTAGAGTTTCAGTGGATTTGTAAGAAATAATGAAGGAATAAGCTTCTATTTATAGGAGAATGGATTGAATAGTAACTAATTCATGAACGGTCCAGATTGATTTACTTTTAAACGGAATGGTCCATATTAAAACTTAAAGCAACGGTCCATACTGATTCACTATTAAAACTTTAAACCAGCGATCCATATTGATTTACTATTAAAACTTTAAACCATCGATCCATATTAATTTAATATTATAAATTCAACCAACGGTCTGAAAAATTAGCACATCTCCTCATGGACTAATATTGTACCCAAAAATAATTTGGTTCGAAAAGAAATTTATTGTTCTGGTGAATAGTAACTCGTGAATAGTAACTCATGAATAGTAACTTGTGAATAGTAACTCGTGAATAGTACTCTAACACAAAAAGTGTCCCGAATACCCGATTGAGCAATATAACCTCCAGACATCAATTATCATCAAAATAGATGTCGATTTCTACTAACACAAATAATCCCAACACAATAGAACTATCAAATTCATCTTTAATCAACACGAACTTATTAATCATTAATATTACAACTCATAATATTTAATAATCAGGTTGTTCCCAGGAAAGAGGGGGCTTTCCAATAAGGATTTCTCCCTATTGGCGCGCAATTAGGTGACCAAACCTTTCCTTGACAGAACTTCTGGACATTGTAAATATTGTAATTTAATAATATGAATAACTTTGTCGTATCAATTATTGGTTTAATAATATAACATATAATGAAGATGATACTGACAATAATCGAATCAATAATATGAGAGATATGATGCAGCAATTACTGTAGCAATAATTGAGTATAACTGAGTGATTTCTCACGTAAGCATCAATAATCAATACCGTGTGCTACTATGCAACCACGCGTATTACTGTACTTTTACTACCGAGTAGTTCAATAGTATTAACTGTAAAACTTTCGCCGTTATTTTCATAAAAATATTTTTGTTGTTTTCTCAATCCGACAATAATTCTGCGCCGTTGTACGAATATTCATTTCTAAAACGAATATTCCCTGACCAATCGAATATAATACAATAACTTGCATACTTTATAAAATTTATAAATACTACCCACGATTATAACATTATCTCAAATCCACACCATAATATTCAAAAAATATTTTGAGAAAATTAAATCTTTATTCGTAAAATTTGGGATTTTACAATCTCCCCTCCTTATGAAATTTTGTCCTCGAAATTTAAGTATGTACCTGGTATGCCAAACAGATGAGTACACTTCGTCAGATTCTAACTCTTGAGGTATAACCTTTAAGCGTAGAATATATTCCAGAATTTTAACAGGTACATCTTCATACGTTAAATTATTCGTTATCTCATCTGGTTCTAAATCAATAATGTGGTTCGGGTCATCCTCATATTTACGTAACATCGATACGTGACAAACGTTATGAACATGCAACATATTTGGCGGTAAAACGAGTCTATAAGCCATAGTTCCTACTCGGTCAAGGATTTCAAATGGGCCAATTAAATCGAGGATTGAGATTTCCTCTCTTCATCGATTCTTACTTCTAGAATAACGCCCTCTTGAACCTTCTTTTTTGTGTTCATCAGCTCCGGGTCTGTAGCTTGAGCGGCTTTAACTTTATCGATTAAAGTCGATTCTACTCGTATATTCGTTATCTTCATATAGGTTCGTATATTCGCACTCATAAACGCATATGATCTTCTACTCAACGCGTCAGCTACCACGTTCACTTTTCCACGATAATATTGAATGGTACGATCGTAATCTTCAACAGCTCGAGCCAATGTCTTTGGCGCATGTTATGTTCGTTTTGGTTAAAGAAATATTTAAGGGTTTTAGAAATAGGGTTTTGTACTGGGGTCAGTACAAAATTCGATTTCACGCTCTGGGGTAGACCAAGAAGTCTTCAAGAATACGTCAGGAAATTTATTAATAATAGAAATATCATTCAAAACTATGACTCTCATCCAAAACTTGGATAATACGCCACATTGATACCTATCAACTTGTCATCGTCATTCACGACGTCGCCTACAGAAGTCTGGCTTCGGTGCATTCCACACAAGGAAGTCAACAAAAAAAGATCGGGGCTCTTTACTTATGGCCTGATATAACAGTGATTGACTTTAGTGGTTTGGTTGCTTGAATTCGTATAACAGGTTGGTTAGGAATATAAAAGCTAACAACCTTACGAAAAGAATGATGAGTAGTTAACCAATAGATTTCTTAAATCGCATCAAATGCAAGTATTTTCACAGAGATAAGATCGACAGGTAACGTGAAAGTGTCTATTTGAATCAAACACGATTAATAAATAGTGGAGGTAACGAATGTTTCTACTAACGAAGTTTCAACCAATAAGTCAAAGTCTAACTTCTCCGGAGTCAAATTTAAACGTTGAGCGCAAGCAAGAGAGATAAAAGAATGGGTAGAATAGGTATCTAAGAAGGTATAGACTTCACAAGAATTTATAATTAACTAACCCGTGCTAACTTCGTTTAGGTTACTCGCTTTTTTAAAAGTCACGAAAAATGCTCTCCCTTGCACTACTGGTTTTTACTTTTCTGGGATGGCCTTTGGTACCTCCATCCTAGCTGAACTTGTCTTCGGTGAACGACAAAATCGGGCTAGGTGACCTTCTCTTCCACAATTATAACATGCTTTGGATGGAATCACGCAGTTTGGACTGATGTGTCCCTCTCCTCCACATTTGAAGCATATGATAGGTGGTCGTTCTCCTTCCTTAATGACAGGTGCTGATGCTGACGTCTTTCCATCATTGTTGAATCTTCTCTTCTTGAAATGTCCATTCTTATCATTTTGGCCATGATTACCACCGAAGTGGTTACCATTTCTGGCATGTTGATTCCCTCCTCGCTTATTGTCACCGCTTCGATGACTGTTATCTCTGGTATTATTATTTTGTCGGCTGCTCTCTTTTGATTGGGTTAACTCATTATCGCGCTCCAATAACTGACCCCTATTAACAACATCTGAATACAAACACAGTTTATGAGAGATAAGATATTGACGTATCTCGGGTTTCAAACCTCTTAGAAACATTCACGTCATTCTCTCCTTACTATCAACCAAATGGGACGTAAACCGGGACAACTCGACGAACTTGGCTTCGTACTGCGACATGGTCATGTTATTTTGCTCCCACTTGATGAATTCTACCTCTTTCATGTGACGAATACTTTCGGGAAAGTACTTGTCGTTGAACAATTCTTGGAACTTCTCCCAAGTCATCTTCAGTGCGGCAGGTTGAGTACGCTTTACATATTTCCACCAGTAATATGCCTCTGCTCGCAACATGAAGGTGGCAAAGGGACCTTTTACTCCTTAGAGCATCCCAAGACATCAAATATCTTGCAGATCTGCTTTATCCATGTCTCCGCCTTAAGTGGTTTTGACTCTCCAAAAAACTCCGGTGGTCCCAGTTCCTTGAACTGTTTGGCGGTGATCGTCCGAGAGTTGCATGAATTGCATGAAGCCTCGGAACATTCCATCGTTCATCATTTGGTCAGTGTTGTCGTTTCCCTGAGGATTGTCGCCTTCTTGATGCACATTATCCTGATTATTGGTCCGTGGAGACTCCACGGTCTCATGTGCTCCATTGCTATTCTCAACATTCTCGGATGTCATTTTCAAATATTGCCACAAACAAGGGTTAATTAAAATATCACATATTATCCATATACTTTGACCGACCAATTAATTACCAAATAAACTTAGGTAGGTCATACTAACGAAGGAATTCCCCGTCTCTCCCCTCCTAGTTCTTGTCTCATATCTCAGCCAGGGATCATATCCCTAAGCTTTGATACCAACTGTGATGCCCCCAAAATAGGTATACATCACCCATCTTGAGTGGCCAAATACATGGTACAGAATACAATACAATCTTAAATATACAACAAGAGCTGTGAGTTTTAATACAAATATTGTCTTCTAGACAATATCCACTCTCAAAATAAGTCCTCATTACAATTATTAGCACACTATTTCATAGAATATTGAGGACTACTAATGCTATCATCTGGACCATCACTCCGTTCCCCAACTAGTCCTAAATACGTTCTCATTTCCTGAAGAGAACAGTGAAAGAAAGGGTGAGCTCAACTAGCCCAGTAAGAAATATTATGACTAAGATAATGCAGGATAAATTATCATTAGTCTTCAACAATGTTAAACTGATAAAATACAATAGACAACAAGTTTAACTGCAGCGGAATACGTAATCCATTAAAAGAGTCAAGTAGAGAATAAAATCTACTATTTTTTATGATTTAAAAAGGTTTTTCATCACTTTTATCGCTGAGACTTAGCTTAATAAATAATCCACATAATCCCTGCACTACGGCCAAGGATATTCATTAGTATCACGACCACAAATTATCCATTCACTACGGGCCAAGGATATTCGTGCATTCATCAATGATCATGATCATGCCAACAACTGTCCATCAATGCACTACGACCAATGAGGACTTTTATCACATCATTTGTAACATTACAGTCATGATTATACTGAATAATCCCTGGTCATAATCATACCAAGTCCATCTATGCACTACAGGCAACAGAAGACTTTCAATAAAATATAAACATGACGACGATGACAATAATATAAGAATTCAATAAAAACAAGTTCAAGAATTAATTTATCCAGGAACTAATAACGTCCAAATTGTCAACATGATACTTCTTTGTAGAGTAAAATTCAAGAATGCTCAGAAAAAGATTTCCATGAAAAGATACTGGATGAAACACAAATATCAAGGATATTCCACTAATTTCATGGAGTATAGAAGTCAAAACTTTAACCAAATGAGTATAATAAAGAATGGAATAACAAAAGAAATCACCAGACATGTGATAGACCGCACATGCAGGTTATTCCAACAAAATAATAAATAACGGAACCAGGTCTGGCGTAAAACGCACAGACAAGATATTCCAACAGAATAATAAAGATGGAACCAGGTCCAGCGTAAAACGCACATACAGGATATTCCAACAGAATAATAAAGACAGAACCAGGTCCGGCGTAAAACGCACAGACAGGATATTCCAACAGAATAATAAAGAATGGAATAACAGAAGAATTTCACCAAGTATAGGGTAGCTCGTGTATACATGTTATTCCAACAGAATAATAAAGAATGGAATAACAAAAGAATTTAACCAAGTATAGGGTAGCCCTGTGTATACATGTTATTCCAACAGAATAATAAAGAATTGAATAACAGAAGAATTTTACCAAGTATAGGGTAGCCCGCGTATACATGTTATTCCAACAGAATAATAAAGAATTGAATAACAGAAGAATTTTACCAAGTATAGGGTAGCCCGCGTATACAGGTTATTCCAACAGAATAATAAAGAATGGAATAACATAAGTTATCTTCATGAATACAAAAGAAATAATACCCCTTACCTTATAAAGAAGAGACTGGATATAGAAGTAGTGAAGTAGCAGAATACTCTTCTTCTTTCTCTCTATAATTTCTCTCTCTAGAGTTTCAGTGAATTTGTAAGAAATAATGAAGGAATGAGCTTCTATTTATAGGAGAATGGATTGAATAGTAACTAATTCATGAACGGTCCAGATTGATTTACTTTTAAACGGACGGTCCATATTAAAACTTAAAGCAACGGTCCATATTGATTCACTATTAAAACTTTAAACCTAGCGATCCATATTGATTTACTATTAAAACTTTAAACCAGCGATCCATATTAATTTACTATTAAAACTTTAAACCAGAGATTCATATTGATTTACTATTATAAATTCAACCAACGGTCTGAAAAAATAGCACATCTTCTCATGGAATAATATTGTACCCAAAAATAATTTGGTTCGAAAAGAAATATATTGTTCGGATGAATAGTAACTCATGAATAGTAACTCATGAATAGTAACTCGTGAATAGTACTCCGACTCAAAAAGTGTTCTGAATACCTGATTGAACAATATAACCTCCAGACATCAATTATCATCAAAATAGATGTCGATTTCTACTAATACAAATAATCCCAACATTATGGAACTATCAAATTCATCTTTAATCAATACGAACTTATTCATCATTAATATTACAACACACAGAATTTAATAACCAGGTTGTTCTTAGAAAAGAGGGGGCTTTCTAATAAGGATTTCTCCCTATTGGCGCACAATTAGGTGATCAAACCTCTCCTTGACAGAACTTCTAGACATTGTAAATATTGCAATTTAATAATATGAATAAATGTGTCGTCTCAATTATTGATTTAATAATATAACATATAATGCAGATGATATTGACAATAATCGAATCAATAATATGAGAGATATGATGCAACAATTACTGTAGTAATAATTAAGTATAACTAAGTGATTTCTCACGTAAGCATCAATAATCAATATCGTGTGCTACTATACAACTACGCGTATTACTGTACTTTTACTACCGAGTAGTTCAACAGTATTAACGGTAAAACTTCCGCCGTTATTTTCATCAAAATATTTTTGTTGTTTTCTCAATTCGACAATAATTCTGTTGTGGGATCCACCAATGATTGCGCTGTTGTACGAATATTCTCTGCTAAAACGAATATTCCCCGACCAATCGAATATATTACAACAACTTGAATACTTTGCAAAATATATAAATACTACCCACAATTATAACATTATCTCAAATCCACACCATAATATTCAAAAAAATATTTTGAGAAAATTAATTCTTTATTCGTAAAATTTGGGATTTTACAAGTAGTACCCCTGACGAAATACTTTGTAGGCTAATGACTTAGCAGCCATATGATTACCACAGATGCCTTCGTGAACTTCTCAAAGAGCATATTCAGCTTCGGATGGAACCAAACACTTCACCAATGGAGACGAAAAAGCTCTTCGATAATGATCCCCATCAATAAGAACAAAGTTGGCACTCTTGTACTTAATTTTCTTGGCCAACATCTGATCCAAAAGAAGGACACCATCTGCCAGATATTCCAGATAAGAAGTCATCCAACAGTTAGAACGTTCAATGCACATCACCGCTTCATGCTGAATACTGGGTTGCTGCAGAATCTCCAAAAAAATTGACCCATCAAAGTTATTAGTATCTGTAATAGCCTGCTTCGACAGTGCATTGGCAATAGAATTGTCATTACGCTCTACACCCTAAAACTCATAGGAGATGAAATACTAAAGCCGATCTTTCAATTCTGCCAAGTACTTGATCATTCTGGACCCTCGAACTTCATATTCCCCTGAGACCTGCTTGAGGACTAGCTGAGAGTCACTATAGATGATTAACTTCTGAACTTCGAGACTCTTTTCCAGTCGAACTCCTGCTAGCACTGCTTCATACTCTGCCTCGTTGTTCATTTCCCTGAATCCAAATCTGATGGCTTGCTGCACTTTGAATCCCTCCGGACTCGTCAAGATAATCCCTGCTCCACAGACGTCCAAAGTAAAAGACCCATCTGCATACAGCGTCCATGAACTTTGACTGTGCTAAAGAACTACAACTACTCGGTCAGACACTTCAGCTTCTGGCAACTCTGCATCTGCTTCTGAGAACAAACACTCCACCATAAAATCAGCCAAAGCTTGACCTTTGATAACAGTTCGAGGATGATACTCAATGAAGAATTGAGACAACTCCATTGTCCAAGCAGCCAATCTACCCGATACTTCAGGTTTGCTCATAACCTTCTTCAGAGGCTGATCCGTGTAAACGACCAGGAGCCGACCTTGAAAATATTGCCTAAGCTTTCGACTAGCTATCATCAAAGCAAAGGCAAACTTCTCAATATTCGGGTAACTGGTTTCAGCATCCCTTAGGACATGACTGACATAATAAACTGGATGCTGCTTTCCCCCCACTTCTCGAACACACACTGCTCCCGCTGCTAATGAACTAGGTGCCAGATATAAGTATAATGGTTCTACAAGAACTAGCTTTACCAGCAAAGGGGCCGAAGACAAATATGTCTTTATTCCTTGGAAGGCGTCTTCACACTCTGAAGTCCACTGAAATGTCTTTGCATTTTTCGGTCCTTTCAACGTGTCAAAGAACGACAAACATCTCTCTTCCGATTTGGATATGAACATTGTGAGACCCTAGATTTTATGAATAAAGATTTAAATTTCTCGAAATATTTTTTTTAATATTATGGTGTGGATTTGATATAATGTTATAGTTGTGGGTAATATTTATAAATTTTACAAAGTATGCAAGTTATTATATAATATTCGTTTGGTCGAGAAATATTCTTTTTGTCAGGGAATATTCATACGACGGCACAATCATTAGTGGATTCCACAACGAAAGTATTGTCGTAGTAAGAAAATGACAGAATTAACTTTTATTAAAAATAACGGTGGAGGTGTTACCGTTAAAACTGTTGAACTACCCGGTAGTAAAAGTACAGTAATACGCGTGGTTGCATAGTAACACACGGTATTGATTATTGATTCTTACGTGAGAAGTCACTCAGTTATACTCAATTATTGCTACAGTAATTGTTGCATTATATCTCTCATATTATTGATTCGATTATTGTCACAGTATCATCTGCATAATATGATATATTATTAAATCAATAATTGAGACGACAAAGTTATTCATATTATTAAATTGTAATATTTACAATGTCTAGAAGTTCTGTCAAGGAGAGGTTTGGTCATCTAATTGCGCTCCAATAAGGAGAAATCCTTATCGGAAAGCCCCCTCTTTCCTAGGAACGACCTGGTTGTTAAATATTATGAGTTATAATATTAATGATGAATAATTTCATATTGATTAAAGATGAAATTGATAATTCCATTGTGTGAGAATTATTAGTGTTAGTGAAAATTGACATTTATTTTGATGATAATTGATGTCTGGAGGTTATATTGACCAATCGGGTAATTAATCGGATAAATGAGCAATTAATTACTACTAATTCACATGCTTATATAACTATTTGTTCACATGTGTGTACTATTGAATCACATTCTTGTACTATTAGGGGAGTTGGTGCAAGATTGATAATACTTGCATGGCTAAATTAAAAATAGAGGAATAGATGGAGGTACTATACTGTAATTCTTATTTTCACATGATTATAACTATTGATTCATAAGATTGAACTATTGATTCACATTATTTACTATTAGGGGAGGTGGTGCAAGTTTGATAATACTTGCAGGACTAAATTAAAAATGAAAGAAAAGTTAGAGGTATTGTACTGTAATATTTCGAGCCCCAAAATGTACAATTATCAAAACTATATTTTCCTATAAATAGAAGCTCATTCTTCCTTCATTTCGTACCAATTCACTAAAGCTATAGAGCAATTATTATAGAGAGAAATTATAGAGAGAAAGAAGAAGAGAAGTCTGCTACCTCACTATTCCAGTATCCAGTCTTCTTTTGAGGTAAGGGGTATTATTTCTTTCGTATTCATGAAGAGAGCTATTGTTATTCCATTCCCTATTATTATGTTGGAATAACCTGTCTATGTGAAGTACCGCATACATGGTGAAATTCTTCTGTTATTCCATTCTTTATTATTATGTTGGAATAACCTATCTATGCGAAGTACCGCATACATGGTGAAATTTTTTTGTTATTCCATTCTTTATTATTCTGTTGGAATATCCTGTCTGTGCATATTACGCATGACCTGGTTCCATTATTTATTATTCTGTTAGAATAACCTGTCTGTGCGGTCTATCACATGCCTGGTGAATTCTGTTGTTATTCCATTCTTTATTATTCTGTTGGAATATCCTGTCTGTGCGGATTACGCTATGACCTAGTTCCATTCTTTATTATTCTGTTAGAATATCCTGCTTGTGCGGATTACGCATGACCTGGTTCCATTCTTTATTATTCTGTTGGGAGTAACCTGTCTGTGCGGTCTATCGTATGCATAGGTGAATCCTTCTGTTATTCCATTATTTATTATTCTGTTGGAATAACCTGTCTATGTGGATTACCACATGCATGGTGAATGATCATTTATATTCATTCCTTATTAAATTATGGAAATGATCTGTCTACGTGGATTACTGCATGGCGGGCTGAAAATCCATTTGCAGTTTCATATATTCTATTATACTCAGTCGGTTAAACTTTTGACTTCTATACTCCATGAAATTAGTAGAATATCCTAGATATTTGCTCTCCATCCAGTATCTTTTCATGGAAATATTCTTCTAAGCATTCTTGAATTTTACTCTACAAAGCAGTATCATGTTGACAATTTAGACGTAATTGATTTCAGGATAAATTAACTTATAAATCTTTAAAATTTATTCTTGAACTTGTTTTATTGAATTATTATGTCATTGTCATCATCCTCATGCTTATATTGTGATGAAAGTCATCTTTGGCTTACGTGCATAGATGGACTTTGTATGATTATGACCAGGAATCACTCGATATAATCATGACCTATAATTTTATAAATGATGTGGTAATCCTCAGTGGCCTGTAGTGCATTGATGGATAGTTTTTGTTATGATTATGACCAGGGATTATTCGGTATAGTCATGACCATTGATGATTTAATGAATATCCTTGGCCCATAGTGCAGGGTTGACTCGATAATGTGGTTTATTTATTAAGCTGAGTTTCAGCAATAAAAATTGATGAAATCATTTTAAATCATAGAAGATAATAGATTTTATGCTCTACTTGACTCTTCTAATGGATTGCTTGTTTCGCTGCAGTTAAACTTGATGTCTATTGTATTTTATCAGTTTAACATTGTTAAAGACAAATGATAATTTATTCTGCATTATCTTAGTCATAATATTTCTTACTGGGCTAGTTGAGCTCACCATTTCTTTCACTATTCTCTTCAGGAAATGAGAATATAGCTGGGATGAGTTGGGGAACGGAGTGACGGTCCAGATGATAGGATTAGTAGTCCTCACTATTCTGTTAAATAGTGTGATAATAAATGTAATGAGGACTCCATTGAGTGTGGATATTGTCTAGATGACAATATTTGTATTAAAACTCATAGCATATGTTTTGTCGTATATTACACGATGTTTGTATAATTAAGTTTGTATTTATATTTTGTACCATGTATTTGGCGACTCAAGATGGTGATGTATACCTGTTTTGGGGGTGTCACAAACCTCCTTAAAGCTGCTACCCTCCCGATCAGACGTTGAACATCTTTAAATGACTGAGGAGTCTTCATGTTCATAATAGCCTGGATCTTCTCCGGAAGGGATTCGATACCCCTTTGACTGACCAGATAGCCCAGGAACTTCCCTGCACCGAGCCCGAAGGTACACTTGGTAGGATTGAGTCTTAAGTTGTGATGACGAACCGTCTGAAAGCATTCCTCTAGATCATCCAAGTGCTTCTGAACGATCATGCTCTTCACTATCATATCATCTACATATACCTCCATATTCCTCCCCAACTTCTTCTGAAAGATGAAGTTCATCATTCTCTGATAGGTAGCTCCAGCATTTATCAAGCCAAAAGTCATCTTCTTGTAGGCATACACCGAACGATGCATGATAAATGCTGTCTTTTGAATGTCTTCTTTGCACATAGAGATCTGGTGATAACATGAAAAAGCATCCATAAATCTTAGTAGTGCATACCCCAAAGTCGCATCGATGAGTTGATCAATGTGAGGAAGAGGATAGAAGTCCTTCGGGAAAGCTTTATTAAGGTCCGTATAATCAATGCAAACTCGCCACTTTCCGTTCTGCTTCTGCACTAGCATCACATTAGCCATCCACTCCGGGTAATCTATCTCAAAGATGAAGTCTGCGGCAAGTAACTTTGCAATCTCTTCATCGATGATCCTCTGACGCTCCGGTGCAAAAATTTGCCTTTTCTGCCGAACTTGCTTCTTCGATGGGTCCACATCCAACCAATGTTCTGCGATCTTCCAGCTGACTCTGGGAATATCCTTGGGCTCCCATGTGAAGATGTCTGCATAACAGCAAAGAAGTTCTGTAAGGTTTATCCGAAGAGGTTCCGGCAGACCTGAACCTATCTTCACCATTTTGTCCTTCTTGTAAGACCCCAACTTTTATGAATAAAGATAAATTTCTCTCGATATATATTTTTGAATATCATGGTGTGGATATAATATAATGTTATAGTTATGGGTAATATTTATAAATTTTCTGAAGTAATCAAGTGGTTATATAATATTCGATTGGTCAGGGAATATTCGTTTATACAGGGAATATTCGTACGACGACACAATCATTGGTGGACCCCACAACGGAAGCATTGTCGTAATAAGAAAATGAGAGAATTATCTTTTTATAAAAATAACGGCGGAAGTGTTACCGTTAAAACTGTTGAACTACTCAGTAGTAAAAGTACAGTAATACGCATGGTTGTATAGTAGCACACGGTATTGGTTATTGATGCTTTTGTGATAAGTCACTCAGTTATACTCAATTATTGCTACAGTAATTGCTGCATCATATCTCTCATATTATTGATTCGATTATTGCCAGTATCATCGCATAATATGATATATTATTAAATCAATAATTGAGACAAAAAGTTATTCATATTATTAAATTGCAATATTTACAATGTCTAGAAGTTCTGTCAAGGAGAGGTTTGGTCACCTAATTGCGCGCCAATAGGGAGAAATCCTTATTGGAAAGCCCCCTCTTTCCTGGGAACGACCTGATTGTTAAATATTGTGAGTTATGATATTAATGATGAATAAGTTCGTGTTGATTAAAGATGAATTTGATAGTTCCATTGTGTTAGAATTATTTGTGTTAGTAGAAATCGACATTTATTTCGATAATAATTAATGTCTGGAGGTTATATTGTTCAATCGGGTATTCGGGGCACTTTTCGTGTCGGAGTACTATTCACGAGTTACTATTCATGAGTTACTATTCATAAGTTACTATTCACGAGTTACTATTTATGAGTTACTATTCACCCGAAAAATATATTTCTTTTCGGTCCAAATTATTTTTGGGTATAATATTATTCCATGAGGAGATGTGCTAATTTTTCAGACCGTTGGTTGAAATTATAATAGTAAATCAGTATGGATTGTTGATTTAAAGTTTTAATAGTAACTTGTCCCTTCAGTTTTCCAAGATTTATTTGTCCCTTCAGTTTTCCAAGATTTTTTTGTCCCTTCAGTTTTCCAAGAGTTTTTTGCCCCTTCGGTGTTTCAAGAGTTATTTGCCCCTTCGGTGTCTCAAGAGTTAATTGCCCCTTCGCAAATAGTAGTTGTCTCTTCAATATTACCAAGAGTCATTTTGACCATTCGTTAAGACCAAGAGCCACTTTCAGTTTTTTTATAAATAGAAGCTCATTCCTTCATTATTTCGTACGAATTCTGTGACGCCCCCAAATCTAGGTACTTGAAACCCGAACTCGTTGCTTCACGATACCATTTCTATGAGCAGAATAATACTAATAATAATAACAATAATATAGATTTTCAAACTTAATTTACATATTATCAGAGTTTAGTTCCCAAGTACGAAACCTTTAAACATTCGTTACATGATAATAATAATAACACTGATTATCCTTATTATAAAGTCAGACTATTACATAAAATAGCTTAAATATTTAGTCAGCAACTTTCCCTTTCCCCTTGTTCTTGGCAGATCCTTCGGGTTGTTCACACTTAGCTGAAAACATTTACAATTAAGCAAGAATGAGCATTCGAGTGCCCAGCAAGTAATAGCAACAATAATAGTTAACGGAAAGGATTAAATGTTTTCTTTGAAAGATACTTCTACAACGGATCAACAGTTGTGAAGTAAGCTGAACCAATAATCAACAACATGTCATTTCGATTTCAAATTTTTGAAACTACGTATTGACTATAAATGAGAATCACTGATAGACTATGAACATTATTTTCTATTTTCGAAACGGTTTAAACAAAAATTCATCTGTAAACCGTCATTGCTTACGGGCACGGGGGTGATCAGTCCGTTATGCCCTGTATTGATCAATACTACATTGCTAGAACGATATTATCGTTCATCCTTTGTCCGCCGTAGCGCATAAAAATTTCTCATGATTGGGATGTTCATAACAGTCTTGAATCCATACCAAAACAATTTGGTTGGATAAGTTTTATCTTGTTCAACAACAACTTTAAATATATGTCTAGCTGGATCAAATAGCTTAGACGACTTTTATTTCAAGGTATACATACTAAGCAACTATAAGTATGTATCAACATGTGATAAAATATAATGATTATCCAAGTGGGGACACTTGTATAACCATATTATAGAAATTAACGAACAGAATAAATAACTTGATCAATATTAACAGGATAAAGGAAATCATACAACAATTATTGCTTAATAGCTTGCTTATACAGAATCATTGCATAAGTATATACAAAGGTTACAATATTTGAACAGTTCAGATATTATCTTACGCATGTCCTTAGCATAAAGTAAATGCAAAGGGTTAGATACTTGCCTTGTCTGCTGCTTACACAATTTAGATATATCTTTTCTATCAAGTCCTATCATTAAATAGATCATTGTCTGATTAGAATAATATATTATATCATATACTACTGCTTATTGTAGTGAGCATATTCCTAATCACATTGTCACATAACTTTAACACCATTGAATCACAAATAATTCACTTATCAAGTCAATCTATCTAAGTCCAGATCAATTTCTGAAATATGTCGGTCTACTAACAATTTATCGGTAATTATCGAGTCTATGACTCTATACAGTTATACAATATCCGCTTAGATATCTTAAACACCAATTGCAACATTTTTCATGACCTTATAATAATTATAAAATAATTATTACCATTTACCATAATTTTTGAAATATCAGAAACATTATTAAGTGATTTAAATATTAAACAATTCTATTATCATTAATATTTAATAAACTATTAATGAAATCATTGCCAATTATTAAAGTTATTAATAATAACTTAAAATAGTTTTAAAACATTTATATCACCCTTAAATGATTTTTAAAATATTTAAAATCATCATTAAGTAATTACCATTAATATTAATTTATCATTATCCAAATATTTAAAGTTATTAATTACAATCTTAAAATCATTTTTAAATTAAATTATTTAATATAATTATTAAATAACTTTAATATCATTAATAATAATTAATTAATGAAATTTACCTTTAAATATTAAAAGTTATATTTTATAACTTAAAATATTTTTAAATACCTTATTCTTATTTAAAATGACTTTTAATTTAATAAAATCATTTTTAATTCATTTACTTAATTCATTTAATAAATAACTTAATTATCATTAATATTAATTTATTAATGAAAATTATCACATAATATTAAAAGTTATCAAAAATAACTTAAATTATTTTCTTATACCATAATATAATTTTAAATGATTTTTCAAATATTAAAATCATTTTTAAATAATTTATTTAATATTATAATTAAATAAATTAAATACTTTTAATATTCCAAAAATATTAAATATTTATGAAATATATTTAAAATAATTAAAAACTAATTTTCAGAATTAAAAATAATTTTTAATAATTTATTTTGTATTTTTAATAATTAAAAACTATTTTTTCTATTTTTTTATTAATTTCCGGAAAAATATAAATTATCTGTCGCTAAAGACCACCTATAGCGACAGAACCGTCGCTATAGGTGTTCTTCATGTTCTTGAGCCTTCATAGATAGTGAACAAGGTATCGATTTTGACCAAGATTTCCGGTCAGATCTTGATGTAACTGGGCATGTTATTAGTCAGATATTGTAGTACTAATGCACGACTACACGATCCAGCAACTAACATGACCATACAACCCATAACAAAGCAGATCTGGAGCCACGAACAAGCTGTCAGAGCTGTTCTTCATTTTCTGGGTTACCCAGAAATGAAGAACAGTTTGACTGGCTCGTTTTGGGCTTCCACAACTTGCAGATCGTGAGACATTTTTGTGATTTAATGGGTGCAGTGTGTAGCCAGCATGTAAGAGAGTATATCTATCCCAAAACATCAACAACATAACAACACAATCGACAGATCTAGACCGGTCAAACCTCGTCAGACGTCATGATCATGCGTTTTCTAGGTTACCCAGAAAATGCATTTCATGAACGTCCGGCCTAGTTTGACCGCTCACTGAGATCTACCTATTCAATATATTAGTAATATAGTGCAATAATATTGTAGTCCAAACAACAGAATATACCCTAGATACCAAGATCATTACACAAAATCATAATACCGTCAGATCTAAGGCCACGAAGATCTTGCCAGAGGCTTCTGGGTACGTTCTGGGTTTTTCCAGAATTTGAAAGTCATGGTCGGTCAATGAGGTTTGACCACCCATAACTTTCATTCTGAGCATGATCTGAGTTATATGAAAATTCCAGATTACAGAGACCATAACAGGCTACAATATTCAAGCTTTAAACAACTAAAAACTGTAACAGACAAAGATTAAAGAGACCTGACATTTGCTTGTCAGACAACAAGAAAAATTTTCCAGATTTTTTTAAAAATGCAAATTCGAGCACTTTGATGTTATGGATTTGATAAATACCAACCCAGATCATCATAATAACTTATAAACAACATATCCTAACACATAAATACAGGATCTAACAACAGATTTTTGGACAGAAATTGAGATAGGGTTTTATACCTTTCTTGGTTTGGTTTCTGATTTTGTGTTGCTGATTTGGTTATTGCGTTAGTGGGGCTTGATAATGGGTCTATAAAGCTTAGCAAATTCGTTGGTTCTAGTGAGAGAGAGTCAAGCATGAGAGTTGAACAAGTTAGTGTACAAAAAAATGATTTTCTCTCTCCTTAAATCAATTTATAATCCAACAAGATGCATGTATGGCTGATCTAGAACCCTTGTGCTGTCAATTTGTGTCTCATTTGTCAAATAAGTTGGTCACCCACCCAACCTATTGTCAAAACCTAGTTTGTATCTTCAATTAATGCATAAGGGGCAATTTGGTCATTTAATAAATCCTTTTTTAATGGCATTTTAGCAACTTAGTAAACCCTTAGGGTTTCACCCTTAGGGTTTAACCTTTAGGGTTTAACCCTAAGGTTTAGCATATAACAAAAATAAAATTTAGCATTAGGGTTTTTAATTACATTAATCATGATCATTAGAGTTTAATGTTTGCTAAATAGCATTAAACATCTTAATTTAGCAATTAGGGTTTCTTAATTAGGATTCCTAATTATCGGTTAGGGTTTTAAATTTTAAAATTAGGGTTTTGCGACAATAATTAGAGTTTTAATTCATACGGTCTTAAATCACTAATTAAGTTTAGTTAATAAGTGATATAAAACATATTATACCTGTCATTAATCAATGTAACACAATTCTTGACTAGATCAAACCTTCGATTTAAATTTCTGAATTAGGGTTTAATAGAAAATTCAGATATAATTAGGGTTTTAATTTAATAATAAGGGTTTCCTAATTAGCATACCATGAAATAATACATAACATATAGCATATAACACAAATATTTAATAAATCTTAAATTTCTCATTTAAATTGATCAATAAAGTTAAATCAATTAATGCTAGGGTTTGGTCAATATACCATAATTGACCAACCATCAACAGTACAATTTTTACAGTACATATTTATAGCACTGAAAAATCAAAATATAATTAATATTATATTATTATTCTCATACCTTGACAATAATCTAAAATTAAGGTTTGGATTCCATATCTGATTTATTCATTCTATTTAACCTTAATAATTAAGGTAAAATTTACTTAATAACCTGAACAAAATTCATATAATGAAATAATCATTATAATTATTCTAAAATCATTTTATATATTATTTAAATAATATATACTTATACTTTCATAGAAAATAATTAATAAAACATTCTCAATAAGGAATTAATTATTATTAAAAATATACTTTTTAATAATCGATAATTCTAAATTAATTTTACTTGTAAATAATCATGTAATAAATATATTTTTATTTACCACATAAATACATATACTCATTATCTTGTACAAATCCTCATCCTTAAATAAAAAAAAATTTATACGCAAAATTTATGATTTATTTGTATCTAAAATATCAGGTTGTCACATTCACCCTCCCTTATAAAGATTCCGTCCCCGGAATCACCACTTTAAAACCTATACCTACCAGGGTACATGACATTCATAATCGTTGCAAGTAGATTTTAATCACTTTGATCAGACTGATCTTTAACTTTTTATTAAAAGCTTGTCTTTCTGATTATACAGAAATTTGATTTCTAAAGAAACTCAAATTCCTCCCTCAAAATTTCCTTTTAAAATAATTTACTGTAAATAGGAAAATCATATATAAGAAAAATAAAAATTATAAGAAAAGTACCCGGAGTTCTACTGCCAGCTGCCACCGTGTCTTGGACTGTCATGTTGAAGACTCGTGCAGTAGATTTCGTCGGCTTGCTGGATGAAGTTGGTCCTGTGATTGCCAAAGTTCCGCCACTTTTCCCCATGTTCACACATGTTGCCTCCGCTTTCCTTTTCGGACAGTCTTTCACCTTATGCTCCTTTGATCCGCACAGAAAACACCCACCAATTGTCTTAGAATTGGGGCAGTTGGGAGAGATATGGCCCTCCTGCCCGTACTTGAAACATGCAAATTTTCCCTTCAGACATTCTCCTAAGTGATTTTTCCCACAATTCCCACATTGCACCAACGGCTTCTTATTTGCACCTTCTTGTTTTACTTGCACCCCACCAAAGTTGTTCACCTTCCTCTTATCCCTCCTATTCCCAGTATTTGCTTCCACCTTCCCAGTTCCCTCAACTTTTCCCTTGTTCCTCCTTTCTTTGTTGTAAAGGCTCATAGCCTCACTTCCCTCCTAAGCAATAAGTGCTTTCTCCATAAGTGCTGCAAATGTAGGGATTTACAACACTGCCACCTTGTTGTAGAGCCAGGGTTTTAATCCCAGCTCAAACCTTCTCATTTTTCTAGCCTCCGTATCGACCTGATGCGGGGAGAACCTAGCCAATTCATTAAATTTTGCGGCATATTCCGCAACAGACATATTCTCTTGTTTTAATTCAAGAAATTTGACTTCCATTCTAGCCTGAATACTAGATGAAAAATAGTTTTTGAAAAATAGAGTTTTAAACCTTTTCCAAGCAACTACACCTTCCCTAGCCCTTGCCTGATTAGCTTCCCACCAAAAATTTGCTTCACCCTTCATCATGTAGGTGGCAAAAGAGGTCTTTTGCCCCTCAGCTACCCTAGCTATTATAAACGCTTTTTCGATTTCTTTAACCCAAGTTTGGGATTCTATAGGGTCAGTTGTACCTCTAAATTCGGGCGGCCCTACAGCTTTGAAGTCCTTAAAGTCTGCTAAGCGATTGTCCTGTTGGTTCCCAGCGGCTGCCGTTCCTTGTTGCATGGCTTGAGCTATCATATTTGCAAATTACTGCATTGGATCTGGTTGTGGTTGTCCTTCAACGTTGTTGACAGATTCTTCTGCCTTTGATTACGGATTTGTCGTCGTGGCGGCATTATCTTGTTAAATAAAACATAATTTAACTTACATTCTAAACCTTATTATATAAGTTTAATATATTAAACTTGTTTCATTACTCAAACATGAGTTCATTTTCATTAATTCAAAATAATTTACATAACATAGCCCATAATACTATCCCTTTGTGACCACAAGAGTCGGGATTCACAACTTAGATTAACACAAAAGTTGAGAATATTACATTACACAAACATACTAAGCACACATATAATATTAAACAAACCTACACCACATAACCTATACTACCTATTCACTATGCCTTTTCCTTGATCGAGGACAACTTTTTGCTTGATGACCTTCTATCCCACAAATAAAACAGACACACTGCTTAGGATTGGGACACTGAGGAGAAAAATGTCCCCCATGTCCGCAATTGTAGCAAACATTTTCGCCTTTCCTGCATATGCCTTCATGCTTCTTGTCACATTTTATACACTTTTTTAGGTGTTTAAAGTTCCCTTGGTTGTTATCAGGATCACGATCATTCATTTTTCTTTTTCCCTTCTGGTTCAGAGTTGAACTTGACTTGTTGCTTTTAGCTCCTATTTGGTCAATTTGAATTTTAAGCTTATCTTGTTCTTCCATTGTTTCAATTAATACTTTCCTCAGTTGGCTATTTAGTAATTTTTCTATTTCCCACAACCGTTCCAAAGAGGAAACCTGGTCCCGCAGATTCTGCACTTCAGTTGATGCTTGGTCAGCTCCAACTTCAGTGTCTGAATCACTGTCGGTTAGTTCCACCATTTCCGGATCTGGTACGACATTCTCCACAATAACCACCTCATCGAGGTTGCTTTCACTTTGAGCCTCTATTTCAGCTATTGGCTTTGATATCGGCTTCTTCTTTACGATCCAAGGGTATCCTAATCCTTTTTCACCTGACACCTACACACAAATTATCCTGATTAGAATAGAATATATACACATAACACATAAAGGTTTTATATAAGTTATCTTTTAGTTTGTTTGATGGTGAATTTATCCGATTCATCTATTTTTAAACTCTATATGAGTTATTTATAATTTCAACGTTTTCCTCTGTTCTAAGGTTATAGTCTAAGGTCTATCCCACCTAAGGTTTCCAACCCTATAGCTCTGATACCATGATGTGACGCCCCCAAATCCAGGTACTTGAAACCCGAACTCGGTGCTTCACGATACCATTTCTATGAGCAGAATAATACTAATAATAATAACAATAATATAGATTTTCAAACTTAATTTACATATTATCAGAGTTTAGTTCCCAAGTACGAAACCTTTAAACATTCGTTACATGATAATAATAATAACACTTATTATCCTTATCATAAAGTCAGACTATTACATAAAATAGCTTAAACATTTAGTCAGCAACTTTCTCTTTCCCCTTGTTCTTGGCAGATCCTTCGGGTTGTTCACACTTAGCTGAAAACATTTACAATTAAGCAAGAATGAGCATTCGAGTGCCCAGCAAGTAATAGCAACAATAATAGTTAACGGAAAGGATTAAATGTTTTCTTTGAAAGATACTTCTACAACGGATCAACAGTTGTGAAGTAAGCTGAACCAATAATCAACAACATGTCATTTCGATTTCAAATTTTTGAAACTACGTATTGACTATAAATGAGAATCAGTGACAGAATATGAACATTATTTTCTATTTTCGAAAAGGTTTAAACAGAAATTCATCTGTAAACCGTCATTGCTTACGGGCACGGGGGTGATCAGCTCGTTATGCCCTGTATTGATCAATACTACATTGCTAGAACGATATTATCGTTCATCCTTTGTCCGCCGTAGCGCATAAAAATTTCCCATGATTGGGATGTTCATAACAGTCTTGAATCCATACCAAAACAATTTGGTTGGATAAGTTTTATCTTGTTCAACAACAACTTTAAATATATTTCTAGCTGGATCAAATAGCTTAGACGACTTTTATTTCAAGGTATACATACTAAGCAACTATAAGTATGTATCAACATGTGATAAAATATAATGATTATCCAAGTGGGGACACTTGTATAACCATATTATAGAAATTAACGAACATAATAAATAACTTGATCAATATTAACAGGATAAAGGAAATCATACAACAATTATTGCTTAATAGCTTGCTTATACAGAATTATTGCATAAGTATATACAAAGGTTGCAATATTTGAACAGTTCAGATATTATCTTACGCATGTCCTTAGCATAAAGTAAATGCAAAGGGTTAGATACTTGCCTTGTCTGCTGCTTACACAATTTAGATATATCTTTTCTATCAAGTCCTATCATTAAATAGATCATTGTCTGATTAGAATAATATATTATATCATATAATACTGCTTATTGCAGTGAGCATATTCCTAATCACATTATCACATAACTTTAACACCATTGAATCACAAATAATTCACTTATCAAGTTAATCTATCCAAGTCCAGATCAATTTCTGAAATATGTCGGTCTACCAACAAGTTATCGGTAATTATCGAGTCTATGACTCTATACAGTTATACAATATCCGCTTAGATATCTTAAACACCAATTGCAACATTTTTCATGACCTTATAATAATTATAAAATAATTATTACCATTTACCATAATTTTTGAAATATCAGAATCATTATTAAGTGATTTAAATATTAAACAATTCTATTATCATTAATATTTAATAAACTATTAATGAAATCATTGCCAATTATTAAAGTTATTAATAATAACTTAAAATAGTTTTAAAACATTTATATCACCCTTAAATGATTTTTAAAATATTTAAAATCATCATTAAGTAATTACCATTAATATTAATTTATCATTATCCAAATATTAAAAGTTATTAATTACAACTTAAAATATTTTTAATTCATTTATAACCTTTTTAAATGATTTTTAAATGAATAAAACCATTTTAAAACTATTTATTTAATATAATTATTAAATAAATTTAATATCATTAATCATTAAATAAATATCATTAATATTAAATTATTAATGAAATTATCCTTTAAATATTAAAAGTTATAGTTTATAACTTAAAATATCTTTAAATACTTTATTTTCATTTAAAATGATTATTATAATATAAAAATCATTTTTAAATTAAATTATTTAATATAATTATTAAATAACTTTAATATCATTAATAATAATTAATTAATGAAATTTACCTTTAAATATTAAAAGTAATATTTTATAACTTAAAATATTTTTAAATACCTTATTCTTATTTAAAATGATTTTTAATTTAATAAAATCATTTTTAATTCATTTACTTAATTCATTTAATAAATAACTTAATTATCATTAATATTAATTTATTAATGAAAATTATCACATAATATTAAAAGTTATCAAAAATAACTTAAATTATTTTCTTATACCATAATATAATTTTAAATGATTTTTCAAATATTAAAATCATTTTTAAATAATTTATTTAATATTATAATTAAATAAATTAAATACTTTTAATATTCCAAAAATATTAAATATTTATGAAATATATTTAAAATAATTAAAAACTAATTTTTAGAATTTAAAATAATTTTTAATAATTTATTTTGTATTTTTAATAATTAAAAACTATTTTTTTCTAGTTTTTTATTAATTTCTGGAAAAATATAAATTATATGTCGCTAAAGACCACCTATAGCGACAGAACCGTCGCTATAGGTGTTCTTCATGTTCTTGAGCCTTCATAGACAGTGAACAAGGTATCGATTTTGACCAAGATTTCCGGTCAGATCTTGATGTTACTGGGCATGTTATTAGTCAGATATTGTAGTACTAATGCACGACTACACGATCCAACGACTAACATGACCATACAACCCATAACAAAGCAGATCTGGAGCCACGAACAAGCTATCAGAGCTGTTCTTCATTTTCTGGGTTACCCAGAAATGAAGAACAGTTTGACTGGCTCGTTTTGGGCTTCCACAACTTGCAGATCGTGAGACATTTTTGTGATTTAATGGGTGCAGTGTGTAGCCAGCATGTAAGAGAGTATATCTATCCCAAAACATCAACAACATAACAACACAATCGACAGATCTAGACCGGTCAAACCTCGTCAGACGTCATGATCATGTATTTTCTGGGTTACCCAGAAAATGCATTTCATGAACGTCCGGCCTAGTTTGACCGCTCACTGAGATCTACCTGTTCAATATATTAGTAATATAGTGCAATAATATTGTAGTCCAAACAACAGACTATACCCTAGATACCAAGATCATTACACAAAATCATAATACCGTCAGATCTAAGGCCACAAAGATCTTGCCAGAGGCTTCTGGGTACGTTCTGGGTTTTTCCAGAATTTGAAAGTCATGGTCGGTCAATGAGGTTTGACCACCCATAACTTTCATTCTGAGCATGATCTGAGTTATATGAAAATTCCAGATTATAGAGACCATAACAGGTTACAATATTCAAGCTTTAAACAACTAAAAACTATAACAGACAAAGATTAAAGAGACCTGACATTTGCTTGTCAGACAACAAGAAAAATTTTCCAGATTTTTTTAAAAATGCAAATTCGAGCACTTTGATGTTATGGATTTGATAAATACCAACCCAGATCATCATAATAACTTATAAACAACATATCCTAACACATAAATACAGGATCTAACAACAGATTTTTGGACAGAAATTGAGATAGGGTTTTATACCTTTCTTGGTTTGGTTTCTGATTTTGTGTTGCAGATTTGGTTATTGCGTTAGTGGGGCTTGATAATGGGTCTATAAAGCTTAGCAAATTCGTTGGTTCTAGTGAGAGAGAGTCAAGCATGAGAGTTGAACAAGTTAGTGTACAAAAAAATGATTTTCTCTCTCCTTAAATCAATTTATAATCCAACAAGATGCATGTATGGCTGATCTAGAACCCTTGTGCTGTCAATTTGTGTCTCATTTGTCAAATAAGTTGGTCACCCACCCAACCTATTGTCAAAACCTAGTTTGTAGCTTCAATTAATGCATAAGGGGCAATTTGGTCATTTAATAAATCCTTTTTAATGGCATTTTAGCAACTTACCAAACCCTTAGGGTTTAGCATATAACAAAAATAAAATTTAGCAACTAAGTTTTGTAAAATTATAAAATTATAAATTAAAATTTTAGGTTTTAAAAATTCCAAAAATTAGAATTTCTAAATTAGTTTAGATTTCCTAATCACATATACTTAAAAATTAGGTTTAAGGATTTACTAATTTTAATTAAGATCAATAATTAGCAACTAAGGCACCAATTTGGTAATTAGAGTTAATAATTTACTAATTAGGATTAACCATTTAATAATTAGGTTTAAAAACTTGTAATTAGGGTTTCTAATTACATTAATCATGATCATTAGAGTTTAATGTTTGCTAAATAGCATTAAACATCTTAATTTAGCAATTAGGGTTTCTCAATTAGGATTCATAATTATCGGTTAGGGTTTTAAATTTTAAAATTAGGGTTTTGCGACAATAATTAGAGTTTTAATTCATACGGTCTTAAATCACTAATTAAGTTTCTTTAATAAGTGATATAAAACATATTATACCTGTCATTAATCAATGTAACACAATTCTTGACAGATCAAACCTTCGGTTTAAATTTCTGAATTAGGGTTTAATAGAAAATTCAGATATAATTAGGGTTTTAATTTAATAATAAGGGTTTCCTAATTAGCATACCATGAAATAATACATAACATATAGCATATAACACAAATATTTAATAAATCTTAAATTTCTCATTTAAATTGATAAATAAAGTTAAATCAATTAATGCTAGGGTTTAGTCAATATATCATAATTGACCAACCATCAACATTACAATTTTTACAGTACATATTTATAGCACTAAAAAATCAAAATATAATTAATATTATATTATTATTCTCATACCTCGACAATAATCCAAAATTAAGGTTTGGATTCCATATCTGATTTATTCATTCTATTTAACCTTAATAATTAAGGTAAAATTTACTTAATAACCTGAACAAAATTCATATAATGAAATAATCATTATAATTATTCTAAAATCATTTTATATATTATTGAAATAATATATACTTATACTTTCATAGAAAATAATTAATAAAACATTCTCAATAAGGAATTAATTATTATTAAAAATATACTTTTTATAATCGATAATTCTAAATTAATTTTACTTTTAAATAATCATGTAATAAATATATTTTTATTTACCACATAAATACATATACTCATTATCTTGTACAAATCCTCATCCTTAAATATAAAAAAAATTTATACGCAAAATTTATGATTTATACGTGGAATTCGATATTGGAGATCATGTGTTGTTACGTGTTGCTCCATGGAAAGGAGTTACGAGATTTGGAAATAGAGGAAAGCTCAATCCTTGATTCATTGGCCCATTTTTAATCCTCGATCGAGTAGGGACTGTAGCCTATAGACTCGCTTTACCGCCAAGTATGTCTCGTGTTCATAACGTTTTTCATATATCTATGTTACGCAAATATGTGAAAGACCCGAACCACATTATTGAATTAGAACCAGATGAGATAGAGGAAGATTTAACGTATGAAGAGTTACCTGTTAAAATCTTGGATAAGAAGGATCATATTCTACGTTCCAAAGTTATACCTCAAGTCCTAAGTTTTGTGGAGGAACCACGATGTGGAAGAAATGATCTGGGAGTTAGAATCTGAGATGAAGTCAAGATATCCTCACCTCTTCGATATATCAAGTACGCACCATAATTTCGAGGACGAAATTTCATAAGAATGGGAGGTTGTAAGACCTCAACTTTTATGAATAAAGATAAATTTCTCTCGATATATATTTTTGAATATCATGGTGTGGATATAATATAATGTTATAGTTGTGGGTAATATTTATAAATTTTACGAGTAAACAAGTGGTTATATAATATTTGATTGGTCAGGGAATATTCGTTTTAACAGGAAATATTTGTACGATGGCATAATCATTGGTGGACCCCACAACGGAAGCATTGTCGTAATAAGAAAATGACAAGATTATCTTTTTATAAAAATAATGGCAGAAGTGTTACCGTTAAAATTGTTGAACTACTCAGTAGTAAACGTACAGTAATACGCGTGGTTGCATAGTAGCACACGGTATTGGTTATTGATGCTTACGTGATAAGTCACTCAGTTATACTTAATTATTGCTACAGTAATTGCTGCATCATATCTCTAATATTATTGATTCGATTATTGTTAGTATCATCTGCATAATATGATATATTATTAAATCAATAATTGAGACGATAAAGTTATTCATATTATTACATTGCAATATTTATAATGTCTAGAAGTTCTGTCAAGGAGAGGTTTGGTCACCTAATTGCGCGCCAATAGGGAGAAATCCTTATTGGAAAGCCTCCTCTTTCCTGGGAACGACCTGGTTGTTAAATATTATGAGTTATGATATTAATGATGAATAAGTTCGTGTTGATTAAAGATGAATTTGATAGTTCCATTGTGTTGAAATTATTTGTGTTAGTGAAAATCGATATTTATTTCGATAATAATTGATGTCTGGAGGTTATATTGTTCAATCGGGTATTCGGGTCACTTTTTGTGTCGAAGTACTATTCACGAGTTACTATTCATGAGTTACTATTCATGAGTTACTATTCACAAGTTACTATTCATGGGGTACTATTCACCCGAAAAATATATTTCTTTTCGGTCTAAATCATTTTTGGGTATAATATTATTCCATGAGGAGATGTGCTAATTTTTCAAACCGTTGGTTGAAATTATAATAGTAAATCAATATGGATCGTTGATTTAAAGTTTTAATAGTAACTTGTCCCTTCAGTTTTCCAAGAGTTATTTGTCCCTTCAATTTTTCAAGAGTTATTTGTCCCTTCGGTGTTTCATGAGTTATTTGTCCCTTCGGTGTCTAAAGAGTTAATTGCACCTTCACAAATAGTAGTTGTCTCTTCAATATTACCAAGAGTCATTTTGACCCTTCGTTAAGACCAAGAGCCACTTTCAGTTTTTCTATAAATAGAAGCTCATTCCTTCAATATTTCCTACGAATTCACTGAAACTCATGAGAGAGAAACTATAGAGAGAAAGAAGAAAAGTATTCTGCTACTTCACTTTTCCAGTATCTAGTTTCTTCTAAGGTAAGGGGTATTATTCTTTCGTATTCATGAAGAGAACTTCTGTTATTCCATTCTTTATTATTATGTTGGAATAACCTGTTTATGCGAAGTACCGCATACATGGTGATCTTCTTCTATTATTCCATTCTTTAGTATTATGTAGGAATAACATGTTTATTCAAAGTACCGCATACATGGTGAAATTCTTCTATTATTCCATTTTTATTATTCTGTTGGAATATCCTGTCGGTGCGAATTTCTCCGGACTTGGTTCCATTATTTATTATTTCTCATTTATTATTCTATCGGAATATCCTGTCTGTGTGTTTACGTCGGACCTGGTTCCATTATTTATTATTCCGTATTTATTATTTTGTCGGAATATCCTGTCTGTGCGTTTACGCCGGACCTGGTTCCATTATTTATTATTCTATTGGGAATAACTTGTCTATGCAGTCTATCGCACACATGGTGAATCCTTCTGTTATTCCATTCTTTATTATTCCGTTGGAATAACATGTCTATGTGGATTACCACATGTATGGTGAATGATCCTTTGTATTCATTCTTTATTAAATTGTGGTAATGATCTGTATACGTGGATTACCGCATGGCGGGTGAAAATCCATTTGCAGTTTCATATATTTTTTATTATACTCAGTTGGTTAAAATTTTGACTTCTATAGTCCTTGAAATTGGAGGAATATCATTGATATTTGCGCTTCATCTAGTATTTATTTCATGGAAATATTCTTCTGAGCATTCTTAAATTTTACTCTACAAAGAAGTATCATGTTGACAATTTGGACGTTATTAGTTCTTGGATAAATTAATCCTTGAACTTGTTTTATTGAATTATTATGTCATTGTCATCATCCTCATGCTTAAATTGTAATGAAAGTCATCTTTGGCTTAGGTGCATAGATGGAATTAGTATGATTATGACCAGGGATCATTCGGTATAATCATGACCTGTAATGTTATAAATGATGTAGTAAAAGTCCTCAGTGGCCTGTAATGCATTGATGGACAGTTTTTGGTATGATTATGACCATGGATTATTTGGTATAGTCATGACCGTTGATGATTTAATGAATATCCTTGGTCCGTAGTACAGGGATGATTAGAAGATGTGGTTTATTTATTAAGCTGAGTCTCAGCGATAAAAGTTAATGAAAACATTTTTTATACCATAGAAGATAGTAGATTTTATTCTCTACTTGACTTTTTTAATGGATTGTTTATTCCGCTGCAGTTAAACTTGATGTCTATTGTATTTTATCAGTTTAACATTGTTGAAGACTATTGATAATTTATTCTGCATTATCTTAGTCATAATATTTCTTACTGGGCTAGTTGAGCTCACCCTTTCTTTCACTGTTCTCTTCAGGAAATAAGAATATAGCTGGGACGAGTTGGGGAAAGGAGTGACGGTCCAGAAGATAGCATTAGTAGTCCTCACTATTCTGTTAAATAGTGTGACAATAAATGTAATGAGGACTCCTTTGAGTGTGGATATTGTCTAGATGACAATATTCCTATTAGAACTCTCAGTTTATGTATTGTCCTATATTACACGACGGTTGTATAATTAAGTTTGTATTTGTATTATGTACCATGTATTGGCAACTCAGAATAGGAAATGTATACCTATTTTGGGGGTGTCACACTTCTTGCCAGGAATCAACTCAAACTCCTCCGTTTCTCCAGCCGGCATAACTAACAGCTCTGAACTGCTTTCACTGAAGGGCTCTATCTCTATTGCCATGGTCTGCTTCTGCTTGCTGACACCTACTCCCAAAGCAATTATAGCATTTCGATATCATCGTCTGGCCAGATCCAAGTCCCCTTCTACCTCTCCAACTCCATGTGATGTTGGGAACTTGATCTTGAAGTAAGGAATTGATGTAACATCTTGTAGTGCAGTCAAATTAGGTCTACCCAGAATGGCGTTGTAAGCCAAATCTACATACACAACATAAAATTTACACATTATTTCTACTTGCTGAGGAGATGTGACGAAGATTACTGGTAGCTCAATAGTGCCTGCAATTTTGACCGGATCGTTGCTAAAACCATATAAGGGGGCCTCCTGCCTAACCTCCATCTTTCGCCCATAAAGATGCATCCTCTGATAAGCATGGGCATACAGAATGTCAACAGAAGACCCGTTATCGATCATCATCCTCTTCATATCTACCGAACCCACTTGTGCAGTTATCACCAATGCTCCTTCATGGGGTTCGATGGGCTTCGAAGGATAATCTTCATCAGTAAAGGATATGACTGTCCCTGGAAACTGGTCTGTCGGTCTTCAGGAGAACACCTGCCACGGACATAACAAAATCCAGATACCCCCTCCTCTTCTTCCCTACCAATTTACCTACAGTCCCACCGGTAATTACATCAACGACGTGCCTTGGTGGCTGATTTGGAGCAGGTTGTACAGGTGGAACCGGTTGGATCACTTGAACAGTCCGATCATCATTCTGTTGTTCCTGTTGATGATCCCTTTCGGCCACATACTGAACCAACACACCACTCTAAACCTTCTTTTCCACAAAGTCCTTCAGACTACAACACTCATTTGTGTAGTGACCTACAGCTTGATGGTATCCACAAAACTTCCGTGTATTGCCCTGTCCCGACTTAATATTGTCACGAGGTGGTTCATAGTATGGCTGATTCCTGATCTGATCCAATATTACCGACCTATCTATATTTAGTTTGGTGTAAACCTTATTCACCTTCTGGGTGGGAGCAGGTGGGCGACTGTTTCTTTGTTGCCAGTTGTTGTTGTACTTCTTCAAACTTCCCTCCGGCCGGTCACTATTTCCTCCCCCTTCCTTTGATTGCCTTCAGTTTTGGCATCTGCCTCTTTCATTCGGTCCAAAGAAGGACGCTTCAAGCTATTCATAGCTTCCTCCACCACAATATAACCTTCAGCTTTATTAAAAGCTTCGGCCAAACTCTTCGGATGGTGAAACATCAGCTTCTTCACCAACTTCTCAGACTTCACCAGATCTAAACCATTCTAAAACAAACTGACATCCTGAAGATCATTGAGGTCTGTCACTTTGCCAACTGCTTCCCTGAAGCGCTTCACATACTGACCTAAGGACTCATTTGAAAACTGTCGGACCTGTGCCAAAGAACAAGTAGGCTTTCCTCTCCTTCAGTTGCTCCCAAAACGAGCATGAAACTTGTCACATAGCCCAGACCATGACGATACTGAATCTGTAGGCAAAGTCCCCATCCATTGCCTTGTATCCTTCCTCAACGTTGTTACAAACGTATGACACTTAGCAGCATCGGTAAAGTCATAATAATCCATCAGCCTATCAAACACCTGGCTATAGTCATAGGGATCCCCTAATCCATTGTAACTCTCCATATGAGGCAACTTCTTGGTGGTATCTGCCTTCTTCTTAAGAATATCCGAGGAAAAAGGAGACGCCTTCTTTCCCGGAGTTTCTTTCACCTATTGAACCTCGGGCAACTGCTTACGAAGCTCTTTCAACTCCTTAACCAGAGAGTCTACACCTTTCGGCTGTGAGGAGACTTCTTTATTCGGAGATATCCTCTTCCTCTGAGTAGATCGACCTCTTCCATCAGAACCCACTGCTCCTGATGGACTTCTGGACCTACTTCGGTGTGTGGCTCTGTCATCGCAGTGAGAATAATCAAGTCGATGCACCTTTTTTTTAGTCTCTAGAATGTGTTCCCTATACATATTTCTTCGTCTACTGTAAGCATGATCCTGAGAACCAATATGATAAAGTGCTTTCTTTGATACCTCAGGAGTTCTGCTTCTTGATCTCCTTCTTTCCTGAGGTCGACCCCGAGATACATGAACAGAGTGCACCGGCTCTTTCCCTTCTCTTTGTTGTACATCCCTGGGCTTAGTACGTCTTTCAGACTGAACATAAGTAGATGCCTCGTCCTTCAACTCTGCCATCCAAAGCATCTGCTCGGCTATATCCTCCCTCTACTTTAGAAGAACTTCCAAAGCTTTATCTACTTCGTCTGCCATCTTCGCCAGCTTGGCAGCCTTGTCATCCTGACCACTTCAGTGTCGAGTTCTAGGCGGGGTACCTTCTACTCACTTTCGGCCATGATCACGTTCCTTGTCAGCAGCAAAGATCAACCTCCTTCTGGCTTCACCATGGGCTCTTGAACGAGAACCCCCTGAATCATGCTTGGAAGTCGTGCTGTCATGAGCACTCTTTGAGGGACCCAGATGATCCCTAACAGAAATATATTATATGGAAGAACTTACAGCCATCGGCTATCCCTCCGGTGTAACAGTTCTACTCCTCACCATCTTCCTATGTAGAACAACTGAAAGCTTGTGATTGAAAACTCAAAAGCACTAGAACACGCCCTCCTTCTAGCACCAATGTTAACGCCAAGATCTTCTGCCACGTCCCAATCACGTAAGACGTTCTGATCATGTACAATAAACATGATCAACACCCAAAGCTTGACGGCTTCGACCATCGGGGGATAGCTCAGGCATGAGAGTTAGTGCAGGCGATCACAAGGTTAACAATGGAGGATAAAATATCTAGTGTATTGAGAGAGATAAAATTAGCAGTTACCTTTTCTTGTATGACATCCTTGCTACCATATACTCTCCAGCCCGGTTTACCATGCCACCTACTACCGACTGACACAGCCCCCTATCTCTGATGACCTCAGCAGACTACAGGCAACCAAACCACTATATCTTGTCACTGTTTACCACCACTGGCCGACTATAATCCCATCCATATTAATGCATGGCAGAGATTTCGGTCAACTGCTATCTTTTGCTATCATTACCGGTCAATACCCAAAGGAAGATATTAAATATGTAATGGGTCGGTCTAATGAATAGGCCCAATACTTTAAAGATTCAACAAGGTTGACCCAACTGATCGAGCCCAACTGAAATGACCCGATAGATTAACCAAGTAATTCGGCCCAATATGTGAAATATCATGACCCAACAATATTGTTGTGTGATCTAATATCAGAATTCAGAAGAGTTCTTATGTATTTCTCCTTTCTTAATTTCGCTTGCATTGTCTAAAGCTTGTGCAAGTATCAATAAATCCATGAACTTTTCAATTTTTAGCTTCTTTTTTTCCTGAAAAAATAAGACTTTTTTAAGCTATTGCTTATTTATTACTAATCTTTCCCTAAATTAAGTTTCATATTCACAAATCAAAGATATTGAGAGTTAAATAGACGATCTTGTAAGTGGTCATAAGCACAACACATTCCACCTTATCTACATTGGAATGATGCAGGTGGGTTCAAAGTAGGGCTTGCGCTTCTTGCTCTTATCCAGTGACGAAATACATTGTCATTCAGTAAAGACAACATCTGGCTAAAGTTTACTCTCTACCCCCAGGATGATGAGTCATATTTTTACACAAATAATTTCATTTAAAAAAATTATTATAAAATGAATTCACTTTTTAACTATAATAGTATTAAGGGGTTATTTGTTACGCACTGAATGGTTGAATCGGTCAGCCATTTTAGACAATTTGAGTTGAATGGTTCAGGATCATTTTTTTGCTGAATGAATTGTTGAATGAATTTTTTTTTACAATATTAACTATTATATTAAATAAATTTACGACAATTTTGAATTTTTTTTAGAGGGGTAATATAATAAAAATATGTTATTCATATGTTTCAGACATGTCAATTATCAAACAATTTTTTTCTTCAGTATTCATATTCAGAACCATTTCATTCAATTTTTATCAAATAACCCCTAAATGACTTAATATTTTTAAATTTATTATCATAATATACTACTAAACTAATAATATATCATTTTTAGAACTATATATGAAATAAAATATTTCCTTATTAAAATTTATAAATAAAACTCTTTTTTTACAATCGATGATTTATTGGAGTATGTCTGGGTCTGTCAGACCTCGATTGCTGAACAAAATCAAGCAGACTTTGATTTTGGACTTGCAGGTCAGACCAGGCCAGGTTTGGCGATGGAAGAGATGATTCAGACCATGTGCTACTATGCAACCACGTGTATTACTATACATTTATCACTGAGTATTTCAACAGTTAACGATAAAACTTCCGCCGTTATTTTTATAAAAAGATAATTTTATCGTTTTCTAACTCTGACAGTAATTCTATTATGGGGTCCACTAATGATTGTGCCATCTTACGAATATTCCCTGTTAAAACGAATATTCTCCGACCAATCGAATATTTTATAACAACTTGCATACTTTGCAAAATTTATAAATATTACCCACAACTATAATATTATATCAAATTCACTCCATAATATTTAAAAATATATTTTGAGAAAAATTCATCTTTATTTATGAAAGTTGGGGTCTTACAACCTTCCTTTCTTAAGAAATTTCATCCTCGAAATTGGGGTACGTACCTGGTATGTCGAAGAGGTAAGGATATCTTGATTTCATTTCATATTCTAACTCCCAGATCATTTCCTCAATATCGTGGTTTCTCCACAAAACTTTGACTTGAGGTATAACTTTGGAGCGTAGAATATGTTCGTTCTTATCCAAGATTTTAACAGGTACCTCTTCATACGTTAAATATTCCGCTATCTCATCCGGTTTTAACTCAATAATATGGTTTGGGTCTTCCACAAATTTATGTAGCATGGATATGTGAAAAACGATATGAACACGAGACATACTTGGCAGTAAAGCGAGTCTATAGGCCATAGTTCCTACTCGATCGAGGATTTCGAATGGTCCAATGAATCGAGGATTGATTTTTCCTCTCTTTTCAAATCTTGTAACTCCCTTCCATGGAGAAACGCATAATGACACGTGTTCTCTAACATTGAATTCCACGTCCTTCCAATGAAGATCAGCATAACTCTTTTGTCGATTTTGTGAGATTTTTATATGTTGCCGGATCATTTGGATCTTCTCCGTAGTCATACGTATCAATTTTGGTCCCAACAACGTTGCTTCACCCACCTCGTCTCAGCATACTGGAGAACGACACTTGTGTCCATACAACACCTCGAATGGAGCCATGCCAATACTTGCTTGATAACTGTTATTGTAAGAGAATTCCATTAATGGCAAGAACTTGTCCCAACATCTTTTGAAGTCAAGGACACAAAGTCTTAATAGATCCTCCAGAGTTTGAATAGTTCTCTCTGACTGCCTATCCGTCTGAGGATGATATGCCGAACTGAATTGCAAATCCGTGCCCATAGCTTTCTGCAAACTGACCCAAAATCGTGAAGTGAATATTGGATCTCGATCAGAAACTATGGATACTGAAATACCATGCAGTCTTACAATCTTGTTTATGTATATACGAGCAAGACGTTCAAGTGAATAAGTTTCTCGCATAGGCAAGAAATGAACAGATTTGGTCAATCTATTGACAAAGACCCAAATTAAATCTATGCCTTGAGAAACCTTGGGAAGATCAATAAAGGAATCCATGGTAATGTGCTTTCACTTCCATTCTGGAATTTCAAGTGGTTGCAATGGACCTTTTGGCACTTGATGCTCCACCTTAGCACGTTGACAAGTTAGACACCTTGAGATAAACTCCGCGATCTCTCTTTTTATATTACTCCACTAAAATGTATGTCGAAGATCACGATACATTTTGGTACTCCCAAGATGGATTGCAAACGGTGTGTTGTGCGTCTCAATCATGATTTTATACTTTAAATTAGGGTTGTTATGAACACAAAGTCTGGAGTTGACTCGAAGTATTCCTTCTTCATCGATTCTTGCTTCCTGAATAACACCTTCTTGTACTTTCTTCCTCATACGCATCAGCTCTAGGTCTGTAGTTTGAGCAGCTTTAACTTTATCGATTAAAGTCAGTTATACTCGTATATTTGACATCATAATGTGGGTTCCTAGAGTCTTTATCTCTATCTTCATTCTTTGTAAGTCATACCAAATGGGCCTTTGCGTTTATGATAATATCGCACTCGTACCCGCATATGATCTTCTACTCAATGCATCAGCTATCACATTCGCTTTTCCAAGATGATATTGAATGGTATGATCATAATCTTTCAACAGTTCAAGCCAACATCTTTGCCGCATGTTGAGTTCCTTTTGGGTGAAGAAATATTTGAGGCTTTTATGATCCGTATAGATCTCAACATTCTCCCCATACAGGTAATGCCTCCAGATCTTTAGCGCAAAAATGACTGTTGCCAACTCTAGATCATGAGTAGGATAATTCCTCTCATATTCTTTGAGTTATCATGAGGCATAGGCTTTGACTTTTCCATGTTGCATGAGAACACATCCTAACCCTTTGCCTGAAGCATCACTATAGATGACAAATCCCTCCGAGCCAGATGGTATTGTCAGAACAGGTCCTAAAATGAGTGTCCTCTTGAGTTCTTGAAAACTCTTCTCACATTCCTCGCTCCAACCGAATTTTGTATCTTTTCGAGTCTGCTAAGTTAATGGAGTAGCGATTCGAAAAAACCCTTCTACGAATCTCCGATAATAACCAGCTAAGCCGAGAAAGCTACGTACTTCGGTTACTGACCTAGGTTGCTCCCAGGCTTTGTATTGCTTCAATCTTCACTAGGTCAACAGATATTTCGTGATTTGATATCACGTGCCCAAGGAATGCTACTTCCTCAAGCCAGAACTTGTATTTCTTCAACTTGGCATAAAGCTTGTTTTCACGAAGCTTTTGGAGTATCAGCCTCAAGTGTTACTCATGATCTTCACGACTTTTGAAGTAAATGAGAATGTCATCAATAAAGACAACTACAAAATGATCCAAATATTCCTTGAATACTCTATTCATCATATCCATGAAGGCAGCAGGAGCATTAGTCAATCCAAAAAATATGGCTAGGAATTCATAATACCCGTACCGAGTTCTGAAAGCAGTCTTTGGAATGTCATCAGTTTTAATCTTTAACTGATGATATCCGGAATGAAGATCGATCTTTGAAAAGAATTTGGCTCCTTGCAACTGGTCAAACGGGTTATCAATACGAGGTAACGGGTACCTATTTTTGATGGTGACATGATTTAACTCCCGATATTCAATACAAAGTCTCATACTCCCATCTTTCTTCTTTACGAATAGAATAGGAGCACCCCAAGGAGACGTACTAGGACGAATAAAACCGATGTCTAACATTTCATGCAATTGGGTCTTTAACTCCTGAAGTTCAATAGGAGCCATTCGATATAGGGCTTTGGAAATGGGTTTTGTATCGGGTTCAAGGTCAATACCAAAATTGATTTCACGCTCCGGGGGTAAGCCAGGAAGTTCTTCAGAGAATACGTCAGGAAATTTATTAACAATAGAAATATCATTCAAATCTGACATATTTTTGTTTAAATCTGTGATATGGGCTAAGAAAACTTGACATCCGTTTTTCAATTAACGGATAACTTTATGGCTTAATATAACAGTGATTGACTTTAGTGGTTTGGTTGCTTGAATTCGCATAATAGGTTGGTTAAGAAATAATCAATTTTTGCATGATGAGTAGTTAACCAATCAATCCCTAAAATCATATCAAATGCAAGTATTTTTAAGGAAATAAGATCGACAGGTAATGTGAGGGAACCAATTTGAACTAAACAAGACGTATAAATAATGGATGTAATGAAGGTTTCTCGCAACGGAGTTTCAATAGATAATTCAAAGTCTAATTTCTCTGGTGTTAAATTTAAACATTGAGCGCAAGCAGGAGAAATAAAAAAATGGGTAGAACCGATATCAAATAAGGTATAGAATTCGCTAGAGTTTATGATTAGCTTACCCGTGATAACCTCGTTCGAGTTCATCACTTTTTGGGAGGTCACGACAAACGCTTTCCCTTGAACTACCGGCTTTGACTTGTCTGGGATGGCATTTGGTGTCACCATCCCAACTAGACTTGGCTTTATTGCATGATAAAATCGAGCTAGGTGACCTTCTCTTCCACAATTGTAACACATTTTGGACTGCTGCGTGAAATTTGGACTAATGTGTCCCCCCCTCCGTATTTGAAGCATATGATAGGTGGTCATTCTCCTTCCTTAACAATGGGTGCTGGTGCTGACATCTTTCCATCATTGTTGAATCTCCTCTTCTTGAAATTTCCACTCCTATTGTCTTGGCTATGATTATCACCGAAGTGGTTAGCATTTCTGGCATGTTGATTTCCTCCATGTTTGTTGTCACCGCTTCGATGACTGCTACCACTGGTATTATCATTTTGTCAGCTACTCTCTCTTGGTTGGGTTGACTCATTATCACGCTCCAACAACTGAGCCCTATTTACAACATCTGAATACAAACACAGTTTGTGAGAAATGAGATATTGACGTATTTCGGGTTTCAAACCTCTTAGAAACATCCGCATCATATGCTCCTCATTGTCTACCAAATGGAATGCAAACCGGGATAACTCGGCAAACTTCGCCTCGTACTGCGACACGGTCATATTATTTTATTCCAACTTGATAAATTACACCTCCTTCATGTGATGAATACTTTCGGGAAAGTACTTGTCGTTGAACAATTCTTGGAACTTCTCCCAAGACATCTTCAGTGCGGCAGGTTTAGTACGCTTTACAAATTTCTACCAGTGATCTGCCTCTCCTTGCAACATGAAGGTGACAAAGGGAACCTTTTGCTCCTCGGAGCATCCCAAGACATCAAATATCTTGGTGATCTTCTTTATCTACGTCTCCGCCTTAAGTGGTTCTGGCTTTCCCAAAAACTCCGGTGGTCCCAGCTCCTTGAATTTCTTAGCGGTGACCGTCCGAGAGTTGTCAGTATTTCCACCTACATTTTGAACAGGAGTCTCTCTTGCCTGATGTTGCATGAATTACAGAAAGCTCCTAAACATACCATCGTTCATCGTTTGGTCGGTGTTGTTGTTTGCATGAGGATTATTTTCTTCCTGATGCACATTATCCTGGTTATTGATCATCGGTGATTCAACGGTCTCATGTGCTCCATTGCTATTCTCAACATTCTCGGATGTCATTTTCAAACACTGCCACAAAACAAGGGTTAATTGATATGCCACATATTATCCCTATATTCTGACCGACCAGTTAAATAACAAATAAACTTAGGTAGGTCATACTAGCGAAGGATTTACCCATCTCTCCCCCCTAGTTCTAGTCTCACATCTTAGCCAGTGATCATATCCCTAAGCTTTGATACCAACCGTGACGCCCACAAAATAGGTATACATCACTCATTCTGAGTCGTCAAATACATGGTACAAAATATAAATACAAATTTAATTATACAACATGAGCTAAGAGTTTTTACACGAATATTGTCTTCTAGACAATATCCAAACTCAAATGGAGTCCTTATTATAATTATTATTTCATAGAATGGTGAGGACTATAATTATTATAATTATTATAATTATCCAAACTCACACTATTTCATAGAATGGTGAAGACTACTATAACACCATCTCAGACCATTACTCTGTTCTCCGATTAGTCCCGGCTACGTTCTCATTTCCTGAAGAGAACAATGAAAGCAAAAGGGTAAGTTCAACTAGCCCAGTAAGAAATATTATGACTAAGATAATGCAGAATAAATTATCGTTAGCCTTCAACAGTATTAAACTGATAAAATATAATAAACATCAAGTTTAATTGCAGCGGAATAAGCAATCTATTAGAAGAGTCAAGTAGAGCATGATATCTACTATCTTCTATGATTTAAAAAGTTTATCATCAATTTTTTCGCTCAGACTTTGCTTAATAAATAATCATCCACATCACTGAATTACCCATGCACTACGGGCCAAGGATATTCATTAGTATCACGACCACGAATTATCCATGCACTATGGGCCAATGATATTCGTGTTTTCACCAATGGTCATGATCATGCCAACAACTGTCCATCAATGCACTACGGGTCAGTGAGGACTTTTACCACATCATTTGTAACATTACGGTCATGATTATAACGAATAATCATTGGTCATGATCATACCAATCAACAGTCCATCTATGCACGTAAGTCAAAGATGACTTTCATCACAATATAAACATGAGGATGATGACAATGATATACGAATTCAATTAAAAGAAAGTAAATGATAAATTTTTAAAGATTTATAATTTAATTTATCCAAAATTCAATAATATCCAAATTGTCAACATGATACTGTTTTGTGGAGTAAAATTCAAGAATAATATTGTATCAAAAATGATTTGGACCGAAAAAATAATAATTTTTGTCATGAATAGTACCCCGGGTGAATAGTACTCTGGCATGAAAAAAGTTAAAACTTATCAAGAATGCTCAGGATAATATTTCCATGAAAAAAATACTGGATGAAGCGCAAATTTTAAGGATATTCTACTAATTTCATGGAGTATAGAAGCCAAAACTTAATAAAATGAGTATAGAATTCGAAATTTGAAATGAAATAATATTACTTACATACTACAAAGTATGAAAGAAAATATTATTTCTTACGAGTATTGAACAAAAATAATATCCCTTATCGTAAAAAGGAGATTATTCCGACTGGTATAGCGGTGATATTCTTGAAGAAATTTATACTGTTTTCTACGCTCAAAGCTTCCTTAAACTCTAAATAAATACGTTCAATATTATAAAAGAAAAATTTTCTGATTCTGGTGTGATTTTCAATTCTAACTAAGTATTCTATTTGTAGAACAATGGAAAGGATACTATTTGAATTTTAGAATCACGGACGAACAGTTGTAACTCACAGAAATTTTCTGATTTTCATATAATTTTACTATGGAAATACTATGCAGACACTATGCATAATAAAATATAATATATTCTATTTTTCATAAAAAAAACAAAAGTTGTAATATATATATATATATATATATATATATATATATATATATATATATATATATATATATACAACCTGCCATCCCATTTCATTTTTCCCATGACCATCGCCCACCGCCCACCGCCCACCGCCCACCAAAACATTTTTCAACACACGTGTGCCCCACCCATATTATCATCACATGTGGGCCCCACCTCTTATAATGAATAACTTTCTACCAATTATTTCTGAAAAATGGGTAAGTGGTGGTCCAAATAATAAGAAAAATTTACCACAAATACTTCATAAAAATTCCCTCAATATTTTTAATAACATTTACTCATCATTATTATAACTCGCAATATTAACAACCAAATCGTTCCCAAGAAAGACGGGGCTTTCCGATAAGAATTTCTCCCTATTGACGCGCAATTAGATGACCAAATTCCCTTTCCTCGACAGAACTTTCTAGACATTGTTAATTATGCAAATAATAATATGAATAACTTATTATCTCAATTATTGATTTAATAATATAAAATATTATAACAATAATTAAATTAATAACGTAAGATACTATGCATCAATTACTGTAGCAATAATTGAACAAAACTGAGTGACTTCTCACGTAAACATCAATAATCAATACCGTGTGTTACTATGCAACCACGCGTATTATACTGTACTTTTATCACCGAGTATTTCAACAGTTAACGATAAAACTTCCGCCATTATTTTTATAAAAAGATAATTCTGTCGTTTTCTAACTCCGACAGTAATTCCGTTGTGGGGTCCATCAATGATTGTGCCGTCGTACGAATATTTCTCGTTAAAACGAATATTTCCTGACCAACCGAATATTTTATAACAACTTGCATACTTTGTAAAATTTATAAATATTACCCAAAATTATAACATTATATCAAATTCACTCCATAATATTCAAAAATATATATATTTCGAAAAAAATTCATCTTTATTTATAAAAGTTGGGGTCTTACCGTATATATTAGGGCTATGTGTGTTTGCAAGGATTATACTTAGGATATGACTATTAATCTCAAGTGTCTTGTTTATTTTCAAATTTAAACTTGAGACTATTAGTATCGGGATTAATAGTCTTGACATAATAATTATAATCTGAAATTATAATCCTAAGATTAATAGTATTCGAATTATAATTTTATAAATTATAATATTAACATTATAATTCTTGAAAACAAAGATAGCCTAAATAAACTCTCTATCAAAAACTGAAATCAAGATACACCAATAGGAAGAGAAGAAAACCAACTACTATCTTATCTTTTTATTAACCACTCAGTACTCAATAAATCCCTTATCTTTTTATTAAACACTCAGTACTCAATAAAGAAGCTACTGTTCATGCCTTTTTTACATGAAGACTAGAGAGGAGAGGAGAGGAGAGGAGAGGAGAGGAGAGAGAGAGAGGAGAGGAGAGAGAGAGAGTCTAGTTACAAAGTTCACGAGCAATACCCAAGCGAGAATTGGCAACATCAAACAGAATCCTTAGGTTCTGTTGCTGCAAATTGGCTATAACATTCAACACTGAGTTTACATTGTTTGGTGCTGCTGCCATTGCCAAACACGCCACTGACCCGGCACTACTGTGGATCAAACTGTTCTCCATGGGCAGAACCAGATCCAAACCCGTAAAATGGAACGTAATGGCTGGTGCAATATCTTCATTTGTTGCAGCAAAGCATGTATCAAATGCTCCTAGTGAGGTGAATGGGCCTTTCATTTGTTTTCTAAACTCATCTCTTACAGCATCGTAAATGGGTTGGACAAACCGGGTTATGACCGTGCCCGAGTCAACGATGGTTCCTGCACCGCTGCTTAAGTCGAATGCTAGGAGCTCTGGAGCTATGGTGACCTTAACCCGGCCAACATTGATTCCGGTGAGGTTCACGTAGTAGAGTGATGGGCGGTGCGGGTTTCTCAAAAGTGGAGTGGTCCTGATGGTCTTGGGTTGACCCACTGGGCCGAGTCTAAGTGACCCAGAATAGTAATATGATTTGAAACTGGGTAAACAATACGAGAATACACCTGAGTAAAGTGACCCGGATTGTGAAAGAAGCGACATGGGTCCTCGACCCAAGCCCAATAACCCTTGGGGCGGAACCGACTTGCCGGAGATTTGGTTGATGCACCCGAATGCAAAATTCGGGATGGTATCGGTTGCTAACCTAAGAGAATCATGAGATAATGTTGCTGAGAAGGATGAATCTCCACCGTAGGATTGGTTAAAGAGACACGTGGTTGAGCCAGATGTGGGGCAAGAAAGCCCATGAACTTGACCACATTCGGGCATGGAGCAATCTAACGATAAGTAACTGGAGGACGCATTAGGTGAAAACATGGTGGATGGGCAGCCGGTGCAACCCGTGCATGGTATCCATGCCGCGTCATTGCTGGTATCTAGGACCATAAACATGAGCTGACCCGGAGTACCCACCTTGACTCGGGCCACATAGTTGCCAATGTTCAAAACCTGCTGGCCCGAGGCAATAGGGACTGAAGTGGGCTTTTGTCCCACAAGGCTTGACAAGTAGGTAAGCCGTTGTTGGTCTTTTGAGGCCATATTGATAACAGTGTTGGCCCAAGATGAGGCGGGCTTTGGGGCTGTAAAGGGTGAGCATTTACCATAGATGTGAACAATGGAGAGATCTGCAGCATCCAATTTGGAGTTGGAAGAACATGTATCAAAAGCTATGGTGGTTGTGGAAAGAAGAGTGAAGAAGAGGAGGATTGCAACAATGGTGAAATCCATAAATGAGCTAGCTCTTAACCAAAGCCCAGGAAAGAAAGGTGTGTATATTATATATATATATGACTATGAGAGGAGAATATGTGATGAAAAACTGTAACTACAAGATGATAATGTATTTGTTCAACAGAAATGAGAGCAATATATAGGAAACCTAGTGGGTGCAAAATTTACACAACTACCCTTCTATTACCTTTAGTTTTACTATTAGTATATATACTGTAATCTTCTCATTTTATTATTGTTTAGAGAAATAATATTTTAACGCTAAAATTCGTATAAGCGTCTAATTAATCACCAAACAACACGTCAAATCTTGCATAGACACAAAATCACAGGGAGCGGAAAATAAGTTAACAATATATATATATATAGCTCGACTCTCTCCAGTGAACCGGAGGGAGCAAACTAAGAGTGAACCGGCTATAGCGACGGTTTTTTCCGTTGTTATAACATAAAAAATCGACTTTTTATGCTATAGCGATGAAAAAAATCGTTACTATAGCCGGTTCGTTCTTAGTTCGCTCCTTCCAATTCGCTAGAGAAACAGACTATATATATATACTAGCTGGGTCCAGTGCCTCCGGCACTATATGAACTGTGGAATTTATCTCAAATTTTGAACGGCCCAAATGATTTATTGAGTGAGCGAAAAATTCTAAATCATTTGTATTTTATTAGATAGATTAGTATTGAACGGTTAGATTTATCCCAAGTTTTTAACGGTCCCGATCTTTTAATAGCTTGAGCGGGAAATTTAGTTTTTTCAAAATCAATTGTGTTTTGTATAGATAGATATATACGGGAAGGATCAAGAGCATAATTCTTAAATAGCATAATGTCTTAAATAGCATAATTTTATCAAAACGACGTAGTTTTGATAAGACGCGGTGGCATTTTTGTAAATACGCGGTGGCATGGTATTTACAAAAATATCACCGCGTCCCTCCAAAACTACGTCGTTTTGATAAAATTATGCTATTTAAGATGTTATGCTATTTAAGAATTATGTTCTTGATCCTTTCCGTATATATATATATATATATATATATATATATCAACTTTCTGCTGCATGCGCGCGACGCGCATATATGTCATTCTAATATTGAAACACACGTGCATCTTGGGTTTTCCCGTTGTTAATTATAACCTACCACATTTTAGCATGTAAGTTGGTACTAAAATTTTCGATGCAAATAACTTTATTGGTTTCTTAAAAATAAATTTTATTTTATTTTATTTTTGGGTTGGGAGAGAGATTATTTGATATATATATATATATATATATATATATATATATATAGAGTCCGGATCAGGGGCTTACCCTAATCCTTACATATTTTGCTTACCTATATAATGTCCTCTTATTTTTTCTCTCTCTTCACTTCAACTTATCAGACAAAACATAACACTCTCTGCCTCACCCTCTCTCCTTGCAAAAAAAACCCCTCCCGCGTCTGTCTCTCTCGTCGCGTCTCCCGATTTCGCGTCTCTCCCATTGCTCCTTAACCATCTCAGCACCACCGTCGCTCATCAGGTATGAATCTAGGGTTTATATTTTTTTCAATTTTGTTCATCTCTCTAAAAATCTCATCCCTAACACAAACAAAACAGACCAAACAAAGATTTGGATTGGGTTAATTTTGTATTAACAACAATTATGGAGTGCATCTTGGTTTAATTTTTGATTGTGGTTTCAATTTCTTTTTTTAATGGTATGTGTAATTTAATGCTCCATTTATGGCAAACCTGGGGCTTTTAATATCTTGATTGGTATGTGGATCTGCTTTCTTTATTGATTGGATATTTTTTGAGGTCACTTGGCAGCGAAAACTTTGAATGGTACTACTCTACGACTCTATCCCAAATTGTGAGGTCACTTTTTCTGTACATATTTTTTGAATGGGACAATATTTAGGTGGATAAGAGTAGATATGAATGATTCAATTATCAATGGTAAGTCTGTATGATAAGTTATATTACTTGGAATGCTATGATGACTGCATTCATTCATAATGGGTATATCAGAAAGGGAATCGAACTGTTCCGGAAAATATTAGCAAAAACTTTAATTTGACAAAAAACTGGAATTGGGTGTTCTCAAGTTGTTCAATCTTCTATTTTTTACATGTATTCTATATGTGGGACTCATGAAAATTCTGTTATTTCATTTTGTGAAGTCCCTAATAAGGATCTCCTGTCATGGACATCATTTATTACTAAGTTCTGCTATTAATGAACTTGAGTGAAATATTTATATTGCATATATGTTATTAGTTGCATTGTGTTTAGTCTACTATTAGCCATATGAACTGCATTTCAATTCTTCTATGTGCAACTTTTCTATTTCAATTCCTTATCGTTAGGTAGTAATTTTTGTGAATTGTTTATCTTCATCCTATGCTTTTTTTAATTCAGTAACATAACAGCGAGAAAATCAACTAAAATCAATTAGTCCATGTTCCTAGCCTCTTAATTTGCAAGGATAATTTCTTGTTTTGTATGAGCTGCTATAAATGCACATTGTGATTGTGAGAGGCGGCCTTAACTTAAAACAACATGGACCGATTCAAACCCTGTCCGAATTATGGAAAAGTAAGTGGGTTAGGGTTTCAATTTTTTTATATATCTCTTTCATTCTATTTACTTGCACATAAAATTGAAATCTTCTTTGTTTACAGAGGAATGCTTGTCCATTTTTTGCGTGGTATGATCCTCCAATGATCCCCGGATTACTTCGAAAGATTAACGAAATAGAGCAAGAGATGGAGAAAATGCGTGCAATAGGAAAAATGCGAAGAATAAAATTTATTACTGCACTTGTTTGTTCTTGGTTATTGATTTTAATTATGTTATTGTAGATGAAGTAAATATTGTCATTTGGGTTGATTAAACTTCTAGTATAGTTTGTTGTAACCTTATCCAAGATGGAGTAAATATTGTCATTTGGGTTGATTAAACTTCTAGTATAGTTTGTTGTAACCTTATCCAAGATGGAGTAAATATTGTAATTTGAGTTAACTTCTAGAATCTGTAAAGATAGTTTTGTCTTTGTATTGTTAGAAGTGGTGATATTAGCAGTAACATCAATTCATGGCCAATTCATGGTGATATCTGGTTCTATACATGGAGTAATATATCTAGTTCAATTCCTGGCCAATGTTGTTTCTATGAACTTTAATCCAGTATAAAGTTGGTGCAAGTGAATCTGCTTTGCACCATGGCCTTGGCACTTTGATCTAATTGGTTTCAAGAAATAAATATAGATAGATAGATAGATAGATAGATAGATAGATACAGTTCTACTATCAAATATCAAATAATATTTGTAAAGTTCCACCACACTTAGTCCCATAATATCTCATCTTTGATTTATAGCTACATTATTGCTACCCAACAAGCATCAGATGACCGAATTAAAGGGATTAAGTTCTAAAGTTGTGGATAATATGGATATTCATATATCTGCACCACCCAAATTCCTTTTTCTCTCTGAATATTCATATATCTGCACCAAAATGAAATATTTTCGGTAAAAATAACTATAATTTTTCTGAACACTGAACCAGGTGTACTCAAGATATTGAAGTTTAATTCTAGTTTCATACATTGAAATCATTTAGCATTGGAAAATCACAAATTCCATCACATTCAGAGTAGAAAATCCTAATTTATAGCCAATAAAATGAGAATAAATTGAACATGGTCCATCAAAACAGAAACATAAGAAGTCTGGAATTCAACTTAACAACCCACAAGTCTTCACCTACAAAACTAGACATGATTCCTCAAGCTTTTTACTACTTCTCAGATGAGTTAGGTCCCGTCTTCTTTCCAAAGCCAACAACTGCAACCAGTTACAAACAAAATCAGGAATAAAATACAAAGACATTTCAATCAAAGATTTGGGTGCCAATTACAAGGAAATTGATTGTGCGGGTACCCATCTACAACGGATTGTATCCATCCATTATCTATTAGTAGTCAACCCACTTTTCTCCAACAACTCCACAACTATCTATTTCATGGTTTATAGCATCCATAATAAACAGTTTCCTAAGAATAAATTTAAAAGAATGATTAAGTCCACACTCAATATAAATAATATAGCAGGCAGAAATAAAACAACGATTGTGTTTATACAATCAACAATAAAACCTCTTAGGTAGTTCAAGTCGGATTGAGTTTAACTTTTTATCAAATGACAAATCAATAACCTTGAAAGGGCTTACTATAATTTCCTTTTCAAAGATGATAGTATTTTATAGAAGCAATAAGATGCAAACAATGACTCTAAATAATACAATTTGGCCATTTTGGAATTGACCCAAAAATATCCTTCAATTTGAAACAGTCAAATTTTCCCAAAAAGGGAAGCCCAAATATTTCTTATGTTTACCAACTCCACACTCGAGCATAATCTTTATCCTTGATATTATTCTATTTCAATCACAAATTTTAGTCTTAAAAATTAAACATTAAGAAGAGTACTAGTGCCACCTTTTTAACATGAATAAAAGAAGACAAAAGTTCTGAAACTCTTTTTTTCGGACTCACAATTTGGGATAGAGTCGTAGAGTAGTACCATTCAAAGTTTTTCCTGTCAAGTGACCTCAAAAAATATCCAGCCAATAAAGAAAGAAGACCCACATACCAATCAAGATATTAAAAGCCCCAGGTTTGCCACAAATGGAGTATTAAACATACCATTTAAAAAAGAAATTGAAACCACAATCAAAAATTAAACCAAGATGCACTCTATAATTGTTGTTAATACAAAATTAACCCAGTCCAAATCTCTGTTTGGTCTGTTTTGTTTGTGTTAGGGCTGAGATTTTTAGAGAGGTGAACAAAATTGGAAAAAATATAAACCCTAGATTCATACCTGATTGTTGTTTGCAGAGAGCGATGGTGGTGCTGAGATGGTTAAGGAGCAGCGGAAGAGACGCGAAATCGGAAGAACTAGGCCGCGACGAGAGAGAGATGGACGCGGGAGGGGTTTTTTTGCACGGAGCGATGGTGAGGCAGAGAGTGTTATGTTTTGTCTGATAAGTTGAAGTAAAGAGATAGAAAAAAATAAAAGGACATTATATAGGTAAGCAAAGTATGTAAGGATCAGGGTAAGCCCCTGATCCGGACTCTCTCTCTCTCTCTCTCTATATATATATATATATATATATATATATATATATATATATATATATAGGGAATATATCTTAAGCTCACCCCTTATATAACTCACCCGAGCTCACCCCCTTTTAGCGACGGACACGGCGACAGTTCGATCATACAACCATCGTCTATACTTATAGCGACACTATATGTTGTCTGTCGCTAAAAGTATAGACGACGGTTGTATGACCGAACCGTCGTCGGGTCCGTCGCTAAATGGGGGTGAGCTCGGGTGAGTTAGATAAGGGGTGAGCTTAAGATCCGGACCGTATATATATATATATATATATATATATATATATATATGGGAAATGATCCATAGCAAGTATTTGCTATGGATGAAAAATGGGCAAATAACATAATAACTGTCCATTGCAATAATTAAGGGCGCAGATTAAAAAATAAAACACGCATTCCGCTAGTTGGAGCAGCGAAAGTTTGAAAAAAAATAATGCACATACGCTAGACGAACAAGCGGAGGCTAAAAACAGATTTCAATCCCCAAATTACCCCCCACCCCAAATGTCAGCAAGACTTTGGTAATCCTCTGTAAACAAGGGAAACAATGCCACAGTAATCCTCTGTTCCATTTGGGAAGGTGGACTCCTCGTCAAACAGAGACAATAACCCCAATGGTTTCTGCGTGAAAGGCAAGAAAAGAAAGCTGAAGGGAGTGCATTACATATATACACTTGTCATAAACAACAGCAGGTCAAAGACTTGATGAAAATCAATAACAACTTATATTCTGTTCACTGTCAACTTGATACCATCTATCAGAGAAGAGACATAGTGAGAAGAAACGGATATACCTTTGCCTCTTCATCCCTGACTGAGTGTAGGCGGATTTCAAGTACTACCTTTTGCCCCTGTGGCAATCATTTCAAGTACTACCTTTTGCCCCTATAGCATTTCAATCAATCTGTGGATTATATTGCCAGCAAAACATTAATCGCAACAAGGTTTGATTTTCATAGCATGAGGGAGGGTTTAGTTGAAATCGCAGTAGAAATCGCAGCAGTCGCAGGGCTTAGTAATCGGGGTTTAGGAATCAAAATCGCAGCAGTCGCTGAACGGGTTTATGAATCGAATTCGAAGGAGAAAATTGAAAAGGGGAGGGTTTAGTTTAAATCGCAGAAGAAATTGCAGCAATCGCAAAAGTAGGGTTGCAGTCGTAGAAGAAATCGCGAATATTATGCTTTTTTAATCTACAGATCTCTAATATGAAGCATCCCAAATATTATGCTAGCAAATATTGAAGAAGAAATTGCAGCATTGCATGGGGGTTGGGTTTGGGTCGAATGGATTCGTACGCTAGATGTGTAGTGGGCAATTTGGTCTGAAAATTATTTTTCAGCTTCCCCTACTTCAACTAGCGGAAGGCGTGTTTTATTTTTTAATCTTCACCCTTAATTATTGCAATGGACTATTATGATGCTATTTGCCCATTTTTCATCCATAACAAATACTTGCTATGGATCATTTCCCTATATATATATATATATATATATATATATATATATATATATATATATAGGGTTATATGTATATACACAGTTGGGATATGGCGACGAGTTTTTTGGACAACAGCGACGGGTGGCGACGGGTAAAATCGTCGCTATAGGCCCAAAAACTGTTGCCATAGCCGACTTGTGTACTACACAACTATGTACATATATTTTTTCCATATATATATATAGTGCGATTCTCCAACGAACCATAGGGAGCGAATGAAAAACGAATCGGCTATAGCGACGGTTTTTTCTGTCGCTATAGCATAGAAAGCCGATTTTCTATGCTATAGCTATGGAAAAAGCCGTCGTTATAGCCAGTTCTTTCTTAATTTTCTCCCTCCGATTCGCTTTAGAGAGCCGGTCTATATATATATATATATATATACAGTCCATTTTAATAGCATACCACTTTATCCACCATACCTTGCATACCCCATTTAGCGTCGGACCAGACGACGATTCTGTCTGTCGCTATATCAGAGAACTGTCGTCTTAATTTTTAGCGAATGACAACATATAGCGATGAACAACATATATCGACGAATCTCTGATATAATGACGGACTGAATGGTCATCCGGTTCGTCCCTAAAAAAGTATGCAAGGTATGTAGGGGTGTATATATATATATATATATATATATATATATATATATATATATATATATATATATATATGTATGTATGTATGTATAGAAAACTGATCAGGTCCGGACTCCCGGACCTGATCAAAATCCGGACCCCAATTTTTTTTTTGTAGAACTAAAAAAAAATTATGGAACTAAATTTTTTTTCATAATACAGTGTTTTGTGTGTGTTTTTAATACCTACACCTACCAATGTATGTACAGTCTGCCCAGACTGTACAGAAATGTTTTGGTATAGGCATCTAAATCACGCCAAAAACACTGTATTATGTAAAAATTTTAGTTCCATAATTTTTTTTTGTTTAAAAAAAAAAAGCAAAAAAAAAATGTCCGAATTTTAATAGAATCCGGGATCCCGGACTGGATCCAGACTCTCTCTCTCTCTCTCTCTCTATATATATATATATATATATATATATATATATATATATATATAAGTGGATGAGTTTTGGGTGGTCTTAAAAAATGATTCAGAATTTAGAATAGCTACGCTCTGAACTTCCAAAGAATGCCCTTATCTCATGAAGCTTGAGATACTCTTGAAATTTACCCAGAATTACTAAAGTGCCACTTCTGAGCTTGCTAACGGTATGACCTATCGAACACACTGTGAAAGGGAACATTCAACATTTCATGTTAAAGTATAGTAGCATGACGTAATAAGACTACTTAATCAATTAAGAATAAATTTAATGACATTATAATTTTTAATTTAAAAATAAAAATATTTTTTTAACTTTAAATCTAGTAGAAAATAAAAATATCTCTAATTTTTAAACTGAGCAAGTATATGTTTAAACAAAATTGTGATATTGTCTGATATTGATCATTGAAATAAGGAAATTGATATTTTTTACATGATTTTTTGATATTTTTACATAAAAAGTGTCGCTATAGATATATAGGGACAATAAAAATCGTGGCTACAAAAATTGTTACTATAAGATCTATAGCGACGATTTTATATAAAAATATTAAAAATTTGTGTGAAAAAAATAATAGTTGAGGAGATATATGATTTAAATAGCATGAATAATAGAAGGATAGAGTGGGCCGGTTATTTCTTATATGATTTTATTCGTTTCTTGACTTTAGGTGGGTCAAGCACAGTGATACGGTCGGTCACGGGCACAAACAGAACTTAATTTCAGCCGACAGTATAAATTAAATTTCTATAAATTGACAGCATAAAAAAATTTTATATTAACAAAAAGTAGGATTATAATGCGTTATTAATAAAATATGTGATCTTTTTATTGCTTATTTATTAAGAAAAATAAAAAAAATAATTTACATATAGTGGATAGAATAATTTAACTCTCATACAAATTAGCTCAAGACAATTAAGTTGCCTCTTCTTAATAAAAACATAAATTAAAGTAAACAAACGTAAAGTGCAGCAACTATATATATATATATATATATATATATATATATATATATATATATATATATATATAGGGGTTTCATCTACAGCAATCGGTTGTTGGGAGCAACCCATTTTTGGCCAGCTGTAACAGCTTGTACCGGCCTTAGAATTTTTTTTTTTTTATAAGCCGTAGCAGCTTGTACCGACTGGCCAAAAAAGAGTTACTCCCCAACAACCGGTTGCTGTGGATGGAGACCCTATATATATATATATAGTTTTGGAGAAAGGAAAAGGGCCAGAAACAAAGACAAATCTTTTAATGATCCCAAATGCATTCACGAGCCTCCTGCTCAGTCCATGAAACTTGGTGTAATAATCCAAAAGTTTGCAACAGTGCTGCTCGTTAATGCCAAAACCTAGGGACCATTAATAAAGAGTAGACAGAATCCTAGGTTGTCTTTTCTTAGAAAATACAGCTATATATATAATGAGTTCTTTTAGGGGGGATATTTTTTGGGATATTTCTAGCCATTTTTTTGGTTTTTTTTTTAGTACATCTTAAAAAATATATAATATTTATTTCAACTATTTTTTTTGTAAAAAAGAGTGTTTTATGTGTAATTTGAATACATACAAGAAACATGGTCTGTATAGTCTGTACAACCCTATTTCTTGTATATATCCAATTTATACCTAAAAACTATTTTTTACAAAAATTTTAATTGAAATAAATACTATACATTTTTAAGAAGTACTACAAAGAAAAAAAAATGTCCACAAAAAATGTCCCCCTAAAATTTCTGATATATAATACATCCACAAACACAAACACACACACACAATATATATATATAATGTTCCCATCCGTTACAACCAGTTGCCACATGTACTATTTAACAACCATAATCTACACCGTTGATCTCAATATTGAATGATATGGATTAAAGATAATATTTCACCTGCAGCTACAGGCTGTAGCGACAGAACAATTACTTTTTGTAACAACCAAAATGACAAGATTGCCCCCCATTAAATTAATTCTCTACCACTATAGGCTGTAGCGGCAGCCACTTTTGCTTCATAGAATCAGATTGTTAGAAAGTTAACTCCCAATTATTAATTGATATATATTGTTTTATTTTATAAAATTTAATGATATATTATTATTTTATATTTATCCTAAATATATTATTTATCTAATTTAGCATGAATGATATGATAATAAAATTAGGAAGGTAATTGTATGATATTATTTTATTTTTTACTCAAGTTTTTTTTAAAAATATTTTTTTTAGAACAAAATAATTTGATAAAAAATAAGAACTGCATTAGTTTTTAAAATTATTTTGTTCTAAAAAATCTCTTTTTACTTATTTTTTATCAAATTATTTTTTTTAAAAAAAATCTTTTTTACTTATTTTTTATCAAATTATTTTGTTTTAAAAAAATAATTTTTTTTACTTATTTTTATCAAATTATTTTGTTCTAAAAAAATCTTTTTTTACTTATTTTTTATCAAATTATTTTGTTCTAAAAAAATTATTTTTTTATTTATTTTTTATCAAATTATTTTGTTCTAAAAAAAGTATTTTTTAAAAAACTTGAGTAAAAAATAAAATAATGTCATACAATTACCTTCCTAATTTTATTATCATATCATTCATGCTAAATTAGATAAATAATATATTTAGGATAAATATAAAATAATAATATATCATTAAATTTTATAAAATGAAACAATATATATCAATTAATACTTGGGAGTTAACTTTCTAACAATCTGATTCTATGAAGCAAAAGGCAAGATGCAAAAGTGGCTGCCGCTACAGCCTGTAGTGGCAGGGATTTAATTTAATGGGGGGTAATCTTGTCATTTTTGCTGCTGCAAAAAGTAATTATTCTGTCGCTATAGCCTGTAGCGGCAGGTGAAATATTACCTTTAATCCATGCAATTCAATATTGAGATCAACGGTGTAGATTATGATTACTAAATAGTACCCGTGGCAACTGGTTGCCACGAATGGGAACTACACACACACACACACACACATATATATATATATATATATATATATATATATATATATATATATATATATATATATATATATATATATATATGGAAAATGATCCATAGAATACGTTAGCTAGAGGGACTGTTTCAACTAATGTTTATTCAACCATCCAAAATTAGAGTGAATAGCAGAGATGAGGACCCAACCGCTAGAGGGAGTAGCGGCCAGCAATAATTATATAAAATTTCTCTGCTGGCCGCTAGAGGGAGTAGCGGCTAGTCAAAGAGGCAACGTTTTGACTAGCCGCTACTCCCTCTAGCGGCCAACAGAGAAAATTTATGAAATCGTGGACTGTAAGAGAATTTGGCCCAACCGCTAGAGGGAGTAGCGACCAAGCGGTTCCTAGATCTAAACTAAGTCATGTATACTGCTTGTGTTTGCTGCTATAGAGAGACGGCGCTGCACAAAGAGAAGGAGAAGGGTTTGCTGCTAGCTTTGAATTTGGCCCATCAATCTCAACTTCTGCCGGTTAATCGATTCTAAAGTAAAGTAAAGTAAGTGTCTTTCAACCTAATATGTTTTTGTAAATATCTTTAGAAACAAAATAGACATTAAATGATAGTATTTTGCTAAACATCTTAAAAATTATTGCTATATTAAAGCATGCTATATAAGTGACAAATTTAGTATTATTATATGTATGTATACAAATTGGGTGGTAGGTATGCATCTATGCATACAAATTATGTGTATAAATTGGGTATTTTCTATATATAAAATACTAGTATGTATATTTTTGAGTATTATATGTGCATAAATTGTGTTAAATGTTTTATTATTGTTGCTGGTCAGATTATATTAGACATTGAATGAAAGTTTTATTGTTATTGATATTTTTAGGTAAATATGGACAATTGGCTGCTTGGACCCATTGATCGCAGTGTCCTTTATGCTCAAGAAAAGCATGTATCGAAGGATGTGTAGAATGTGATTAAAAGGGGTACACTGATGTCAAGCCAATCTACTTCAATTATATATGATAAATGGGAACTTACCAGCAAGTAGAGATATGGTTGGTATGTATACAAAGGCATATGTCCTTTGGCTAGGCTAGGCTAGGCCGCGGGGGGGGGGGGGGGGTTATTTCCCACAAGGTCAAAAAATACTATACACCCTAGGTAAATGTATATTATTTATGATTCAAATAAGACTACCACATATGCATGGGGTGCCGCATGTTTGTCATATTTATATCGGGGTCTGTACACAGCATCTATAAAAGAGAGTAATTATGTCATTGGTTGTGTGACCTTGTCACAAATTTGGGCATACGAGCATTTTTTGGTTGGAAGGCCTAACCCTATGCCAAATTCTTTATTTTGGGTCCCTAGAGCAAAGCATGGGCGTACTCCACAAAACATCAATATGGTGATAGGCGAAACGATCCCCATCACCATCTATTTTTCTACCAGGGCAAATTTGATAGGCAACCTCAGTGGGAGGTAGTATGGCGGTCATACCAGCGATGTGATGATGATTGGAGGTACTATAACTATGAGGCTAGATTGGTAGGATCCGGTCGGGTCCCATTGATTCATTTTGATATTGTTGAGTATCAAATGCCCGATCGGGTAATGAGGCAATATGGGTATATCCAAGGCATTATGTCCCCAACTGACAGAAATGATGCTTTGAGATAACCCATAGAACAGTCATTTGAGCCACCAGATTACATACAAATGAGAAGAAAATACATTGATGAGTGGGAGCTATATATGGAAAGTTTCGAGGGAGAAGTTTAGGAGGTTGCAAAAACTATCCCTATGGATACATACTTCAAGTGGTACAAAAAAATTACTCGATGACACTTGCACCGCCCTCGACGCGAAGGAGATTCCAACACTACCTACGAGCCTCGTTCTGTATATAATCAACATCGTATGGTTAGCATGGTAAGAAAGTTAAAGTTTTACAAATTATTCAATTAATATAATATATTGCTTGCTTATTTGATGTAATCTATTGTATTTTTTGATACTAATTTGTTTTGTTTGTTTTCTTATTTTATGTTATTTTTACATAGATTGAGGGCACAAAATCTCTCATCGACAAAATTTTCAAGTTCAAGCAAGACTTTCCTCCCAAATACAATCACATGAAAGAGGGTTGGGATCAACCATATGAGTTGTATGATGCGGATGTCAGGGTGGGGGGAGGAGTATATGTGGGATGAACAGACAGAGAGGCCCACCCCTAAGCTTGAGCTCGATATGTATATCCCTACCACCCAGATGGGCTTACAGTGGGCTGCCAATGTAGACTTCTATGACTCTAGATGGATGAATACTCGGCTCTCGCCGGTAAAAATATGACAAAATATAAGCTCAAAAGTGTTTGAAATAAGACAGCACTCAGTTTATGGGGTGTACAAAGCCAATTGGACAGGGCTTCCTCGCTCTTTTCTCTCCCAAAATGGCTAGCCCAATCCCCATATTTATAGAACTGATTGCCGTAGGTACACCTGCGACAGCCTCTGTTACACCTGCGGCTGCCCGAACTGCCCGGGATTCCGTGGGTCCTATCGGCTTGAAGTACGTGTACTCGTGCAATGTAATGTCCACTCGAACTTGCAAAACTTCAATTCGAGCATCCGAACGAGGTGTACAAGACCATCTTTGGACTTCTTTTGTCGAGAGTTACGTAATAACATGGGATTTTCCCTTTTTGATTCTAGGAAGATGGGTCCATGACTGAAATAGCATTCCTGGGTTCTCGTCAGGCAATCCGGTGAGCTGTTTCGCGTAGTTTTCGCTCCGAAGTTAAGATATGAGTCTTGTGAGACTAATTTTGAATCAATTTGAGTTAACATGAGTGTACTAGATTAGAAGTGAAATTGAGTTGGCAAAATGACCATTTTGCCCCTCCCCGGGTTATCTCCGATTTTTGCATAGTTGTAGCAGGTTTTTCCCAGGGTTATCTCTGAGATGGTCATGCTGTTGACTCTGAATATCCTCAGGGTTATCTCTGAGGTTGGAATTGATGTTGTGGTCCTCTAGGGTTATCTCTGGAGTGTGAAAAAGACACTTTTGTCCTCCTGCACAGTTAGTAACAGGAAAAGAAAATTTTGAGTATCTATAGGTGTCATTAACTGATGATTGTGATCCAACTCAATAACTGAAATACGCCAGTTCTCTTCTTTTTTACCGTGGATAACATATATTCTAGTTTTGCATAGTTTTCGACAAATTGTGTCTCGTTGTCTTATTTTCTTATCGTTATCACATTCATCATCTAATGAATTCTTAACAACAGTTGGTCTATATTACGCCCCCAAATTCAGACCACACTTGCCTCAAATTTGGTTGTCACGTAATAACTCTAATAATAAATCAACATCTCACACAGTGGAATAATAGAATAAATTACATTGTTATAACATAATTATTCTTGTCCTAATGGTTCATAACTTAAACATCTCTTACATAACTTAATCATGATTAAACACCGTTTGGACATAAACTGATACATAATACAATACCACTTAACTTAAACATAGCTTAATAAGTTCTTCTATAACCAAATAATAGTACGTCACTAGCATCATATAAATAACTACTCCACAGCCTTCTCTTTACCCTTGTCCTTGCCAGAGGGTTCACCATGTTCTGCCTTCACTGAAAGTTTTATGGAAAGGAAGGATGAACAACAATTTTTCCCAGCAAGTAATATAGCAAAAAGGGTAATAAATATGTTTTAAATTTCTCCAGGGTATATCAATAATGATAGTTCAAGATAGCAAGAAGTATCGATGATTATCAACAATAAGCGCCATGGACAATAATATTCAATGATTAAATCAATTCAAGATTTCAAAGCAATAAATACTAAGCAGTCTAAGGACTATTAAGTTCTCCTAGAATTAATAGTAATGGACTGATAATTCTACAAAACAAGTATAACAGGTGATCAGCCTAAAATACCCTATATCATGCATAACATTTAATCTTTCTCATATGCGTACGTCGGTTCCCCGACAATATACAATTCCCCTACCAAGAGGGTTGTTCAACTCAGTTATAAGAGTCTGTACCAAGTTAATTTGGTTTGGATAACTTTAGATCCATTATCAATAGTCTAGCCGAATCGATGGCTTAGACAGTTTATTTCACAATATATATATATATATATATATATGAACAATTATTGTTCGAATCAAAGTTTGAAATTTCATTATGATGTATTATTTCTTCAAAGTTCTACTTGTACGATCAATAATTGCACAAGTTCAAATAATGCTCAATAAAGAGTAAGGTTCGAGTACTTGCATTCAATATACGAATCAAATGAAATTTGAGAACTTGCACAAAATCCAAAGTTGTGTAAGTTAGGAAACTTGCTCAATATAAGATAGAGTTCGGATACTTGCCTCAAGCGTTGTTCACCAAAGTAAAGCTTAATATCAATCCAATTCACTATGATATCCTATTCATGTATAATCACATTAGTTATATAAGTTCAACATGTACACCTACTATCTTAATTTACTATCATACACAAGTTTAATTTATCAATGCTAACATATATTGCTAGTCTTCTAGTCGCATAATCTTATACGTATGTCATCACATGCAAATTAGTTTCTAACACACTATGTCATAGTTGAAATCACAATTTGACTTTAAATTTGTAAACACTAATTCATCATAGGATCATTTCAATAACATGCTTATTAACACATGAATACTATACTAGATAGGTATTACAGATTAGAGTAACCATATAAGCGTACATGAACCCTCCAATTATTAACCGAAAACTGACCCTACTGCAGACTGGCGCGGTCGCGCTTGGTTTGTACTGCTCCTGGTGCAAACCAAGACATGGCTTCTTTTTGTGAAAACATATATCTCATAAACATTGGACTAACATAACATACATCTTACAGTTCATATAACAAGTATAAAGATTGAGTCCCTTACTCAATCAGCATGCTTTACTCAAGCAACGTAGTCATAAGTTGACTTTAACATTTCATACATTCAATATATATATATATATATATATATATATATATATAACACATCATGCTCTTTGCAACAAAGATTTAAAACAATCAAATTCACATAGCAAATAGGAACTGAAAGACTTGCCTTGATCGTTGTTTACCAATAAACGTTTAACAACTTACAGATATCTGCACTTCACGTGCCCTACACAATTATATAATCATTCACATTAACTATTAGTCACATAAAAACACATAGTAGTTTTAATGTAAACTTTACTCTACATCTCATAACCTTCCCTATCATAAATATACAATGTTCAGTTTGATTGTGTTAACTTTCAACTTATAGCTCACTATATTTCATATTCGAAGTTCATTCATGTGTTTAAGTCTTGCTAGAAATCATTATTGGTTTTATATTAAACCCATTTCATACCTTATAATGTTCATTTCATTTGACTTAAAACACTTTTTACATTCATTATCACTTATCACGGCGCTTCGACGTTTATTCGTCACATGCCAAATTTGTCTCTCTTGTGTGTGCTTGGTATGCGTATTCAACTTATCTAATATATCATTTATTAATGTTAAGCATCATTATACTTCATAATATTCATTTTCTATAACTTAAAACAACATCTATTAGCGTCAACATCACTATACTTGTGTATGTGCATGACCGACGCCCTCCGATTGCCTCCGAATACGCATCAGTCACAAACATAATCATTTTGACTACTGTTCCTGACCTCAAATTAAAAACCTTTAAGAATAAAAGTTGTAGGTCTATTCTTCTTCGTTTCGAATCATCTTGAATCACCTCAATCGGAGTTCGTATAAAAACGTTATGCCTATTTTACTAAAACAGGTCAAAGCAGTCACACCTGACTCACTTTGGGCACAGCTGCGCCCAATTTAGCCTTGGACACAGCTCAGCTGTGCCCCAAATGACTTAGGGCACAGTGCAGCTGCGCCCGTTAGCAGAAACGGGGCCTGAAGGTTACTGTTCATGCGATTTTTGACCCTTTTTCTCCTACCAATCTTCATAACTTGAGTTATACACATCTAAATTAGTCCGTTTTCGATTCTATGGATTCGTAATTTATAGAACTACAACATACTAGAATTATAACAATTTATAAAAATATTAACCAACCTAAAATGTGACAAAAAATACATGTTCATACACTATTTCATGTTTTAAACATATTTAGCGAATTTAATCGCCACGACTTCGTTTCTTAACCAATTGATATGATTCAAACTACGCAGTTTTCGTTTCTTAACGTACTAACATAATCCAACACCAATTTATAGATTATAGCACATATAGGACATGAAATTTTATACTTCCTAAAGCCATTTTCAAATATAAACACTGTTATTTATTTTTTCTTCCTACAAACCTAATTTCATGTGTTTGATACTCAAACAACCCTTATATATAATGATTGATAGACTATAAATCCTACCAACATGTATATGTATAAATCCAACATAATTATTAATAGAAATTTCAAAAACAAGAGTTAAAATTAGAGTAGGTTATACCTTCAAACCCTAGTTGTATGCTAGCAAGAGATGGTGACAACAACTTCTCCTTCCTCACCAAGCTCTTCCTAAACTCTCTGTGTTTCTCTTCTAGCTTTAGCCTTAGGATTATACGTATACACTAACTGATATAATACGTTAAAAACCAAAAAGGCTTTATCAGTTATAATATGCCAAAGGCCACAAGGCCATGTTTGGCAATCCTCTTAAAATCTCATTTTAGTTTATTTTTATATTACTTATATAATATAGTTCAATTGTCACATTTATTCAATTTAAATCACAATCATTATTTAACCTTATAATATTTATTTAACTAATATAATTCTCAATATTTATTTAATAAATACTAATCTTCTAATTTAATTATCCCTTTAATTATATTATTCTTTTAATTTAATAATTCTATATTTTAATTAGTCTCTAATTAAATTATCATCAGCACACTTTAATAAAATTACTCCATAACAACATCCATGAATTTAATTTATTTAAAAAATAAATCAACCAAAATATTTATATAATTTACTAATCTTATTCAGTTAATTTTCTTTTCATAACAAATTCATTTAATTTCTTCAATAGTTAAATTAACTATTAAACCTCACTTTCCCAATATATGAATATATATTTCTCTTCACACCAGATCACATATTTCAAAATATATAGCACATGTATATAAATACTCAAACTCCAAACATCTCATAATAAGAATTTTAATTATTAAATTCCTATTTTAATAACCTATAAAAATTCAGGTTGTCACACTTAACATATTGAGGCTTAGGGACAGAAAATGCTTTACACCATGTTTATAAAACTAGTTTCCAAAGTTTTAAGTTTTCCTTGAATATTAAAACTAAAACAACTAATCACAGCTTACTATATACATAGAAATCTCAGTCCACATGTACAGGTTAGTTATAGGCATATTCTAATTGTCATATGCTCAACACATCTTATGGAGCTAACATGAGTAACTGTGATATACTAACCGTGCGGTGAAAGACTAGGAAGTGGCACGGTCACGCCGACCACTTCACCCAGAGACAAAAATATGGCTTCTGCTTCTGCAGAGCCTCAACCCCAAACATTGCCAAACATCTTTTGCTGCAACACAAACTACTTCTAATACTTCTAAGCATGCATACTAACTTAAACAACACACTCTTAAGCCAATTCATACCAAATAATAAAGAATTCATGAGAATTGTAAGAATTTGCCAAAACTCTACTTAAGAACACAAAAATAGAACTTATACCTCCTTGAAGCTTGATTGAATTTGTAACAATCTAAGATTTTATTATTTATAATTTAAAATATTTATTAAATTAAATAAATATTTTATTGATGTGGTTGTTGTTAGTAAATAATTGTGAATTAAATTTATTAGATGATATTCTAATTTAATTTAATTTAAATTGTTAGAGAGTTGTAAGATAACATGAGATGTTATATTATTGTTGTAATTTAATAATTTAAAATGGTATGTTAAATTATTAAATAAAATTATAATGAAATTATAATTTGTGATATTTGGATTAATTAAATTTATCCAAACAAGGCTTAAAATATCAGGTCTTTATTTTAAAGAGTTTTTGCCAAACAAAGCTTTATGGCTTTATAGCTTTTGAATTTTGAATTTTATTATAATAAATAAAATATATTTATAACTGATATACGTTTATTACTTTGTAACTGCTAAATTAGTAACTAGGCGTATTATGGCCCTATCAGTTTTATTTTACGCATAGTGTTAGTGGCCTATTCTGATACTAAGAGAAGAAAGAAGAGTTGAAGAGAATTTGAGAGAGACTAGAGAGAGATTGAGAGAAATTTTTGAGTTTCCAAGCAATTCTTTGTGGTTAGCAAGATTACTAAATAATTGAAGGTATGTTCTATAACCTTGATATTGTGTGTATATATATATATATATATATATATATATATATATATATATATATATGTTTTATGACAAATATTTTAAGTTTCCAAGTTCTGTGAATTCAATTTTTTTTTTAAAAAATTGTTGATATACAATTGATAACTTGTGATTATATATATTGATGGTGTTAGAGTTTGTATTTAGACAAGGAATTTTATGCTAACTACGTTTAAAAAGAAAGAAAACTATTTTCAGTGTATATTTATACATATAGCTTGTAAAATTACCAAATATGGTGGTTAAATTATAAACTAATCTGTAAATTGAGTCTTGATTTTGTTAGTCCATTAAGAAATGAAGAGAACGTAGTGTGAATGAGCTAATTTGGACAAGAATTGTGATCACAGTGTGAATTTTTGTGAAGGATGTCAAAAATAAAGTTTTTGTATAAAAAAATGAAATTTAAGGATTTAAATTAGTTGAAGTTATTGTTTAATCATTCTAGGATATCATATATGTGAGGAATCATGTTTGTGTTAGTCCTATATCAATTGCCTATGTCTATTTTACTATTTTGTGGGTGAAATTCGTGTAAGTTGGGCTAAAACAGAGTATTGTAAAAGCTGCGTAGTGTTTCTGTCTATGCACCAGCGCAGCTGCGTTAGTGGTAAGGCCAGAAATGGTGCAGCTGCACCGGTCCCAGGCTTATGTATGGCGCAGCTGTGCCATACCCTATTCAGAGACAGTGAAGTCTGCTACTTCTGCAGACTTTGGACACCATTGTAACTTAGTCTAATGATGTGTTAATGTGTCAAACATGTAATGAGGAGGTTAAAACAGAGTCATGTCATGTGGTTAGTAATTCTAAAGTTATAAGAAATTAGTAAGCTATAAAAATGACATGTTGTGATTTATTGAACACGTGAATTAGTAAATAAGTGTTTTAAATCTAATACTGGGATTTCTGAAGTGTATGTGGCGTGAATGGAAACTTGTGCTAAAGTAATAAGTTTAACTATCAGTGAGTTTTAATTTGGAAGTGGATGTTAGTATATCTAATAGATATTATGATTCTAATAAAATGGGTAGGTGAATGTGAGTTGTAATTTATACTTACGCACGAGGCATGTTTCTAAACCTTACCTCTTTACATTGAGCAAGTTCCTTACCCTAAAATTTAATTAAGCAAGTTTTCTTAAGTTCTATTCTTTTATGATAAATGCACATTCTTGAACTCAAATCTCTAACTGAGTTGTTCTGTTTCATTTATTTAACGCAATTCAAAATATTATTGTCATTTTGAGCAAGTTTCATTCTAAGCTTGTTATTCCTTAGTACATGTTCATAACTTAATTCTTTTATCTCAAGATCATAGCCTTAGCTTAATATTGTTTAAGCAAGGTTTATTGTTTTATTCAATACTTATGCTTTGTAGTTGTTTCTAAGCATGAGTTTAATATATAGTTAGTTTGCCTATGATTATTCATTGTTCCATATTATGTTATTATTGATCAACCGTTGTGTTATCAAACCTTGTTGATTCAACTAGTCCTTTAGTTGATGGTCGTTAAACTCTAAATTACCCTTGAAGCTTATACAAACCAAACTTTCTTTGGTGCGGACTTGTACTCAAAAAACTGAGAAGAATAACCTTATTATAGGAGATACGCGATGCGTTTAGATGTTTGTGCACAATACATGGTAGGAAGGGCTGATCCCCCTAAGTATGTGAAGTCCCTACAGTATAACTGTTTAAGTTAAAGTTGAAAGATTACTTATAACCGTGGACATAGTTTGTAACACCCCCAAATCTAGGTACTTCATTCTCACAAGACTTGGTGTTCACTTTCCATTCATTCATACTATCTACCCAAATAAAATAACATTTAAACCATAAATCCTCCCTTTAAAAGGGTTACATCATTAAATATAAAAATATCCCAGGTTGTCTAACCTTAAACATCATTCAAGTGGGGAAATAAAATAGTTACATCACATCATTAAATAAAAGTTTGTCATCATAACTATAAATGAAATTACAAGTCTCCATCACCTGCACATTTTCCCCTTTCCTTTGCTAGTTGAAGGCTCGTCTACCTTCTCAACTTTAGCTGCAATAATTATATTTATGCAAGAGTGAGCAAAATAAATGCTCACTAGATATAGCAATGAATCAACAAGATAATAATAACTGCCAGTGAATAGGCTCATCAAAACTGAATAGTACTCTACCAATGATAACCAAAGACTGGAATAAAAATATGAAATATATATCTGGGGGTCATAAGACCACGAACTATGTCCATGGTTACAAGTAATTTTTTAACTTTAACCTTAACAGTTATACTGTAGGGACTTCACGTACTTAGGGTGATCAACCCTTCGTACCATGTATTGTGCACAAACATCTAAACGCATAGCGTATCCCCTAAAATAGGGTTGTTCTGCTTAGTTTTAGAGTACAAGTCCGCGCCAAAGAAAGTTTAGTTTGGATAAGCTTTCAAGGGTAATTTAAAGTTTAACGATCATCAACTAGAGAACTAGTTGAATCAATAAGGTTTGATAACACAACAATTGATCAATAATAACATAATATAGAACAATGAATAAGCATAAGCGAACTAACTATTTATTGAACTCATGCTTAGGAACAACTACAAAGTATAAGTATTGAATGCCAATAAACCTTGCTTGAATAATATTAAGCTAGGGCTATGAATTATTGAATATACATTAAGTAATAGCAAGATGAAAATAAAACTTGCTCATTATGAGAATAACTTGTGTCAAGTAATTGAAATAAGACAATTCGACATTAAAAATTCGAATTCAAAAAAATTGCATTCACCATAAACGAATGACAATAAAGAAACTTGTCTAACAATAAACAAGTTAGAATACATCAATAAGTATTGGAATTCAAAACTTGTTCGAATAAAGTTAAAGTTATAGCTTGCTCAAATAATGATTAGAATACAAGAGTTCACTTAATGAAAGTTTAAAGTAAGAAACTTGCTCAATTTAAAAAGATAAGGTTACACAATGTAATAATATAACTAGCTCAACGAAAGTGTAGAGTTAGAAAACTTGCCTCGAGAGTAAGCTATAATATTAAAACTCACGTTCACCTACACATAGTATTAAAACCACAATATCTCTTAGATATACTAACACTCAATTTCCAATATAACACTCATTTCTATTTAGACTTGTTAATTTAGTACAAGTCTTATGCTACTATATATACTTTAGAAATTCCAAGTGTTAACCTTCATAATACTTATTTACTAATTCTCATGCTCAATAAATCACAACATGTCATTTTCATAGTCTACTAACTTCTTATCACATTAGAATCACTAACCACATTACACTATGCTATTTTAACCTTGTCATTACACATTTGATACGTTAACATAACCTTAAACAAAGTTATTTTGATATCCCAGGTCTGCAACAGCAGCAAAACTCACCATCTCAGAACATGGTACGGCCCAGCTGCGCCATACACAAGCCTGGGACCGGCGCTGTGATACCCCCAAATCTAGGTACTTCACTTCCACAAGATTTGGTGCTCACTATCCATACATTAATACTATCTACCCAAATAAAATAATATTTAAACAATAATCCTCCCTTTTAAATAGGGTTACATCATTAAATTAAAAAAAATCCCAGGTTGTCTAACCTTTAAACATCATTCAAGTGCGAAAATAAAATTATTACATTACATCATTATTAAAAAGTCTATGACCATCACAATAAACAAAATTTATAAGTCTGCATCACTTGTACATTTGACCCTTTCCTTTGCTAGTTGAAGGCTCATCTACCTTACCTTAGCTGCAATGAGTATATAAATATGCAAGAATGAGCAAAACAATTGCTCACTAGATATAGCAATGAATCAACAGGAATGAAATAACTGCCAATAAATAGGCTCATCAATACTGAGTAGTACTCTATCAATAATAATCAACGATTGGAATCAAAATATGAAGTATATAAAACTGAGGGTCATGAGACCACGAACTATGTCCACAGTTGCGATTAATCTTTCAACTCCAACTTTAACAGTCATAAGACTATAAGGACTCCTCGTACTTAGGGGGATCAGCCCTTCGTACAATGTATTGTGCACAAACATTTCAATGTTAAGCGTAAATTATCCCCTAATAATAATAGGGTTGTTCATCTCAGTATTTAGAGTATAAATCCGCACAAAAGAAAATTTGGTTTGGATAAGCTTTCAAGGGTAATTTGAAGTTTAACGAACATCAACTAGAGTACTAGTTGAATCAATAGTGTGAAATAACATAACAGTTTGATCAGTAATAACATAATATGAAACAATGAATAAGTTTAAGCGAACTAACTATATTTTGAACTCATGCTTAGAAACAACTACAACGCATAAGTATTGAATGACAATAAACCTTTCTTGAATAATATTAAGTTAGGACTGTGAATTCTTGAATATACATTAAGTAATAGCAAGCTGAAAATAAAGCTCACTAATTATGAGAATGACTTATGTTAAGTAAATAAACTAAGATAATTCAACATTACAAATTAGAATTCAATAAAATTGCATTCATAATATTCGAATGACAATAAAGAAACTTGTCTAACAATAAACAAGTTAGAATGCATCAATAAATATTAGAATTCAAACTTGTTCGAATAAAGTTAAAGTCATAGCTAGCTTGCTCAAATAATGATTAGGAATACAAAAGTTCGCTTAATGAAACTTTAAAGTAAGAACTTGCTCAATCAAATGAATGAGGTTACACAATGTAATAATAGAACTAACTCAACGAAAGTGTAGAGTTAGGAAACTTGCTCAATGTAAAAAGAAAGTTTAGAAACTTGCCTCGAGTATAAGCTACAATATTAAACTCACGTTCATCTACACAATGGTTTGGAACCACATTATCTATTAGATATGCCAACATACCATAACATGTAGATTTCTAGCTAAACTTATCATCTTAGCACAAGTCTTATGCTACCATTCAAATATCAGAAAATTCAAGTGTTAATCTTCACAACACCTGTTTACTATTCATCGAGTACACTATGTTATAATATAACGTTTTCATAACTAACTAATCATTTTTACAAAGTTGAAATCATTAATGACATGACACATTACTGAATTAACCTACTTGTTACATGTTTGACTCCTTAACATAACCTTAAACCAAGCTATAGTGGTGTTACAAGGTCTGCAGCAGCAGCAGAACTCACTGTCTCAGGACAGGGTATGGCACAGCTGCGCCATACACAAGCTTGGGACCAGTGCAGCTACGTTGGTACACAGACAGAGGCAGAGACGACTGATGAACAGTAGCCGACTTTAGCCCAACAAACACAAATTTTACCCACCAAACATTGATAATAACACGTAAAAATGGTTTAGAACTATCACAAACATCTTTGTGAATATATTTAACCAATTAAAACAATTTAACATCAACTAAAACTAGTTTAATTTCTCTAATTTCATGTTTTTCATACAAAACTCACTTTTTGATATTCATCCCAAAAATCGTCACTGTGATTTCAATACTTGGCCAAATCACTTCATTCAAATTACTGTTATGCTCATTTCTTACTGAACTAGCATAATCAAGACTCAATTTACAGTTTAACATTCGAATTGACCATCAAAATTGGTACTTACATAAGCCACATAGAAAATATATATACTATCAAAATTTTCTACTGTTAGAACAAAAATTAGCATGCAATCTCTTGTTTTAAACATAACTCTAGCATCCTAAGCATGTATCATCAGAATTTACCAAGTATATATCCACAATTCACCAATTGATTTTTTACAGAACATGGGAAAATTCTTGCCGTCCAACACATTTACATATATATTATCAAAGTTATGAACATACCTTCAAGTTAGCTTGCACAACCTTGCAATTGCAGACAATTTCCCCAGGTTTCATTCTCAAACTCTCTCAATTCTCAATTCTCTGAACTCTCAACTCTTCTCTTCTCTCTCAGACTTAGCCAATATAGACACATAATGCGTAAAAGAAAAAAACTGACACCTTAATACGCATAATAACTATATTAACAGTTACAACATAAACGTATATAATATAAATATATTATATTTATTATTTTAATTTATTTTATTTAAATTCAAAAATTAGAAATTCAAAAGCCATAAGGCTTTGTTTGGCAAAACCCTTTAATTTTTAAAGAACTAATATATTAAGCCTTGTTTGGCGAAAACTAAATTAAACCCTTTTTAATTTATTTTAATAAACACTTTAGTTAATAATTTATAATCACATATTATTTATTTGGATTTTCATATCCAATATTAACCCATTAAATTAGTCACATACTATATTTTAATTAAATATAGCATTTTAGCAAATATCACAAAATTATAATTTTCATTATAACTTTATTTAATAATCTAATATACCATCTAAATTATTAAATCAAAACAACAATATAACATCTCATGTTATACTACAATTCTCTAAATTATAAATTAATTTAATTTAGAATATTATCTAATAAAATATTTATTTCATCAATTCAATAATAGATACATCAAATAAATATTTATATTATTCAATAAATATTTAATATTACAATTTGAAATTTTGGATCGTTACATCTTTCCCTCCTTATAAGGATTCTGTCCCCAGAATCACAATTCAAACAATCAAATCGTCACATTCTCCCCTACTTACAAAGATTCTGTCCTCAGAATAGAAGACATAGACTAAACAAATAACTCAGGATAATTCTTCATCATATCAGCTTCAAGTTCCCACGTAGCCTCTTCGACATTGTGGTTCCTCCATATCACCTTCACAGAAGGTATCACTTTATTCCTGAGCACTTGTTCTTTCCTGCCAACTATCTGGATAGGAATCTCTTCATAAGAAAAATCTTTACTGAACTGCAACGGTTCATACTCGATCACATTCTTGTAATCGGGTTTATATGGTCGTAACACCGACACATGAAAAACATTGTGCACATGTTCTAATTTTGGAGGTAAAGATACCTCTCCCACTCTGCGTAGAATCTCAAAATGTCTAATAAACCTTGGGCTGAGCTTTCCTTTCTTGCCAAAACTAATTTTTCCCTTCCAAGGAAAAACTTTCAGGAACACGAAACTTCCTGCTTCAAATCCACGACTCTGCCTGTATTGATCAACATACTTTTTCTGTCGATCTTGAACAGCTGCCAGACTTGCTCTGATGAGTTTGACAACTTCAGCAGTCTGCTGAACCAGTTCTGGGCCTAACAGTTGACGTTCTCCAACTTCATCCCAACATAGTGGAGTTCTGCATTTCCTGCCGTATAATGCCTCGTATGGTGGCATACCAATGCTTGCGTAGTAACTGTTGTTGTATACAAATTCCACCAATGGTAAATGATCATCCCAGTTTCCTTTGAAATCCATTATGCACACTCTAAGCATATCCTCTTACGTTTGGATTGTTCGTTCACTTTGCCCATCAGTTTGCGGATGATATGATGTGCTCATCTTTATTTGCGTTCGCATGCATTCTTGTAGTCTCTTCCAGAAATTTGATGTGAACCTCAGATCTCTGTCTGATACAATTGACACTGGAACTCCATGTCTTGAGACGATCTCTTTAACGTATAGCTTCGCCAGCTCATCAAGATTAAATCTAATCTTTATTGGTAAAAAGTGTGCATATTTTGTCAATCTGTCTACTATCACCCTATATCGTATCATATCCTTTCTGGGTCATTGGAAGACCTACCAAAAAATCCATTGTGATATGCTCCCATTTCTATTTCGGTATTTCCAACGGTTGAAGTAATCCTCTTGGTTGTTGATGCTCGGCCTTCACTTTCTGATATGTCAAGCACTTTGCAACGCATTCTGCAATGTCTCTTTTCATATTTGGCCACCAAAAATGTCGCTGCACATCTTGATACATCTTTGTACTTCTTGGATGAATAGAATTTATTGAGCTATGAGCTTCTGTCAAGATTTCTTCTTTAATATATTGAACTACTGGAACCCAAATTTGTCCCTCGAATCTTAGCATTCCCTTAGTATCAACCTTGTACTTCACTTCTTTACCTTCGACCACACTTTCCTTTATTTTCTTGCATTCTTCATCCTGTAGTTGAGCGTTCTTCACTTTTTCCACCAAAGTTGGACTAGCTTCCATCTGGTACAATTTTTCATCTGATTCTTTTAGAAATTTGATTTCCAATTCCATCATTGTCATCGCTGAAATGAGTTCCTCCTGGTTGGTTAACAACATTAACTTTTCTCTGCCTTTCCTACTCAAGGCATCTGCTACCATGTTAGCTTTGCCCGGATGATAAAAGGTCTCACAATCGTAATCCTTTATCAATTCCATCCATCTCCTTTGCCGCATGTTCAGGTCTTTCTGTGTGAAAATATACTTTAGACTTTTATGGTCTGTGTAGATCTCACATTTCTCTCCGTAGAGATAGTGTCTCCATATCTTCAGTGCAAACACAACCGCCACCAATTCTAAATAATGAGTCAGATACCCTTTCTCGTAATCTTTCAGTTGCTGTGATGCATACGCAATAACCTTACCGTTCTGCAGAAGGACACAACCCAATCCTTTGTGTGAAGCATCACTATACACTACAAAATTCCCTATATTATCTGGCAATGATAAAACCGGTGCTACACTTAACTTCTTTTTCAATTCTTGAAAACTTTCTTCACACTTTTCCATCTAAACAAATTTTACAGATTTTCCCGTTAAATTTGTCAACGGAGTGGCAATCTTGGAAAAATCTTGAATAAATCGTCTATATTAACCGGCCAGTCCCAAGAAACTCCTCACCTCCAAAGGTGTTCTTGGTTGTTCCCAATTTATCACAGCTTCGACTTTTGATAAATCCACTAAAATCCCATCCTTACGATTACATGACCAAGAAATTGTACACGTTCTAACCAAAATTCACATTTAGAGACATTCGCGTACAACTTTTCTTTTCTTAGTGTCTCCAGCGTCAGACGTAAGTGTTCCACGCGTTCCTCTTGAGTTTTAGAGTAAACCAGAATATCATCAATGAACACCATCACAAACTTGTCTAAAAGTGATTTAAACACCCTTTTCATCAAATCCATGAACGCTGCAGGGGCGTTTGTCAACCCAAATGACATCACTAAAAATTTGTAATGTCCATAGCGAGTTCGGAATGCTGTCTTAGGTACATCCTCCTTCCTTACTTTCAGCTGGTGATACCCACTTCTCAAATCTATTTTTGAGAAATATCTAGCACCCTTCAATTGATCAAACAAGTCATCTATTCTTGGCAATGGATATTTGTTCTTAATAGTGACTTTGTTCAATTCCCTATAATCAATGCAAAGACGCATTGACCCATCCTTCTTCTTCACGAATAATACTGGTGCTCCCCTCGGTGATACGCTCGGCTGAATGTACTTCTTGTCTAATAGTTCTTTCAGTTGCACCATTATTTCTTTCATCTCCATCGGATCCATTTTGTACGGGGCCTTCGATATAGGAGCGGTTCCTGGCGCTAAGTCGACCACGAACTCGATTTCTCGGTCAGGCGAAACTCCTGGCAAATCCTCCGAAAACACATCTATGAATTCCCTAACCACTGGTATTTCCTCCAATTTCACACCCTTCTCCTTTCGAGTATTGACTATGTAGGCCAAATACCCTACACAACCTTTACTCAATAACTTCTTAGCTTGCATCATCGTTAGACATTTCATTTGTCTAGGCGATTTGTTACCATGAAAAACTACCTTTGACGGAGTTATAAGGTTTACACACTTCTTTTGGCAATCAATTATCGCTCCATAATTGAATAACCAATCCATTCCCAAAATAACATCGAACTCCCCGAGTTTTATCGGGATTAAATCCACTATCATAATATTCCCCTTTATATTCACCCTACAATTCTTGTATATGAACCTAACAGGAACTACTTCTCTATTCGCAATTTCTATGTTCAAAGGAAAATTCAGCTCTTCACTAGGTATTTCTAACTTCTTAGCAAATTCATCAGATATAAACGAGCAAGCAGCACCCGAATCAAATAATACATATGCATTTTATCATTGATTGGGATAATACCTGACACGACATCTTTTTATTGCACCGCATCCTGCACCGTCATATTGAAGGTTCTGGCCGTGGGCTTATTTGTGGACGTTGGCCCAGTAATAGCCAGCTCACCTCCACTAGCATTCCCCTTGCTTCCATTTACCTCACCAGATTTCTTCTTAGGGCATTCATGAGCAAATTGATCCTTGGACCCGCACGTGAAGCAAACATTCTTCTTAGGTTGAGTGCAATTTGGGACGATGTGACCCTCCTGGCCACAATTAAAGCATACTCGTTTCCCCATCAAGTACACACCCTTGTGAAACTTCCCGCATGTAGCACAAGCTTCGAACTTCTTCTTTTGCTGGTTTTCTTGCTGATTTCCAGCTTCCATATTTGCATTCCACATTCTCTTCATATTGTTGTTACCATTTCCACCGTTACCACCACCACCATTCTTAGCTTCGCCTTCATTCTTCTTCTTCCTCTGCTCTTAGTTGTGTTTTGTTACAGCCTCGCCTCTACTCTCTGCGAGAATTACCTTCTCCATTACTACTGCAAACGTCTTTAGTTGGAACAGGGAGACCCTATTGTACATCCAGGGCTTCAGTTCTTGTTCAAATCTCTTCGCCTTGTGTTCGTCTGTGCTGACTTGATATGGAGCAAACCTCGCCAACTCGTTGAATCTTGTGGCATACTCAGACACCAACATCGTTCCCTGCTTCAGTTCTAAAACCTGCACTTCTAGCTAACTCTTCGAACTTTCTGGAAAATAAATCTCAAAGAATATTTCTTTGAACCTTTCCCAAATCATAATCCCTTGACCTCCTCGGGTTTTTTTGGCTTGCCACCAATAACTCGCCTCTGCTTTCAACATGAATGTTATAAAAGCAGTCTTCTGATTCTCTTCCACTCTAGCTACATCGAAAGCTTTCTCTATTTCCATGATCCAGGTCTGTGCTTCAACTGGATTCATGGTTCCACGGAATTTTGGTGGTCCAACTGCCTTGAAGTCCTTAAATGTTGTACCTTGATTCTGAAGTTGATTTTGCAAAGCACCCGTCAGTAACATCACTAGCTGCTGAACTGGGTTTCCTTCCACATTGTTGTTGTTGTTGGTTTCCTCAGTGGTTCTATGTCGTGGTGGTTGACGTCTTGGAGGCATTTTCTGTTAAAATACACCCATTAGATTCCATTCAACCTTTTAAGTATTATATACTTAAGTTGCACATCATAAAAGATTATCACGCAACACATAACACTTTGAGTAAAATAATAACTTTTATTCATTCATCATCTTTTAAAAACATCAAAACAATAGCATCACTGCTATATACATTACTTTTCCTGAACTATAACAGTTGCCGGACAACATCATCATCATCATCATCTATCCCATTGGTTATATCATACTCGGGATTTACATTTCATTTATTTTCTAATCACATATCAATTACATTCTCTACAATGTCCTACTAAGATACTGCGTAGCCATACGAACGGTCTTCCTCCAAAATTCAGAACATTGTTCGGTGATCTAATATGTATGATGGTAGCATCTCGAACTGAATTGGATAACACATGACCCGATCTTGAGCTCGATTGATCACGGTGTTGAATACGTTATTCATTTCTTCCATCTTCATCTTCTTTGCTTGTGCGTCTCTCTCTTCCATTCCGGCTCGTTGATAAGCTTCATTGTACGTATCTTCAGCTCTTGCCCTCTTAGCAGATTCCTCTTTCAACTTGTTCTTTAACTCTGCAATCTCTGCTATCATACGCTCGTTCTCTCCTTCGGTGTGAACCAGCTTCTCTTCAACGTTGTTCAGTTGTTCTTCTCGATCTTGGATCTTGTCGTCCTTCTGTGCCATCAAGGTCTGTTGTTTAGCTACTATCTCCTGCAACTCCTCGACGGTATCTTGAAGTTCCACATTGCATACACCTCGTCGTACATACAGGCAACTATCAAGTTAAGTAGAATCTCCTCCTCCTCGTCCTCCTCATCCCCCGACTGTGGTAGCTCAATAGGTTCCTCCTCATCCGTCTCTATCTCATCCTCCTCATCAGGTACTCTCTCTTGCTCAACAACTGTGACCAATGAAACTGTTTCCCGTGGCAATAGTTGTTCCCAAATCACCTGAATATCTCGAGGCTCCTCCTCTCTAGCCTAACCGGATCCTCCTATATTAGCCATCCTGTTAACCAAAGTTTAAGTTTTAATTACTATTCATTACTACTTGACACTCACGAGCACATAAGTTGTAATCACATAAGCACATAAGTGTTTTATTACTTTCTCTTTCCTAAAACTCGATAAGAATTTATCATCACTATCTTTTCAAAGGTTACTTCCTAAGGCTTTTACCCCACCTAAGGTTCATAACCTAAGGCTTTGATACCAATCTGTGACACCCCCAAATCTAAGTACTTCACTCCCACAAGATTTGGTGCTCACTGTCCATACATTCATACTATCTACCCAAATAAAATAATGTTTAAACCATAATCCTCCCTTTTAAATAGGGTTACATCATTAAATTAAAAAAAAACATCCCAGGTTGTCTAACCTTTAAACATCAGTCAAGTGCGGAAATAAAATTATTACATTATATCATTATTAAAAAGTCTATGACCATCACAATAAACAAAATTTACAAGTCTGCATCACTTGTACATTTGACCATTTCCTTTGCTAGTTGAAGGCTCATCTACCTTCTCAACCTTAGCTGCAATGAGTATATAAATATGCAAGAGTGAGAAAAATAATTGCTCACTAGATATACTAATGAATCAACAGGAATGAAATAACTGCCAATAAATAGGTTCATTAATACTGAGTAGTACTCTATCAATAATAATCAACGATTGGAATCAAAATATGAAGTATATAAAACTGAGGGTCATGAGACCACGAACTATGTCCACAGTTGCGAGTAATCTTTCAACTCCAACTTTAACAGGCATAAGACTATAAGGACTCCTCGTACTTAGGGGGATCAGCCCTTCGTACAATGTATTGTACACAAACATTTCAATGCTAAGCGTAAATTATCCCCTAATAATAATAGGGTTGTTCATCTCAGTATTTAGAGTACAAATCCGCACCAAAGAAAGTTTGGTTTGGATAAGCTTTTAAGGGTAATTTGAAGTTTAACGAACATCAACTAGAGTACTAGTTGAATCAATAGTGTGAAATAACATAACAGTTTGATCAGTAATAAGATAATATGGAACAATGAATAAGTGTAAGCGAACTAACTATATTTTGAACTTATGCTTAGAAACAACTACAACACATAAGTATTGAATGACAATAAACCTTGCTTGAATAATATTAAGCTAGGACTGTGAATTCTTGAATATACATTAAGTAATAGGAAGCTGAAAATAAAGCTCACTAATTATGAGAATGACTTGTGTTAAGTAAATGAACTAAGATAATTCAACATTAAAAATTAGAATTCAATAAAACTGCATTCATAATATTCGAATGACAATAAAGAAACTTGTCTAACAATAAACATGTTAGAATACATCAATAAACATTGGAATTCAAACTTGTTCGAATAAAGTTAAAGTCATAGCTAGCTTGCTCAAATAATGATTAGGAATACAAAAGTTCGCTTAATGAAACTTTAAAGTAAGAACTTGCTCAATCAAATGAATGAAATTACACAATGTAATAATAGAACTAACTCAACGAAAGTGTACAGTTAGGAAACTTGCTCAATGTAAAAAGAAAGTTTAGAAACTTGCCTCGAGCGTAAGCTACAATATTAAACTCACGTTCACCTACACATTGGTTTGGAACCACATTATTATTAGATATGCTAACATACCACAACATGTACATTTATAGATAAACTTATCATCTTAGCACAAGTCTTATGCTACCATTCACATATCAGAAAATTCAAGTGTTAATCTTCACAACACCTGTTTACTATTCATCGAGTACACTATGTCATAATATAACGTGTTCATAACTAACTAATCATTTTTACAAAGTTGAAATCTTCAATGACATGACACATTACTGAATTAACCTCCTTGTTACATGTTTGACTCCTTAACACAACCTTAAACCAAGCTATAGTGGTGTTACAAGGTCTGCAACAACAGCAGAACTCACTGTCTCAGTACAGGTTATGGCACAGCTGCGCCATACACAAGCCTGGGACCGGCGCAGCTGCGCCAGTTTTTTGCCTTGGCACCAACATAGCTACGCCGGTGCACAGACAGAGGCAGAGACGGCTGATGAACAGTAGCCGACTTTAGCCCAATAAACACAAATTTCACCCACCAAACAGTGATAATAACAAGTAAAAATGGTATAGAACTATCACAAACATCTTTGTGAACATATTTAACCAATTACACTACTAAAAATGGTCATTTATGATGGCCAAAATCCATCACAAAAAGTAGGAAAACCATCACGAAAGGTTTACGTGATGGCTTTAAGCATCACAATGGCCGTCTTGTAAACGCCCATCATGAAAGGTTTTACATGATGGTTTTGGCAATCACACAAATACTTAGTGCTTTTGTGATGATTATTACAATCACATTAACACGTAATCTATTGTGATTGACAAAGTTATCACAAAGAAATAAGACTTTAGGAATCAAATGTAAGAACATAAATCTCTATTTACGTATAATTTATTTCACTGTATTAATTGTATCTATATTAATTGTATCAAATGATACTTGTAGGATTCGAACCTTCTCCCATTTACAAACTAAATAACGAGTATTACCACTACACCAAAGTCCAGATCATAATTATAATTTTAAAACAAAATATAAAAGGAAACATATGTGAGTTGACTTACTGAACAAAATTACTTCCACATAAAATTTGGTGATTGCAATCGCAGTCACAAATACTCTATAATGATGGTAAAATTAGTAATCACTAAGAGTCATCATATATTTTATTGTTTTGTGATGGTTTGAAAAGTCCATCACAAAATACCTTCTTTTTGTAATTGCAAATAAAAGTCGTCACAAAAATATATCTTTTTTAATGATTGTCACGATCGTCATAAAATATTGTTTTGATTATTTCTTACATTAAAATATTAATGATAGTTTAAATACAATTACGAAAAGGGTATATCTATAACTGTAATATCCTAGATTTTTCTAATTAATTAAACAATTTCAATAAACAAACTTATGTGAAATTCTTATGTGACAATTATTTTTAGATGAATTATTTATTTTTACTTATATGTTATGTGATGAGATGTGTTTGAATGGTTGGTTCCGTATAATTCAACTATTTAAAATGGGTAAAAATGGAATTAATGCTATTAATTTCGTGGGATGACTTTAAAACATGACTTTGAGTTTGGAGCGGAATTTAGTGACACGGACAGCGTATTTGAGTCCGGAACGTCGAAATTAGTCAAGATAGACTGTAACCACGAAATTGCGTCACGGTTGACTTTTTGGTCAAAGTCAACTGGTTGACTTTTTCGGGGGAAAAGTCAACTACGAATTTTAAAGTTGAGTTTGACAAAACGGATAGTTCCATGACGTCCGGGACGTCGACTTTAGTAGGAATCGATATGAGTATCGACATGTTTGACTACGGAGGGCAAAATGGTCAAAATGATTTGTTAATTGATTAAATTATTATTATAATGTTTATACTCAAGTGCATCAGCTGGGGGGGGGGGGGGTTCCACGTGACCATCAAATTGGGATAATAAAAGGAGCATATTTGTATATATTATGGTAGTAATGAGAGAGTGAGTTTATTTTTCTTTATAACACCAAAACCTTTCATTTTTGTAACTCATACCCATAATTAGACTATTGAATGAGGAGTGTAATGGTAACTGATCATGGGGGAGTGTAATGGGCTGGAGAATTCAGTTCATTACACCATATATGATGTATATACATTACATCTAAACTCATTCTCTCTTTCACAACAATATTCCAACCAAGAGAGTAAAAGAGAAAGAAAAGAGAGAATTGTGAGTGAGAGCTTTGGAGCAACGAGTTCTGGAGATTTTGGAAGAGTCTAGCAATCAAGAAGAAGCATTAGAAGCAATCAAAACAAGAAGAATCCGTTCATAAGGTAAGCATTCAAGCTATTTTCTATGTTCCTAAGTAAAATAGTGGAGAAAATGCATGAATTAGTATGGTTATTGGTTTGTCTTGTTTTGTGATGCCATGTTTGGGTATGATTCTTCTATGTGGCGGTTAAGGAAGGAAAATTCTGGTGTAAACATGTTACTAATTCGTATAGAATCAAGGAATCATGCCATGTATGCTAGCTAATTGATAAAATGCCTCTTAGATGCTAATTTGATGAAAACATGAAAAGTTAGAGAATTGAATGGTTGTAACATGTATATATGTGTTATTATAAGTGGTCTAGATAATAGGAATCAAAACTCAGGTAAGCTAGAATCAAAATCATGATTTTCTCAAAAGTTGGGTTAAACTAGTTTGCATGATTTTTTTTAGGATTTTTGGTCACTCGAAATTATGTCTTAGATAATCCATTTGGTGCATGTAATTATTTTGTAAAATAGTTTGTAGCATGAGGTATAACATGTCCAAATTTCGTTCGGATCGAAGCTATTTTGAGTGAGATATGAAAATCGTAAGCAATCATGTTATAAACCGAAAAGAAAAAAAAATCTGTGAACTGCTGACCCTAAAGACAAAATTCGGTACTAGCTAAAGTTTCTAGAAAATTATGGGCTTTTGGATTATTATAGTACACTGAATAAGCTTTCCATAGACTCCGGAACGGACTAATTCCGACTTCGGAGCAAGGAGTTATGACTTTTCAAAGTAGTTGTGTCAAATCTGTCCAACAAATTCGGTGCAGTCCTCTTGCACGGATTTTCTGGAATTTTGTGCTTGGAATTTGAAGTTGGTCCATGAACGAAAGTTGTGGCCCCAGAAGTTAGCTTCGCGTGGGCGCAATAATCGCTCAAAAATGTTTTAAAACGAGTTAGTTATGCCTGTTTTAGTGAGATATGGTAAAGCTGAAAATCGTAGAGTCAGTGCTGAAAATCGTAGAGTCTCTGAAAATCGTAGAGTCTCTGAAAATCGTAGAGTCAGTGAAAATCGTAGAGTAAAAATCGTAGAGTCTCTGAAAATCGTAGAGTCTCTGAAAATCGTAAAGTCAGTGAAAATCGTAGAGTAAAAATCGTAGAGTCAATGAAAATCGTAGAGTAAACTCTGAAAATCGTAGAGTCATTGAAAATAGTAGAGTAAACTCTGAAAATCATAGAGTCAGTGAAAATCGTAGAGTAAACTCTGAAAATTATAGAGTAAAGTTTATATTATAACTACTATGCGTTGCTAATAGTTGATGTGCATGATTATACAATTGTGTAGGGCACGTGAAGTGTAGATAGCTGTAAGCTGTTAATCTATTATTGGTAAACAACGAGCATGGCAAGTTTCTTACCCTATTTTTCATTATAAATTTATTCAACTCTTATTCAGTTGATTGCAGCGAGGGTAAGTTTGGGCTTGTGATTAATTAATCATTCGTGCAAGCTTCTTTATTGTAAAGTTCTATAACTTCAATTGTGATGCGTAATGTTATTGATGATTCAGTTCCTATTGTGACTGCTATACTTTAAAGTTTGTATACCCTTGATGAGCTATATTCAAGCATGCTTTCTAGCTTTCGTTTCAGCTAGATGTTATTGATGCAAAAATAGTATATTATTTGAACAATTCAAATCCTTTGAAGCTATTGAATGTTTACCAATCCAAATTGCTTTGGTAAGGTCCCGCATGAATACTAAGATGAACAACCCGGATAACGGGGTAACTGATGTCGGGCATATAGTCCCATTTATGCTTATGCATTTTAAACTTAATACATGTGCACAATGTAGGGTACAATGGGCTGATCACCTGGCGTACTTGCAGAGACAGTTTACAGTCTATTTGATTGTTAATTCGTCTGATGTTTTTTTTTTGATGAAAGAAATATGTTCAGGGTATTTTTACACCCCTTAGTATGATATTGAAAATTCTTAAATTCTTATTCTTGATGTTCTTCTTTAACACTTGATAATCTTTCAACTGTTGAGATCTAGTAATTCAAATGCCTTTATTCTGATGTATATTCCCCATTTAATCCGTACACTTGCTGGGCAATTTGTGGTCATTCTTGCTTAAACATTTCAGTTAAGGATGAGAAGGCTGAGGGTTCGGGCAAGGACAAGGAAAAGTCCAAGATGAAGTGATGCTAATGGTTATGTAATAAAATAATTATTTCCGCATATGTGTATTGTAGCGATAAACGCTAAGACTAGGTTCCAGTATGTTTTAAGGTTGTAAAGACTTGGGATTTTATTTTGAATAATTATGTAAGAGTTAATATTATTATTCCTTATTGTTAAGGTTTACTTAGTTAGATGATGGTGTATGTTGTATCGTGAGCACCAAGTTCTGTAATCGATGATTACACGGATTTGGGGGCGTCACAAGTTGGTATCAGAGCTGTAGGTTATAAACCTTAGGTAGGTGTACCTTAGGCTATAACCGCGAAGATTATAAGTAATAAACTCGAATAGAGTTTAATCGATAAGAGATGAATTTTTGGAAATTCATTATTAAAGTAAAGAAATAGATAAAGAAGATTCAAAGAAGAATCTTGAAGAGCTATAAAGATAAGAATCCGGAGTTACCTGACTCCAGTAATAGAGATGAAAGGTGATACTAAATAGATGGTGTCTATAAGATGAAAAGTGTAAATAAAATCATAATATAATATGATAAGAAGATCGTAAAATAAAACGATCGTAAGCATAAGGAGAATTGATTACAAAAATAAGATCACCACGTGATCAGATTAAATCATTGAATGACATATGATTTGTTAAGTGATTGGAATGATATAGCTTTATGCTATAAAGAGAAGGTACTATGAAATGGTACAATATAAACTCAGAAAAGAGTGGTAAATGTTAAGATACGGATTAAAGAAAATCCGTATTAAGAAAAGAGAAAGTTAAGAGTATGTGGGTTTTCAATTGAGGACTCAGATCAGTAGCTGAGTTGTATGATTCCTTGTATGGGAGGGGAATTTGTACTTGGTTTTAGAATCACTTAGCTTCCTGGTTGATAGAGTGGTTAGGTTGACAAATTCTTTGTATGGGCGGGGAATTGTCCTCTTAGCTTCCTATATTGATTAGTGGCCGAGTTTGGTTTAACAACCACTTAGTTTCTGACATTGATAATCATTGGAACCTAATGTCACACTATTTGCTATATGTATGTTGAGAAGGTGATTCTTTTCTCATGTGTATAATGAATAGGTAGAGGATATAAGGTTAAGTTGCGAGTTCTTAAAACTCATACCTATGGTAGGTTCGTGACTCATAATTATATGGTATGTTTTTGAACCCCTCAGCTAATGGACGCCTATGGTCTGACTAGGATAAGTTCTTAAACTCATATGATTGTGGCAAGTTCCTGAACTCATAATGTGTGGTAAGTTTGACGAACTGGGTATAGATAAGTGTAAATGGAGTATTGAGGATGATAAGAATAGATAGACCTATTAAGCAATGGATCATTATAGAAAGTGGAGTTGATGGTGAAAGCATAGGTACTCTAAATCTACTAGCTATGCTAGACTTTCGAAATTTATTGACTTCGTGCTGATGTTTACACTTCTATTTTCTTGAAAAACATTGGATCAAATGATGGAACCAATGAGTTTTAACAACAATACTGTTATTCGTATGTTTATGCTAATTGCTTCGGCTAGACAAAAATGATTTGTAATATATCAAAATGTATTTTATATCATTAATGCATCATGTAACCTGGTGTAAAGATGATAAAAACGATGGAGTCATCAATGCGGTATTACCTAGTGTTGGATGTGATCTAAGGATCGTCAGTCCACTATGGTATGATGTAGTATGACAAAGTCACAAAATGACGGAATCCTCAAACGGACTGTAAATACAGTGCGGTATCATGACGTCATAAAAAGATTTTTGAGATTTCTTTAAGATATGAGAATATATATATACGTGTATATGTACATTTCGATTAATGTTCGAATTGTTGTAGAAGTCTATGTTATTTGATTCAGCTAGACGAATATTGAAAGATGTTCATGAAATTCAAGTTTTTCTTGAGAAGTTATGCCAAACCAAATTATTTTGGTGCGGATTCAGATGTTGAAAAGCTGAGGTGAACAACCCTGTAAAAAGGGGACATGTTATCGAAGACAATGGTTCCGAAAGTAACGCATATAGTCGTTACGATGTTAAGATGTAATACGTTGTGCACGACGTAGGGGTACGATAGGCTGATCACCTAGAGTACTTGCAGAGAGTGTTTTCAGTCTGTGTGATTGCTAAACATTCTGTTAAAGATGGTTTATGGTGGTGATGCACTGTTAAACCTGGAGATGAGTTCAAGGTCCGTATAGTCTTATGACTGTTAAAGGTTCAAGTCGAGATACTTGATAACCTAGGGACGTAGTTAAAGGTCTTATGACCCCTCAGCATGATTTGGAAACTTTTAAATTCCTTTTATTCATATCGCTTCCCAATTATTGAGCAATTGAGGAAGATTCTTGTTATTCTGAAAGGTGAAAGTGGAAATGATGAGACAATTAAGGAGAGCATAATAGTTTTAAGAAAGAAATGAAATTTCAGAAAGAAGAGAAATGTGAAACTCTTAAAAGAGGAAGAGATGAGGAATATGATAATCTTAGAAAGATCCGTAGAGAAAGAATTTGGTTGCAGAACCTAATGAATAAATAGATATTAACATAAAATCTATTTTGATAAATGGAATGAATGAAAATTAGTAAGTCAAAAAAATAAAATAAAATAAAATTTCGAGGGCGAAATTCTTAGAAGAAGGGGTGAATGTAATATCCTAGATTTTTCCATGTAATTAAACAATTTCAATAAACAAACTTATGTGAAATTCTTATGTGACAATTATTTTTAGATGAATTATTTATTTTTACTTATATGTTATGTGATGAGATGTGTTTGAATGGTTGGTTCCGTATAATTCAACTATTTAAAATGGATAAAAATGGAATTAATGCTATTAATTTCGTGGGATGACTTTAAAACATGACTTTGAGTTTGGAGCGGAATTTAGTGACACGGACAACGTATTTGAGTCCGGAACGTCGAAATTAGTCAAGATAGACTGTAACCACGAAATTGCGTCACGGTTGACTTTTTGGTCAAAGTCAACTGGTTGACTTTTTCGGGGGAAAAGTCAACTACGAATTTTAAAGTTGAGTTTGACAAAACGGATAGTTCCATGACGTCCGGGACGTCGACTTTAGTAGGAATCGATATGAGTATCGACACGTTTGACTACGGAGGGCAAAATGGTCAAAATGATTTGTTAATTGATTAAATTATTATTATAATGTTTATACTCAAGTGCATCAGCTGGGGGGGGGGGGGGGGGGGTTCCACGTGACCATCAAATTGGGATAATAAAAGGAGCATATTTGTATATATTATGGTAGTAATGAGAGAGTGAGTTTATTTTTCTTTATAACACCAAAACCTTTCATTTTTGTAACTCATACCCATAATTAGACTATTGAATGAGGAGTGTAATGGTAACTGATCATGGGGGAGTGTAATGGGCTGGAGAATTCAGTTCATTACACCATATATGATGTATATACATTACATCTAAACTCATTCTCCTCTTTCACAACAATATTCCAACCAAGAGAGTAAAAGAGAAAGAAAAGAGAGAATTGTGAGTGAGAGCTTTGGAGCAACGAGTTCTGGAGATTTTGGAAGAGTCTAGCAATCAAGAAGAAGCATTAGAAGCAATCAAAACAAGAAGAATCCGTTCATAAGGTAAGCATTCAAGCTATTTTCTATGTTCCTAAGTAAAATAGTGGAGAAAATGCATGAATTAGTATGGTTATTGGTTTGTCTTGTTTTGTGATGCCATGTTTGGGTATGATTCTTCTATGTGGCGGTTAAGGAAGGAAAATTCTGGTGTAAACATGTTACTAATTCGTATAGAATCAAGAAATCATGCCATGTATGCTAGCTAATTGATAAAATGCCTCTTAGATGCTAATTTGATGAAAACATGAAAAGTTAGAGAATTGAATGGTTGTAACATGTATATATGTGTTATTATAAGTGGTCTAGATAATAGGAATCAAAACTCATGCAAGCTAGAATCAAAATCATGATTTTCTCAAAAGTTGGGTTAAACTAGTTTGCATGATTTTTTTTAGGATTTTTGGTCACTCGAAATCATGTCTTAGATAATCCATTTGGTGCATGTAATTATTTTGTAAAATAGTTTGTAGCATGAGGTATAACATGTCCAAATTTCGTTCGGATTGAAGCTATTTTGAGTTAGATATGAAAATCGTACGCAATCATGTTAGAAACCGAAAAGAAAAAAAAATCTGTGAACTGCTGACCCTAAAGACAAAATTCGGTACTAGCTAAAGTTTCTAGAAAATTATGGGCTTTTGGATTATTATAGTACACTGAATAAGCTTTCCATAGACTCCGGAACGGACTAATTCCGACTTCGGAGCAAGGAGTTATGACTTTTCAAAGTAGTTGTGTCAAATCTGTCCAACAAATTCGGTGCAGTCCTCTTGCACGGATTTTCTGGAATTTTGTGCTTGGAATTTGAAGTTGGTCCATGAACGAAAGTTGTGGCCCCAGAAGTTAGCTTCGCGTGGGCGCAAGAATCGCTCAAAAATGTTTTAAAACGAGTTAGTTATGCCTGTTTTAGTGAGATACGGTAAAGCTGAAAATCGTAGAGTCAGTGCTGAAAATCGTAGAGTCTCTGAAAATCGTAGAGTCTCTGAAAATCGTAGAGTCAGTGAAAATCGTAGAGTAAAAATCGTAGAGTCTCTGAAAATCGTAGAGTCTCTGAAAATCGTAGAGTCAGTGAAAATCGTAGAGTAAAAATCGTAGAGTCTCTGAAAATCGTAGAGTCAGTGAAAATCATAGAGTAAAAATCGTAGAGTCTCTGAAAATCGTAGAGTCTCTGAAAATCGTAGAGTCAGTGAAAATCGTAGAGTAAAAATCGTAGAGTCAATGAAAATCGTAGAGTAAACTCTGAAAATCGTAGAGTCATTGAAAATAGTAGAGTAAACTCTGAAAATCATAGAGTCAGTGAAAATCGTAGAGTAAACTCTGAAAATTATAGAGTAAAGTTTATATTATAACTACTATGCGTTGCTAATAGTTGATGTGCATGATTATACAATTGTGTAGGGCACGTGAAGTGTAGATAGCTGTAAGCTGTTAATCTATTATTGATAAACAACGAGCAAGGCAAGTTTCTTACCCTATTTTTCATTATAAATTTATTCAACTCTTATTCAGTTGATTGCAGCGAGGGTAAGTTTGGGCTTGTGATTAATTAATCATTCGTGCAAGCTTCTTTATTGTAAAGTTCTATAACTTCAATTGTGATGCGTAATGTTATTGATGATTCAGTTCCTATTGTGACTGCTATACTTTAAAGTTTGTATACCCTTGATGAGCTATATTCAAGCATGCTTTCTAGCTTTCGTTTCAGCTAGATGTTATTGATGCAAAAATAGTATATTATTTGAACAATTCAAATCCTTTGAAGCTATTGAATGTTTACCAATCCAAATTGCTTTGGTAAGGTCCCGCATGAATACTAAGATGAACAACCCGGATAACGGGGTAACTGATGTCGGGCATATAGTCCCATTTATGCTTATGCATTTTAAACTTAATACATGTGCACAATGTAGGGTATAATGGGCTGATCACCTGGCGTACTTGCAGAGACAGTTTACAGTCTATTTGATTGTTAATTCGTCTGATGTTTTTTTTTTATGAAAGAAATATGTTCAGGGTATTTTTAGACCCCTTAGTATGATATTGAAAATTCTTAAATTCTTATTCTTGATGTTCTTCTTTAACACTTGATAATCTTTCAACTGTTGAGATCTAGTAATTCAAATGCCTTTATTCTGATGTATATTCCCCATTTAATCCGTACACTTGCTGGGCAATTTGTGCTCATTCTTGCTTAAACATTTCAGTTAAGGATGAGAAGGCTGAGGGTTCGGGCAAGGACAAGGAAAAGTCCAAGATGAAGTGATGCTAATGGTTATGTAATAAAATACTCCCTCCGTCCCAAATTAACTGCTCAGTTTTGACTTTTTTTTAGTCAAATTGACTATTTTTAGAATTAATAATTAAGCATATATAAACATATTTCTAAAATTATAAAATTTAGGATTATTAATAAATTGTATATACTTTCTTTTGGTTATAATCTCTTCACCTATATTTTAGCAAAAATAGTAAAAAGATTAGTTTTAAAAATGGTCAATTTGACTTTATAAAGTCAAAACTGAGCAATTAATTTGGGACGGAGGGAGTAATTATTTCCGCATATGTGTATTGTAGCGATAAACGCTAAGACTAGGTTCCAGTATGTTTTAAGGTTGTAAAGACTTGGGATTTTATTTTGAATAATTATGTAAGAGTTAATATTATTATTCCTTATTGTTAAGGTTTACTTAGTTAGATGATGGTGTATGTTGTATCGTGAGCACCAAGTTCTGTAATCGATGATTACACGGATTTGGGGGCGTCACATAAGTTATGACTTAGTGCGTCACAAAAAGAAAATTTATTTTGCATGAAAAAATTGGTGTGATTGACATGGCCATCACAATTATAATACATTGATGGCAATAGTAGTCATCACTAAGAGCCATCATATATACTATTATTTTGTAATTGCTTAAAAAGTCCATCACAAATTACTATCTTTTGTGATTGTTTTTACAAACTGTCACAAGCCTGGGACCAACACAACAACAGAACTCACTGTCTCAGGACAGGGTATGGCGTAGCTGCGCCATACACAAGCCTGGGACCGGCGCAGCTGCGCCGTTTTTTGCCTTGGCAGCAGCGCAGCTGCGCTGGTGCACAGACAGAGGCAGAGATGGCTGATGAACAGTAGCCGACTTTAGCCCAACAAACACAAATTTCACCAATTAAATAGTGATAATAACATGTAAAAATTGTATAGAACTATCACAAACATTTTTGTGAACATATTTAACCAATTAGAACAATTTAACATCAACTAAAACTTGTTTAATTTCTCAAATTTCATGTTTTTCATATAAAACTCACTTTTTGATATTCATCCCAAAAATTATCACTGTGATTTCAATACTTGGCTAAATCACTTCATTCAAATTACGTTATGCTCGTTTCTTACTGAACTAGCATAATCAAGCCTCAATTTACAGTTTAACATTCGAATTGACCATCAAAATTGGTACTTACATAAGTCACATAGAAAATATATATATCTACTGTTAGAACGAAAATTAGCATGCGATCTCATGTTTTAAACATAACTCTAGCATCCTAAGTATGTATCATCAGAATTTACCAAGTATATATCCACAATTCACCAATTGATTTTTACAGAACATGAGAAAATTCTTGCCGTCCAACACATTTACATATATATTATCAAAGTTATGAACATACCTTCAAGTTAGCTTGCACAACCTTGCAATTGCAGACAATTTCCCCAAGTTTCACTCTCAAACTCTTTCAATTCTCAATTCTCTGAACTCTCAACTCTTCTCTTCTCTCTCAAGCTTAGCCAATATAGACACATAATGCGTAAAATAAAAAAATTGACACCTTAATACGCATACTAATTATATTAACAGTTACAACATAAACGTATATAATATAAATATATTATATTTATTATTTTAATTTATTTTATTTAAATTCAAAAATTAGAAATTCAAAAGCTATAAGGCATTGTTTGGCAAAACCCTTTAATTTTTAAAGAATTAATATATTAAGCCTTGTTTGACAAAAAACTAAATTAAACCCTTTTTAATTTATTTTAATAAACACTTTAGTTAATAATTTATAATCACATATTAATTATTTGGATTTCCATATCCAACATTAAACCATTAAATTAATCACATACTATATTTTAATTAAATATAACATTTTAGCAAATATTACAAAATTATAATTTTCATTATAACTTTATTTAATAAGCTAATATGCCATCTAAATTATTAAATCAAAACAACAATATAACATCTCATGTTATATTACAATTCTCTAAATTATAAATTAATTTAATTTAGAATATTATATAATAAAATATTTATTTCATCAATTCAACAATAGACACATCAAATAAATATTTATATTATTCAATAAGTATTTAATATTATAATTTGAAATTTTGGATCGTTACAGGCGTAGCTGCGCTGTTTCTGGTATTGGCAGCGGCGTAGCTGCGCCAGTGCACAGACAGAACCAAAGACAACATGAACAGTAGCCGACTTTAGCCCAACTAACACGAATTTCACCCACCAAACAGTAATATTAACACATACAATTGGTATAAAACTATTACAAACATGTTTGCCAACATATTCATCCAATTAGAATAATTTAACAACTTAAACTAGTTTAATTTCTCAAATTCCATATTTTCATATGAAAACTCTATTTTTGACATCTTTTACAAAAATCATCATTGTGATTATAATTCTACACCGAATCACTCCGTTCAAACTACGTTCTCTTCGTTTCTTAACGAACTAACATAAACAAGCCTTAATTTACAGTTTATCATACAAATTGACCACCAAATTTGGTACTTACACAAGCCATATGCAAAATATTCACTGTAATTTACTTTTCTTCCTTTTTAAAACAAAATTAGTATACAATTCATGTCTGACTACAACCTCTAACATCATATGTGACAACCCGAATTTTCAAAAGTTATTAAAATATGAATTTAATAATTAAAATTCTTATTATGAGGTGTATATATTTTGAATTATGTGATTTGGTGTGAAAAGAATTAAATATTTTCATATGTTGGAGAATGTGAGATTTAATAGTTAATTAAACTATTAAAGAAATTAAATAATATTAGTTAATTTAATTAAGCTGAAATTATGTTATGAGATAATATAATTTTAATTGTTATGCCTTGTGGGCAATGGAAATTATTATGAGTTAAGTTTCATAAATAGTGTGAATAATTCACTTAATTAAAATAGTGAATTAATATAAGTATAATTGATTTAATAAAGTGAGAAGGTAATATATTGCATGAAAATATAAATGTTAGTATAATGCGAGTAAAATATTTATTAAGTACATTAAATATTTTAGTTGAAAACTTTATGGAATAAAATGAATATTTATGGTATTAAGTAAATATTTGATGAAAATTGTTATGGGATAGTTTATTTAAGTGTGATAAAATAGATGAGATTTATACGTATTTTATTACGCGAGTATAATGGTGATATTCTAATTTATTTAAATAATTAAATTAGAGGAGTGAAAATTTGTTAAATAATGTTATGATTATAATGGTTGAATAGAAATTATAATTTTACTGATAAGATTAATTTTATTTCTTAAGGAATTAAAGGTACATAATCTGGTTTATATTTCTAATTTATATGTTCTTGAGTTTCTTTTAAAATTGGAGTTTTGGTTAATGAATTTGTGGGTTACGATGTTATATAGGTTATTAGATATTTATAATTTGATAATGGTCATCTAGAAACAAAATTTTAGAAATCAAATTCATGTATTTATACTAAAGAAGAGAAATTTGGGTTTTGATTGTAATGTGTGTTTTGGTGTACTGTGGGACTAAAGTTGATGATGAATTCGTGATGAAAACTTTAAATTGACGAATGATTGTTGTTCTTCTCTATAAAACGAAAACAACGCAACTTGAAAGGATCGAATTGGTTAAGAAACGAATTCGTGGTGAATGATTTCGCTTAACATGTTGAAAATAGGAAAAATTAGTATAAACAAATTAGAATTTGTATAAACCAAGTCCCACATCGACTAAATTGAAAACTGTACCCCTTTGCTAAACCTATAAATAGAAGGGCTTGAACCTTTGTTTCATTCACCAACAATAAGGTCTCCAATTTTGAGAAAGATTTTGTTGTGGGAGGACTTTTTATAAATATCTCCTTAGTTAAATTTTGGCGTGAAAATGCTTATTCAGTTTGTTGAACTCGTATTTTTGGATATTTTTTTTATTTAATTATTGGTAATATCATTATTTTAAATATTGTATTTACTTTGTTAGTTAAAGTTTGAATTTTAGAAGTTTTGTTAGTTTTGTTAGTAAACTAGTTAGTTTACTATGTTTATTTTGGTTTGGAATTGATTATGTAAATGAGTTCTAATGATTGTAATTAGAGATATAGAGTCGAGACCTTAGACGAGTCTGATTATGTTAAATAAGACTTATTTGTAAAGAAAGTTGGGTTGGAACGAGTCGAGGCAAGTTTTGGATGTCAAAACGAGAAGTCCGAAAAACTAGTGGACTGCTGATCCAAAAACAAAAATTCGAGGTTAGTTAGATTATTTATAAAATTCTGGCCTTTTGGTATGTTATAGTACACTGAATAAGCTTTCCATAGACTCCATAATGGACTAATTCAGACTTCGGAGCAAAGAGTTATGACGATTCAAAGTCGCGTCAAAATTGTCTAACCAACTCGGGGCAGTCACCTTGAACTAATTTTCTGGAATTCTGTGTTTAGAATTTGGAAAAGGTCAAAGAATAAAAGTTGTAGTCTCGGAAGTTAGCTTCGTGTGGGTTCAAGAATCACTCAAAAATGTTTTGAAACAGAAAAGTTATGATTGCTTTAGCGAGAGAGGGTAAAGCTGAGAAAGAATGAAAAACAGTTTTGAACGCCTCTTTTTGAACACTATTTTGGACTGTCTATTTTATCCAAAATTTGTGTCCAATAACTTTTAAAAATAGGTTAATATGATGTTTATAGCATATCCAAAGTTGGATCATGGATGTAATCGGACTTATGAGATATAGAGTAAAATTTACATTACAACTACTATACGTTGCTATGTGACTAATAGTTGATGTGTATGATTATATAATTGTGTAGGGCAAGTAAAGTACAGATAACTGTAAGCTGTTAAACTGTTATTGGTAAACAACGATCAAGGCAAGTCTTTTAGTTCCTATTTGCTATGTGAATTTGATGATGAACTGTTTGAAATCTTTATTGCTGCAAATAGCATGGCGTGTTATATTAATGTTGAAAGTATGAAATGTTAAAGTCAATTTATGACTACATTGATTGAGTAATGAATGTTGATTGAGTAAGGAACTTAATCTTTATACTTGTTATATGAACTACAACATTTATGTTATGTTAGTCCAATGTTTATGAGATGTATATTGAGCATGTTATTATGTGCTATGTGATGCATGAAAACTGTTAGATTTTACTGGGCTGTCGAGCTCAACCTTGCAAATAACCACTTTTGCAGGTTAATGATTTAAGGTAAAGTTATGTGCTACTTGAAAGATATGAATCAGATGTGATACTTGAAGATATGAATCAGATGTGATACTTGAAGATTTATATATTTTGGCTGAGTTATTAATATTTGAACAATTTTTAAGGTTCCGAATAATGTATTAATGTTGATTTGTAATATCGTTTTGCGATGTAAACTCTTGTAGTATTAAAATAATTTTGAGACAGTTAGATGTAAAGGTTGAAAGTTTTGGGAACGAGAATAATTTGTAATAGAAAATTTTAATTATTCTACAAATTTCAATGGTTGTATTATCGTTTAATGATGTAAAATTAGAGGTTGAATGTATTGTTTACGATCGAAGTCGATAGTTGAATTGTATGAATTTTGGGGTCGTTTCAGTTGGTATCAAAGCAGATAGGTTAGAAACTTTAAGTAAGAGTACCTTAGGCTATAACCTTAGAGAAGAGAGGTGAAGATAATGAACGAATAAGCTCAAATAGTGTTTGAACAATAAGAAGTAATTTAAGAAATTTATAAAGAAGGGATTAAAACTTGCGTGAGAGGATTCAAAGAAGAATCTCACATAGTTATAAGGAATATGAATGTGGGGTTACCCAACTCTAATAATAAGGATGTAAGGTGATAATAAATAGACAATGTCTATAAAAAGAGAATGATAAAGAAGTTAAGAATAGAAAGCTATATTTAAGTATGATACAATCGCACTCTTTAATAGTTGATGTAAGGTATCTGGGCTAAACGATTCCTTCATAGAGCGGAGGTATATACGAACTAGCAACTCGGAATCTAGTTTGTTGGTTGTTTGTGGGAAACCACTCAGCGTACCATATTGAAACTGTTAAAGACTCGATGTGTACCAAGTATAGAAAATGGATACGTATGATGAAAATGTGGAACTCGAATGAAATGATGAGCAATGTAAATGAAGTTAGAAATTCTTAAAGGAAGAATTGTTATATAAACAATAAAATTCAAAGAAGAATCTTGAAGAGATATAAAGATAAGAATTGGGATAGCCAAGATAACGAATAATGATGAATAGACAAAGTCTGTAAGATAAAAGCATAAATGAAATCGTAAATGATGAAAAAGGAAAGAAAGAGGATCGTAAAACAAAAGGATTACGAGTTAAGAAAAGAATTTTAAGGGAGATGATTATAGAATAAGATCACGATGTGATTTGTTTAAGTTATAAAAGGAAGATGGTCTGTAATATTTGAATAATTATAGCTTGATGCTATGAAGATGGTGTACTATGAAATATTACAAGATAAACTCATGAGGAGTTATAGATAATGTGATACGAGGAATTCGTATCGAGCAAAGAGCAAGTTATAAGCAAGATAGAGTTAGGTGGGATTTCAATTGAGGACTCATGTGATGGCTGAGTTGTAGAAACTTTTGTATGGGCGAGGGTTTTATGCTTGCACTCATTTTATCAAATTGATAATCATTGAAATGTTGGTGTCGCGCTATCAATGTATATGTGGCGAAAAGGTGATTCTTTTCTCATGTGTATATTTGATAGTTAGAAACTACTAAGATTAGTTATATATTATTAGGGTTAGGTGCGAGTTCTTAAAACTAATGTATATTGTAAGTTCGTGACTCATAATAATATGGTATATTTTGAACCCCTCAGCGAATGGACACCTATGGTCTAACTAGGATAAGTTCTTAAACTCATATTATTATGGCAAGTTCCTGAACTTTCAATGTACGGTAAGTTTGATGAACCGGTGTATAATTAAGTGTGAATGGAGTATTGAGGATGATAGGAATAGATTGACTTATTAAGAAATGGATCATTATAAAAAGCAGAGTTGATGATGGAATCACAGGTATTCCAAATCTTCTAGTTATGCTAGACTTCAAAATTTTTGACATCAAGCTAAATTCGCACTATGTGCCTTTTAAAAATTAATTTTTATTCTCAACGTATGGTGAAAAATGTGTATGTGTGGACTTTGGGACACTAACACATCATTACCTGTTGAGATATGATATCACTAAAACTGATTTTCAAAGATTTTTGAATTGTTTAAAGAATAGTATATGCTAATTGTTTCGGCTAGATGAAAATGATTTGAAAATATCAAAATGTATTTTATATCATTAATACATCATGTAACCTGGTGCAAAGATGATAAAAACGATGGAGTTATCAATGCAGAATTACTTAGTGATGGATGTGATCTAAGGATCATCAGCCCACTATGGTATGATGTAGTATGACAAAGTCACAAAATGACAGAATCCTCAAACGGTCGGTAAACACAGTACGATATCATGACGTCATAAAATTATTTTCAGAATTTTAAAGATACTTAATTGCTAACAGAGTTTGGCCATACATGTTTCGATTAAAATTGAATTATTGGTATGAGTCTAAGTTATTTGATTCAGCTAGACCAACGTTTTATGAAATTTAAAGTGTTCCTTTAAATTTTCCCGAACCAAATTATTTTGGTGCGGATTCAGATGTTGAGAAGCTGAGGTGAACAACGCTTTTATAGGGGATTATATTACGGGATAATGTTAAAATGTTTGTGCACAAAACATTGTACGAAGGGCTGATTTCCTTGAGTACGAGAAGAAAGGTCCATATAGTCTTATGACTATTAAATGTTCAAGTCGAGATACATGATAACCTGGGGACATAGTTCACGGTCTTGTGACCCCTCAACATGATTTGAGAATCTTTTAAATTCCCGAGTTATTCATACTGCTTCCCAATTATTAAGCAATTGTGGAAGATTCTTGTTATTCTAAAAGGCGAATGTGGTAAGGATGATATTCCTTAGAAAGAAATAAGTCGTAGAATGTGACACTGAATGATGAATATATTGAATAAGTGAGAAAATAAATTTTGAAATGAGAAGAAGATGAGTTATCAAAGAATAATGTAAAAATTTTAATAAAAAAGATAATAATTCTAGAAAAATCTTTGCAGAGAGAAAGTGGTTATAGAACACAATGAATGAATTAAGTATTAACGTAAAATCTATTTTGATAGATTGAATGAATAAATATTAATAGATAAAATTTCAAGGACGAAATTCTTAGAAGAAAGGGTGAATGTAATATCCCGAGTATTTATGATAACGATCCTTAGAAAAGGAAATAAATGGGTTAAAGAATATATAATACTAAAAATATAATTGAGTTCAAGTGAAAGTTATGAAATAAAACCTAGAATTTGTTGAAGTAATGAATGTAGTAGGAATTATAAAACCTATATTAAGGTAATGTGTTGAAGATATTCAACGATAAACTTTGAAAAGAGATTTGGTGAAAACCGAGTAAGGGAGGTTTCTTTGATTCCGAGGACGAAATCCTTATAAGGAGGGAAGGATGTGACAACCCAAATTTTTATAAGTTATTAAAATAAGAATTTAATAATTAAAATTCTAATTATGAGGTGTACATATTTTGAATTATGTGATTTGGTGTGAAGAGAATTATATATATTCATATGTTGGAGAATGTGAGATTTAATATTTAATTAAACTATTAAAGAAATTAAATAATATTAGTTAATTTAATTAAGTTGAAATTATGTTATGAGATAATATAATTTTAATTGTTATGCCTTGTGGGCAATGGAAATTATTATGAGTTAAGTTTCATAAATAGTGAGAATAATTCACTTAATTAAAATAGTAAATTAATACAAGTATAATTGATTTAATAAAGTGAGAAGGTAATATATTGCATGAAAATATAAATGTTAGTATAATGCGAGTAAAATATTTATTAAGTATATTAAATATTTTAGCTGGAAACTTTATGGAATAAAATGAATATTTATGGTATTAAGTAAATATTTGATGAAAATTATTATGGGATAGTTTATTTAAGTGTGATAAAATAGATGAGATTTATACATATTTTATTACGCGAGTATAATGGTGTTATTCTAATTTATTTAAATAATTAAATTAGAGGAGTGAAAATTTGTTAAATAATGTTATGATTATAATGGTTGAATAAAAATTATAATTTTACTGATAAAGTTAATTTTATTTCTTAAGGAATTAAAGGTACATAATCTAGTTTATATTTCTAATTTATGTGTTCTTGAGTTTCTTTTAAAATTGGAGTTTTGGTTAATGAATTTATGGGCTACGATGTTATATAGGTTATTAGATATTTATAATTTGATAATGGTCATCTAGAAACAAATTTTTAGAAATCAAATTCATGTATTTATACTAAAGAAGAGAAATTTGGGTTTTGATTGTAATGTGTTTTGGTATACTTTGGGACTAAAGTTGATGATGAATTCGTGATGAAAACTTTAAATTGATGGATGATTGTTGTTCTCCTCTATAAAACGAAAACAACGCAACTTGAAAGGATCTAATTGGTTAAGAAACGAATTCGTGGTGAATGATTTCGCTTAACATGTTAAAAATAAGAAAAAGTAGTATAAATAAATTAGAATTTGTATAAACCAAGTCCCACATCGACTAAATTTAGAACTTTACCCCTTTGTATACCTATAAATAGAAGGGCTTGACCCTTTGTTTCATTCACCAATAATAAGGCCTCCAATTTTGAGAAAGATTTTGTTGTGAGAGGACTTTTTATAAAGACCTCCTTAGTTAAATTTTGGCGTGAAAGTGCGTATTTTGTTTGTGGAACTCGTATTTTTGGGTATGTTTCTTATTTAATTTTTGGTAATGTTATTATTTTAAATATTTTATTTAGTTTATTAGTTAAAGTTTGAATTTTAGAAGTTTTGTTAGTTTTGTTAGTAAACTAGTTAGTTTACTATGTTTATTTTGGCTTGGAATTGATTATGTAAATGAGTTCTAATGTTTGTAATTAGAGATATAGATTTGAGACCTTAGACGAGTCTGATTATGTTAAATAAGACTTATTTGTAAAGAAAGTTGGGTTGGAACGAGTCGAGGCGAGTTTTGGATGTCAAAACGAAAAATTTGAAAAACTAGTGGACTGCTAATACAAAAATAAAAATTTGGGGTTAGCTAGATTATTTAGAAAATTCTGGGCTTTTGGTATGTTATAGTACACTGAATAAGCTTTCCATAGACTCCAGAACGGACTAATTCCGACTTCGAAGCAAAGAGTTATGACCATTCAAATTAGTTACGTCAAAATTATCTAACCAACTCGGGGCAGTCACCTTGAAATAATTTTCTGGAACTCTTTGTTTAGAATTTGGAAAAGGTCAAAGAATAAAAATTGTATTCCCAGAAGTTAGCTTCACGAGGGCTTAAAAATAGTTCAAAAATGTTTTGAAACGGAAAAATTATGACTGTTTTAGCGAGAGAGGGTAAGGCTGAGAAAGAATGAAAAACAGTTTTGAACGCCCCTTTTTGAACACTATTTTGGACTGTCTATTTTATCCAAAATTGGTGTCCAATAACTTTTAAAAATAGGTTAATATGATGTTTACAACATATCCAAAGGTGGATCATAGATGTCATCGGACTTATGAGATATAGAGTAAAATTTACATTACAACTACTATGCGTTGCTATGTGACTAATAGTTGATGTGTATGATTTATATAATTGTGTAGGGCAAGTGAAGTACAGATAACTGTAAGCTGTTATACTATTATTGGTAAACAACGATCAAGGCAAGTCTTTCTGTTCCTATTTGCTATGTGAATTTGTTGATGAACTTTTTGAAATCTTTATTGCAAATAGCATGGTGTGTTATATTAATGTTGAAAGTATGAAATGTTAAAGTCAATTTATGACTATGTTGATTGAGTAATGAATGTTGATTGAGTAAGAAACTCAATCTTTATACTTATTATATGAACTACAACATGTATGTTATGTTAGTCCACTGTTTATGAGATGTATATCGATCATGTTATTATGTGCTATGTGATGCATGAAAACTGTTAGATTTTGCTGGGCTGTCGAGCTCAACCTTGCAAATAACCACTTTACAGGTTAAAGATTCAAGATAAAGTTATGTGCTACTTGAAAGATATGAATCAGATGTGATACTTGAAGATTTATATACTTTGGCTGAGTTATTAATATTTGAACCATGTTTAAGGTTTCGAATAATATATTAATGTTGAATTATAATATCGTTTTACGATGTAAACTCTTGTAGTATTAAAATAATTCCGAGACAGTTAGATTTAAATGTTGAAATTTTTGGGAACTAGAATAGTTTGTAATAGAAAATTTTAATTATTCTGTAAATTTTAATGGTTTTTTATTATCGTTTAATGATGTAAAATTAGAGGTTGAAAGTATTGTTAACGACCGAAGTCGATAGTTGAATTGTATGAGTTTTGGGGTCGTTACATCATAACTATATACAATCACCATAAACAGGTTACATAACAACAATTTACAGAAAATTGGAATTCACAGTATATAAAACTTTGACGTGAAACACATATACATGTATATATTATTATTATTATTATTATTATTATTATTATTATTATTATTAAGGTTATGTAAAAATAACTTTAAATAACTTAAATAACCTTTGCTAAATGCTGAAGTTGCTGTGAAATCCTTAGGTTTTCTCTCCAATTCTCTCTCAAGTCTCTATAATTCTCAGAATTTTTCTTAGGCCTAGCACTAAGGTTATGCGTAAGACCCACTGATTGTCAAGTGTAAAAAGAAAACTGATACACCTTAATACGTCTACTAATTATAATATCAGTTACCAATATAATGCTTAGGTTATAAATATATTATATTTATTATTTAATTTATTTAATTTATTTTATTTATATTATTTAAAATTCAAAAATCAAAAATCCAAAAGCCATAAGGCTCCATTTAGCAAAACCCTTTAAAATTTAAAGACTCAATATATTTAATCATTGTTTGGTAAAACTAAATTAAACAACTTTAATTTATTTTTATAAACAATTTAGTTTATAATTATAATCACATATTATTTATTTGGATTTTCATATCCACATTAATCAAATAAATTATTTTAAATAAATATTCTACTTTAACAATTATCACAAAATTATAATTTCATCATAATTTTATTTAATAATTTAATATAACACTTTAAATTATTAAATTAAAACAATAATATAACATCTCATGTTATATTACAACTCTATAAATTATAATTTCAATTAATTTAGAATATTATCTAATAAATTTAAATTCGTAAATTTTTACTAACAACCACCACATAAATAAAATATTAATTCAATAATTTCAACAATAAATACATCAAATAAATATTTATATAATCCAATAAATATTTAAAATTACAATTTGAAAATTAGGATTGTTACATCCTTCCCCCCTTATAAGGATTCTGTCCTTAGAATCATAACTCAAACAATCAAATCGTCACATTCTTCCCTCCTTACAATGATTCTGTCCCCAGAATCGAAGACACAGACTAAACAAATAACTCAGGGTAATTCTTCATCATATCAGCTTCAAGTTCCCACGTAGCTTCTTCGACATTATGGTTCCTCCATATTACCTTCACAGAAGGTATCACCTTATTCTTGAGCACTTGTTCTTTCCTGTCGACTATCTGGATATGAATCTCTTCATAAGAAAAATATTTACTGATCTGCAACAGTTCATACTCGATCACATGCTTGTAATCGGGTTTATACGGTCGCAACACCGACACATAAAAGACATTGTGCACATGTTCTAATTCTGGAGGTAAAGCTACTTCGTAAGCCACCTCTCCCACTTTTCGCAATATCTCAAAAGGTCCAATAAACCTTGGGCTTAGCTTTCCTTTCTTGCCAAACGAATTTTCCCCTTCCAAGGATAAACTTTAAGGAAAACAAAATTTCCTACTTTAAATTCGCGATTCTGCCTTGTGTTGATCAACATACTTCTTCTGTCGATCTTGAACAACTTACCAGTCTTGCTCTGATGAGCTTGATAACTTCAGCGGTCTATTGTACCAGTTCTGGTCCTAACAGTTGACGTTCACCAACTTCATCCCAACATAGTGGAGTTCTGCATTTCCTGCCGTATAATGCCTTGCATGGCGGCATGCCAATGCTTGCATGGTAACTGTTGTTGTATGTAAATTCCACCAACGGTAAATGATCATCCTAATTTCCATTGAAATCCATTATGCACGCTCTAAGCATATCCTATAACGTTTGGATTGTTCATTCGCTTTGACCATTGGTTTGCGGATGATATGCCGTACTCATCTTCAATTGTGTTCCCATGCATTCTTGTAGTTTCTTCCATAAATTTGAGGTGAATCTCGGATCTCTATCAGATACTATTGACACTAGAACTTCATGTCTCGACACGATCTCTTTGACATATAGTTTTGCCAGCTGATCTAATCTTTATTGGCAAAAAAGTGTGCAGATTTTGTTAGTCTGTCCACTATCACCCATATCGCATCGTATCCTTTCTGAGTTGCTAGAAGACCTACCACAAAATCCATTGTGATATGCTCCCACTTCCATTCTGGTATCTCCAACGGTTGAAGTAATCCGCTTGGTCTTTGATGCTTGACCTTCACTTTTTGACATGTTAAGCACTTTGCAACGCATTCTGCAACGTCTCTTTTCATATTTGGCCACCAAAAATATCGCCTGCAAATCTTGATACATTTTTGTACTTCCTAGATGAATCGAATATCTTGAACTATGAGCTTCTGTCAAGATGTCTTCTTTAATATCCTGTACTGCTGGAACCCAAATTCGTCCCTCGAATCTTAGCATTCCCTCAGTATCAAGCTTATACTTCACTTCTTTACCCTCGACCACACCTTCCTTTATCTTTCTGCATTCTTCATCCTGTAGTTGAGCATTCTTCACTTTATCCCCCAAAGTTTGACTAGCTTCCATCTGGTATAATCTTTCGTCGGATTCTTTAGGAAATTTGATTTCCAACTCTAGCCTTGCCATCACTGAAATAAGCTCCTCCTTATCAGTTAACAACATCAACTTTTCTCTGTCTTTCCTACTTAAGGCATCTGCAACCACATTAGCTTTTCCCGGATGATAAAATATTTCGCAATCATAATATTTTATCAGTTCCATCCATCTCCTCTGACGCATGTTCAGGTCCTTTTGAGTGAAAATACACTTCAAACTCTTATGGTCTGTGTAGATCTCACACTTCTCTCCATAGAGATAGTGTCTCCATATTTTCAAAGCAAACACAACCGCCACCAACTCTAAATCATGAGTCGGATACCCTTTTTCGTAGTCTTTTAATTGCCTTGATGCATACGCAATGACCCTGCTGTTTTGCACAAGGACACAACCCAACCCTTTATGTGAAGCATCACTATAGACCACAAAGTTTTCTGTATTATCTGGCAATGACAACACAGGTGCCACACTGAGCCTCTTCTTCAATTCCTTAAAACTCTCTTCACACTTTTCTGTCCAAATAAATTTTACAGATTTTCTCGTCAAATTTGTCAACGGAGTGGCAAACTTGGAAAAATCTTGAATGAACCGTTTGTAATATCCTGCCAATCCCAAGAAACTTCTCACTTCTGATGGAGTTCTTGGTTGTTCCCAATTTATCACAGCTTTGACTTTTGATGGATCCACTGAAGTCCCATCCTTATCAATTACATGCCCAAGAAATTATACACGTTCCAGCCAAAATTCACATTTATAGAATTTTGCGCACAACTTTTCTTTTCTTAGCGTCTCCAGCGTCGGACGTAAGTGTTCCACGTGTTCTTCTTGAGATTTAGAGTACACCATAATATCATCGATAAATACCACCACAAACTTGTCTAAAAATGGTTTAAACACCCTGTTCATCAAATCTATGAATGCTGCAGGGGCGTTTGTCAAACCAAAAGACATTACCAGAATCTAGTAGTGTCCATACCGAGTTCTGAAAGCCGTCTTAGGTACATCCTCCTTCTTTACTTTCAGTTGGTGATACCCACTTCTCAAATCTATTTTTCGAGAAATATCTAGCGCCCTTCAATTGCAAAGATGCATTGACCCATCCTTTTTCTTCACGAATAACACCAGTGCTCCCCACGGTGATAAACTCGACTGAATGTACTTCTTATCTAATAGTTCTTGCAGTTGCACCATTAGTTCTTTCATATCTACTGAAGCCATTCTGTACGGGGCCTTCGATATTGGATCAGTCCCTGGCACTTAGTTGATGACAGATTCGATCTCTCGGTCAGGTGAAAGTCTTGGAAAATCTTCCGAAAACACGTCTATAAAGTCCCTAACCACTGGTATTTCCTACAATTTTACACCCTTCTGCTTTTGAGTATCGACTATGTAGGCTAGGTACCCTACACAACCCTGGCTCAATAACTTCTTGGCCTGCATAATCGTTAGACACCTTTCTTGTCTAGGCGATTTGCTACCAAAGAAAACTACCTTTGACGGAGTTATAAGGTTTACACATTTCTTTTGGCAATCAATTATCACTCCATAATTGAACAACCAATCCATTCCCAATATCACGTCAAACTCTCCAAGTTTTATCGAGATTAAATCTACTTTCATAACATTCCCCTTAATGTTCACCCTACAATTCTTGTATACAAGCCTAACAGGAATTACTTCCCTATTCGCAATTTTTATGTTTAAAGAGAAATTCAACTCTTCACCAAGTATTTCTAATCTTTTAGCAAATTCATCAGATATAAACGAGCAAGTAGCACCCGAATCAAATAATACATATGCATTTATCGCATTGATTGGGATAATACTTGACACGACATCTTTTGATTGCACTGTATCCTGCACCGTCATGTTAAAGGTTCTGGTTATGGGCTTATTTGTTGACGTTGGTCCAGCAATAGTCAGTGTACTTCCACCGCCATTTCCCTTGCTTCCATTTGCCTCACCCGATTTCTTCTTTGGACACTCGTGAGCAGAATGAACTTTTGACCCGCAGGTGTAGCAAGCATTCTTCTTGGGTTGATTGTAGTTTGGGGTTCAATGTGACCCTCCTGGCCACAATTAAGGCATACACGCTTCCCCCTTAAGCACATACCCGTGTGAAACTTCCCGCATGTAGGACATGAATTAATCTTCTTCTTCTGCTAGTTACCTTGCTGATTTCCAGCTCCTACATTTGCATTCCACTTTATCTTCAAATTATTGTTGCCATTTCCACCATTACCACCACCATTCTTAGCTTCACCCTCATTTTTCTTATTTTTTGCTCTTGGTTGTGCTTTGTTATAGCCTTACCTCCACTCTCAGCGAGAATTACCTTCTCAAGCACTGCTACAAACGTCTTTAACTGGAACAAGGCCTGCTGTACAACCAAGGCTTCAGTCCCGGCTCAAATCTTCTTGCCTTGTGCTCATCCATATTCACTTGATATGGCACAAACCTTGCTAATTCGTTGAATTTCGCGGCATACTCCGACACCGACATTGTGCCCTATTTCTGTTCTTAAAAATGCACTTCTATCTGATTCTTTGAGCTTTCTGGGAAATAGGTCTCGAAGAATATTTCCTTAAACCTATCCCAAGTCATTACCCCTTGACCTCCTCGGGTTTTACTGGCTTGCCACCAATAACTGGCCTCTGCTTTCAACATGAATGTTGCAAAAGTAGTCTTCTAGTTATCCCCTACCCTAGCAACATTAAAAACTTTCTCTATCTCCATGATCTAGGTCTGTGCTTCAACCGGATTCATGGACCCATGAAACTCTAGTGTCCCAACCGCCTTGAAGTCCTTAAATGTCGCAGCTTGATTCTGTGGCTGATTCTGTAATGCTCATGTCAGTAGTGTTATGAATTGTTGAACTAGATTAGCCTCATCATTGTTGTTATTCTCAGGGGTCCTTTGTCGTGGTTGACGTCTTGGAGGCATTTTCTATTAAAATACACCCATTAGATTCTATTCAACCTTTTAAGTATTACTACTTAATTTGCACACTATAGAAGATTATCACATAACACATAACACTTTGAATAAAACAATAACTTTTATTCATTCATAATCTTTTAGGAAACATAAAAACAACATCACTGCTATTTACATTACTTTCCTAAACTACAAAAGTTTTAGGACAACTTCATCATCATCACATCCCATTGGTTATATCATACCTGGGATTTATATCTTATTTACTCACTAATCGCATAATAATTACATTTATAACGTCCTATTAAAATGCTGCATAGCCATACGACACTCCTCTTCCATAATACGAAACATTGTTCGGCGATCTAAAATGTACGATGGCAGTGTCTCGAACTGAATAGGATAACACATGACCCAATCTTGAGCTCGATTGATCATGGTGTTGAAAACTCTATTCATCTCTTCCATCTTGATCCTCTTTATCTGAACCTCTCTCTCTACTACTCCAGCTCGTTGATAAGCTTCATTATACGCGTCTTCGACTCTTGCCCTCCTCGTAGATTCTTCTTTCAATTTGTTCTCCAACTCTGTAATCCTCTCTGTCAGTTGCTCATTTTCTCTTTCAGTGTGGACCTGCTTCTCTTCAACATTATTCAGACTTTCCTCTCGATCCTGGAACTCATCGTCCTTCTGTGCCATCGAGGTCTGTTGTTCAACTACTATCTCTTGCAACTCCTCGACGGTATCCTGGAGTTCCACATTGCGATTGTATACCTCGTCGTACATACGGGCAGTTATCTAGTTTGGTGTAATCTCTTCCTCCTCGACCTTCTCATCCTCATTCAACTGTGGCATCTCAACGAAGTCCTCCTCATCCGTCTCTATCTCATCATCCTCATCAGGTAAACTCTCCTGCACAACCACTGTGACCAACGAGATGTTTCCCATGGCAGTAGTTGTTCCCAAATCACCTGAATATCTCGAGGCTCCTCCTCTCTAGGCATCTGGGATCCTTCCTCCCTAGCCTGATTGGATTCTCCTACATTAGCCATCCTATCAGCCAAACTTTAAGTTTTTTCATTACTAATCATTACTACTCGACACTCACGAGCACATATATTATAATCACATAAATACATAAGTGTTTTATTACTTCTTCCTTAAAACTCGATAATAGTTTATCACCACTATCTTTTCAAAGGTTACTTCCTAAGGCTTTTCCCGTCCTAAGGTTCATAACCTAAGGCTTTGATACCAACCTGTGACACCCCCAAATCTAGGTACTTCATTCCCACAAAACTTGGTGTTCACTTTCCATTCATTTATACTATCTACCCAAATAAAATATCATTTAAACCATAAATCCTCCCTTTAAAAGGGTTACATCATTAAATATAAAAATATACCAGGTTGTCTAACCTTAAACATCATTCAAGTGCGGAAATAAAATAGTTACATCACATCATTAAATAAAAGCTTGTCATCACAACTATAAATGAAATTACAAGTCTTCATCACTTGTACATTTTTCTCTTTCCTTTGCTAGTTGAAGGCTCGTCTACCTTCTCAACTTTAGTTACAATAATTATATTTATGCAAGAGTGAGCAAAACAAATGCTCACTAGATATAGCAATGAATCAATAAGATAATAATAAATGCCAGTGAATATGCTCATCAAAACTGAATAGTATTCTATCAAAGATTGGAATCAAAATATGAAATATATATCTGAGGGTCATAAGACCACGAACTATGTCCACGGTTACAAGTAATCTTTTAACTTTAACCTTAATAGTTTTATTGTAGGGACTTCATGTACTTAGGGTGATCAGCCCTTCGTACCATGTATTGTGCACAAACATCTAAATGCATAGCGTATCCCCTAAAATAGGGTTGTTCTTCTTAGTTTTAGAGTACAAGTCCGCACTAAAGAAAGTTTGGTTTGGATAACTTTTAAGGGTAATTTAAAGTTTAACGATCATCAACTAGAGGACTAGTTGAATCAATAAGGTTTGATAACACAACAATTGATCAATAATAACATAATATGGAACAATGAATAAGCGTAAGCGAACTAACTATATATTGAACTTATGCTTAGAAACAACTACAAAGCATAAGTATTGAATGACAATAAACCTTGCTTGAATAATAATAAGATAGGGCTATGAATTATTGTATATACATTAAGTAATATCAAGCTGAAAATAAAACTTTCTCATTATGAGAATAACTTGTGTCAACTAATTGAAATAAGATAATTCGACATTAGAAATTAGAATTCAAGAAAATTGCATTCACCATACACGAATGACAATAAAGAAACTTGTCTAACAATAAACAAGTTAGAATACATCAATAAGTATTGGAATTTAAAACTTGTTCGAATAAAGTTAAAGTTATAGTTTGCTCAAATAATGATTAGGAATACAAGAGTTCGCTTAATGAAAGTTTAAAGTAAGAAACTTGCTCAATGTAAAAAGATAAGGTTACATAATGTAATAATAGAACTAGCTCAACAAAAGTGTAGAGTTAGAAAACTTGCCTCGAGAGTAAGCTATAATATTAAAACTCACGTTCACCTACACATAGTATTAAAACCACAATATCTCTTAGATATACTAACATTCAATTTCCAACATAACACTCATTTCTATTTAGACTTGTTAATTTAGTACAAGTCTTATGCTACTATATATACTTCAAAAATTTCAAGTGTTAACCTTCATAATACTTATTTACTAATTCTCATGCTCAATAAATCACAACATGTCATTTTCCTAGTCAACTAACTTCTTATCACATTAGAATCACTAACCACATTACACTATGCTGTTTTAACCTTGTCATTACACATTTAACACGTTAACAAAACCTTAAACCAAGTTATGTTGGTATCCCAGGTATGTAGCAGCAGCAGAACTCACCATCTTAGAACAGGGTATGGCGCAGCTGCGCCATACACAAGCCTGGGACCTGCGTAGCTATGCCGGCTCAGCTGCGCCGTTTCTGGTCTTGGCACCGGCGCAGCTGCGCCAGTGCACAGACAGAACCAGAGACAGCATGAACAGTAGTCGACTTTAGCCCAACTAACACTAATTTCACCCACCAAACAGTAATATTAACACATATAATTGGTATAAAACTATTACAAACATGTTTGCTAACATATTCAACCAATTAGAACAATTTGACAACAACTTAAACTAGTTTAATTTCTCAAATTCCATATTTTCATATGAAAACTCTATTTTTGACATCTTTTACAAAAATCATCACTGTGATTACAATTCTACACTGAATCACAGAATTTAGGGGTGTCACAGAATTTCTCTACACACTGATTATATTCCTTCAATGCTCAACAACACTCACCCTCAATATATCCTTATCAAACAATTTAAGTAACTGAGAAATGCAGAAGGTGAGATTCCATTTATAGAGAATTGGTTGTCCAGTCATTGCTCTTACACTTTGGTTTAATTCAATAGAGATTGGGAAGAAATGTTGGGTATAGAAGAGTTTGCCAATTGGCAATTCATAGACTTCATCAATACTAATGATATAAAGCTGGAGTTTTACGCAATGAGGAAGATAGGCTACTGTTTGGTTACTGTTTGAGCACTGAAGAGTTTTAAAACCCGACAACATGATTATAGTGTTCAATTTGTTCTCTTAGGTTTCCAAAATGTAATTTTAATGTATTAATGCTACTATATAATAGAAAGTTAGGGATTATTTAGGTACCCACATCGTATAATCCATGTACATTAGTCCAGTCTAATTATTATTTATAACATGTATGGACTCCATTTAATTAACCACTAGTAATTTAATATCTCCTTAAAACTTTATTATTCCAGTTAGACTCACTTATTGGAATAATTTGTAATTCTTTGAGAGAGTACATCTTTTAATGTTTCCACACCTTCTTACTGTCACACAAGCAATTGTTTATGTAACTTACAATTCTCTACACTTTACTATATAGTTTTCTATATATATTACATAGTTATATTAAAGTGTCACACTACATTTTCTTTTTAATGTAGGAACCATATGCTAACACATATTTTACACACATCCACTAAATAAAATAATTCTAATTACATAATTTACTTTTATCACTATAAACATTAATGAATAATATAATATTAATTAATCTTTCCCTTCTTAATTAATTTAATTCCTTAAATCTTTATTTTCATGCCACACAAGGCATTTTCACAATTCTCATCACAATCCACATTCTTATAAATTCAATTTAACTTAGTTGAATTATTCATTTCACAGCACATCAATATTTTTATTCAAATAAATATTCATTCTCTTATTTTATCAAAGTAATATTTATTCATGAAATTCTCTATTCTTATATCCTCCCCCCTTATAAAAATTTCGTCCTCAGAATTGGTTCAAGGTTACACGAATAAATGGGGATAATCTCTTCGCATTTTATCTTCTAATTCCCATGTGGCCTCCTTGGCATCGTGGTTTCGCCAAAGTACTTTTACAGAAGATATACTTTTATTCCTTAATTTCTATTCTTTCCTATCTAATATCTGAACAAGAATTTCTTTATATGACAGATTTTTCTCCACTTAAATGGGCTCATACGAAATCACGTGTTTGTAGTCTGGCGATTACGGACGCAACACGAAAATGTGAAACACATTATGGACGTGTTCCAACTCGGGTGGTAATGCATCTTTGTACGCCACTTCACCCACTCGCTTTAGTATCTCGAAGGGTCCTATGAATCGCGGACTCAATTTTTCCTTCTTGCCGAATCGTATTTTTCCTTTCTAGGGATATACTTTTAAGAAAACATGACTTCCGACTTCAAAGTCGCGGTCCTAACGATGCAAGTCTGCGTACTTCTTCTGGCGATCTTGTGTAGCTACTAGTCTAGCTCTTATTACTGTCACCACATCTACAGTTTGTTAAACTAATTCCAGGCCCTAGCATCTTTCGCTCTCCAACTTCATCCCAACACAACGGTGTTCTACACTTTCTCCCGTAAAGAGCTTCGTACGGTGGCATGCCTATACTCGCATGATAACTATTGTTATAAGCGAATTCCACTAAGGGTAGGTGATCATCCCAACTTCCTTTAAAGTCCATCACGCAAGTTCTAAGCATGTCCTCTAGCGTTTGTATCATTCGCTCACTCTGCCCGTCTATCTGCGGATGATAAGCGATACTTAACGTCAATTGTGTTCCCATCTTTTCTTGCAAGCTTTTCCAGAATTTTGATGTGAAACGCGGATCTCAATCAGAAACAATCGATACCGGCACTCCATGTCGTGAAATAATTTCCTTTATGTACATATTTGCTAACTGATTCAAACTATATCGGATCTTAATTGATAGAAAATGATCCGTCTTTGTTAGTCAACCCACAATAACCTAAATGGCGTCAAAACCTTTCTGCATGACTGGAAGTCCTACCATGAAATCCATCGAAATATGCTCCCTTTTCTACTCCGGTATCTCCAACGGTTGGAGTAGACCACTCGGCCTTTGGTTCTCTGCTTTGACCCATTGATACGTAAGACATCTATTAACGCACTCTGCGATTTCTCATTTTAGAGTTGGCCACTAAAAATGTTGCTTCAAATCCCAATACATCTTCATGCCTCCTGGAAGAATGGAATATGTCGTGTTGTGTGCCTTGTGCAAAATTTCTTCCCTCAACTCGGTTACTGTTGGTACGCACACTCTTCCTTCGAATCTCAAAATACCATCTCTATCCATCTTGAATTTTTCTTCCTCATTTTCTGTGATCCTCTTCCTGATTTTCTCGCATTCTTCATCCTTTTCTTGGGATTCCTTTATTCTGTCCAACAAGGTCGGACGAGCTTCTACTGTAAATAATCTCTCTTCATACTTCTCCGACCTCTGTACTTCTATTTCCAATCTTTCCATATCCCTTATTAACTCCTCTTGAGTGGTCAATTGAAATAACTTATCCCTTCCTTTCCTACTTAGCGCGTCAGCCACAATGTTCGCCTTCCCCGGGTGATAAAGAATATTGCAGTCATAATCCTTAATTAAATCTAACCACCTTCTTTGTCGTATGCTTAATTCCTTCTGTGTGAAGATATATTTCAGACTCTTGTGGTCCGTGTATATCTCATATTTCTCGCCATACAAATAATGTCTCCAAATCTTTAACGCAAAAACTATTGCCGCTAACTCTAAGTCATGAGTAGGGTATTATTTTTCGTAATCCTTCAATTGTCGTGATGCATACGCAATGACCTTGCCATGTTGCATTAACACACAACCTAGTCCTTTATGCGACGCATCACTATACACCACAAATCCTCCCGTATCATCTAGTAATGATAATACAGGTGCCTCGCTCAACCTCTTTTTTAGCTCTTGGAAACTTTCCTCACATTTGTTTGTCCATAAGAACTTCACTGTCTTCCTCGTTAGATTGGTCAACGGGGTTGTTATCTAAGAAAAATCCTGGATAAATCTTCGATAGTACCTAACTAACCCTAAGAAACTTCTCACCTCATCTGGCATCTTCGATTTTTCCCGATTACTTACTGCTTCTACTTTCACAGGGTCTACTGATATTCCATCCTTATACATCACGTGTCCTAAGAATTGGACCTTCTTCATCTAAAATTTGCATTTAGAAAATTTTGCGTACTGCTTCTCCTTCCTTAGCGCCTCCAAAACCATCTTCAGATGTTTGGCGTGTTCTTCTTCCGTCTTTGAGTAGATCAGTATATCGTCGATGAAAACTACTATGCATTTATCTAAGAATGGTTTGAAGACTCGGTTCATCAAATCCATAAATGCTGTCGGAGCATTCGTCAACCCGAATAACATTACCAAAAATTTGAAATATCCGTTACGAGTTCGAAACGCCGTCTTTGATATATCCTCTTCCCACACCTTTAGCTGGTGATAACCCGTTCGTAAATCTATCTTCGAGAAACACTTGACTCCCTTCAGTTGGTCGAAAAGATCATCTATCATCGGTAACATATATCTATTCTTAATCGTCACTCTATTCAATTTTCGATAATCGATACAGAGCCTCATCGATCCATCCTTCTTCTTTACAAACAACACGGGTGCTCCCCAAGGAGACACACTCGGTCGTATATAACCTTATCCAGTAACTCTTGCAATTATATCATCAATTATTTCATTTCTACTGGCGCTATACAGTATAAAGCTTTCGAAATCGGTGCCGTTCCTGGTGCTAAGTCTATTATGAATTCGATTTCTCTGTCTGGCAGAAGACCAGGTAGATCGTCCGGAAATACATCTTGAAAGTCTCCCACTACAGATATATCCTGAATTTCTATTCCTTTCTTTCGAGTATCAACAATGTATGCTAAGTATCCTACACATCATTTTCTTATCAATTTCTTGGCCTGCATCATCGTAAGACAACATGATTGCTTAAGGATGAGCTACCATAAAACATTACCTTGGACTTATTCGAAGTCTGAAGGTTCACACTTTTATTCTGATAGTCAATTACCGCGGCATGGTTATACAACCAATCCATTCCTAATATTACGTCAAACTCTCCCAATCTTATCCGGATTAGGTCTACGCTTAGTTCATGATCTCTAATATTTACTCAACAATTTTAATAAATATACCCTACAGGGATTACTTCCTTATTCGTAATATCCTAATTGTTCTCGGGGTAAATTAAGGCGACTAGTAAATTTCGCAGATACAAAAGAATAGGTGGCACCCGAATTAAATAATACATAGGCATTTATATCATTGATCGGGATGATACCTGACACAACATCCTTCTTAGCTACGACATCCTGGACGGTCATATTAAATGTTCTTGAAGTTGGATGGTTGGATGGAGTTGGTCCGCCAATCATCAGTTTGCCACTCGCTCCATGTTGGCCTCATCCTCCGCTACTTCCTTTCTTCGGGCAGTCTTTGATCAGATGGTCCACTGAACCACAAGCGAAACATCATTTGATCTTTTTCGGCTTCAGGAAGTTTGGAGCATAATGTCCATCTTGACTACAGTTGTAACATACACTGCGCCCTTTCCAACACTTGTCTTGGTGATACCTCCTATGTGAGATCCCAAATTTTATGAAATGAAAGTATTCAATTTTCTTATAACTATTATTTTATTTAGTAAATGGTTAAATTGAGAAAGGGTTAAAGTTAAGGGTGATATGTGAAAATTTTGCAAAGTAAGCAAGTTGATATAAAATATTCGTTCTGTCGGGGAATATTCGATTGGTCGGGGAATATTCGTTTTAATAGGGAATATTCGTACGACGACACAATCATTGGTAAACCCCACAACGGAAGTATTGTCGTAGTTAGAAAATGACAAAAATATTTATTTATAAAAATAACGGCAAAAGTTTTACCGTTAAACTGTTGAACTACCTGGTAGTAAAAGTACAGTAATACGCGTGGTTACATAGTAGCATATGGTATTGATTATTGATTCTTACGTAAGAAGTCACTCAGTTATACTCAATTATTGTTACATTAATTGCTGCATCATATCTCTCATATTATTAATTCAATTGTTGTCACAGTATCATCTGCATAATATGTTATATTATTAAATCAATAATTGAGACGACAAAGTTATTCATATTATTATTTGCAATATTGACAATGTCTAGAAGTTCTGTCAAGGAGAGATTAGATCATCTAATTCCGTGCCAATAAGGAGAAATCCTTATCGGAAAGCCCCCTCTTTCCTAGGAATGATCTGGTTGTTAAATATTGTGAGTTATAATATTAATGATGAATAAGTTCGTGTTGATTAAAGATGAAATTGATAGTTCCATTGTGTTGGGATTATTAGTGTTAGTGGAAATCGATATTTATTTCGATAGTAATTGATGTCTGGAGGTTATATTGACCAATCGGGTAATTAATCAGATAAATGAGCAATTAATTTTTATTAATTCACATGCTTATAACTATGTGTTCACATGTGTGTACTATTGATTCACATGTATGTACTATTAGGGGAGTTGGTACAAGATTGATAATACTTGTATGACTAAATTAAAAATGAAGGTATAGATGAAGGTACTATACTGTAATTATTATTTTTACATGTATAGAACTATTGATTCACATAATTGTACTATTAATTCACATGATATACTATTAGGGGAGGTGATGCAAGTTTGATAATACTTGCAGTACTAAATTAAAAATGAAGGAAAAGATGAAGGTATTATACTGTAATATTTCGAGCCCCAAAACGTGTAATTATCGAAACTATGTTTTCCTATAAATTTAAGCTTATTCTTCCTTCATTCTCACCAATTCACTAAGACTCACAAGAGCAATTATAGAGAGAGAAGTTATAGAGAGAAAGAAGAAGAGAAGTCTGCTACTTCACTATTCTAGTATCCAGTCTTTTTCTGAGGTAAGGGGTATTATTTAATTCATATTATGAAGAGATATTATTTTTCATATTCGTATGAATATTATTTTTGTTCAATATTCGTAAGGAATATCATTTTGTTCAATATTCGTAGGAATATTATTTTCGTTCAACAATCGTAAGGGGTATTATTTATTTCCTATTCTGAAGAGATATTATTTTTCGTATTCATATGAATATTATTGTCGTTCAATATTCGTAAGGAATATCATTTCGTTCAATATTCATAGGAATATTATTTTTGTTCAACACTCGTAAGGGGTATTATTTATTTCATATTCTGAAGAGATATTATTTTTCATATTCATATGGATATTATTTTCGTTCAATATTCATAAAGAATATTATCTTCGTTCAATATTTGTAGGAATATTATCTTCGTTAAATATTCTTTGGAATATTATTTCCGTTTAAGGGATGCTATATTTGTTCAATATTCACTTGAAATAATATTTTCTTTCATACTCTGTAGTATGTAAGTAATATTATTTCGTTTCAGATTTTGAATTCTATACTCATTTTGTTGAAGTTTTGGCTTCTATACTCCATAAAATTAGTAGAATATCCTTGATATTTGAGCTTCATCCAGTATCTTTTCATGGAAATATTATTCTGAGCTTTCTTGATAATTATTGATCTTTTCATGACAAAATACTATTCATGAGTTACTATTTACGGGTTACTATTCACCCAGTTACTATTCACTCAAATATTATTCACTCGGGTATTCGGGGCACTTTTCATGGCAGAGTACTATTCACGAGTTACTATTCACCCAATTACTATTAACCTAAATATTATTCACTCAGGTATTTGAGGCACTTTTCATGTCGAGGTACTATTCACGAGGTACTATTCTCAAACTAATATTCAGAGGGTACTATTCACGGGGTACTTTTCACCCAAAAAAATATATTTCTTTCTGTCCAAATTATTTTTGTCCAAATTATTCAGGAATAATATTCATGTATCAAAAATAATTTGGACATAAAGAAATATATTTTCGGGTGAAAAGTACCCCGTAAATAGTATATTGTGAATAGTACTTCGGGAATAGTACCTCGTGAATAGTATCCCGACATGAAAAGTGCCCCAAATACCCGAGTGAATAATATTTGGGTGAATAATAATTGGGTGAATAGTAACCCGTAAATAGTAACTCGTGAATAGTACTACGGCATGAAAAGTGCCCCGAATACTAGATTGAATAATATTTGAGTGAATAGTAACTAGGTGAATAGTAACCCATAAATAGTAACTCATGAATAGTATTTCGTCATGAAAAGATTAATAATTATCAAGAAAGCTCAGAATAATATTTTCATGAAAAGATACTGGATGAAGCGCAAATATCAAGGATATTCTACTAATTTCATGGAGTATAGAAGCTAAAACTTCAACAAAATGAGTATAGATTTCAAAATCTGAAACGAAATAATATTACTTATGTAAGACCCCAACTTTTATGAATAAAGATGAATTTTCTATAAATATCATTTTTAAATATTATGAAGTGAATTTGATATAATGTTATAGTTATGGGTAATATTTATAAATTTTGCAAAGTACGCAAGTTGTTATATAATATTCGATTGGTCGGGGAATATTCATTTTAATAGGAAATATTCGTACGACGACACAATCATTGGTAGACCCCACAACGGAATTATTGTCGGATTGAGAAAATGACAAAAATATTTTATAAAAATAACGGCGGAGGTTTTATTGTTAACTGTTGAAACACCCGGTGTTAAAAGTACAGGAATACGCGTGGTTGCATAGTAGCACACATTATTGATTATTGATACTTACGTGAGAATTTACTCAGTTTTGTTCAATTATTGCTTCAGTAATTGTTGCATAGTATCTCACGTTATTTGATTCAATTATTGTCGATATTTTTTTATATTATTAAATCAATAATTGAGATGACAGAGTTATTAATATTATTATTTACAATATTAACGATGTCTAGAAGTTCTGCCAAGGAGAGGTTTGGTCACCTAATTGCGCGCCAATAGGGAAAAATCTTTATTGGAAAGCCCCCTCTTTCTTGGGAACGACCTGGTCGATTAATATTGTAAATTATAATAATGATGATAAATATTGTTAAAAATATTGAGGAGTTTTTTTTATGAAGTATTTGTTGTATTTATGATCTCCCATTTACCCATTTTTTCAAAATAATCGTTCGAAATTTTTTTCTTGTATATATAAGTATTATATATATATATATTAATTATATAGTGGGGCCCACGTTTGATAATGATGTGTGGGTGGAAGATTTTGGTGTTCATGGGTAGGAATGGTATATATATATATATATATATATATATATATATATATATATATATATATATATATACAATTATGCAAGACTTTGTCAGATGGAAAAGTTGGCCACGGGTTGAGTTTCTATTTCATTATTATATGTAGGTAAGTTGTGACACCCCCAAATCCGGGTTACCTGACCCCCGAGTTTGGTGTTCACGATCCACAATATAAATAACATTTAACTACCCATAATATATATAGATAGTATCTTACATAAGTTTTTATCAGAGTTTCATAATACATCACCCAAGTTCTCTAACCTGAACTTTACAAACATACCCTTTAGATATACAAAAACGGTTTACAATACAACAATATAAATAATACTGTTTAATATAACTAATTTATAACTACGCCTTTGCCTTTGTCCTTTGCAGCACCTCCTACAACTTCGCCCCTAGCTGAAAAATTTTATTTAGCAAGGGTGAGAAACTAATTTGCTCCGCAAGTTAACACATACAATAAATGTATATGAATCAACAACAATATCCTATTTACTTTGATAGAATGAAACCAAAGTTCGGGAAACTTTGAAATAGCTGAACAATTTATTATTCAATAACAAAGCTTCTCCTTTTCTATGCAACACCATAATTTGATAATGAAAGAGTACAACACTTTCAAAATTCTACAAGAATCAATTCTACACAATAACAAAGTGGAATAATTTCCAGATTTATACTGAGCGATCACACAAGATCTTTGAACTTATTTTCTCGGGCATCTATCAAAGATTTACTTTGATATATATCAGGAGTATCAGATAACCATAAAGATTAAATCATACCCCTCTGCAAGTACTTAGAGCCGGCCAACTCCTTGTACCCTATATTATGCATAATACTCAAAACGCGCGCAAAGGTCGAATTCACGACCCAAAATGTTCCCTTTATATAAAAGGTTGTTCTTCTCAGTTTTAGAATTAATATTTTGATTTTACAACGAATTACTGTGATTTCAAATTCTACTTACTTATCGATCTTGCCGAAATAATTGGCATCGATTCTACCAATAACAATTGAATTATTTTCTTGAATTTATCAAGTTCTAACCAATGTTTGTCTAGCCAGAATAATTAGCTAAGACATTTCTCAACACAATTTGACAATAAACAGGAATTATCTGTACTGTCAATTCTAACTTCTACAAATTTGAATATTCAACAACAGTAATTCTACGAATATATATTTCTGAATCAGTAATTCAATTTGAATTATTTAGCATGCACTAACTGCGAATAATCAACAATAACTTCCCTGGATGTGGTGTAATTAACAATAATTAACCACTATAATAATTGAAGGAAATATAACTCAAGGTTGAGTTAGGAAACTTGCCTTCCACGTTGATTACAGCTACACAATATAATTAACTGCGTTCGTAAGACCTATATTCAACAATGTCGGTCTCACAATTAGTACAAACATTTATAACACATAACACTGTATTTTACAGTCAAACTTCTCCTAGGCACATTACCACATAGCCACATTAGTGTTTATAACCTATATAAACACTTATCAAGTCTAACTATTTTGGTCTGGTTGGATTTTGGTCCATTCTCGGTGTTCTGGTCACCCTATCCGACAATTAACACATTGATTGTCAATTAAACTTGGTCTCTAAGCTTCAATATTATTTTAGATAAGCCAAATATCATTTATAATATTTTCCGGAAGCTTTTGAATAATTTATAAACACTTATTATAATCTATAATAATTTTTCAAACACTTAAATTATTTTTAAATTATTTAATTATCAAATAATCTTATCATTATTAATATTTAATAATATCAAAATATTAATAACATACTTGTCAAAATATTAAAGTTATCATCAATAACTTAAAATATTTTTAAATCATCAATATTCTACTTAAATGATTTTTAAAATCGTTTTTAAATCATCACCAATAATATATAAATATTAATGAAATTATTATCTAAATATTAAAAGTCATAATTTATAACTTAAAATATTTTTAAATCATTTTTCTCATTTTTAAATGATTTTTAAATCAATAAAATCATTTTTAATTCATTTATTTAATATAATAATTAAATAAATCAAATATCATTAATATTACTTTATTAATGAAAATTCTCCAAAAATATTGAAAATTATATTTTATAATTTAAAACACTTTATTCTAAATTAAAATGATTTTTAAATCATTTAAATCATTTTTATCTTATTTAATTAATTTAATAATCAAATAAATATAATATCATTAATATTAAATTATTAATGAAAATTCTCCAAAAATATTAAAAGTTACATTTTATAACTCAAAATATTTTTAAATACATTTTTCTTATTTAAAATGATTTTTCATAATATTAAATCATTTTTCTCTAATTTATTTAATAAACTAATTAAATAAATTAAATACATTTAATATTTAAATAATTATAAATATTAAAGAAAAATATTCCAATTGGTCAAAAATTATTTTTCATAATTTAAAATAATTTTTAAAACTATTTTTAATAATTTTTAGTATTTATTTCTATTTTTTTTATTAAAATCCGGAAAATCAGAAAATAAATAATTAATCCGTCGCTAATGGCCTATAGCGACACTTTCTGTCGCTATAGGTGTTCTTGAGCTTCAAGCCCAGAAAATCGCTAGTTGCGAGCTGCCTACTTTGATCAAAATTTAATCTTTGATTCTCTTACTTTCTGATCTCGTAAAAAACGGCGTAGTTGTTACCGTTAATACTGTTGGAATACCCGGTGGTTAAAACACAGTAATACGCGTTGTTGTACAGTAGCACACGGTATTGCACCAATTATTGATTCTTACGTAAGAAGGCACTACTCAATAATGGTTACAGTAATTACTGTTCAGTATTTTATGTTATTGATTCAATAATTGCTGTATTGATATTTTATATTACTGTTGTTTCAATAATTGTCACTACACAGTATTTTTCGTTATCGAAGCAATAATTCATATTATCTGAATAATATTATTAGATAACATTATTGGCAATGTCTAGAAAGTTCTGTCTAAGGAGAGGTTTGGTCACCTAATTGCGCGCCAGTAAGGAAAAATTCTTATTGGAAAGCCCCCTCTTTCCTGGGAACGGCCTGGTTGCTAGTACTGTGATTCTGTAATATTATTTGTGAATAATTAATTATTGATTTATATGATGAGAAAAATATTAATTTTATGTGGATATAGATGGAGAAAATTTTTAATGTGACAATTGTTGAAAATTAATATTTTATCTTTTTCTGATAAAATAATTCATTTAAATATATTATTTTAATAATATATTAACGGTGATATTTTTATAAGAATGTGGGATATATGAGTATATGTGGAGGAGGAGTATTTTTGGAATTTGAAAAAACTTTCTTCTGCAAAGTTGTAGAGAATTGAATTTCCTATAAAAACTCGCGAGATTTGAATTTTCTGGCAAAAGGGCTATTTATTATGAATTATTGAAGTTCCGAAGCTCCGAAATAATTGATTTTTGGAAGTTTAAAATATTTTTAATTACAAAAACATTTTTTTCATTTTTGAAACTCATATAACATGTGATTAGAAGCTGAATTCAGTTGGCAAGTGTACGTATGAGGTTTTGGAAAATATATATTATTATTATATTAAATTTTCTGCTTTGGTGTTCTAAGCAATTTTCTATAAATAGGGTGCTTAGGTTAGAATTGAAAATCACACCAGAAACTGAAGTTTTCTCTCTCTATATTATCGAGCGTATTCTTGTGAGTATTTTGAGTATACTTTGAGTATTGCTATACGGTGCAAGTTCAAATCATAGCCTATATCCGGTGTTTCAACTAGAAGTACTGTCTTTCGAGGTAAGGGATGTTATTTTCTTCTCAAATGATATTATTTCTTCAATATCATTATGCTGAAATGTTGGTTGGAAATTTTTATCAAATTTAGAACTTTTTCATGTCGGGGTTACTATTCACGAGTTACTATTCACGAGTTACTATTCACGAAGCGTGAAGATGTTTTTTGTGAAATTTCTATCTTTTGGTGTCGGAATTACTATTCACGTATACGGCACTATTCACGAATACGACACTATTCACAAAAAAAAAAATGAAATTTCTTCTTTTTTCCAAAATATCTATTCTGGATACTAGCTTTGATTGTATCCATGCTTTGATCATTCTTGAATTTTACTTCAGTATGATTATTTATGAAGTATTTTTGAACTCGAATTGTTTAAAGTACGAATCCTTAATACTTGTTATTTTGTTTCACTGGATTCGTTTCCTTTAAAATATTTTTCATCATCCTCAGTCCTAAATGATGGTGTTACTGAATATCTTTGGCCTGTAGTGCAAAGATGAATGATTTCTTGATGAATATCATTGGCCTGTAGTGCAAAGATGAACAGGTGTTTAGATGAACATGAACAACTGATGGATATCTTTGGCCTGTAGTGTAAAGATGAATATTTGATTCTAGATATATATTAATTGATGTTACAGGGATAAAATATTGATGATGGACTTTTAAATTCATAGATGTTAGTAGATTTCATTCTCTACTTAACTCCTCTAATGAATTATTGTTTCCGCTGCAGTTGTTGATCTAAAACTTGTTGTCTATTGTATTCTATCAGATTTTTCCCTGTTAAAGACTAAGCATAATTTGTTGTACATTATCTTAGTCATAATATTCTTTACTGGGCTAATTGAGCTCACCTTTTTTCTTGTTGTTCTATTTTTCTTCTCAGGAGACGAGAATGTAGCGAGTACAAGTCGGGGGATGTAATGATGGTTCTAGAGAGAGTTGTTTAGTAGTCCTCACCATTTTTGTAAAATAATGTATCAATAATTATGATGGGGATTTATTTGTATGTGGATATTGTCTAGATGGCAATATCTGTATTTAAACTCACAGTATATATGTTGTCGTGTTTTGCACGACAAATGTATAATAAAGTTGTAGTTATTTCTGTATCATGTATTTGACGACTCAGAATGGGTTGGATGGAATGGACCTATTTTGGGGGCGTCACACTATTACACAACTTTGAACAATCAATTGCAATATTTAACAAGGAATTGAAGGATTTCAAAATTAGGGTTTATACCTCTTTTGAACTTTGATTTTGATCTTGGCTCTCCAATCTGTTTATGGATGTTCTATGGACTGTTTCTAGGACTGATCTACTTATGATTTTCGTGGGTTTGAGAGAGAAAGAGATTTGGTGAGAGCTTGAATGAAAAATGGCAAAGTTTATCAACTTTCTCTCTCTTGAATCCTTATATATTGCTTGCAAAGTTACTAGATCTGATGAATTCGGCTCGGATTGATAGATTTACTGAGATATGGAGTCACAAGGTCAAGAGAGTTGGTGAACAACTCTTGATTTGACAAGATTTTCAAGTTATTACATAAAATATCCATAAAGGGCATTATGGTCATTTCCAATTTTTTCTAGAACTTGGATTTGATGAAACCCTTAGGGTTTAGGGTTTAGACATTAAGGTTTAGGGTTTGAACCCTTTTAGGTTTTAAAAATTTCTAGTTCCCATAATTTTTAAATTTAGGGTTTAATTAGAAAAATAAATTTTCTAAAATAAAATTAGGGTTTCAAAAATAGAATTTTAACATACAAAAATATAATTAGAGTTTTCTAATCATATTTAAGTTTAATAACACAATAATCTTACCCATTAGGATTAGGGTTTCCTAATTTAGGGTTTATAACTCCCAGTTTTGAAATTAGGGTTTCTCGGCGTACAATTAGGGTTTCTAACAGTACGTTAGGGTTTCTAATCCTGAGATTAGGTTTTCTAATCTCTTATTAGGGTTTTATTAATATTAAACTTTATCCGATCAATCATTGATCAAAAATTCTATACCGTTCAAACACATACATATTAATATAATTATTTTAATTATATTTTTTATTGAATCCCGTTCCAAAAATTAGGGTTAGGGTTTCTATTCTTCGTTAAGCACAACTCTACTCTAATATTATTAGTCAATACATAAATTGACCTTCTCGATACACGTATCACAGAAACTTGTCACAAAATTGATAATTAATATTAATATTAATTAAAAAAAAATTTATTCAAAAATTTTGGATTATTCAAAATACTGGGTTATCACATTCACCCCTACTTAAAAGGATTCCGTCCTCGGAATCACCCCTACTTAAAAGGATTCTCTCTCTATATTATCGAGCGTATTCTTGTGAGTATTTTGAGTATACTTTGAGTATTGCTATACGGTGCAAGTTCAAATCATAGCCTATATCCGGTGTTTCAACTAGAAGTACTGTCTTTCGAGGTAAGGGATGTTATTTTCTTCTCAAATGATATTATTTCTTCAATATCATTATGCTGAAATGTTGGTTGGAAATTTTTATCAAATTTAGAACGTTTTCATGTCGAGGTTACTATTCACGAGTTATTATTCACGAGTTACTATTCACGAAGCGTGAAGATGTTTTTTGTGAAATTTCTATCTTTTGGTGTCGGAATTACTATTCACGTATACGGCACTATTCACGAATACGACACTATTCACAAAAAAAAAAATGAAATTTCTTCTTTTTTCCAAAATATCTATTCTGGATACTAACTTTGATTGTATCCATGCTTTGATCATTCTTGAATTTTACTTCAGTATGATTATTTATGAAGTATTTTTGAACTCGAATTGTTTAAAGTACGAATCCTTAATACTTGTTATTTTGTTTCACTGGATTCGTTTCCTTTAAAATATTTTTCATCATCCTCAGTCCTAAATGATGGTGTTACTGAATATCTTTGGCCTGTAGTGCAAAGATGAATGATTTCTTGATGAATATCATTGGCCTGTAGTGCAAAGATGAACAGGTGTTTAGATGAACATGAACAACTGATGGATATCTTTGGCCTGTAGTGTAAAGATGAATATTTGATTCTAGATATATATTAATTGATGTTACAGGGATAAAATATTGATGATGGACTTTTAAATTCATAGATGTTAGTAGATTTCATTCTCTACTTAACTCCTCTAATGAATTATTGTTTCCGCTGCAGTTGTTGATCTAAAACTTGTTGTCTATTGTATTCTATCAGATTTTTCCCTGTTAAAGACTAAGCATAATTTGTTGTACATTATCTTAGTCATAATATTCTTTACTGGGCTAATTGAGCTCACCTTTTTTCTTGTTGTTCTATTTTTCTTCTCAGGAGACGAGAATGTAGCGAGTACAAGTCGGGGGATGTAATGATGGTTCTAGATAGAGTTGTTTAGTAGTCCTCACCATTTTTGTAAAATAATGTATCAATAATTATGATGGGGATTTATTTGTATGTGGATATTGTCTAGATGGCAATATCTGTATTTAAACTCACAGTATATATGTTGTCGTGTTTTGCACGACAAATGTATAATAAAGTTGTAGTTATTTCTGTATCATGTATTTGGCGACTCAGAATGGGTTGGATGGAATGGACCTATTTTGGGGGTGTCACACTATTACACAACTTTGAACAATCAATTGCAATATTTAACAAGGAATTGAAGAATTTCAAAATTAGGGTTTATACCTCTTTTGAACTTTGATTTTGATCTTGGCTCTCCAATCTGTTTATGGATGATCTATGGACTGTTTCTAGGACTGATCTACTTATGATTTTCGTGGGTTTGAGAGAGAAAGAGATTTGGTGAGAGCTTGAATGAAAAATGGCAAAGTTTATGAACTTTCTCTCTCTTGAATCCTTATATATTGCTTGCAAAGTTACTAGATCTGATGAATTCGGCTGGGATTGATAGATTTACTGAGATATGGAGTCACAAGGTCAAGAGAGTTGGTGAACAACTCTTGATTTGACAAGATTTTCAAGTTATTACATAAAATATCCATAAAGGGCATTATGGTCATTTCCAATTTTTTCTAGAACTTGGATTTGATGAAACCCTTAGGGTTTAGGGTTTAGACATTAAGGTTTAGGGTTTGAACCCTTTTAGGTTTTAAAAATTTCTAGTTCCCATAATTTTTAAATTTAGGGTTTAATTAGAAAAATAAATTTTCTAAAATAAAATTAGGGTTTCAAAAATAGAATTTTAACATACAAAAATATAATTAGAGTTTTTTAATCATATTTAAGTTTAATAACACAATAATCTTACCCATTAGGATTAGGGTTTCCTAATTTAGGGTTTATAACTCCCAGTTTTGAAATTAGGGTTTCTCGACGTACAATTAGGGTTTCTAACAGTACGTTAGGGTTTCTAATCCTGAGATTAGGTTTTCTAATCTCTTATTAGGGTTTTATTAATATTAAACTTTATCCGATCAATCATTGATCAAAAATTCTATACCGTTCAAACACATACATATTAATATAATTATTTTAATTATATTTTCTATTGAATCCCGTTCCAAAAATTAGGGTTAGGGTTTCTATTCTTCGTTAAGCACAACTCTACTCTAATATTATTAGTCAATACATAAATTGACCTTCTCGATACACGTATCACAGAAACTTGTCACAAAATTGATAATTAATATTAATATTAATTAAAAAAAAATTTATTCGAAAATTTTGGATTATTCAAAATACTGGGTTATCACATTCACCCCTACTTAAAAGGATTCCGTCCTCGGAATCACCGCTTTCTTATATTCTACAGTCTTTTAAAGTTGTATCATCAATTTATTTTGATCAACACAATATTAATTTGATTTCAAATTCTAACCTGTAACCTGAGTCTATAAAAGAAAATAGTTCATAGTATTATCTAACTCCTATTATTCACGTAATGAAATCCTTACCTGCTGCCACGTCCTGAGTTGCCACTACATCTCGCGCCGTCATGTTGAATGTACGGGCCGTTGGTCTTCCTGGCTGTGCAGGTCCTCGAATCGTCAAGCTTCCGCCACTGGGTCCCTTATTGGCGCTTTCCTTCTCAGCATTTCTTTTCGGACAGTTTCGAACAATATGTTCGGTCGATCCGCATCCAAAGCAACCTTGAATTTTCTTCGGACTGGGACAATTGGGTGACATATGCCCCTCTTGCCCGCAGTTATAGAAAACTCCCTTCTTCTTCAGGCAAACTCCAGTATGGTGCTTCCCACAATTCGAACATGGCTCCCTTCCTTTCCTATTATCTTCTGACTTATTGCCCGACTGGGTATTCTAATTCCATTTTCTCTTATTTGGATTACTTCCTCCACTGCTTCCTCCGTCATTTGTTTTCTTCTTCTTTTCCTGATGAATTCGAAACACTGCTTCGCTTCCTCCTTCAGCAATTAACGCTTTCTCCAATAGAGCCGCAAAAGTGTTGATCTGCAGCACAGCTACTTTGTTGAATATCCCCGGCTTCAGCCCATTCTCGAATCTTCGTGCCTTTCTTGCTTCTGTGTCCACCCGATGAGGTGCAAATCGTGCTAATTCATTAAATTTAGCCGCGTATTCAGAAACAGACATGTTCTCCTACTTTAGTTCTAAGAATTTGACTTCCATCCGAGCTTGCATACTCGGTGAGAAGTAGTTCTCAAAGAACAACTCCTTGAATCTCGTCCACAACACCACCTCTGTACCAGCTCTTGCTTGGTTCGTCTCCCACCAGTAATTGGCTTCTCCCTTCATCAGATAAGTTGTAAAAGCCGTCTTTTACTCTTCTGCCACACGTGCAATGATGAATGCTTTCTCCATCTCCTTTACCCAAGTTTGGGCTTCAATTGGATCGGTGGTTCCCTTGAATTCCGGCGGTCCTACCGCTTTAAAATCCTTGAAATTGGCTAATCTATCAGCTGGCTGTTCCCTCACTCTTCCTCTTCCCGCGGGAGCTCTATTCTCCATAGCTTCGGCTATCATATTTGCAAAATTTTGCATTGGGTCAACTTGACCTCCTTCGTTATTCACTGATTGTTCTTCTCGTTGGTTTCGATTCTGTCGTCTAGGCGGCATGATCTAATTTAAATAAAAAAATCTTATATTAATACTTTTTCTCTATACCAATTCTTAACACAATAAGAATTCAACACATAATTCTCAAGTAATTGCATATTTATTCAAATAGCACATAGTACATTTAGTACTTCACATATTACCATCCCTTTTTAAATCATATCAGGATTAACAACACAACTTTACACAAAAAGTTGTTATTTTCCATTTTTACATTACTATATCCAGTTCATCAAACTTACCACACTTAGGAGTTCAGTAACTTTCCACAATTATATGAGTGTATGAACTTATCCTAGTCAGACCTTTGGCGTCCATTCGCTGAGGGGTTCAAAACATTTCATATAACTATGAGTCATTAACTTACCATAAGTATGAGTTCTAAGAACACACAAATTTATTTTAATCTTATATTCATATAGAAAATAAAGATTTCAAACATATCATTGCATTTATATTCATGCAAATATTACATAGTACTTTTCAGTACACTACCCATATAACTACAAATAGGTACTATCCCTTTGTGACAAAAGTCGGGATTCATTACTACAACTTTACACAAAAAGTGGAGGCATACCAAAGTTATCTCCTATCGAAAAAAATATTATTCTCCACACACTTAATCTTTCTTCAGTCCACTTTATCCATCTTTCTTCTTTTTAGGACAATTCTTAACCTTATGACTCGTTCCACCACATGCAAAACATCCTCCTTTCTTTGGTTTAGGACAATTTGGTGACAGATGTCCTTCTTGACCACAATTATAACATACATTCTGACCCCACATACATTCCCCCAAATGGCTCTTTCCACACTTTCCACAGGCATGCTTCTTCTTCGAGCTTGACTTTTCTGAATTAGGGCTATCGTTGTCCCTCTTCCTTTTCTTATTGTCTTTCTGCTGCTTGATCATCCCTTCAGACGATCCACCACCTTCTGCCTTCATTCTGTCTACCTGCGCCTTGAGTTCGTTCTTTTCTTCAGTCATTTTGCTTAGTGCTCGTTCTGTCTTCCACAGCTGCTCCAAGAGAAACGCCTTACTCCGGAGTTCTTGAACTTCTGCAACTAGTTGATCTTGTTCTTCAACTCTAGCCTTATTCTTTATCTCTACCATAGCTGGCTCAGACTCTACCTCCTCATCTCTACTTAGATACATCTCGGGATAATCGTCAAGATCGCTCCCCAGATTAACCATAGGTTCATCTTCTTCCACCTTATCAACCGATTCACTTTGCGCTGGCACCTCGACTTGTGGCATTGGTGCAACAGCCGCTAGTATCTCCGTACTCATTTGATTTTCTCTAGACATCCTACAATCAATTTAAATAACTAGATTAGTACTTCATTAGTACAAACTCCTCACACTATGTGTCCCCATTTCTCACTATCGTTGCACTTCGACAATCTCTCACTTAGTACTCTAAATGAGTATTCTCTATCTCGGTTATGGTTATAATCCTAGGTCTTTCCCCACCCCACTTAAGGTTTATAACCTACAGCTCTACTACCAGCTGGTGACACCTTGGTCACTTCAGCTCTGATACCAACCTGTGACACCCCCAAATCCGGGTTACCTGACCCCCAAGTTTGGTGTTCACGATCCACAATATAAATAACATTTAACTACCCATAATATATATAGATAGTATCTTACATAAGTTTTTATCAGAGTTTCATAATACATCACCTAGGTTCTCTAACCTTAACTTTACAAACATACCCTTTAGATATATAAAAAGGGTTTACAATACAACAATATAAATAATACTGTTTAATATAACTAATTTATAACTACGCCTTTGCCTTTGTCCTTTGCAGCACCTCCTGCAACTTCGCCCCTAGCTGAAAAATTTTATTTAGCAATGGTGAGAAACTAGTTTGCTCCGCAAGTTAAGACATACAATAAATGTATATGAATCAACAATAATATCCTATCTACTTTGATAGAATGAAACCAAAGTTCGGGGAACTTTGAAATAGCTGAACAATTTGTTATTCAATAACAAAGCTTCTCCTTTTCTATGCAACACCATAATTTGATAATGAAAGAGTACAACGCTTTCAAAATTCTACAAGAATCAATTCTACACAATAACAAAGTGGAATAATTTCCAGATTTATACTGAGCGATCACACAAGATCTTTGAACTTATTTTCTCGGGCATCTATCAAAGATTTACTTTGATATATATCAGGAGTATCAGATAACCATAAAGATTAAATCATACCCCTCTGCAAGTACTTAGAGCTGGCCAACTCCTTGTACCCTATATTATGCATAATACTCAAAACGCGCGCAAAGGTCGAATTCACGACCCAAAATGTTCCCTTTATATAAAAGGTTGTTCTTCTCAGTTTTAGAATCAATATTTTGATTTTACAACGAAATACTGTGATTTCAAATTCTACTTACTTATCGATCTTGCCTAAATAATTGGCATCGATTCTACCAATAACAATTGAATTATTTTCTTGAATTTATCAAGTTCTAACCAATGTTTGTCTAGCCAGAATAATTAGCTAAGACATTTCTCAACACAATTTGACAATAAACAAGAATTATCTGTACTGTTAATTCTAACTTCTACAAATTTGAATATTCAACAACAGTAATTCTACGAATATATATTTCTGAATCAGTAATTCAATTTGAATTATTAAGCATGCACTAACTGCGAATAATCAACAATAACTTCCCTGGATGTGGTGTAATTAGCAATAATTAACCACTATAATAATTGAAGGAAATATAACTCAAGGTTGAGTTAGGAAGCTTGCCTTCCATGTTGATTACAGCTACACAATATAATTAACTGCGTTCGTAAGACCTATATTCAACAATGTCGGTCTCACAATTAGTATAAACATTTATAACACATAACACTGTATTTTACAGTCAAACTTCTCCTAGGCACATTACCACATAGCCACATTAGTGATTATAACCTATATAAACACTTATCAACTCTAACTATTTTGGTCTAGTTGGATTTCGGTCCATTCTAGGTGTTCTGGTCACCCTATCCGACAATTAACACATTGATTGTCAATTAAACTTGGTCTCTAAGCTTCAATATTATTTTAGATAAGCCAAATATCATTTATAATATTTTCCGGAAGCTTTTGAATAATTTATAAACAGTTATTATAATCTATAATAATTTTTCAAACACTTAAATCATTTTTAAATGATTTAATTATCAAATAATCTTATCATTATTAATATTTAATAATATCAAAATATTAATAACATACTTTTCAAAATATTAAAGTTATCATCAATAACTTAAAATATTTTTAAATCATCAATATTCTACTTAAATGATTTTTAAAATCGTTTTTAAATCATCACCAATAATATATAAATATTAATGAAATTATTATCTAAATATTAAAAGTCATAATTTATAACTTAAAATATTTTAAAATCATTTTTCTCATTTTTAAATGATTTTTAAATCAATAAAATCATTTTTAATTTATTTATTTAATATAATAATTAAATAAATCAAATATCATTAATATTACTTTATTAATGAAAATTCTCCAAAAATATTGAAAATTATATTTTATAATTTAAAACACTTTATTCTAAATTAAAATGATTTTTAAATCATTTAATTCATTTTTATCTTATTTATTTAATTTAATAATCAAATAAATATAATATCATTAATATTAAATTATTAATGAAAATTCTCCAAAAATATTAAAAGTTATATTTTATAACTCAAAATATTTTTAAATACATTTTTCTTATTTAAAATGATTTTTTATAATATTAAATCATTTTTCTCTAATTTATTTAATAAACTAATTAAATAAATTAAATACCTTTAATATTTAAATAATTATAAATATTAAAGAAAAATATTCCAATTGGTCAAAAATTATTTTTCATAATTTAAAATAATTTTTAAAACTATTTTTTTTAATTTTTAGAATTTATTTCTATTTTTTTTATTAAAATCCAAAAAATCAGAAAATAAATAATTAATCCGTCACTAATGGCCTATAGCGACACTTTCTGTCGCTATAGGTGTTCTTGAGCTTCAAGCCCAGAAAATCGCCAGTTGCGAGCTGCCTACTTTGACCGAAATTTAATCTTTGATTATCTTACTTTCTGATCTTGTAATTGCCTTCATGTTGTAGTATATATGTAATACTACAACTACCTAACAAGTTTCATCACTAAACAACAACAGATCATAGAGATCTAAGTCTCCAAAGTCTCTGACAAAGCTGTTCTTCAGGAAGAACAGATCGAGGTGCCTACTTTGGACCTCTATAACTTGATGATCGTGCAACTATTATACGATCTATCAATTCCAGTGTGTAGAAAACATGTAGTGCTACAACTACCGATCATAATAACACTAAAACATCAAAACAGGAGCTAAATCTATCCGGTCAAACCTGAACACGGAAGTTGGGCTCAAAATTTCTGGGTTCGTGTTCTTGACAGATTTCGGTCAACGGGTTTTGACCGTCTATAACTTTTTATCTACAAATGATCTGGATTTCATTCGTTTTGCATCTTAAAGACCACATATCAGGCTACATGTTTCAAACTTTAAACATCAAAAACACTTAACTGTTACATACGGCGTTATAAGATCTGACATTTGACTAAAAAACACAATTTTCCAGATTTCCAGATTTTGAAAAACTTTAAATTCGTGCACTTTGATGTTATGGGTTCATGATTTATCAACCCAGATCATCAATTGACACCCTATTACACAACTTTGAACAATCAATTGCAATATTTAACAAGGAATTGAAGGATTTCAAAATTAGGGTTAATACCTCTTTTGAACTTTGATTTTGATCTTGGCTCTCCAATCTGTTTATGGATGATCTATGGACTGTTTCTAGGACTGATCTACTTATGATTTTCGTGGGTTTGAGAGAGAAAGAGATTTGGTGAGAGCTTGAATGAAAAATGGCAAAGTTTATGAACTTTCTCTCTCTTGAATCCTTATATATTGCTTGCAAAGTTGCTAGATCTGATGACTTTCGGCTGGGATTGATAGATTTGCTGAGATATGGAGTCACAAGGTCAAGAGAGTTGGTGAACAACTCTTGATTTGGCAAGATTTTCAAGTTATTACATAAAATATCCATAAAGGGCATTATGATCATTTCCAATTTTTTCTAGAACTTGGATTTGATGAAACTCTTAGGGTTTAGGGTTTGGACATTAAGGTTTAGGGTTTGAACCCTTTTAGGTTTTAAAAATTTCTAGTTCCCACAATTTTTAAATTTAGGGTTTAATTAGAAAAATAAATTTTCTAAAATAAAATTAGGGTTTCAAAAATAGAATTTTAACATACAAAAATATAATTAGAGTTTTCTAATCATATTTAAGTTTAATAACACAATAATCTTACCCATTAGGATTAGGGTTTCCTAATTTAGGGTTTATAACTCCCAGTTTTGAAATTAGGGTTTCTCGGCGTACAATTAGGGTTTCTAACAGTACGTTAGGGTTTCTAATCCTGAGATTAGGTTTTCTCATCTCTTATTACGGTTTTATTAATATTAAACTTTATCCGATCAATCATTGATCAAAAATTCTATACCGTTCAAACACATACATATTAATATAATTATTTTAATTATATTTTCTATCGAATCCCGTTCCAAAAATTAGGGTTAGGGTTTTTATTCTCCGTTAAGCACAACTCTACTCTAATATTATTAGTAAATACATAAATTGACCTTCTCGATACACGTATCACAGAAACTTGTCACAAAATTGATAATTAATATTAATATTAATTAAAAAAAATTTATTCAAAAATTTTGGATTATTCAAAATACTGGGTTATCACATAAGTTGAAATTTTGGCTGAAGAGAATAACATTAGTTCACGGGGTTTGATCCGTGATATATTTTTCTTCACATGTTATATATACACATATATAAATATAATATATAAATATTATTTAAAAGTTTTTATTTTATTAGAATATTTTATTGCATAGTATTCTTTTCATTCTCCTATAAATAGAAACTCATTCCTTCATTATTTCTTACGAATTCACTGAAACTCTAGAGAGTGAAAATTATAGAGAGAAAGAAGAAGAAAAGTATTCTGCTACTTCACTACTTCTATATCCAGTTCTTCTAAGGTAAGGGGTATTATTTCTTTTGTATTCATGAAGAGAAATTCTGTTATTCCATTCTTTATTATTCTGTTGGAATAACCTGTATACGCGGACTACCCTATACTTGGTGAAATTCTTCTGTTATTCCATTCTTTATTATCATGTTGGAATAACCTTTCTATGCAAAATACCGCATACATGGTGAAATTCTTCTGTTATTCCATTCTTTATTATTCTGTTAGAACATCCTATCTGTGCATTTAAGCATGACCTGGTTCCGTTATTTATTATTCTGTTGGAACATCCTGTCGGTGCGAATTTTTCCTGACCTAGTTCCGTTATTTATTATTCTGTTGGAATATCCTGTCTGTGCGTTTACGCATGACCTGGTTCCGTTATTTATTATTCTGTTGGAATAACCTGTCTGTGCCATCTATCGCATGCCTGGTGCTTTCTTTTGGTATTCCAATTTTTATTATACTCAGTTGGTTAAAGTTTTGACTTCTATACTCCATGAAATTAGTGGAATATCCTTGATATTTGCGCTTCATCCAGTATCTTTTCATTGAAATATTCTTCTGAGCATTCTTGAATTTTACTTTACAAAAAAGTATCATGTTGACAATTTGGACGTTATTAGTTCCTGGAAAAATTAATTCTTGAACTTTTTTTATTGAATTCTTATAACATTGTCATCATCCTCATGTTTATATTATGTTGAAATTCATTTGTAGCCTGTAGTGCATAGATGGACTTGGTATGATTATGACTAGGAATTAATCGGTATAATCATGACCGTAATGTTACAAATGATGTGGTAAAAGTCCTCATTGGCCCGTAGTGCATTGATGAACAGTTGTTAGCATGATCATGACCATTGATGAATACACGAATATCCTTGGCCCATAGTGCATGGATAATTTGTAGTTGTGATTCTAATTAATATCCTTGGCCGTAGTACAGGAATGATGTGGATTATTTATTAAGCTGAGTCCCAGCGATAAAAGTGATGAAAAACCTTTTAAATCATTAAAGATAGTAGATTTTATTCTCTACTTGACTCTTTTAATAGATTGCTTGTTCTGCTGCAGTTAAACTTGATGTTTGTTATATTGTATCAGTTTAACACTGTTGAAGGCTAACGATAATTTATTATGTATTATCTTAGTCACAATATTTCTTACTGGGCTAGCTGAGCTCACCCTTTTACTTTCATTGTTCTCTTCAGGAAATGAGAACGTAGCAGGGACTAGTCGGAGAACGGAGTGACGGTCCAGATAATAGCATTAGTAGTTCTCACTATTCTGTTAAATAGTGTGATAATAAATGTAATGAGGATTCAATTGAGTGTGGATATTGTCTAGATGGCAATATTTGTATTAAAACTCACAACATATGTTTTGTCGTATTTTACACGACTGTTGTATAATTAAGTTGTATTTGAATTTTGTACCATGTATTTGGCGACTCAAAATGGGTGATGTATACCTATTTCGGGGGCATCACAGTTGGTATCAAAGCTTAGGGATATGATCCTTGGCTAAGATGTGAGACAAGAACTAGGAGGCGAAAGACGGGGAATTCGTTCGCTAGTATAACCTACCTAAGTTTATTTGGTATTTAATTGGTCGGTCAGAGTATAGGGATAATATGTGATATGTTAATTAACCCTTGTTTTGTGACAGTATTTGAAAATAACATCCGAGAATGTTGAGAACATCAATGGAGCACAGGAGACCGTTGAGTCTCCACAGATCAATAATCAGGATAATGTGCATCAGGAAGGCGACAATTCTCAGGCAAACAACAACACGGACCAGATGATGACCGATGGAATGTTCAGAGGCTTTATGCAATTCATGCAACATCAGGCAAGATCGGCTCCTATCCAAAAAACAGGAGGAAACACTGGCAACTCTCGGACGGTCACCGCTAAGCAGTTCAAGGAACTGGGACCACCGGAGTTTTTTGGAGAGCCAAAACCAGTTAAGGCGGAGACGTGGATATAGTAGATCAACAAGATATTTGATGTCTTGGGATGCTCCGAGGAGCAAAAGGTTCCCTTTGCCACCTTCATGTTGCGGGCAGAGGCAGATTACTGGTGGGAATCTGTAAAGCGTACTCAACCTGCCGTACTGAAGATGTCTTGGGAGAATTTCCAAGAACTGTTCAACTGATAAGTACTTTCCCGAAAGTATTCGTCACATGAAAGAGGTAGAAATCATCAAGTTAGAGCAAAACAACATGTCCGTGTCGCAGTACGAAGCCAAGTTTACCGAGTTGTCCCGGTTTGCGTCCCATTTGGTTGATAATGAGGAGAGAATGACGCGAATGTTTCTAAGAGGTTTGAAACCCGAGATACGTCAATATCTTATCTCTCATAAACTGTGTTTGTATTCAGATGTTGTTAATAGGGATCAATTATTAGAGCGCGATAATGAGTCAACCCAACCAAAAGAGAGTAGCCAGAAAAATGATAATACTAGTGATAGCAGTCATCGAAGCGGTGACAATAAGCATGGAGGGAATCAACATGCCAGAAATGGTAACCACTTCGGTGGTAATCATGGCCAAAATAATAAGAATGGACATTTCAAGAAGAGGAGATTCAATAATGATGGAAAGACGTCAGCACCAGCACCCGTTGTTAAGGAAGGAGAACGACCACCTATCATATGCTTAAAATGCGGAGGGGAGGGACACATCACTCCAAACTGCGCGATACCATCCAAAACATGTTATAATTGTGGAAGAGAAGGTCACCTAGCCCGATTTTGTCATTCACCGAAGACAAGTTCAGCTAGGATGGAGGCACCAAAGGATGTCCCAGAAAAGTCAAAGCCAGTACTGCAAGGGAGAGCTTTTGTCGTGACCTCCCAGAAAGCAAGGAACCCGAACGAGTTCATCATGGGTATGCTTATCATAAACTCTAGCGATGTTTATACCTTATTTGATATCGGTTCTACCCATTCTTTTATTTCTCCTACTTGCGCTCAACGTTTAAATTTAACTCCAGAGAAATTAGACTTTGACTTATCTGTTGAAACTCCATTGGGAGAAACCTTCATTACATCCACTGTTTATAAGTCTTGTTTGGTTCAAATCGATACCCTCACATTACCTGTCGATCTTATTTCATTGAAAATACTTGCATTTGACGTAATTCTAGGGATTGATTGGTTAACTACTCATCATGCAAAATTGATTGTTTTTGTAAAGTTGTTAGCTTTCATATTCCTAACCAACCTATTATGCGAATTCAAGCAATCAAACCATTAAAATCAATCACTGTCATCTCAAGCCATAAAGCTATTCGTTTATTGAAAAACGAATGTCAAGCTTTCTTAGCTCATGTCACGGATCTAAACAAAAATACGTCAGTTTTGAATGATATTTCTATTGTTAATGAATTTCCTGATGTATTCCCTGAAGAATTTCCTGGCCTACCCCCAGAGCGTGAAATTGAATTTTGTATCGACCTTGAACCCGGTATAAAACCCATTTCCAAAGCCCTATATCGAATGACTCCTATTGAACTTCGGGAGTTAAAGACCCAACTACAGGAATTATTAGACATCAGTTTCATTTGACTTAGTACGTCTCATTGGGGTGATCCTGTTCTATTCGTGAAGAAGAAAGATGGGAGTATGCGACTTTGTATTGATTATCGGGAGTTGAACCATGTCACTATCAAAAATAGATATCTATTGCCTCGCATTGATGACCTGTTTGACCAGTTGCAAGGCGCCAATTTTTTTCAAAGATTGATCTTCGTTCTTGATAATTGAAGATTAGAACCGATGACATTCCAAAGATGGCTTTCAGAACTCGGTACGGGCATTATGAATTCCTAGTCATGTCTTTTGGATTGACTAATGCTCCTGCTGCCTTCATGGATATGATGAACCGAGTATTCAAGGAATATTTGGATCACTTTGTGGTTGTCTTTATTGATGACGTCCACATATATTCCAAAAGCGGTGAAGATCATGAGCAACACTTGAGGCTGATACTTCAAAAGCTTCATAAATATAAGTTTTATGCCAAGTTAAAGAAATGCGAGTTCTGGCTTGAGGAAGTAGCATTCCTTGGGCACGTGGTATCAAGTCATGGAATATCTGTTGACCCAACAAAGATTGAAGCTATTCAAAGTTGGGAGCAACTTAAATTAGTGACCGAAGTACGTAGCTTTCTCGGCTTAGCTGGTTATTATCGGAGATTCGTAGAAGGGTTTTTTTGAATTGCTACTCCCTTAACTCAACTAACTCGGAAAGATACAAAATTCGGTTGGAACGAGGAATGTGAGAAGAGTTTTCAAGAACTCAAGAGAAGACTCATTTCAGCACCTGTTCTGACAATACCATCGGGCTCGGAGGGATTTGTCATCTACAGTGATGCTTCAGGCAAAGGGTTAGGACGTGTTCTCATGCAATATGGGAAAGTCATAGCCTATGCCTCTTGACAACACAAAGAATATGAGAGGAATTATCATACTCATGATCTAGAGTTGGCAGCTGTTGTCTTCGCACTTAAAATTTGGAGGCATTACTTGTATGGGTAGAAAGTGGAGATATTTACGGATCATAAAAGCCTCAAATATTTCTTTACTCAAAAGGAACTCAACATGCGACAGCAACGTTGGCTTGAAATGTTGAAAGATTATGATCATACCATCCAGTACCATCCTGGAAAAGTAAACGTGGTAGCTGACGCATTGAGTAGAAGATCATATGCAGGTACAAGTGCAATATTGTCAACGCAGAGGTCCATTTTGTATGACTTGCAAAGGATGGAGATAGAGATAAAGACTCCATGTACCCACGTGATGATGGCGAATATACGAGTAGAACCAACTTTAATCGATAAAGTTAAAGCTGCTCAAGCTACAGACCTGGAGCTGATGCATATGAGGAAGAAAATACAAGAAGGTGTTATGCCGGAAGCAAGAATCGATGAAGAAGGAATACTTCGAGTCAACTCCAGACTTTGTGTTCCTAACGATCCTGAGTTAAAGTATAAAATCATGATGGAGGCGCACAATACATCATTTTCAATCCATCCTAGGAGTACCAAAATGTATCATGATCTTTGACATACATTTTGGTGGGGAAATATGAAGATAGAGATAGCGCTGTTTATCTCAAGGTGTTTAACTTGTCAACGAGTCAAGGAAGAGCATCAAGTACCAAAAGGTCCATTGCAACCACTTGAAATTCCAGAATGGAAGTGGGAGCACATTACCATGGATTTCGTTACTGGTCTTCCCAAGGTTTCTCAAGGCATAGATGCAATTTGGGTCATTGTTGATAGATTGACCAAGTCTGCTCATTTCTTACCAATACGAGAAACTTATACACTTGAACGTCTTGCTCGTATGTACATAAACGAGATTATAAGACTGCATGGTATGCCAGTATCCATAGTTTATGATCGAGACCCGGGATTCACTTCACGATTTTGGGTTAGTTTACAAAAATCTATGGGCACGAATTTACGATTTAGTTAGGCATATCATCCTCAAACGGATAGACAATCAGAGAGGACTATTCAAACTCTTGAAGATTTATTAAGACTTTGTGTCATTAACTTCAAGGGAAGTTGGGACAAGTTCTTACCGTTGGTGGAGTTTTCTTACAACAACAATTATCAAACAAGTATTGGCATGGCTTCCATTTGTGGCGTTGTAGGGAAGAAAGTGTCGTTCTCCAGTATGCTGGGACGAGGTGGGTGAAGCAACGTTGTTAGGACCAGAGTTGGTACGTATGACTATGGAAAAGATTCAAACGATCCGACAACGTACAAAAACCTCACAAGATCGACAACAGAGTTATGTTGATCTTCATCGAAAGGACGTGGAATTCGATATTGGAGATCATGTGTTGTTACGTGTTGCTCTATGGAAAGGAGTTATGCGATTTGGAAAGAGAGGAAAGCTCAATCCTCGATTCATTGGCCCATTTTTAATCCTCGACCAAGTAGGAATTGTGGCGTATTAACTCGCTTTACCACCAAGTATGTCTCGTGTTCATAATGGATTTCATATATCCATGTTACGTAAATATGTGGAAGACCAAAACCACATTATTGAGTTAGAATCGGACAAAATAGCGGAAGATTTGACGTATGAAGAGGTTCTTGTTCAAATCTTGGATAAGAAGGAACATATTCTACGCTCTAAGGATATACCTCAAGTCAAAGTTTTGCGGAGAAACCACGATGTTGAGGAAATGACCTGGGAGTTAGAATCTGAAATGAAATCAAGATATCATTACATTTTCGACATATCAGGCACGTACCCTAATTTCGAGGGCGAAATTTCATAAGAAGGGGAGATTGTAAGACCCCATCTTTTATGAATAAAGATGAATTTTTTATAAATATCATTTTTAAATATTATGAAGTGAATTTGATATACTGTTATAGTTGTGGGTAATATTTATAAATTTTGCAAAGTACGCAAGTTGTTATATATTATTCGATTGTTCGGGGAATATTCGTTTTAACAGGGAATATTCGTACGACGACAAAATCATTGGTGGACCCCACAACGGAATTATTGTCGGATTGAGAAACGACAAAAATATTATATAAAAATAACGGCAGGAGGTTTTATCGTTAACTGTTGAATCACCCGATATTAAAAGTATAGGAATACGCATGGTTGCATAGTAGCACACGATATTGATTATTGATGCTTACGTATAAAGTCACTCAGTTTTGTTCAATTATTGCTTCAGTAATTGTTGCATAGTATCTCACGTTATTTGATTCAATTATTGTCGATATTTTTTATATTATTAAATCAATAATTGAGATGACAGAGTTATTAATATTATTATTTGCAATATTAACGATGTCTAGAAATTCTGCCAAGGAGAGGTTTGGTCACCTAATTGCACGCCAATAGGAAGAAATCCTTATTGGAAAGCCCCCTATTTCCTAGGAACGACTTGGTCGATTAATATTGTGAATTATAATAATGATGATAAATGTTGTTAAATATATTGAGGAGTTTTTTTTATAAAGTATTTGTTGTATTTATGGACTCCCATTTACCCATTTTTTCAAAATAATCGGTAAAAAACTTTTCTGTATATATAAGTATTATATATATTATTATATATATATATATATATATATTAATTCTATGGTGGGGCCCACATTTGATAATGATGTGTGGGTGGAAGATTTTGGTGTTCACGGGTAGGAATGGTATATATATATAAGATGTTCATACTGGTGTATATATATATATATATATATATATATATATATATATATATATATATATATATATATATATATATATATATATATATATACAATTATGCAAGACTTTGTTAGATATAAAAGAAGAGAATAACATGAGTTCACGGGGTTTCACCCGTGATATATTTTTCTTCACATGTTATATATATATATATATATATATATATATATATATATATATATATATATATATATATATAATATATGTATATTATTTAAAAGTTTTTGTTTTATTAGAATATTTTATTGTATAGTATCATTTCCATTCTCCTATAAATAGAAGGTCATTCCTTCATTATTTCTTACGAATTCACTAAAACTTTAGAGGGAGAAAATTATAGAGAGAAAGAAGAAGAAAAGTATTCTGCTACTTCACTACTTCTATATCCAGTTCTTCTAAGGTAAGAGGTATTATTTCTTTCGTATTCGTGAAGAAAACTTCTATTATTCCATTCTTTATTATTCTGTTGGAATATCTTGTATACGCGGACTACCCTATACTTGGTGAAATTCTTTTGTTATTCCATTCTTTATTATCATATTGGATTAACCTGTCTATGCGAAGTACCGCATACATAGTGAAATTCTTCTGTTATTCCATTCTTTATTATTCTGTTGAAACATCATGTCTGTGCGTTTACGCATGACCTGATTCCGTTATTTATTATTATGTTGGAACATCCTGTCGGTGCGAATTTTGCCTGACCTGCTTTCGTTATTTATTATTATGTTAGAATATCCTGTCTATGCGTTTGCGCATGACCTGGTTCCGTTATTTATTACTTTATTGGAATAACCTGTCTGTGCGGTCTATCGCATGCCTGGTGATTTCTTTTATTATTCCATTCTTTATTATACTCAGTTGGTTAAAGTTTTGACTTCTATACTCCATGAAATTAGTGGAATATCCTTGATATTTGCGCTTCATCCAGTATCTTTTCATGGAAATTTTCTTCTGAACATTCTTGAATTTTACTCTACAAAGAAGTATCATGTTGACAATTTGGATGTTATTAGTTCCTGGATAAATTAATTCTTGAACTTATTTTATTAAATTCTTATATCATTGTCATCATCCTCATGTTTATATTATGTTGAAAGTCATCTGTGGCCTGTAGTTCATAGATGGACTTGGTATGATTATGACCAGGGATTAATCGGTATAATCATGACCGTAATGTTACAAATGATGTGGTAAAAATCCTCATTGGCCCGCAGTGCATTGATGGACTGTTGTTGGCATGAATCATGACCATTGATGAATACACGAATATCATTGGCCCGTAGTGCATGGATAATTTGTGGTTGTGATACTAATGAATATCCTTGGCCGTAGTGCAAGGATGATGTGGATTATTTATTAAGCTGAGTCCCAGTGATAAAAGTGATGAAAAACCTTTTAAATCATAAAAGATAGTAGATTTTATTCTATACTTGGCTCTTTTAATGGATTGCTTGTTCCGCTGAAGTTAAACTTGATGTTTGTTATATTGTATAAGTTTAACACTGTTGAAGGCTAACGATAATTTATTCTGTATTATCGTAGTCATAATATTTCTTACTAGGCTAGTTGAGCTCACCCTTTTACTTTCATTGTTCTCTTTAGGAAATGAGAACGTAGTTGGGACTAGTCGGGGAACGGAGTGACGGTCCAGATAATTGCATTTATAGTCCTCACTATTCTGTTAAATAGTGTGATAATAAATATAACGAGGACTCAATTGAGTGTGGATATTGTCTAGAAGACAATATTTGTATTAAAACTCACAAAATATATTTTGTCATATTTTACACGACTGTTGTATAATTAAGTTATATTTGAATTTTGTATCATGTATTTGGCGACTCAAAATGGGTGATGTATACCTATTTTGAGGGCGTCATATCTTACATACTACAAAGTATGGAAGAAAATAATATTTCAAGCGAATATTAAACAAAAATAACATCCCTTGGACGGAAATAATATTCCAACGACTATTTAACGAAGATAGTATTCCTACGAATATTGATTGAAGATGATGTTCCTTACGAATATTGAACGAAAATAATATTCATACGAATACGAAAAATAATATCTCTTCAGATTATGAAATAAATAATACCCTTACCTCAGAAGAAGACTGGATACTGGAATAGTGAAGTAGCAGACTTCTCTTCTTATTTTTCTCTATAACTTCTCTCTCTATAATTGCTCTTATGAGTCTTAGTGAATTGGTGAGAATGAAGAAAGAATGAGCTTCTATTTATAGAAAAATATAGTTTCAATAATTTCACATTTTGGGGCTCGAAATATTACAGTACAATACCTCCAACTTTTCTTTTATTTTTAATTCAGTCATCTAAGTATTATCAAACTTACACCACCTCCACTAATAGAAAATCATGTGAATCAATAGTAAATCATGTGACTCAATAGTTCTAAACATGTGAAAAAAATTAATTACAATATAGTACCTCCATCTATACCTCCATTTTTAACTTAGTCATGCAAGTATCATCAATCTTGCACCAACTCTCCTAATAGTAAGTTAATGTGACTCAATAGTAACTCGTGAATAGTAACTCATGAATAGTAACTCGTGAATAGTAACTCTGACACGAAAAGTTCCCTGAATACCCGATTGAACAATATAATCTCCAGACATCAATTATTATCGAAATAAATGTCAATTTCTACTAACACAAATAATCCCAACACAATGGAACTATCATATTCATCTTTAATCAACACAAACTTATTCATCATTAATATCATAACTCATAATATTTAACAACCAGGTCATTCCCAGGAAACAGGGGGACTTTCTAATAAGGATTTCTCCCTATTGGCGCGCAATTAGGTGACCAAACCTCTCCTTGGCAGAACTTCTAAAAATTATAAATATTACAATTTAATAATATGAATAACTTTGTCGTATTAATTATTGATTTAATAATATAGCATATTATGTAGATGCTACTATGACAATAATTGAATTAATAATATGAGAGATATGATGCAGCAATTACTGTAGCAATAATTGAGTATAACTGAGTGAATTCTCACGTAAGCATCAGTAACCGATACCGTGTGCTACTATGCAACCACGCGTATTACTGTACTTTTACTACCGAGTAGTTCAACAGTTTTAACGGTAATACTTCTACCGTTATTTTTATAAAAATATAATTCTGTCGTTTTCTAAATACGACAATATTTCCGTTGTGGGGTCCACCAATGATTGTGCTGTCGTACGGATATTCCCCGAAAAAAGAATATTCCCCGACCAATCGAATATTATATAACAACTTGCTTACTTTGCAAAATTTACAAATATTACCCACAACTATAACATTATATCAAATCCACACCATAATATTCAAAAAAATATTTCGAGAAATTTAAATCTTTATTCATAAAATTTGGGGTCTCACAATCTCCCCCCTTATGAAATTTCGCCCTTGAAATTTACGTACGTACTTAGTATGCCGAAGAAATGAGGATACCTTGACTCCATTTCAGATTCTAACTCTTGAGGTATAACCTTTGAGTGTTGAATACGATCCTTTTTATCCAAGATTTTAACACGTATCGCCTCATACGTTAAATCTTCTGCTATCTCGTTTAGTTCTAATTTAATAATGTGGTTCGGGTCATCCACATATTTATATAACATTAATACATGAAAAACGGTATGAACACGCAACATATTTGGCGGTAAAACGAGTCTATAGGCCACAGTTCGTACTCGATCAAGGATTTCAACTGGGCCAATAAAATCGAGGGTTGAGATAACGCCTTCTTGAACCTTCTTCTTTACATTCATCAACTTTGGGTGCGTAGTTTGAGCGGCCTTAACTTTATCGATTAAAGTCGATTCCTACTCGTATATTCGTTATCACCACGTGGGTCTTTAGAGTTTTTAACTCTATCTTCATCCTTTGTAAGTTATACGAATTGAGTTTTTGTGTTAACAACATCGAACTCGTAAACGCATACGATCTTCTACTCAACGCGTCAGCTACCACGTTCTCTCTTCCACGATGATGTTGAATGATATAATCGTAATCTTCAACAGCTCTAGCTAACGTCTTTGGCACATTATACGTTCGTTTTAGTTAAAGAAATATTTGAGGGTTTTAGAAATGGGTTTTGTACTGGGGTCAATACAAAATTCGATTTCACGCTCTAGGGTAGGCCAAGAAGTCTTCAAGAATACGTCAGGAAATTTATTAACAATAGAAATATCATTCAAAACTGTGACTCTCATCCAAGACTTGGATAACATATGTAATGAAGGTTTCTCCTAACGGAGTTTCAACCGATAGGCCAAAGTCTAACTTCTCTAGAGTCAAATTTAAACGTTGAACGCAAGCAAGAGAGATAAAAGAATGGGTAGAACTGGTATCTAATAAGGTATAGACTTTACAAGAATTTATAATTAACTAACTCGTGCTAACTTCGTTCGAGTTACTCGCTTTTTAAGAAGTCACGAAAAACGCTCTTCTTGAAACCACCGACTTTGTTTTGTCCGTATCCGCCTTTGGTGCCACCGTCCCAGCTGGACTTGACTTTGGTGCACGATAAAATCGGGCTAGGTGACCTTCTCTTCTTGAAATTTCTACTTCTATTTATCTATGCCATGATTACCACCGAAGTGGATACATTCTTGGTATGATAATTTCCCCCACGATGGATATCATTGTTCCGATGGCCGTTGCCACTAGTATGATTATTATCGTGTTGTTGCTCGTTGCCTTTTGGTTGTGCTGACTCGTTATCGCGCTCCAATAACTGAGCCCTATTCAAAACATCTGAATACAAACACTGTCACAAAACAAGGGTTAATTGACAAATCACATATTATCCCTATACTCTGACCGACCAATTAAATACCAAATAAACTTAGGTAGGTCATACTAGCGAAGGAATTCCCCGTTTCTCCCCTCCTAGTTCTTGTCTCACATCTCAGCCAGGGATCATATCCCTAAGCTTTGATACCAACTATGGCGCCCCCAAAAATAGGGATTCATCACCCATCTTGAGTCGCCATATACATGGTACATAAATTCAAATACAACTTAATTATACAACAGTCATGCAAAATACGACAACATAATCTAAAAGTTTTAATACGTATATTGTCATCTAGACAGTATACAAACTCAATGAAGTCCTCATTACATTTATTATCACAATATTTAACAGAATAGTGAGGAGTACTAATGTTATCATCTGGACCGTCACTCTGTTCTCCGACTCGTCCCAAAAGGGTGAGCTCAACTAGCCCAGTAAGAAATATTATGACTAAGATAATGAAAAATAAATTATCAATAGTCTTCAACAATGTTAAACTGATAAAATACAATAGACATCTAGTTTAACTGCAGCGGAACAAGCAATCCATTAAAAGAGTTAAGTAGAGAATAAAATCTACTATCTTTTATGATTTAAAAAATATTTTCATCAATTTTTATCGCTGAGACTCAACTTAATAAATAAGCCACATCATCGAATCATCCCTGCACTACGGGTCAATGATATTCTTTAAATCATCAATGGTCATGACTATACTGAATAATCCCTGGTCATAATCATACCAAGTCCATCTCTGCACGTAAGCCAAAGATATACAACAATAAAACCAATAATCAACAATCCATCTTTGCACGTAAGCCAAAGATATATAAATAAATAAACAATAGTCCATCTTCGCACGTAAGCCAAAGATAACTTTCATCACCATATAAGCATGAGGATGATGACAATGATATAAGCATTAATCAAACTAAAACAAGGATAATTATTAAAGACTTTAAATTTATCCAAATGTTATCAACCAGTCATAATCTAATATTATTAATATCATAACAATATTTTAATCACTTCTTAAACTTATAAACAATTTATTTCAATTGTTTACACTTTACCAAATAATGCATTTAATCATTCAAAGAATGTCATACTCATAAGATTTCATCAGCAATGATCAAATCCCTTATCAAAAATCTGCATATACCTTATATAGGATTTCAAGCCATAAAATCCTATTTTCCAACTTTGTTACTTCACATAACATGTTTAACTCATATGTTCGTAACTAAACTATTTTCATGAAAAATACCAAATCAGTCCCACAAATATTTTTTATGGGATTTAGCATAATATAGTCCCATAATGAACATATATTTTTCTCGAAATTTTTAAAAATCATTTACTATTTTTCAAAAATCTATTTCTAATTAATTCCTTAAGAAATTAGCTACCTCAAGGTTAACTCCGAAAATTCCCAAATCTTGGTAGGATGTTAAACTTTTTAATGTGAGCTTCTAGTTTAAATTTCATGGTCATCAGAGTTATAGAACTCCGATTATAGCGTTTTTCATCAGAAAAACCTAAATATTGAAATGGTCATAACTTGCTCATTTTAAGTCGGTATGAGCCCATTTTTGGACAGGAGGTACTTTATACAATATACTTTCATGTCCCAAAAGGCCTGAATTTTTCTCACAAATTAAGTGGCTAAAAATTCCCTTTTAAAATTCTGGACAGTAGCTTTTTTGAAATTTGCATCTTTTGACTCCTTTGCTAAAATAGGTCCACACGAAAATCTACAACAGATTTTCCAGTGATTCCACTTGGAAAAGTTATAAGACTCAAATATCTAACTCTAAAACATAACCACACTCAAAAATTCGAAATATAATAGGAGATATGGTCAATTGAATTTCATGTTCCATTTTCACCAAAATCTGATTTTTCAACTCTGTGATTTCTAAGAAACTTTCATGTTTTCACATAATAACTAACATAACTTATCATAACACTTACTAATCCTACATATACCCATGGTTTTCATCAATCCATTTCTTTTATTATGACTTTCTTTATAATCTACGTAAATAGATCATTTCCACAATTTAATAAGGAATGAATACAAAGGATCAATCATCATGCATGTGGTAATCCACATAGACAGGTTATTCCAACAGATTAATAAAGAATAGAATAACAGAAGGATTCACCATTCATGTGATAGAGACCGCACAGACATGTTATTCCTAATAGAATAATAAAGAAAGAAATTAGGTCAGGCGTGATCCGCACCGACAGGATATTCCAATAGAATAATAAAGAACGAAACTAGGTTAGGCAAAATTCGCAGCGACGGGATATTCCAATAAAATAATAAATAATGGAACCAGGTCCGGCGTAAACGCACAGACGGGATATTCCGACAAAATAATAAATAATGGAACCAGGTCCGGCGAAAATACACAGACAAGATATTCTGACAGAATAATAAAGAACAAAATAATAGATGAATTTCACCATGTATGCAGTACTTTGCATATATAGGTTATTCCAATATAATAATAAAGAATGGAATAACAGAAGAATTTCACCATGTATGCGGCACTTCGCATAGACAGGTTATTCCAACGGAATAGAAAGGAATGGAATAACAATAGCTCTTTTCATGAATACGAAAGAAATAATTCCCCTTACCTCAAAAGAAGACTAAATACTAGAATAGTGAGGTAGCAGACTTCTCTTCTTCTCTCTCTCTATAATTTCTCTCTATAATAAATGCTCTATAGCTTTAGTGAATTGGTGAGAAATGAAGGAAGAATGATCAACTATTTATAAGAAAATATAGTTTCGATAATTGCACGTTTTGGGCCTCGAAATATTACAGTACAATACCTCTAACTTTCTTTCATTTTTAATTCAGTCATCCAAGTATTATTAAACTTGCACCACCTCCCCTAATAGTAAATCAAGTGAATCAATAGTAAATCATGTGACTCAATAGTACTAAACATGTGAAAAAAAAATAATTACAGTATAGTACCTCCATCTATACCTCCATTTTTAACTTAGTCATGTAAGTATCATCAATCTTGCACCAACTCCCCTAATAGTAAGTGAATGTGACTCAATAGTAACTCATTAATAGTAACTCGTGAATAATAACTCTGACACCAAAGTGCCTTGGATACCCAATTGAACAATATAATCTCCAGACATCAATTATTATCGAAATAAATGTCAATTTCTACTATCACAAATAATCCCAACACAATGGAACTATCAAATTCATCTTTAATCAACACGAACTTATTCATCATTAATATCATAACTCACAATATTTAACAATCAAGTCGTTCCCAGGAAAGAGGGGGCTTTCCAATAAGGATTTCTCCCTATCGGTGCGCAATTAGGTGACCAAACCTCTCCTCTCCTTGGCAGAACTTCTAGACATTATAAATATTGCAATTTAATAATATGAATAACTTTGTCGTCTCAATTATTAATTTAATAATATAGCATATTATGCAGATGCTACTGTGACAATAATCGAATCAATAATATAAGAGATATGATGCAGCAATTACTGTAACAATAATTGAGTATAACTGAGTGAATTCTCACGTAAGCATCAATAACCAATATCGTGTGCTACTATGCAATCACGCGTATTACTGTACTTTTATTATCGAGTAGTTCAACAGTTTTAACGGTAATACTTCCGCCGTTATTTTTATAAAAAATATAATTATGTCGTTTTCTAAATATGACAATACTTATGTTGTGGGGTCCACCAATGATTGTGCCGTCGTACGGATATTTCCTGACAAAAAGAATATTCCCCGACCAATCGAATATTATATAACAACTTGCTTACTTTGCAAAATTTACAAATATTACCCACAACTATAACATTATATCAAATCCACACCATAATATTCAAAAAAATATTTCGAGAAATTAAAATCTTTATTCATAAAATTTGGGGTCTCACATCTGTAACATCAATCAACAGTTCCTTTCTACAATCATGTGAATAACTCATAATCATAATTGTGATTCTAAATTCCTCTTCGCACCCAGGACGAAGATAATTTTTATCATCTGTCTTTACCTGAAATATCAAAAATCATGGTTATACCAAATCACAATTCTTGTTCATATTCATACTAATAAATTCATCTTTGCACTACGGGGAAAAAGATATTCATTAACATTTCATCTTTGCTCTACAGGCCAAAGACATACAACTGTATTTTAGAAGATTCAAGTAGAGCATGATATCTACTATCTTCTACGAATTAAAAGTGTATTATCAATATTTTATCGCTGAGACTCAGCTTAATAAATAATCCACATCATCGAATCATCCCTGCACCATGGCTAAGGATATTCATGTAATCATCAATGGTCATGATTATACTGAATAATCCCTGGTCATAATTATACCAATAACTATCCATCAATGCACTACGGGCCAATGAGGACTTTTACCACATCATTTATAACATTACGGGTCATGATTTTACTGAATGATCCCTGGTCATAATCATACCAATAACTGTCCATCAATGCACTACGGACCAATGAGGACTTTTGCCACATCATTTATAACATTACGGGTCATGATTATACCGAATGATACCTGGTCGTAATCATACCAATCAACAGTCCATCTATGCACGTAAGCCAAAGATGACTTTCATCACAATATAAGCATGAGGATGATGACAATGATATAAGTATTAATCAAACGAAATCAAGGATAAATATTAAAGACTTTAAATTTATCTAGAGTTTAAAAAATATCCAAATTGTCAACATGATACTGCTTTGTGGAGTAAAATTCAAGAATAATATTCATGTATCAAAAATAAATTGGACAGAAAGAAATATATTTTTCGGGTGAAAAGTGCCACGTGAATAGTACCATGTGAATAGTACTTCGGGAATAGTACCTCGTGAATAGTACCCCGACATGAAAACTGTCCCAAATATCCAAGTGAATAATAGTTGGGTGAATAGTAATTGGGTAAATAGTAATCTGTGAATAGTACTCTGGCATGAAAAGTGCCCCGAATACCTGAGTGAATAATATTTGAGTGAATAGTAACCGGGTGAATAGTAATCCATAAATAGTAACTCATGAATAGTATTCTGTCATGAAAAGATCAATAATTATCAAGAAAGCTCAGAATAATATTTCAATGAAAAGATACTGGATGACGCGAATATCAATGATATTCTACTAATTTCATTGAGTATAGAAGCCAAAACTTCAACTAAATGAGTATAGAACTCAAAATCTGAAATGAAATAATATTACTTACATACTACAGAGTATGAAAGAATATATTATTTCAAGCGAATATTGAACAAAAATAACATCCCTTGAATGGAAATAATATTCCAACGAATATTTAACGAAAATAATATTCCTACGAATTTTGAACTCAGATAATATTCTTTATGAATATTGAACAAAAATAATATTCATACTTATACGAAAAATAATATCTCTTCAAAATATGAAATAAATAATACCCCTTACAACTGTTGAAAGAAAATAATATTCCTACGAATATTGAACGAAATGATATTCCTTACGAAATAAATATTGATTTCCACTAACTCTAATAATCCCAACACAATGGAACTATCAATTTCATCTTTAATCAACACGAACTTATTCATCATTAATATTATAACTCACAATATTTAACAACCAGGTCGTTCCTAGGAAAGAGGGGGATTTCCGTTAAGGATTTCTCCTTATTGGCGCACAATTATATAACCTAACCTCTCCTTGACAAAACTTCTAGACATTGTCAATATTGCAAATAATAATATGAATAACTTTATCGTCTCAATTATTGATTTAATAATATAACATATTATGCAGATGATACTGTGACAACAATTGAATCAATAATATGAGAGATATGATGCAGCAATTACTGTAGCAATAATTGAGTATAACTGAGTGACTTCTTACGTAAGCATTAATAATCAATACCGTGTGCTACAATGTAACCACGCGTATTACTGTACTTTTACTACCGGGTAGTTTAACAGTTTAACTGTAAAACTTTCACCGTTATTTTTATAAAAAAATATTTCTGTCATTTTCTAACTACGACAATACTTCCGTTGTGGGGTTCACCAATGATTGTGCCGTCGTACGAATATTCCCTGTTAAAACGAATATTCCCCGACCAATCGAATATTCCCCGACATAGCGAATATTTTATATCAACTTGCTTACTTTAAAAAAATTTCACATATCACCCTTAACTTTAACCCTTTCTCAATTTAACCATTTACTAAATAAAATAATAATTATAAGTAAATTGAATACTTTTATTTCATAAAATTTGGGATCTCACACCTACACTCCTAAAATTCTTAAAGTTTATGACTGGAACTGCTTAGGGAACGGGTGGTACTGGTTCATTTCTTCCCCTAAGAGCTTGTCCTAACAAATCTACAAGCCTCTGTATCGGATCTACTGGTCTTCTTTCATCATTAACCGACTCTTCTGGTGCAATTATTCTACGTCTGGGCGGCATATTTTTGCATCATAAAATTTTCATTTTTATTTTCTAATTATATTACTTAGACATTTCTCAAATAAATTTTATAGCACGTCTATGAAATAAGATCATTTATATTCATATGCCAAATGGTTACAATTACATGTTCCTCTCTAGGATATTGCTATAAATGATAACACGTATCCCCTATTATCATAAAAGACAAGGACAACACGATCATACTACCCCTCTAATATTTCAAAAGTTTGGGGTTTACAATTATCTCACATCTTACACAAAAGACTGAGATTTCAACAAATGATTAAACAACACATAAATAAAACATTACAACTACTAACTTTTTCCTCTAGACTCAATCTAACATCCCACGCTCCACGGCGCTCTGGTATTCCTTTTGAGTAATGTGCACCACCATATCTCGGCTTATGGTATGCCAAGTCTATCCATGCTCAGCCGGGTAATGATTAACCCCATCAATCAATCTCTCTATGGCCGTGCAAAGAGCATATCCCATCTTGTTTATTTTTTTCCTTTTACATCTCACCTCATCCTCTAAGTCATTAGCTCGATCATTAGCTTCTTCCCACTTCTCCTCGAAGTGGATCCTATCCATCACCTCCATCTCTAGCTAAGTACGAAGTGCTTCCTTCTCCGTCCTCTCACTCAACTCTCTCTACTCCATTTCTTCCAACTTCCCTGCCAACTCTACATTCCTAGCCACCGATCGGTGAAACAAAGTCCCCATCTGGATCTTTGCCTCCTTACGGTGAGCAATCACCACCTCCATCTCCTGCATCACTAATTTTCTCAGATGGTCTTCGTCCATCAATTTCTGGAGTTCAGACTCCCTCTCTCTAGCCTCAGCCTCTAACTCCTCCACTCTACAACTAACTCCAAAATCTGCTCCTCATACTCCTCCAACATCCGATCCTCAAAAGTAGCCTCGTCAGAGTCCTCCATGGGCTCAGACTCCTCTTCTATAGGCTCTTCCTCCAGATCTGACTCCTCGGGTAATGGTTCCATCTCCTCCTCCTCCTCATCATCGTTATCGATAGGGGCCACTGCTGATATAGGCTCCGCTATCAATGGTGCCTCAAATACCACGTGTATGTCACGCGAATCCTCCTCTACTATTCGGTTAGGTCCTCCCATGTCAGTCATCCTATAATCACCAATCACAAGACAAACAAAAACAACCACTCCATCAAAATGTTAAATAAACATAAGTTCATTGTATTTAATGAAATTATATTTCATAACACACTAAGTCTCTCTTTAGGAAAACTCTACATGAGTTTCATCCCTCATTATCTTTTAAGTTCTCCTAAGTTATAATCTAAGATCCCTCGCTCCTAAGGTTTATAACTACAGCTCTGATACCAACCTCATACGCCCCCAAATTCAGACCACACTTGTCTCAAATTTGGTTGTCACATAATAACTCTAATAATAAATCAACATCTCACACAGCGGAATAATAAAATTAATTACATTGTTATAACATAATTATTCTTGTCCCAAGGGTTCGTAACTTAAACATCTCTTATATAACTTAATCATGATTAAACACCGTTTGGACATAAACTAATACATAATACAATACCACTTAACTTAAACATAGCTTAATAAGTTCTTTTTTAACCAAATAATAGTACATCACTAGCATCATATAAATAACTACTCCAAAGCCTTAGGAGAACTACGTTCTGCCTAAGGGTTCACCACGTTCTGCCTTCACTGAAAGTTTTATGGAAAGCAAGGATGAGCAATAATTTTTCCCAACAAGTAATATAGCAAAAAGGGTAATCAATATGTTTTAAATTTCTCCAGGGTATATCAATAATGATAGTTCAAGATAACAAGAAGTATCGGTGTTTATCAACAATAAGCGCTATTGACAATAAAATTCAATGATTAAATTAATTCAAGATTTCAAAGTAATAAATACTAAGCAGTCACTAAGGACTATGAACTTTGTGAGATCCCAAATTTTATGAAATGAAAGTATTCAATTTTCTTATAATTATTATTTTATTTAGTAAATGGTTAAATTGAGAAAGGATTAAAGTTAAGGGTGATATGTGAAAATTTTGCAAAGTAAGCAAGTTGATATAAAATATTTGTTGTGTCGGGGAATATTCAATTGGTCGGAGAATATTCGTACGACAGCACAATCATTGGTGAACCCCACAATGGAAGTATTGTCGTAGTTAGAAAACGACAGAAATATCTTTTTATAAAAATAACGGCGAAAGTTTTACCGTTAAACTGTTGAACTACCCGGTAGTAAAAGTACAGTAATATGCGTGGTTGCATTGTAGCACACGACATTGATTATTGATGCTTACGTAAGTAGTCACTCAATTATACTAAATTATTGCTACAGTAATTTCTGCATCATATCTCTCATGTTATTGATTCAATTATTGTCACAGTATCATCTGCATAATATTTTATATATTATTAAATCAATAATTGAGACGACAAAGTTATTCATATTTTTATTTGCAATAGTGATAATATCTAGAAGTTCTGTCAGGAAGAGGTTTGGTCACCTAATTACTCGCCAATAAGAAGAAATCCTTATCGGAAAGCCCCCTCTTTCCTGGGAACAACCTGGTTGTTAAATATTGTGAGTTATAATATTAATGATGAATAAGTTCGTGTTGATTAAAGATGAAATTGATAGTTCCATTGTGTTGGGATTATTAGTGTTAGTGGAAATCAATATTTATTTTGATAGTAATTAATGTCTGGAGGTTATATTGACCAATCGAGTAATTAATAGGATAAATGAGCAATTAATTGCTATTAATTCGCATGCTTATAACTATTTATTCACATGTGTGTACTATTGATTCACATGCATGTACTATTAGAGGAGGTGGTGCAAGATTGGTAATACTTGCATGACTAAATTAAAAATAGAGGTATAAATGAAGGTACTATACTATAATTATTTTTTTTCACATGTATAGAACTATTGATTCACATAATTGTACTATTGATTCACATGATGTACTATTAGGGGAGGTGGTGCAAGTTTCATAATACTTGCATGACTAAATTAAAAAATAAAGGAAAAGATGAAGGTATTATACTGTAATATTTCGAGCTCCAAAACGTGCAATTATCGAAACTATGTTTTCCTATAAATAGAAGCTCATTCTTCCTTCATTGTCACCAATTCACTAAGACTCACAAGATCAATTATAGAGAGAGAAGCTATAGAAAGAGAAGCTATAGATTTAAAGAAGAAGAGAAGTTTGCTACTACACTATTCTAGTATACAGTATTCTTCTAAGGTAAAAGGTATTATTTATTTCATATTCTGAAGAGATATTATTTTTCGTATTCGTATGAATATTATTTTCGTTCAATATTCGTAAGGAATATCATTTCGTTCAATATTCGTAGGAATATTATTTTCATTCAACAGTCGTAAGGGGTATTATTTATTTCATATTCTGAAGAGATATTATTTTTTGTATTCGTATGAATATTATTTTCGTTCAATATTCGTAAGGAATATCATTTCGTTCAATATTCGTAGAAATATTATTTTCGTTCAACAGTCGTAAGAGGTATTATTTATTTCATATTCTGAAGGGATATTATTTTTTGTATTCGTATGAATATTATTTTCGTTCAATATTCGTAAGGAATATCATTTCGTTCAATATTCGTAGGAATATTATTTTCGTTCAACAGTCATAAGGGGTATTATTTATTTCATATTTTGAAGAGATATTATTTTTCGTATTCGTATGAATATTATTTTCGTTCAATATTCGTAAGGAATATCATTTCGTTCAATATTCGTAGGAATATTATTTTCGTTCAACAGTCGTAAGGGGTATTATTTATTTCATATTCTGAATAGATATTATTTTTCGTGTTTGTATGAATATTATTTTCGTTCAATATTCATAAAGAATATTATCTTCGTTCAATATTCGTAGGAATATTATCTTCGTTAAATATTCGTTGGAATATTATTTTAGTAAGGGATATTATTTTTGTTCAATATTCGTATGAAATAATATTTTCTTCCATACTCTGTAGTATGTAAGTAATATTATTTCGTTTTGTATCCCTAGTTATATACTCATTTTGTTGAAGTATTGCTTCTATATTCCATGAAATTAGTAGAATATCCTTGATATTTGCATTTCATCAGGTTTCTTTTCATGAAAATATTATTCTGAGCATTATTGATAATTATTGATCTTTTCATGCCGGAATACTATTCACAAGTTACTATTCACAAGTTACTATTCACGGGTTACTATTCATCCAGTTACTATTCATTCAAATAATATTCACTTGGGTATTCGGGGAATTTTCATGCCAGAGTACTATTCATGAGTTACAATTTATGTAACAACCCAATATTTTCTATACAAATAAATTAGAAATTTGCGTATAATTTTTTTTTGTATTTATTAAAATAAATATGGAGAATATGTGTCAAGATAATGTGTATATGTATTTATGTGGTAAATAAAAATTTGAATATTTATAAATAATTTTATTTTAGAATTATTGATCATTATAAATTATATTCTTATCATAATTAATTTAATAGTAGAAATGTTTTTATTAATTATTTTTCATAAAAATATAATTATATATTATTTATATAATATATGAAATGATTTTTTTAGAATTATTATAATAATTATTTTATTATATGAATTTTGTTCAGATTATTAAGTTAATTATTTTTAACTTAATTAATAATGTTAAGTATGATAGATAAATCAGATATGAAATCCAAACCCTAATTTTTGAATTTTGATCAAGGCATGAGAATAATAATATGATATTAATTATATTTTGATTTTTCAGTGCTATAAATATTTACTGTATATGTGGACCGATAAGGGTTGGTCAATTATGGTGTTATGTGACAAACCCTTGTATTACTGTGTGAAACCCTAATTACAAATTCTAGAAACTATTTTATTTTATTTTAAACCCTAAATAAATAATTTGGGTAACATATATTAAAATTGTTAGACTATGTCCATTACATGGCCCAAAGCAATTAAAGGAGAAACCCAAAAGAAATAAAATGCAAATCAATATTTAGCCCACTTGATTAAGGGTATTTTAGACCTTTGATTTATCTAATTTATGCATTAAAATAAAAGCAAAATGAAGTAGATATTGGGCCATGGGGGACCGGCCACATTAGGCCATTTAAGGAAACAAAATTAAGCTAATCAATGTCCATAAGTAGAAGTCTTACACACAAGTACATGTGTGTCAATCTCCCATTGGTTGCAAATCTATTAAGCACCCTTAATCACATGATTAGACTAATTGAAGAGATAAGGTGTAGTCTTTTATTCTTGGGACATTAAAAATATGGGGGATAATAGTTATATCACACTCATTTGCTAGATATTCATTTTATCTCATTCTTCTTCTTCTATCTTTTTCTCCCAAGCTAGCAAACTTCAAGAGAGAGAAAAGAGAGAGAGAGGGTTCGGTATTAGCAAGAGAAAGAGAGAGAGATGTACTAGTTTGTTCATGCATCCTAAGTTTATACTCTACTTTGGTAAACCAAGGAAGGTTGTCACTAAATCAAGGTAAAACCTAACCTTCACCTTCTTCTTCTACTTTGTTTTATAGCTTGAGTTTTGTTGGGGTTATGAACAAATACTCAAGATACCCTAGTTTTTCATATCATCGTGTATGGAACTAAGTATCTTGAGTGTTAGATCAAAGGCTTAGAGGAAGAAAATGAGCATATGTCTCCAAGGGTGAAACTCTTGTTTTTCTTCCACTAAATCTTGTCTAACTCAAGTTTTCCAACTTAGATTTATGATCAATCGAAGGGGGGTGCTAGATACATGAGTTATCTAGTAAACCAAAGTGGTAGAACACAAATCTAGCAAGTTTTAAAACCTTTGGGGCTGTTTTCCCCAAAATAGTCCACTTTGAATGTTAAGGGTTCAAAACCGTAAAATAGTTATTGTTTCCGTTTTTCTTGGGACTGTTTCGAATAGTTGTGTGTCTTTTAAAAATCTGGGAAAAATCACAAAGGTACCTTAGTAAGTTATATACATGTAGAAAAAAGAACGGACGCGTTTCGATTTATAGGTTGTGCGTAATGGCTATTTCCGTAAAGGACTCCGAAATATTAACATTCGAATATCTCACTGTGTATACTTTGGAAAATTCCGAAATTGTTACAGTTGGTTCATAAATGTTATGAAAATATACCCTGAAAATTTCAGATATTTCTGAGCAAAACCCAATTTATGAAAAATGAAGCAAGATCCGAGTGTTTTGGGCACTTTAAAAATAGTAAATCATTTTGTAAAATTCCAAAAAAATTTGGGAATCATTGTTGGGTCATATACTGTCTAAACCCAGAAAAATAGAATTTTTGGAATCAGTTTGGTATTTTTCCTAAAAATGATGAAGTTATGAATAAAAGTAAATAAATAGTTAAATGATGTCTTAAATAAGAAAAATATGATTTTAATGCATGAATACCCCTAATATATATATTATTATGACTATATTAGGGCATTTTGGTAATTTATAATAAGAAATATTATTTATGACCTTTTATGAATATTAAATAAGTGGTTTTGTAAAGGATGAACAATTAGAATAAATTGTTTATTGATCAAATAAATTATTAAAATATTATTATGATGTTAATAATATTAGATTATGATATTTTTATGTAAATAAAAAAAATTAAGATTAAAACTTCATTAAAATATTATTAAATAATTAATAATATTAGATTAAAATATTAATCTTAGATTAAAACATTGTTAAAAGTTTAATAATATTAAATTAAATTATTATTAAATGATTAATAATATTAGATTAAAATATTAATTTTAGATTAAAATATTATTAAAAGATTAATAATATTAAATTAAATTATTATTAGATGATTAAAATATTATTAATTAAATAATAATATTCGAGATTAAATAAAATATTATTAAAATATAATAACATTAGTAAAGGAATAAAATATTATTAAATGATTAATAATATTATTAAATGAAATAATATTAATACTATTGGTAAATGAATAAAGGTATTATTAATTGATTAATGATACTAAAGCATAAGTAAGATATTATTAAAGTAATAATATTAATGCATGTTTAAAATATTATTAAGAGAATTAATAATATTAGTAAAGTATTAAAATATTATTAAGATGTTAATAATATTAGTAAGCGAATAAAAGTATTCTTAGAGAACTAATAATACTAAGAGGTGAATTAAATATTATCAAGATTTATAATATTAAGTGAATTAAAAATATTTTAAGTTATACTTAATGACTTTTAATATTTTAAGAAATAGTACATTAATATTTTAGTATTAATGGTAAATATTTAAAAATGATTTTAAATGTTTTAAAAATCATTTAAGGGTAATATAAATGTTTTAAAAATATTTTGAGTTATTGTAAATAACTTTAATATTTTGGCAATGGTTTCATTAATAGTTTAATAATAATTAAATGTTAATACAATTATTTAATAATGATTTCGGTGTTTGAAAATTCGTGATAAATTAATAAATGTTTATTAAGTCATTTAAAATAATATGACTGATACTTACGAATATTGATCGTTGGAATAGAGTCTTAGACTCGATAGTCACCCGATAAAGCTGTCGGTACACTAACATATTACAGAAATTGATTTGAACTTAGATATTTTGACTGTATTAATGTTTGTTTGTGATGAAATGCTTGTTAAACATATGTGATGACGTGATTAGGTTATGTGCTGACTGCAAAATTTAGTACTATATGTTATAATCGAATGAATGATCTGATTAATGATAGGTCGTGATATAAGAGATAAAACTAAGTTGTATTTTGTAAGCATCGCATCAGGCAAGTATCCTACCTTTGCATTTTCTTTATGCAATGGGCATGAGTAAGAATGTTTCAGAATTATATTATTACTGTACAAATTATTAATCCTATATTATATACACTCATTGATTGTCAACATGTTAGTATATGGTAATTCAGATATATATTCTGTTCGTTAATTCCTATAAATGGTTATACAAGTGTCCCCACTTGGATAATCATTGTATTTAATCACATGTTGATACACCTTTGTTAATTACCTGTATATATATATATATATATATATATATATATATATATATTGAATTATAGATTATTGTTGAACAAGATAAAACCTTATTATTATCTAACCGAATTGCCTTGGTTTGGAACCCCGACAAGTATGAACATCCCTTACACAGGAAAAATTTTTATGCACCCAAAGTGGACAGAGTGAATGATAACATCGTTCTTGCATGTATTATTGATCTATATAGGGTACAACGGGCTGATCACCCCCATGCCCGTAAGTTATGACGGTTTATAGATGAAGTTCTGTTTAACCTTTTCGAAAATAAAAATAATGTTCATAGTATGTCTCCTTAAACCTATTTATAGTCACTACGCAGTTTCAAAAAATTTGAAAGAGCTAGGGTTGTTATGTTATTATTATTGGTTCAGATTACTTCACAACTCTTGAATGGTTGTAGAAGGGTAGTATAAAGAAAACATTTAAATTCTTTCAGCTTATATATATATATATATATATATATATATATATATATATATATATATATATATAATTGTTGTACTTGCTGGGCACTCAAATGCTCATCTTTGCTTAATTTAAATGTTTTCAGCTAAGTGTGAACAACATGAAGGCTCTGCTGGGAAAGGGAAAGGTTGCTAAATGATTTCAATGTTATCTTATGTAATAGTTAAATATTATTAAGACAAAGTTATATATTTATTATCATGTATTGTAAGGAATGATTAAAGGTTACGTACTTGGGAGCTAGACTCTGATAATTATGTAAATTAAATTTAATATTTATATTATTGTTATTATTATTAGTATTATTTTGTTCATAGAAATGGTATCGTGAAGCACTGAATTTGGGTTTCAAGTACCTAGATTCGGGGGCTTTATAGGTTGGTATCAGAGCTTAGGATTAGAAACCTTAGGTGGGATAGACCTTAGGCTATAACCTTAGAACAGAGGAAAACGTTAAAAATATAAATAACTCATATAGAGTTTATAAAGAGATGAATTGACTAAATTCATCTTCAAACAAATTAAAAGATAACTTATATAAAACTATTATTTGTTGTGTGTATATACTATATGCTAATTAGGATAATTTATGTGTATAGATGTCTGGTGGAAAAGGCTTGTTATATGCTTATAGCATGAAGAAGGATCAAATCCATACCTCGAGCTAATATCGAAGCCAATAGCTGAAATAGAGGCTCACAATGAAAATAACTAAGATGAAGTGGTTATTGTAGAAAACGTAGTACCAGATCCGGAGATGGTGAAGCTGACAGATAGTGATTCGGACACTAAAGTTGAAGCTGAACAAGCATCAACAGAGGTGAAGGATCTGAGGAACAAGGTTTCTTCTCTGAAAAAGCTGTGGGAAATAAAAAAGCTGTTATATAGTCAACTGCGTCAGGCGTTAATATAAATAATGGAAGAACAAGATAAGCTTAAAATCCAAATTGATCAGATGGGAGCCACAAGCAACATGTCGTGTGCAGCTTCGAGCAAGAAGGGGAAAAGAAAGATAGAAGACCATGACTTAAGAAAATCCGATAAGAAGAAAGGGAAAAGAATATGTTACCTTTGTGGCTATGAGGGACATAACACTTTGTATTGTCCCGACTATAAATTAGGAGCATGTTTTATCTGTGGGATAGAAGGTCATCAGGCGAAAGGTTGTCTAAGAAAAAGGTGTAGTGAATAGGTAGTATAGGTTCTGTTGTGAAGGTTTGTTTAATGTTAAGTATGTCTGTGTAATGTAATGTTCCCAAATTTTGGTATTAGTCAAGGCTATAAATCCCGACTTTTGTAGTCACCAAGGGATGAATGATGTTTAAATTAGTATGTGCAATGCTATGTAAAGGATTCGCTAAATGAATATGAATCTAAGTTTTAGTAATGAAATGAGTTAATATACTAAACTTATATGATAAGATTTAGAATGTAAAGAATAATATATGGTTTTACTTAACCAGATAATGCCGCGAAGACGTCAAACTCGAAACCAAAGGGCAGAAGAGTCTGTCAATAACATTGAGGGACAAAAACAAGTAAACCCGATGAAGCACTTTTCAAACATGGTAGCATAAGCTATGCAGCAAGGAATGCCAGTCGCAAGGAACCAGCCGAAAAACTGCTTGACAAACTTTAAGGACTTAAAGGCAGTAAGACCGCCGGAGTTTAGAGGGATATCTGACCCTGTTGAAGCCCAGACTTGGGTTAAAGAGATTGAAAAAGCATTCGTGGTAGCTAGGGTAGCTGAGGGGAAAAAGACCACTTTTTCCACCTACATGATAAAGGGTGAGGCAAATTTTTGGTGGAAAGCGAATCAGGCGAGGGCAGGAGAGGATGTTGTTACTTGGTATAGGTTTAAGACACTGTTCTTCGAAAACTATTTTCATCTAGTATGCAGGCTAGGATGGAGGTAAGATTTTTATAGTTGAAGCAGGAGAATATAACGGTGTCCGAATACGCCGCAAAATTCAATGAGTTGGCTAGGTTTGCTTCATATCAAGTTGATACGGAGGCTAGGAAAGCTAGAAGGTTTGAGCTCGGATTAAAACCCTGGCTCTATAACAAGGTGACGGTGTTTCAATTCCCTACATTTGCAGCACTCATGGAGAAGGCTATTATTGTTGAGGAGGGGAGTGAGGCCATGAGCCTCTACAACAAGGAGAGAAAGAACAAGAGTAAGGTCGAATGAACTATGAAGGTGGAAGTTAATAGCGGGAGTAGCGGTGGTAGTAACAAAAGGAAGGGAAGCAATTTTGGAAGTATTCAGGTGAAGCAGGAAGGATTTAAGAAGCAAGCTGTGCAGTGCGGAAACTGTGGGAAGAACCACTCTGGGGAATGTCTAAAGGGAAAATTTGAATGCTATAAGTGGGGGCATAAGGGCCATATCTCTCCCAACTGCCCCAATCCTAGGATGAACAATGGGTGTTTTCTGTGTGGATCGACTGAGCACAAGGTGAAGGATTGTTCGAAGAGGAAGACAGAGGCAGGTAGTGTGAATACTGGCAAGGGTAGTGGAACTCTGGCAATCACGGGACCAACGTCATCTAGCAAGCTGACAAAATCAACAGCAAGGGTCTACAACATGACGGTTCAGGATACCATAGCAGCTGGTGGTGCAATTCCAGGTATTATTCGTATAATTTTAATTTTCTTATGCATGACTTTCATATATATAATAAATTATTTTATAAAAAAAATTTGAAGAAGGAATTTGAGTTCTTTTAGAAATCAAATTTTTGTTTAATCAGATAGACAAACTTTACGTGAATAGGTTAAAGATCGGTACGATCAATTATGATCAAGATCTACTTGCAATGATTGTATATGCTACGTACACTTATATGTGTAGGTTTTAAAACGGTGATTCCGGGGACAGAATCTTTATAACGGAGGGTGAATGTAACAACCCAATATTTTTTATGCAAATAAATTAAAAATTTTACGTATAATTTTTTTTTGTATTTATTAAAATAAATATGGGGAATATGTGTCAAGATAATGTTTATATATATTTATGTGGTAAATAAAAATATGAATATTCTTATCATAATTAATTTTATAGTAGAAATATTTTTATTAATTATTTTCCATGAAAATATAATTATATATTATTTATATAATATATGAAATGATTTTTTTAGAATTATTATAATAATTATTTTATTATATGAATTTTGTTTAGATTATTAAGTTAATTATTTTTAACTTAATTAATAATGTTAAGTATGACAGATAAATCAGATATGGAATCCAAACCCTAATTTTTGGATTTTGATCAAGGCATGAGAATAATAATATGATATTAATTATATTTTGATTTTTTAGTGCTATAAATGTTTACTGTATATGTGGACCGATAAGGGTTAGTCAATTATGGTGTTGTATGACAAACCCTTGTATTACTGTGTGAAACCCTAATTACAAATTCTAAAAACTAATTTTATTTTATTTTAAACCCTAAATAAATAATTTGGGTAACATATATTAAAATTGTTAGAGTATGTCCATTACATGGCCCAAAACAATTAAAGGAGAAACCCAAAAGAAATAAAATGCAAACCAATATTTAGCCCACTTGATTAAGGGTATTTTAGACCTTTGATTTATCTAATTTATGCATTAAAAGAAAAGCAAAATGAAATAGATATTGGGGCATGGGGGACCGGCCACATTAGGCCATTTAAGGAAACAAAATTAAGCTAATCAATGTCCATAAGTAGAAGTCTTACACACAAGTACATGTGTGTCAATCTCCCATTGGTTGCAAATCTATTAAGCACCCTTAATCACATGATCAGACTAATTGAAGAGATAAGGTGTAGTCTTTTATCCTTGGGACATTAAAATATGGGGGATAATAGTTATATCACACTCATTTGCTAGACATTCATTTTATCTCATTCTTCTTCTTCTATCTTTTTCTGCCAAGCTAGCAAACTTCAAGAGAGAGAAAAGAGAGAGAGGGTTCGGTTATAGCAAGAGAGAGAGAGATGTACTAGTTTGTTCATGCATCCTAAGTTTATACTCTACTTTGGTAAACCAAGGAAGGTTGTCACTAAATCAAGGTATAACCTAACATTCACCTTCTTCTTCTACTTTGTTTTATAGCTTGAGTTTTGTTGGGGTTATGAACAAATACTCAAGATACCCTAGTTTTTCATATCATCGTGTATGGAACTAAGTATCTTGAGTGTTAGATCAAAGGCTTAGAGGAAGAAAATGAGCATATGTTCTCCAAGGGTGAAACTCTTATTTTTCTTCCACTAAATCTTGTGTAACTCAAGTTTTCCAACTTAGATTTATGATCCATCGAAGGGGGTGCTAGATACATGAGTTATCTAGTAAACCCAAGTGATAGAACACAAATCTAGCATGTTTTGAAACCTTTGGGGTTGTTTTCCCCAAAATAGTCCACTTTGAATGTTAAGGGTTCAAAACCCTAAAATAGTTATTGTTCCCGTTTTTCTTGGGACTGTTTCGAATAGTTGCGTGTCTTTTAAAAATCTAGGAAAAATCACAAAGGTACCTTAGGAAGTTATATACATGTAGAAAAAAGAACGGACGCGTTTCGATTTATAGGTTGTGCGTAATGGCTATTTCCGTAAAGGACTCCGAAATATTAACATTCGAATATCTCACTTTGTATACACTGGAAAATTCTAAAATTGTTACAGTAGGTTCATAAATGTTATGAGAATATACCCTGAAAATTTCAGATATTTCTGAGCAAACCCCAATTTATGAAAAATGAAGCAAGATCCGAGTGTTTTGGGCACTTTAAAAATAGTAAATCTTTTTGTAAAATTCCAAAAAAATTGGGAATCATTGTTGGGTCATATACTGTGTAAACCCAGAAAAGTAGAATTTTTGGAATCAGTTTGGTATTTTTCCTAAAAATGATGAAGTTGTGAATAAAAGGAAATAAACAGTTAAATGACGTCTTTAATAAGAAAAATATGATTTTAATGCTTGAATACCCCTAATATATAATATTATGACTATTTTAGGGCATTTTGGTAATTTATAATAAGAAATATTATTTATGACCTTTTATGGATATTAAATAAGTGGTTTTGTAAAAGGTGAACACTTAGAATAAATTGTTTATTAATCAAAAAAATATTAAAATGTTATTATGATATTAATAATATTAGAATATGATATTGATATGTAAATAAAAATATTAAGATTAAAACTTCATTAAACTATTATTAAATGATTAATAATATTAGATTAAAATATTAATCTTAGAATAAAACTTTGTTAAAAGATTAATAATATTAAATTAAAATATTATTAAATGATTAATAATATTAGATTAAAATATTATTAAAAGATTAATAATATTAAATTAAAGTATTATTGGATGATTAAAATATTATTAAGTAAATAATATTATTCGAGATTAAATAAAATGTTATTAAAATATAATAACATTAGTAAAGGAATAAAATATTATTAAATGATTAATAATATTAGTAAATGAATAAAATATTAATACTATTGATAAATGAATAAAGGTATTATTAATTGATTAATGATACTAAAGCATAAGTAAGATATTATTAAAGTAATAATATTAATGCATGATTAAAATATTATTAAGAGAATTAATAATATTAGTAAAGTATTAAAATATTATTAAGATGTTAGTAATATTAGTAAGCGAATAAAAGTATTCTTAGAGAACTAATAATACTAAGAGGTCAATTAAATATTATCAAGATTTATAATATTAAGTGAATTAAAAATATTTTAAGTTATACTTAATGACTTTTAATATTTTAAGAAATAGTACATTAATATTTTAGTATTAATGTTAATTATTTAAAAATAATTTTAAATGTTTTAAAAATCATTTAAGGGTAATATAAATGTTTTAAAAATATTTTGAATTATGATAAATAACTTTAATATTTTGGCAACGGTTTCATTAATAGTTTAATAATAATTAAGTGTTAATAGAATTATTTGATATTTGAATCATTTAAAAATTATTTCGGTGTTTAAAAATTCGTGATAAATTAATAAATATTTATTGAGTCATTTAAAATAATATGACTGATACTTACAGATATTGAACATTGGAATAAAGTATTAGACTCGATAGTTACCCGATAAAGTTGTCGGTACACCGACATATTTAAGAAATTGATATGGACTTAGATATTTTGACTGTATTAATATTTATTTGTGATGTAATGACTATTAAACATATGTGATGACGTGATTAGGTTATGTGTTGACTGCAAAATGCAGTACTATAGGTTATAATATATTGTTCTAATCGAACGAATGATCTGATTAATGATAGGTCGTGATATAAAGATAAAACCAAGTTGCATTTTGTAAGCAGCGCATCAGGCAAGTATCATACCTTTGCATTTTCTTTATGCAATGGACATGAGTAAGAATGTTTCATAATTATATTATTACTGTAAAGATTATTAATCCTATATTATATACGCTCATTGATTGTCAACATGTTAGTATATGGTAATTCAGATATATATTCTGTTCGTTAATTTTTATAAATGGTTATACAAGTGTCCCCACTTAGATAATCATTGCATTTAATCACATGTTGATACACCTTTGTTAATTACCCATATATATATATATATAAATTATAGATTATTATTGAACAAGATAAAACCTTATTATTATCCAACCGAATTGCCTTGGTTTGGAACCCTGACAAGTATGAACATCCCTTACACGGGAAAAACTTTTATGCACCCAAGGTGGACAGAGTGAATGATAACATCGTTCTTGAATGTAGTATTGATCAATACAGAGTACAACGAGTTGATCACCCCATGCCCGTAAGTTATGACGGTTTACAGATGAAGTTATGTTTAACCTTTTCGAAAATAAAAACAATGTTCATAGTATATCCCCTTAACCCTATTTATAGTCAGTACGCAGTTTCAAAAATTTGAAAGAGGGTTGTTATGTTATTATTATCGATTCAGATTACTTCACAACTCTTGAATGGTTGTAGAACGGTAGTATAAAGAAAATATTTAAATTCTTTCAGCTTATATATATATAATTGTTATTACTTGCTGGGCACTCAAATGCTCATCCTTGCTTAATTTAAATGTTTTCAGCTAAGTGTGAACAACCTAAATGCTCTGCTAGAAACAAGGGAAAGGGAAAGGTTGCTGAATGATTTCAATGTTATCTTATGTAATAGTTAAATATTATTAAGACAACATTATATATTTATTATCATATATTGTAAGGAATGATTAAAGGTTACGTACTTGGGAGCTAGACTCTGATATTTATGTAAATTACATTTAATATTTATATTATTGTTATTATTATTAGTATTATTTCGCTCATAGAAATGGTATCGTGAAGCACTGAATTCGGGTTTCAAGTACCTGGATTCGGGGGCTTTATAATTTATGGGTTACTATTCACTCGGGTATTTGGGGCACTTTTCATGCCGAGGTACTATTCACGAGGTAGTATTCTCGAAGTACTATTCACAGGATACTATTCACGGGGTACTTTTCACCCGAAAAATATATTTTTTTTCTGTCCAAATTATTTTTGATACATGAATATTATTCATGAATTTTACTCCACAAAGCAGTATCATGTTGACAATTTGGATATTTTTTTAAACTCTGGATAAATTTAATGTCTTTAATATTTATCCTTGATGTCGTTTGATTAATGCTTATATCATTGTCATCATCCTCATGCTTATATTGTTATGAAAGTCATCTTTGGCTTACGTTCATAGATGGACTGTTGATTGGTATGATTACGACTAGGGATCATTCGGTATAATCGTGACCCGTAATGTTATAAATGATGTGGCAAAAGTCCTCATTGGTCCGTAGTGCATTGATGGACAGTTATTGGTATGATTATGATCAGGGATCATTCGGTAAAATCATGACCCGTAATGTTATAAATGATGTGGTAAAAATCCTCATTGGCCCGTAGTGCATTGATGGACAGTTATTGGTATGATTATGACCAGGGAATATTCGGTATAATCATGACCATTGATAATTACATGAATATCCTTAGCCATGGTGCATGGATGATTCGATGATGTGGATTATTTATTAAGCTGAGTCTCAGCGATAAAATATTGATAATACACTTTTAATTCGTAGAAGATAGTAGATATCATGCTCTACTTGTATCTTCTAAAATACAGTTGTATGTCTTTGGCCTGTAGTGCAAAGATGAAATGTTAATGAATATCTTTTGCCCGTAGTGCAAAGATGAATTTATTAGTATGATTATGAACAAGAATTATGATTTGGTATAATCATGATATTTGATGTTTCAGGTAAAGAGAGGTGACAAAAATTATCTTCGTCCTAGGTGCGAAGAGGAATTTAGAATCACAATTATGATTATGAGTTATTCGCATGATTATGGAAAGGAACTGTTGATTGATCTTACAAGTATAAAATATTGTTGGTGGACTTTTAACGTGAAAAAGATAATAGACTTTATGGTCTATTTTACTCTTCTAATGGATTGCTCGTTCTGCTGCCACTATGGTTGAAAAGTTTTATCATCTACCATATGTTCTAAATCTCTGATTTTTTACTGACGAAGGCTATTGATAATTTTAGTATCTTTAGTCATGATATTCTTTACTGGGCTAGTTGTGCTCACCCTTTTTGCTTCACAATTCCTTTCAGGTAATAAGAGTATAGCTGGGTCGAACGGGGGTAACAGAAGATTAGAACGGTGGTCTATAGCTATTGAGGTTTCCCCTAAAATAGCATGGAAATAATTTCATTGAGAAATTTTAGATAAGTGTGTCATATTTTATACGTCATTTTAATCGTTGATTTTGGTGAACCGAATAGGGTGAGGTGAACCCAACTTTGGAAGGATGTTTTGCCACTATCATATAAGATGTCTAATGACAGACGCCTTTGTGTTATCATAAGACAGGGTTATGCACATGCACTTGCTGATTATATCTATGAGCACTAACTATATAATATTGGAATTTGGTTGAAATATAAGTCTTAATTAGAGACAATGGAGATAATTATATGTCAAGAGAAGACTCACCATTGGAAAGAACATGACAATAATCATCTCGTTTTTCTTTGGGGTCTATTAGGTCAACCAAGGATAATTCTTGAGTCATATGATATCTATCATAACTTAGATTCATGACCTCCCATGTACGAAGGTTTCCTTGATCATTTTCCAAAGATTTTTGTTTCTAAAAGAGTTATTGAGTGTACTTTATGTAAAGTACCATTGTAAGGTGTTGTAGTCGAGGCACCATGAGAATTACATATAGTTGTATTAAAACTCACAGCTTATATGTTGTCGTACTCTGCACGATAGTTTAACAGTTGTATAAAAGAAGTTTGTATTGATTTATGTAGTGTGATATCTGGCGACTCAGAATGGGTCGTGTGGACCTATTTTGGGGGCGTCACAAACTTCTCCTAGAATTAATAGTAATAGACTGATAATTCTACAAAACGAGTACAACAGGTGATCAGCCTAAAGTACCCTATGTCATGCATAACATTTAATCTTTCTCATGTGCGCATGTCGGTTCCCTGACAATATATAATTCCCCTACCAAGAGGGTTGTTCAACTCAGTTATAAGAGTCCGTACAAAGTTAATTTAGTTTGGATAGCTTTCAATCCACTATCAATAGTCTAGCCAAATCGATGGCTTAGCCATTTTCTTTCACAATATATATATATATATATATATATAAACAATTATCGTTTGAATCAAAGTTTAAAATTTCATTACAAAGTATTATTTCTTCAAATTTCTACTTGTACGATCAATAATTGCACAAGTTCAAATAATGCTCAATAAAGAGTAAGGTTCGAGTACTTGCATTCAATATACGAATCAAGTAAAATTTGAGAACTTGTACAAAATCCAAAGTTGTGTAAGTTAGGAAACTTTCTCAATATAAGATAGAGTTAGGATACTTGCCTCAAGCGTAGTTTACCAAAGTAAAGTTTAATATCAATCCAATGCACTATGATATCCTATTCATATATAATCACATTAGTTATATAAGTTCAACATGCACACCTACTATCTTAACTTACTATCATACACAAGTGTAATTTATCAATGCTAACATATATTTCTAGTCTTCTAGTCGCATAATCTTATACATATGCTATCACACGCAAATTAGTTTATAACACACTATGTCATAGTTGAAATGACAATTTGACTTTAAAGTTGTAAACACTAATTCATCATAGGATCCTTTTAATAACATGCTTATTAACACATGAATACTATACTGGACAGGTATTACAGATTAGAGTAACCATATAAGCATACATGAACCCTCTAATTATTAACCAAAAAATTACCCTACTGCAGACTGGCGCGACCGCGCTTGGTTTGTACTGAGGAGTGGCGCGACTGCACTGCTCTTGGTGCGAACCAAGACATTGCTATTTCTACAAAAAGCTAGTGTACGCACGACTTGCACATATACGAATAATCTTGCAAAAAACATATGTCAGTGTGTGAATAACTAAGTTTGACCCTACATTCTATCTTTAACATAAGTCTTTATCATTTCTCATTAAATCAATACTTTAAGGTTCAATTCACCAATTCTCTTACGTTTAACCGTTAAACATATTCTACGTAGTTAATAGGTCATAACTATACATGCTTGCATTAGTTAAATCATGTTTTTCAAGTTATGACGTTCTACTACCTTCATGTTTGTTCTAACCACATTTACTAGTTTCACAATGCATATAACTCACTAGGCATTCATATTAATCACATTTACATGCATGACACACCTAATCATGATGTTTCATATACTCAAGTTAAACCACATACGCATGCTCACAAATCTTAACTCAAAGCGTATATAGAGTTTATCAAGTTTGTTTTTGAAACTTTAAGCCTCCCTTTGTAAGTCATCAAATTCATTCAAGCATACGCAATAAATCCACATACTCTGTCATGCTTTCATGCTTAAAGATATATGAAATCAGATTATGGTAGCATGTTTTCGAGTTTAAAACTTTGTGTACACATATTTCCTTAATACGTAGTCTTTTACTTGAACTTTTCCTCTTTTACTCATGCTCGAATATCTTATACTATTCCAACCATACAAACTAGTATATGGGTCACATACTAGAACTTAACATATTGAGGCTTAGGGTTAGAAAATACTTTACACCAAGTTTATCAAACTAGTTTCCAAAGTTTTAAGTTTTCCTTGAATATTAAAACTAAAGCAACTAATCATGGCTTACTATATACATAGAAATCTCAGTCCAAATGTACGGGTTAGTTATAGGCATATTCTAACTGTCATAGCATGCTCAGCACATCTTAAGGAGCTAACATGAGTAACTGTGATATACTACCTGTGCGGCCGCGCTGTGAAAGACTAGGGAAGTGACACGGCCGTGCCACTTCGCCCAGAGACAAAAATATGGCTTTTGTTTCTGCAGAGCCTCAACCCCAAACACTGCTAAACATCTTCTGCTGCAACATAAACTACTTCTAATACTTCTAAGGATGCATACTAACTTAAACAACACACTCTTAAGCTAATTTATACCAAATAACAAAGAAATCATGAGAATTGCAAGAGTTTACCATAACTCAACTTAAGAACACAAAAATAGAACTTAAATCTCCTAAAAGCTTGATTGAATTCCTCCACACTGATTATATTCCTTCAATGCTCAGCAACACTCACCCTCAATATATCCTTATCAGATAATTTAAGTAACTAGGAAATGAAGAAGGTGAGCTTCTGTGACGCCCCCAAAATTACCCAATTTCGAGTCGGCCAGAAAATACACTATAAATACAAATAAAAACGTAATTATACAACTGTCGTGTAAAATACGACACAACATACGCTGTGAGTTTTAATACGTATATTGTCATCTAGACAATATATAAACTCAAAGGAGTCCTCAATACATATATTGCAACACTATTTATTCAGAATAGTGAGGACTACTAATGCTATCATCTGGACTGTCACCCCTTTCCCTTGCTATCCCCGCTCGACTCAGCTACACTCTTATTACCAGATTTGATATGAACCAAGCAGAGCATGACAACAGAGTCTCAATAACGTAATTGAATGAAAGATCCAATAGCAAAGCCAAGGTTGGTTTGCATCCAAGACGGAGAAGAATGGACCGACAAATCTTTCTACTGATGGTGTGGCTCAACAGATAGATCATAATGTACATTATGTACACCACATGCACCAAACCAAGTTTTAATGCACTTATAAGTACCAGCACCAGCACTATTGCACGAAAGCTTTTGTGCGTTCCCCATGCTACTATGGCCACAATCAATACGTTACTCGCTGAGTCTGACTCCACCATGTTGCGGCACCTCTGCAAATGAGACAACAAGAGCATGTGCTATAGGACTCCCATTGAACTCGCGAATAGCCTCGTAAACCCCAGCATAATCTCGTGTCCACAGACACTGACCAATTCTTCAAGCAGAACCCAATTCGGGATGGCTCTCATTTGCTTTAGCAAAACGAGATTTCTGCTTCAGTACAACCATACTGTCATGATGAGCATCACGGCTTCGGCAACGTTTTCGCCGGAGAAGACAACGAGGCTGATCATCTCGAACTGGTCGGCACGCCTGAGATGGTTGATGCTGAGATGAATTCCGGCCATGCATGTGAGGTGTTCGCTAACCGGTGAAACATCTTGAACGGATGGCATGCTTAGCTCGATGGTGACAGGGAACTCGTCCACGTCAACGTAGTTTTTGTTAACAGAAGTCATGATCAGTTTATCACACTCCGGTTCCATCTATGTGGTAACGAAGAAGGCCAAGTTCAGCCTCGAATTCCCTTCTAACATCAGCTCATCGTTAATTATTTGGTATGGCCCTTATTTTGGTTTTAAATCTTTTCTCCATCTTAAACCTGGGAAGGTAGACCTCTTCAACAACAACCGAACCATGTAGTTGAGAAAGAAATCGCCGGAATATTTTGTATGGGTGTATATAGAGACTAGAGAGAGATATTAGAAAAAAAAATCTTGCCATCTTAAAAGAGAAAAAAAAATATGAATGAATCCTTCCCCCGGACTCTCCTTTATAAATAATAATGCTACTGGTAATTACTAATTACTCTAAACAAATAAGACGGTCCTGATTGATTTATTCTAAATCGGACGGTCCATAATTAAAGCAAACTCTTTTAAATAAAATATAATATATTATAATTATTATCAAATAAAACGAATAACTTTATAAAAGTATTCTGTTTTATATAAAAAGATGTTTCTGTTTTATTACGTTAATAATACGAATAAAACAAAACTTCATTATTACTTACTTTGACAAATTTTTAAATGTCACCCTTAACTTTAAACTTTAATAAATTTAATTATTCACAAAAATAGAAAATTGAATAATTTTTATTTCATAAAAATTCGGGGTCTCACAATCGCCCCTCCTTATGGAATTTCGCCCTCGAAATTTACGTACGTACATGATATTCGAAGAGATGAGAATACCTTACTTTCTTTTCAGATTGTACTTTCCCGATAATTTCCTCTGCATCGTAATTTTCCCATTGCTCATCTCCTGTATTTAAGATATCATTCTAAAATATACCTTCAAAATAAAGGTTAATTGACATACCACAAATTGTCAACTTATCAAGTAAATAATTTCAGCTTAGGTAAGTCACACACTAGCGAAGTATATAACTCGTCTCTCCCCTCCTAGTTCTAGACTCTTATCTCCGCCAGCGACCATATCCCTAAGCTCTGATACCAAATGTGACACCCCCAAAATTACCCAATTTCGAGTCGCCAGAAAATACACTATAAATACAAATAAAAACGTAATTATACAGCTGTCGTGTAAAATACGACACAATATACGCTGTGAGTTTTAATACGTATATTGTCATCTAGACAATATATAAACTCAAAGGAGTCCTCAATACATATATTGCAACACTATTTATTCAGAATAGTGAGGACTACTAATGCTATCATCTGGACTGTCACCCCTTTCCCTTGCTATCCCCGCTCGACTCAGCTACACTCTTATTACCAGATTTGATATGAACCAAGCAGAGCATGACAACAGATTCTCAATAACGTAATTGAATGAAAGATCCAATAGCAAAGCCAAGGTCAGTTTGCATCCAAGACGGAGAAGAATGGACCGACAAATCTTTCTACTGATGGTGTGGCTCAACAGATAGATCATAATGTACATTATGTACACCACATGCACCAAACCAAGTTTTAATGCACTTATAAGTACCAGCACCAGCACTATTGCACGAAAGCTTTTGTGCATTCCCCATGCTACTATGGCCACAATCAATACGTTACTCGCTGAGTCTGAATCCACCATGTTGCGGCACCTCTGCAAATGAGACAACAAGAGCATGTGCTATAGGACTCCCATTGAACTCGCGAATAGCCTCGTAAACCCCAGCATAATCTCGTGTCCACAAACACTGACCGATTCTTCAAGCAGAACCCAATTCGGGATGGCTCTCATTTGCTTTAGCAAAACGAGATTTCTGCTTCAGTACAACCATACTGTCATGATGAGCATCACGGCTTCGGCAACGTTTTCGTCGGAGAAGACAACGAGGCTGATCATCTCGAACTGGTCGACACGCCTGAGATGGTTGATGCTGAGATGAATTCCGGCCATGCATGTGAGGTGTTCGCTAACCGGTGAAACATCTTGAACGGATGGCATGCTTAGCTTGATGGTGACAGGGTACTCGTCCACGTCAACGTAGTTTTTGTTAACAGAAGTCATGATCAGTTTATCACACTCCGGTTCCATCTATGTGGTAACGAAGAAGGCCAAGTTCAGCCTCGAATTCCCTTCTAACATCAGCTCATCGTTAATTATTTGGTATGGCCCTTATTTTGGTTTTAAATCTTTTCTCCATCTTAAACCTGGGAAGGCAGACCTCTTCAACAACAACCGAACCATGTAGTTGAGAAAGAAATCGCCGGAATATTTTGTATGGGTGTATATAGAGACTAGAGAGAGATATTAGAAAAAAAAATCTTGCCATCTTAAAAGAGAAAAAAAAAATATGAATGAATCCTTTCCCCCGGACTCTCCTTTATAAATAATAATGCTACTGGTAATTACTAATTACTCTAAACAAATAAGACGGTCCTGATTGATTTATTCTAAATCGGACGGTCCATAATTAAAGCAAACTCTTTTAAATAAAATATAATATATTATAATTATTATCAAATAAAACGAATAACTTTATAAAAGTATTTTGTTTTATATAAAAAGATGTTTCTGTTTTATTACGTTAATAATACGAATAAAACAAAACTTCATTATCACTTACTTTGACAAATTTTTAAATGTCACCCTTAACTTTAAACTTTAATAAATTTAATTATTCACAAAAATAGAAAATTGAATAATTTTTATTTCATAAAAATTCGGGGTCTCACAGCTTCCATTTATAGAGAATTGGTTGTCCAGTCATTGCTCTTACACTGTGGTTTGATTCAATGGAGATTGGGAAAAAATGTTGGGTATAGAAGAGTTGGCCAACTGCCAATTCATAGCCATCATCACTGCTAATGCTATGAAGCTGGAGTTTTGCACAATGAAGAAGATAGGCTACTGTTTAAGCACTGAGGAGTTTTAAAACTCAACAACGTGATTATAGTGTTCAATTTGTTCTCTTAGGTTTCCAAAATATAATTTTAATGTATTAATGGTACTACATAATGGAAAATTAGGGATTATTTAGGTACCCACATCATAGAATTCATGTACATTAGTCCAGTCTAATTATTATTTATAACATGTATGGACTCCATTTAATTAACCATTAGTAATTTAATATCTTCTTAAAACTTTATTATTCCAGTTAGACTCACTTATTGGAATAATTTGTAATTCTTTGACAGAGTACATCTTTTAATGTTTCCACACCTCCATATTGTCACACAAACAATTGTTTATGTAACTTATAATTCCCTACACTTTACTATACAGTTTTCTATATATATTACATAGTTATATTAAAGTGTCACACTACATTTTCTTTTTAATGTAGGAACCATATGCTAACACATATTTTACACACATCAACTAAATGATATAATTTTAATTACATAATTTACTTTTATCACTATAACCAGTAATTAATAATATAATATTAATTAATCTTTCCCTTCTTAGATAATTTAATTCCTTAAATCTCCATTCTCATGCCACACAAGGCATTTTCGTAATTCTCATCACAATCCATATTCTTATAAATTCAATTTAACTTAGTTGAATTATTCATTTCACAGCACATCAATATTTATATTCAAATAAATATTCATTCTCTTATTTTATCAAAATAATATTTATTCATGGAATTCTCGGTTCTTACATCCTCCACCCTTATAAAAATTTCATCCTGAAGAGAACAATGAAAGTAAAGGGTGAGCTCAACTAGCCCAGTAAAGAATATTATGACTAAGATAATGCGGAATAAATTATCGTTAGCCTTCAACAGGTTAAACTGATAGAATACTATAAGCAACAAGTTTAACTGCAGTGGAGCAAGCAATCCATTAGAAGAGTCAAGTAGAGCATGATATCTACTATCTTTTATTATTTAAAAGTTTATCATCAATTTTATCGTTGAGACTCAGCTCAATAAATAATCTAAATCACTGAATTATTCATGCACTACGGATCAAGGATATTCATTAGTATCACGTCCATGAATTATTCATGCACTATGGGCCAAGGATATTCGTGTAATCACCAATGATCATGATTGTGCCAACAACTGTCCATCAATGCACTACGGGCCAATATTGAGTTTTACCACATTATTTATAACATTACAGGTCATGATTATACCGAATAATCCCTGGTCATAATCATACCAATCAGCAGTCCATCTATGGACTACAGGCCAAAGATGACTTTCATCACAATATAAGCATGAAGATGATGACAATGATATAAGAATTCAATCAAATGAGAGCAAGGATAAATTTTAAAGATTTATAATTTAGTTTATCCAAATTTTAATAGTGTCCAAATTGTCAACATGATACTGCTTTGTGGAGTAAAATTCAAGAATAATATTATATCAAAAATAATTTGGATCGAAAGAAAATAATTTTTGTCATGAATAGTATCCCGTAAATAGTACTTTGTGAATAGTATCCCGGGTGAATAGTACCCCATGAATAGTACTTTGTTAATAGTACCGTATATATGAAGAGTACTTTGTGAATAGTGTCATACATTTAAATAGTACTGTATGTATGAATAGTACTGTATGTATAAATAGTGCCGCATAAATGAATAGTACCCATGAACAGTACTCTGCCATGAAAAGCTTAAAATTTAACAAGAATGTTCAGAAAAATATCCTTATAAAACGATACTAGATGAAGCAGAAATTTCAAGGATATTCTACTAATTTCACGGAGTATAGAAGCAATACTTTAACAAAATGAGTGTAGAATTAGGAATACAAAACGAAATAATATTACTTACATACTACAGAGTATGGATGAAAATATTATTTCATACGAATATTGAACAAAAATAATATCCCTTACCTTAGTAGAAGACTGGATACTACAATAGTGAAGTAGTAGAATACTCTTCTTCTTTCTCTTTATAATTTCTCTCTCTATAATTGCTCTTATGAGTCTTAGTGAATTGGTGAGAATGAAAGAAGAAATATGCCTCTATTTATAGGAAAACATAGTTTCAATAATTACACATTTAGGGGCTCGAATGATTACAGTTTAGTACCTTCATCTTTGCCTCTATTTTTAATTTAGTCCTTCAAGTATTATCAATCTTGCACAACCTCCCCTAATAGTACATGTATGTGAACCAATAGTTCCATGCATGTGAATAAATAGTTATTTACATGTGAAATAATAGTAATTAATTGCTCATTTATCTGATTAATTACTTGTTTGGTCAATTTAACATCCAAAAATCAACTATTATCGAAATAATTGTCGATTTTCACTAACACTTATAATCCCAAAACAATGGAAATATTTTTAACAACATTTATTCATCAATAATATAACTTGTAATATTAATAACAAGATTATTCCCAGGAAAGAGGGGGCTTTACGATAAGGATTTCTCCCTATTAGCGCACAATTAGGTGACCAAACTCCTTTTCTCGACAGAACTTTTTAGACATTGTAAATAATGTAAATAATAATATGAATAACTTTGTCGTCTCAATTATAAAATATTGTACAGATGAAACTGTGATAATAATTGAATAAATAATGTGAGATACTATGCAACAATTACTATAGTAATAATTGAGTATAAATGAGTGACTTCTCACGTAAGCATCAATAATCAATATCGTGTGCTACTATGCAACCACGCGTATTACTGTACTTTTATCACTGGGTATTTCAATAGTTAACGGTAAAACTTTCGCCGTTATTTTTATAAAAAAATATTTTTGTCTTTTTCTAACTCTGACAATAATTCTTTTATGGGGTCCACAAATGATTATGTCGTCGTACGAATACTCCCTGATAAAACGAATATTCGCCGACCAATCGAATATTTTATGACAACTTGCTTACTTTGCAAAATTTATAAATATTACCCACAACTATAACATTATATCAAATCCACACCATAACATTCAAAAATATATTTTGAGAAAAACTAATCTTTATTCATAAAAGTTGGGGTCTTACAACCTCCCCTTCTTATGAAATTTTGTCCTAGAAATTGGGGTATGTACCTGGTATGTCGAAGAGGTGATGATACCTTGATTTTATTTTAGATTCTAACTCCCAGGTTATTTCCTATACATCGTGGTTTCTCCATAAAATTTAAACTTGAGGTATTACCTTGGAGCATAGAATATGTTCATTCTTATCCAATATTTTAACAGGTGCCTCTTCATACGTTAAATTTTTCGCTATTTCGTCCAGTTCTAATTCAATAATGTGGTTCGGGTCTTCCACATATTTACGTAACATAGATATGTGAAAAACGTTATGAACATGAGACATACTTGGCGGTATGATGAGTCTGTAGGCCACAGTTCCTACTCGATCGAGGATTTCAAATGGGCCAATGAATCGAGGATTGAGCTTTCCTCTCTTTCCAAATCTTGTAACTCCTTTCCATGGATCAACACATAACAACAAATGATCTCCAACATTGAATTCCACGTCCTTTCGATGAAGATCAGTATAACTCTTTTGTCGATCTTGTGAGGTCTTTATACGTTGTCAGATCATTTGAATCTTTTCTGTAGTCATGCGTACCAATTTCGGTCCTAACAACATTGTTTCACCCACCTTGTCCCAACATACTGGAGAACGACACTTGCGTCCATATAACGCCTCAAATGGAGCCATGCTTACACTTGCTTAATAACTGTTGTTGTAGGAGAATTCCACCAATGGCAAGAACTTGTCCCAACTTATTTTGAAGTCAAGGACATAAAGTCTTAATAAATCTTCAAGAGTTTAAATAGTCATCTCCGACTTCCCGTCTGTTTGAGGATGATATGCCGAACTGAATCGTAAATCCGTGCCCATAGCTTTCTGCAAACTGACCCAAAACCGTGAAGTGAATCTTGGGTATGGATCAAAAACTATGGATACTGGCATACCACGTATTCTTACAATCTCATTTATGTATATACGAGCAAGACGTTCAAGTGAATAAGTTTCTCGTATAGGTAAGAAATGAGCAGATTTGGTCAATATATCGATAATGACCCAAATTGCATCTATGCCTTAAGAAACCTTGGAAAGACCAGTAACGAAATCTATGGTAATGTGCTCCCACTTCCATTCTGGAATTTTAAGTGGTTTCAATGGACCTTTTGGCACTTGATGCTCCGCCTTGACACATGTACAAGTTAAACACCTTGAGATAAACTCCGCTATCTCTCTCTTCATATTGCTCCACCAAAATGTATATCGAATATCACAATACATTTTGGTACTCCTAAGATGAATTGCAAACGGTGTGTTGTGCACCTCCATCATGATTTTATACTTCAAATCAGATTCATTAGGAATATAAAGTCTGGAGTTGACTCGAAGTATTCCTTCTTTATCGATTCTTGCTTCCAGAATAACACCTTCTTGTACTTTCTTCCTCATACGCATCAGCTTCAGGTCTGTAGCTTGAGTAACTTTAACTTTATCGATTAAAGTCAGTTCTACTCGTATATTTGCCATCATCACATGCGTCCCTGGAGTCTTTAACTCTATCTCCATCCTTTGTAAGTCATACAAAATGGGCCTTTACGTTGACAATATTGCACACGTGCCCGCATATGATCTTCTACTCAACGCGTCAGCTACCACGTTAGCTTTCCAGGATGGTATTGAATGGTATGATCATAATCTTTCAACAGCTTGAACCAACGTCATTGTCGCATGTTGAGTTCCTTTTGGGTGAGGAAATATTTGAGGCTTTTATGAATCCGTATAAATCTCCACTTTCTTCGCATACAGGTAATGCCTCCAAATTTTAAGCGCAAAAATGACTGCTGCCAACTCTAGATCATGAGTAGGATAATTCCTCTCATATTCTTTGAGTTGTCGTGAGGCATTGGCTATAACTTTACCAAGGTGCATGAGAACACATCCTAACCCTTTGCCTGAAGCATCGCTGTAGATGAAAAATCCCTCTAAACTAGATGGTATTGTTAGCACAGGTGCTGAAATGAGTCTTCTCTTGAGTTCTAGAAAACTTTTCTCACATTCCTCTCTCCAATCGAATTTTGTATCTTTTCGAGTTAGCTGAGTTAATGGAGTAGCGATTCGAGAATATTCTTCCATGAATCTCCGATAATAACCAGCTAAGCCTAGAAAGCTACGTACTTCAGTTACTGACTTAGGTTGCTCCTCCTAGCTTTGAATTGCTTCAATCTTTGCTTGGCCAATAGATATTCCATGATTTGATATCACGTGCCCAAGGAATGCTACTTTCTCAAGCTAGAACTCATATTTCTTCAACTTGACGTATACCTTATTTTCACAAAACTTTTAGAGTATCAGACTCAAGTGTTTCTCATGATCTTCACGACTTTTGGAGTATATAGGATGTCATCAATAAAGACAACCACAAAATGATCCAAATATTTCTTAAATACTCGGTTCATCATATCCATGAAGGCAGCAGGAGCATTAGTCAATCCAAAAGATATGACTAGGAATTCGTAATGACCGTACCGAGTTTTGAAACCAGTCTTTGGAATGTCATCAGTTTTAATATTTAATTGATGATATCCAGAACAAAGATCGATCTTTGAAAAGAATTTGGTGCCTTGCAACTGGTAAAACATGTCATCAATGCGAGGCAACGGGTACCTATTTTTGACGATGACATGATTTAACTCCTGATAATTAATACAAAGTCGCATACTCCCATCTTTTTTCTTTATGAATAAAATAGGATCACCCAAAGGAGACGTACTATGATGAATGAAACCGATGTTTAACAATTCCTGCAGTTGGGTTTCTAACTCCTGAAGTTCAATAGGTGCCATTTGATACGGGGCTTTAGCAATGGGTTTTGTACCGGGTTCAAGGTCAACACAAAATTCGATTTCATGCTCTGGGATAGGCCAATAAGTTCTTCAGGGAATACGTCAGAAAATTTATTAACAATAGAAATATCATTCAAATCTGACGTATTTTTATTTAAATCTGTGACATGTGCTAAGAAAGCTTAACATTCGTTTTTCAATAAAAGAATAGCTTTATGGCTTAATATGACAATGTGATTGACTTTAGTGGTTTGGTTACTTGAATTTGCATAATAGGTTGGTTAAGAATATGAAAGCTAACAACCTTACGAAAATAATCAATTTTTACATGATGAGTAGTTAACCAATCAATCCCTAAAATCACATCAAATGCAAGTATTTTCAAAGAGATAAGATCGACAGGTAATGTGCGGTTTCCGATTTGAATCAAATAAGATTTATAAACAGTGGATGTTATGAAGGTTTCTCCCAATGAAGTTTTAACAGATAAGTCAAAGTCTAATTTCTCCAGAGTTAAATTTAAACATTGAGCGCAAGTAGGAGAAATAAAAGAATGGGAAGAATCGGTATCAAATAAGGTATAGATTTTGAAAGAGTTTATGATTAGCTTACCCGTGATAACCTCGTCTTTTTGGGAGGTCACGACAAACTCTCTCCCTTGAACGGAGGCTTTGACTTGTCTGGGATGGCCTTTGGTGCCTCCATCCCAGCCAGACTTGACTTCACTACACGAAAAAATCGAGATAAGTGACATTCTCTTCCACAATTATAACATGCTTTGGACTGCATCGTGCAGTTTGGACTGATGTAACAATCCAGAGAATCTGGATTGTTCAGAATTTAAGATTTAAAGAATTAGTAATTAATAATTTTTATTAATAATATTCTGTGCTATGTGTTTATTAATCGTTCTAGAACATACGATGATTATAACCCGGGAGGATTCTGGCTAAAAGCTGGACTGAACGAGTAAGAATTTTCAAGACAAAAATAAAATATTTCCGGGAACAAAATATTTCCAGGGAAAAAGACGAAATAGGCACTATTCACCTGACGAAATCCAAAGGGTTAGGGTTTGAATAACCTAAGCCTTTCCGAGAGTTCGGTGTGTCGAAATGACTTTACGTCGAAAGATTTGACGATAGTATATCTTTGAAAAGTTAAATAAGCCAATAAAGTTTTTCTCGAAAAACATGCAGAAATCGGACGAAATAAAAATGACGAAAAGTACTGTTATGTACTTTTCATTCGTTTAACTACGTTAGGGGAAACGTGAAGGAAAACGCTTGACACCAAAAAGTGTTTTTCAGTGTTTTGGAGATCCGAAGAATGCGTAAAAGTTAATCGGTAACAGAAAGACGAAATATCTAAAAATATTTGGATTCCGAGAATCGCAGTTTTTAAAACTGTCGGACAAAACCCGAAAGACGAAACCACGAAAATTCCAAGGGAAGTTTCGTGAATAGTAAGGAGGTGTAATAGTAAGGAGGTGTGAATAGTAACCAGAGGGGTAAAATGACTATTTTTCCCCTAGCTTGGAAAATCTATAAATATGAAGCTTAATTTCATTTATTTAGGATTTTGAAAATCCTACAACATTTGAGAGAGAGTTTTTGGATGAGGAAGAAGAGGAAAAGGAGGAGAAAAAGTTGCTCGTGAGCATACATTGTCTGACGGAAGGAGATTAAAGAAGGAAGGTAACCCGAAACCTAACTTTTATATAGTTTTCTTTAAGTTTTATATGTTTAAAACATAGCTTAATGAGAATAAGATGTAAAAGATGTAAGAATGATTTTTATATGGTTAAAATCATGAGAAAATGAAGAAATAAGAATTATAAGTTTATTTTATAAATTTCTTCAGGAAGTGTAAGATTCGTAATAAATTGGAGCGATCCGAATGTATCATATGAACGATTCGGTGAAATAAGTAAGGAATGGTGTTTTATAACATCGAATTCTACTAAAAAGTGAAATCATAATCAAAATATGGATTAAAAATGAAGAACGAACGAAGAACGCGAAGACTGTTGTTGATGGACAAATTTAAAACCATCGTAGGGTAATTGTTGTTGATGGACAAGTTTAAAACCATCACGTAGAAGTTAGATGCTTATTATTTGGATAGGAATGGTAGAAACGTTCATGAAGAACAGATTAAAACTGAGCTATAACGAAGTTATGGTAAAAATTTCATAAAAGATGAACGAGAATTAGAAAGTTTGTAAATGAACCCAAAGGTTTAGGGTTTCATAAGAATGTAAGAGAATGTAGAAAATGTGAGTCGTGGACTCAAGAACGAACGAGTTTCAAGTTCGGATGACCGAATTACGGACGAACGAATGAAGAACGTTAAAAACGTAAAATGAACAAAGGATGAAGATCAAGCCAATCGAATGACATGTTAATGGATTCAGAACAAAGTTCTATCCAAGGGGGATTGAAATACGTAAGATAAGGAAGAGAATGGCTTTAGAACAACCTCATTCCGAGTTATAACGAAGAAGTTATGAGATCGTGAAGGTTCCGTCTCAAACCAAGTTAACACTTAGAAAAAAATTTCTAAAGTTTGGGTTTGGCGCCGCAGCACCAGCCATGTTTTGTAAGTTGGCACTGCATCGCCAAACCCGAGTGCCAGACACTGGAAACTCATGTCGCAGCGCGAGTTATAGTACAGAGAGTGGCGCCACGACGCCAGTGGTGCTGCAGCGCGAGGGGAAAGAAGGGAACAGGAGCCGTAGCGCCAGTGCAGGGCAAAGCCCAGTAATGAGCTTTTAATTGCTCAAAACATAGGGGAATTCTAACCAAAGCTAATGAACGTGTAGATCATCGAATGTAACACTTAAACAAGTAATTTAAGTTGTTAGTACAGGTTGAACGAAATGATTGAAAGAGATTAAAAGACTAAGAAGGTAATGAACGTAAATGTAACGCAGTGGCGATGAATGATCGGTCTTAGTATACAATGAACAGTATGACTTCGACATTAAGAAAGAATAATGAACATGGGGTTTATGGGATGGATAACGATTAAAACTAATTAAAACCTCGAGAAAAGGTTGAACGAGAGATTAAGAGACGAGAAACATAAACGCTGAATACGTAAATGATTCTCGCAAATCGTATTTGCGTTGGACGAACGTTTTAGGTATACAATGGTTGTATGACATAGACGTTGACGAAGGTAGTAAGTAAGATATGAATTATCAAGAAAGCCATAAAGAACGGTAATGAAGACTAATGACTAAACCTGGGAACGCTAAAGAACTGAATTAAAAACAAGTTCGCATAACATAAAGAAGCCGAGTTAATGTGTATAACTTGGATGACGTTCCGAGTCAAATTAACCAGACGTTGTAAGATAAGAATAAGGTAACGTAAAATATTACGTATGTCATGAAGCCGTAAACCGGTAATTAAAGTTGGTCACATAAACTTTGATTGCAAGAACGCGAACCCTAAGAAGTAAAGATAAGTTAAAACCAATGTGTAAGTCAAATAGGTGGCTAATTGGTACATGTTATTTTCCTTATGTGTTATGTGACGCCCCCAAAACAGGTATAAATCACCCATCTTGAGTCGCCAGATACATGGTACGGAACTCAACTACAAACATAATTATACAACTGTCGTGCAAAATACGACAAAACATAGATAAGAGTTTAAACACGAATATTGCCTTCTAGACAATATCCACTCTCAATTGAGTCTTCATTACAATTATTATCACACTATTTTATAAAAATAGTGAGGACTACAATAGCCACCATCTCGGACCATCACTCCATTCCCCAACTCGTCCCAACTATATTCTCATTTCCTGGATAGAATAGTGAAAGAAATGGTGAGCTCAACTAGCCCAGTAAGAAATATTATAACTAAGATATTGAAGAATAAATCATCCTTAGCCTTCAACAGTATAATAACTGATAGAATACAATAGACAATAAGTTTTAGATCAACAACTGTAGCGGAATAAGCAATCCATTAGAAGAGTCAAGTAGAGCATGATATCTATTATCTTCTATGATTTAAAAGTTTATCATCAATTTTATCCCTTTAATACTCATCAACAGTTCTTTATTATACCCAAGACAAATAGAACTTTCATCACATGTCTTCACCTGAACCACCAAAGATGTTAGTTAAATTCACAATTCATGTTTATAATAATGTGAATCAACAATTTCTCCTTGACACAAAGGCTTAATAGAACATTTAATCAATATCCTTACCCCAAAGGCTAAAGATATTCAAATGTAATAACAATGGTCATACCAATCAGTTGTCTACCTTTGCACTACGGGCCAAATATATTCAACTATAAAACCAATGGTCATGATCATACCAATCAATTGTATGTCAATGCACTACGACCAAAGACATTCAACTATAAACTAATGGTCATGATCCTGCCAATCACATCATCGAATTATCCATGCACTACGAGCCAATGATATTCGGTATAATCACCAGTGGTTATGATCATGTCATACACCTGTCCATCTTTGCACATAAGCCAAAGATATACAACTATAAAATCAATAATCAACAGTCCATCTTTGCACGTAAGCCAAATATATACAACTATAGAACCAATAATCAACAGTCCATCTATACACGTAAGCCAAAGATGACTTTGATCACAATATAAGCATGAAGATGATGATAATGACATAATAATTAAATAAAACAAGTTCAAGGATAAATTTTAAAGATTTATAATTTAATTTATCCAGAAATCAATAACGTCCAAATTGTCAACATGATACTGCTTTGTAGAGTAAAATTCAAGAATAATATTCATGTACCAAAAATAATTTGGACAGAAAAGAATTAATTTTTCATCGTGAATATAAAGGATCATTCACCATGCATGCGGTAATCCACATAGATAGGTTATTCCAACAGAATAATAAAGAATGGAATAACAGAAGAATTCACCAGGCATGCGATAGACCACACAGACAGGTTATTCCAAAAGAATAATAAATAATTGAACCAAGTCATGCATAATATGCACAGACATGATATTCCAATAGAATAATAAAGAATGGAACCAGGTCATGCGTAATCCGCACAGACAGAATATTCTAACAGAATAATAAAAAATAGAACAACAGAAGAATTTCACCATGTATGCGGTACTTCGCATAGACAGGTTATTCCAACATAATAATAAAGAATGGAATAACAGAAACTCTCTTCATGAATACGAAAGAATAATACCCCTTACCTTAGAAGAAATTAGATATTGGAATAGTGGGGTAGCACACTTCTCTTCTTCTTTCTCTCTATAATAATTGCTCTATAGCTTTAGTAAATTGGTGAGAAATGAAGGAAGAATGAGCTTCTATTTATAGGAAAATATAGTTTCGATAATTGCACATTTTGGGGCTCGAAATGTTACAGTACAATACCTTCCTCTTTCTCTTCAATTTTAATTTAGTCCTGCAAGTATTATCAAACTTGCACCACCTCCCCTAATAGTAAATCATGTGAATCAATAGTAAATCATGTGACTCAATAGTTCTAATCATGTGAAAATACGAATTACAGTATAGTACCTCCATCTATACCTCCATTTTTAACTTAGTCATGCAAGTATTATCAATCTTGCACCAACTCCCTTAATAGTAAATGAATGTGAATCAATAGTACACACATGTGAACAAATAGTTATAATTATGTGAATCAATAGCAATTAGTTGCTCATTTATCCGGTTAATTACTCGATTGGTCAATATAACCTCCAGACATCAATTATTATCGACATAAATGTCGATTTTCACTAACACTAATAATTCTAACACAATGGAACTATCAATTTCATCTTTAATCAACACGAACTTATTCATCATTAATATTATAACTCACAATATTTAACAACCAGGTCATTCCCAGGAAATAGGGGGCTTTCTGATAAGGATTTCTTGTAAGACCCCAAATTATTAATAAATAAAATTTAATTTTCTCTATTTATTATTTTGAAATAGTAATGGTTGATTTGATTAATGTAGATAGTTATGGGTAAAATGCACAAATATTTTAAATAAGCAGGTGGTTATAAAATAATCATTGTTGTCGGGGAATATTCGTTTGGTAGTGGAATATTTTTGCTGTCGGGGAATATTCGTACGACGGCACAGTCTTTTGTGGGCCCCATAACAAAAAGTGATTGGATGAAGAAAACGACAAGTATAAGTTGTTTATAAATAACGGCGTAGTTGTTACCGTTAATACTGTTGGAATACCTGTTGGTTAAAACACAATAATACGTGTTGTTGCACAGTAGCACACGATATTTGTTACAGTAATTACTGTTCAGTATTTTATTTTATTAATTCAAAAATTGTTGCGTTGATTTTTTTTATATTACTGTTGTTTCAATAATTGTCACTACACAATATTTTCCATTATCGAAGCAATAATTCATATTATCTGAATAATATTATTAGAAAACATTATTGGCAATGTCTAGAAAGTTCTGTCTAAAGAGAGGTTTGGTCACCTAATTGCGCGCCAGTAAGGAGAAATTCTTATTGGAAAGACTCCTCTTTCCTGGGAACGGCCTGGTTGCCAGTACTGTGATTCTGTAATATTATTTATGAATAATTAATTATTGATTTATATGATGAGGGAAATATTGATTTTATGTGGATATAGATGGAGAAAATTTTTAAAGTGACAATTGTTAAAAATTGATATTTTATCATTTCTGATAAAATAATATTTTATTATATTATTATAATATAATAATGGTGATATTTTTACAATGAATGTGGGATATATGAGTATATGAGGAGGAAGAGTATTTTTATTGCAAAAGTTGTTTAACACATGTTTTGTGTGTCGGTGGACCCCATTTCTTGACTGAAAATTGATTATAGCCTGTAAAATCGTCCGTTTATGGATTTCGGTCAATTTTTGTTTGGAATTTTGAAAAACTTTCTTCTGAAAAGTTGTAGAGAATTGAATTTCCTATAAAAGTCACGAAATTTGAATTTTCTGATAAAAGGGCTATTTATTATGAATTATTGAAGTTCCGAAATTCCAAAATAATTGATTTTTGGAAGTTTTAATTATTTTAATTAAGAAAAACGTTTTTTTGATTTAGTTGACTATTGGTGGCTGATATTTGGATCTGATTTGGTGTGCGTAGGATTTTAATATATATTTATTAATATTATATTAAATTTTCTGCTTTGGTGTTCTAAGCATTTTCCTATAAATAGGGTGCTTAGGTTAGAATTTAAAATCACACCAGAAACTACAGATTTCTCTCTCTATAATATCGAGCGTATTTGTGAGTATTTTAGTACTTTAAGTATTGCTATACGGTGCAAGTTCTTTCAGTTCTATATCCAGTATTCCAGTCAGAAGTATTATTCTTTCTGAGGTAAGGGATGTTATTTTATTCGAAAATGATATTTTTTTTTCAATATCATTATGCCAAAATATTGGTAGGAAATTTTTATCAAATTTGGAAATTTTTCATGTCCGGGTGACTATTCATGAGTTACTATTTATGAGTTACTATTCACGAAGCGTGATAATTGTTTTTGTGAAATTTCTATCTTTTGAGGTCAGAGTTACTATTCATGTATACGGCACTATTCACGTATACGGCACTATTCACAGAAAAATTAAATTTTCTTTTATATGTCCAAAATTGTCTGTTATGATTCCTATTTTTGATTGGATCTATGTTTTGATCTTCATTCTCTAATTTTACTCCAATCTGGTTATTTATGAAGTATTTTTGAACTTGGATTATTTAAAGTACGAATCCTTAATACTTGTTCTTTTGTTTCACTGGATTCGTTTTCTTTAAAATATTTTTCATCATCCTCAGTCCTAAATGATGATATGACTGAATATCTTTGGTCTGTAGTGCAAAGATGAATGATTTCTTGATGAATATCTTTGGCCCGTAGTGCAAAGATGAACATGTGCTGAGATGAACATGACCGACTGATTAATATCTTTGGCCCGTAGTGCAAAGATGAACAAGTGTTTAGATGAACATGACCAACTGATGAATATCTTTGGCCTGTAGTGCAAAGATGAATATTTGATTCCAGATATATATTGATTGATGTTACAGGGATAAAATATCGACGATGAACTTTTAAATTCATATATAGAAGATAGTAGTTTGCATTCTCTACTTAACTCTTCTAATGAATTATTATTTCCACTGCGAAGATTGATTTAAAACTGGTTGTCTATTGTATTCTATTAGATTTTTCCCTGTTGAGGACTAACGATAATTTGTTCTATATTATCTTAGTCATAATGTTCTTTACTGGGCTAGTTGAGCTCACCCTTTTCCTTGTTGTTCCATTTTTCTTCTCAAGAGGCGAGAATGTAGCGAGTACTAGTCGGGATGTGGAATGATGGTTCTAGAAGTGGTTCTAGTAGTCCTCACTATTCTATAAAATAGTGTATCAATAATTATAATGATGACTTATTTGAGTGTGGATATTGTCTAGATGACAATATTTGTATTTACACTCACAGTTTTTATGTTGCATTAATAAAGTTGTAGTTATTTCTGTACCATGTATTTTGACGACTCAGAATGGGTGTTATATACCTATTTTGGGAGCGTCACAGTTGGTATCAGATCTTAGGGATATGATCTCTGGCAGAGATCGGGGAATAGAACTAGGAGGGGAGAGACGAGTAAATCCTTCGCTAGTGTGTCCTACCTAAGCTTATTTATTGGTCGGTCATAATATAGGGGTATTATGTGATTTGTTAAATTGTTTAATTAACTCTTGTTTTATTGCAGTATTTAAGAATGGCAGCTGAGAATATTAACGGTGGAGTTAATGAGGGCCGTGGAAACACCTTTAATCACCACCCAGGAGAACGTGCAACAGGAAGGCAATATTCCTTCTGTAAACAACACCACTGAGCAGACGATGAACGATGGGATGTTTAGGAGCTTTTTGCAGTTCATGCAAAACCAGACGAGGGAGACTCGTGTACAGAATACGGGTGGAAATGATAGTAACGTGCGGCTTGTCACGACCAAGCAGTTTAAAGAGTTGGGACCACCAGAATTTAAGGGAAAGCCAGATCCGATCATGGCGGAAACATGTGTCAAGAAAATTACCAAGATATTCGATGTCTTGGGATGCACAGAGGAACAGAAGGTTTCATTCACCACCTTTATGTTCCGTGGCGAGGCGGATTACTGGTGGGAGTCTGTGAAACATACCCTAGCCTGCCGCACTCCGCATGTCTTGGGAAACGTTTCAGAAACTTTTCAACAAAAAATACTTTCCTGAAAGTATTCGCCATATGAAAGAGGTAGAGTTTATTAGACTAGAACAAAACAACATGACGGTGTCCCAATACGAGGCGAAGTTCGCAGAGTTATCCAGGTTTGCAACTCATTTGATAGAGAATGAGGAACGAATAACGAGGATGTTTCTGAGAGGTTTAAAACCTGAGATTCGACAATATCTTATCTCTCATAAATTTTCTTTATATTCAGATGTTGTCAATAGGACTCAATTATTAGAGCGAGATAGCGAGTACGTTCAACCAAGAGACCGTAACCAGGATCATACCGGTGACAGCACTCATCAGAACAAAGATAACCAGCGGAGAAAGAAAAATACGGACAAGAGCGACAACCACTCTGGTGGTACTCGTGGCCATGAAAATAGAAGAAGCGAGTCAGTGGGAGATTTTAAAAAGAGGAGATTTAACAATGACACTGCGAAGACGTCAGCACCAGTAGCAACTGGTTTTAAGGGAGGAGAACAACCACCGGTCGTATGCTATAAAAGTGGAAAAGAGGGACACATCAGCCCAAACTGTCCACAACAGTTCAAGGTATGCTATAATTGTGGAAAGGAAGGACATATCGCTCGAGATTGTACGATAGCGAAACCAAGCCCAGTGGGGATGGTGACTCAAAAGGTTGTCCCAGAAAAGTCAAAGTCAACGGTTCCTGGAAGAGCGTTTGTCGTGACTAGTCAACATGCGAGGAACCCAAACGAGGTGATCACGGGTAAGCTAATCATAAATTCATACGAAGTTTATACATTACTAGATATCGCTGCTACCCATTCATTTATCTCTCCTGCTTGTGCTCAACGTTTAAACTTAACTCCGGAGAAATTAGACTTTGACCTATCTGTTGAAACTCTGTTAGGAGAAACTTTCATCACATCCGCTGTTTATAAATCTTGTTTGATCCATGTTGGCACCATCGCATTACCTGTTGACCTTATTTGTTTAAAAATACTTGCTTTTGATGTGATTTTGGGAATTGATTGATTAACTACACATCATGCCAAAATTGATTGCTTTCGTAAGGTTGTTAGTTTTCATATTCCTAAGCAACATGTTATTCGAATTCAAGCAACCAAACCATTGAAGTCAAACACTTTCATATCAAGCCATAAAGTCATTCGTTTATTGAAAAACGGATGTCAAGTTTTCTTAGCCCATGTTATGGACTTAAATAAAAATACGTCAGATTTGAATGATATTTCTATTGTTAGTAAATTTCCTGATGTATTTCCTGAAGAATTTCTTGGCTTACTCCCACAGTGTGATATTGAATTTTGTATCGACTTTGAACCCGGTTTTGAACTTCTTACTGAATTTTGCTCTTCAAATAATTATTATGGAGTGATGGTAAGGGATGGTATTTTTTCAAGTAAATGATGTTATTTCCTTTAATATCATTATACCAAAATATTGATATGAATTTTATTTTGAAACTTTATCTTTTTTGTATCGGGGTTACTATTCACGTATACGACACTATTTATGTATACGGCACTATTTACGTATATGGTACTATTTACGAATACGGGGTATTATTCACGACAAAAAATTAATTCTTTTCTGTCCAAATTATTTTTTATACGTGAATATTATTCTCGAATTTACTTCACAAAGTAGTATCATGTTGGTAATTTGGACATTTTTTTTAAACTCTGGATAAATTAAAAATCTTTCATATTCATCCTTGATTTCATTTAATTGAGGCTTATAGAATGGTCATTATCCTCATACTTATATTGTAACGAAAGTCATCTTTGGCCCGTAGTGCATAGATGGACTGTTGATTATTAATATTATAATTGTATATCTTTGGCTTATGTGCAAAGACGAACTGTTGATTGAGAGCTTTGGCCCGTAGTGCAAAGATGGATAGATGTATGACATGATCATGATCACTGGTGGTACTAACGAATATCCTTGGCCCGTAGTGTATGTATAATTCGATGATGTGATTGGCAGGATCATGACTATTAGTTAACAGTTGAATGTCTTTGGCCGTAGTGCACTGACAAACAACTCATTGGTATGATCATTGTTATTACATTTGAATATCCTTAGCCTTTGGGGTAAGGATATTGAGTAAACGTTCTATTAAGCCTTTGTGGCAAGGAGAAATTGTTGATTTACATGATTATAAATATTAATTATGAATTTAACTATAATCTTTAGTGGTTCAGGTGAAGACAGGTGATGAATGTTCTCTTTGTTTTGGGTACAACAAAGAATTGTTAATGAGTATTACAGGAATTAAATATTAACGATGGACTTTTAATTTGGAGGAAGATAGTAGACATTATGTTCTACTTGACTCTTTTGATGAATTGTTAATTTCGCTGCAATTATGGTTGAAAACTTTTATTATCTATCATGTGTTCTAAATCTCTGATTTATTACTGATGAAGGCTATTGATAAATTATTTATCTTAGTCATAATATTTTTTACTGATCTATTTGTGCTCACCCTTTTGCTTCACAATTCCTTTCAGGTAATAAGAGTGTAGCTGGGTCGAGCGGGGATAACAAGAGAATAGTGTGATGGTTCGAGACTGTGGAAGTTTCCCAATACATTATAAAATAATATATAATTATATTGAGGACCTAAGATGGGTGTGTTGTATATTATACGTGTGACGCCCCCAAAAATGGGTGTACATCACCCATCTTGAGTCGTCAGATACATGGTACAAAATTCTAATACAACTTAATTATACAACAGTCGTGTAAAATACGATAAAACATAATCTAAGAGTTTTAATACGTATATTATCATCTAGACAGTATACAAACTCAATGAAGTCCTCATTACATTTATTGTCACACTATTTAACAGAATAGTGAGGACTACTAATGTTATCATCTGGACCGTCACTCCGTTCCCCGACTAGTCCCGGCTACGTTCTCATTTCCTGAAGAGAACAGTGAAAGAAAGGGTCAGCTTAACTAGCCCAGAAAGAAATATTATGACTAAGATAATGCAGAATAAATTATCATTAGCCTTCAACAATGTTAAACTGATAAAATACAATAGACATCAAGTTTAACTGCAGCGGAATAAGCAATCCATTAGAAGAGTCAAGTAGAGCATAGAATCTACTATCTTCTATAATTTAAAAATATTTTCATCAACTTTATCTCTGAGACTCAGCTTAATAAATAAACCACATCATCCCTGCTTTTAAACGAGTCTATAGGCCACAGTTCCTACTCAATCGAGGATTTCAAATGGGCCAATAAAATCGAGGGTTGAGATTTCCTCTCTTTAGCAACTCTTGTTTTTAAAATAACGCCCTTTTGAACCTTCTTCTTCAAATTCATCAGCTCTGAGTATGTATCTTGCACGAGTTTAACTTTATCGATTAAAGTCGATTCTACTCGTATATTTGTTATCTTCACGTGGATCCCTAGAGTCTTTAACTCTATCTTCATCATTTGTAAGTTATACAAAATGGGTTTTTGTGTTAACAACGTCACACTCGTAATCGCATACGATCTTCTACTCAACCCGTCAGCTACCACGTTCTCTCTTCCACAATGATATTGAATGGTATGATCGTAATCTTCAACAGCACGAGCCAACGTCTTTGGCGTATTATATGTTCGTTTTGGTTGAAGAAATATTTAAGGGTTTTAGAAATGGGTTTTGTACTGTGGTCAATACAAATTCGATTTCACGCTCTGGGGGTAGGCCAGGAAATTCTTCAGGAATACGTTAAGAAATTTATTAACGATAGAAATATCATTCAAAATTGTGACTCTCATCCAAGACTTGGATAACACGTCACATTGATACCTCTCAACTTTCCATCGTCATTCACGGTGTCGCCTATAGAAAGTCTAGCTTCGATGCATTCCACACAAGGAAGTCACCAACAAAAGGCTCAGGGCTCTTTACTTATGGCTTAATATAACAATGATTGACTTTAGGGTTTGGTTACTTGAATTCGCATAACAGGTTGGTTAGGAATATGAAAGCTAACAACCTTACAAAAAGCATGATGAGTAGTTAACCAATCGATTCCTAAAATCACATCAAAGGCAAGTATTTTCAAAGAGATAAGATCGACAGGTAACGTGAAAGTGTCGATTTGAATCAAATAAGATTTATAAACAGTGGAGGTAACGAAGGTTTCTCCTAACAAAGTTTCAACCAATAAGTCAAAATCTAACTTCTCTAGAGTCAAATTTAAACATTGAACGCAAACAAGAGAGATAAAATAAGAGTGGATAGAATTGGTATCGAATAAGGTATAGATTTCGGAAAAATTTATAATTAACTAACCTGTGCTAACTTCGTTCGGGTTACTCACTTTTTGAGAAGTTGTGAAAAATGCTCTCCCTGAAACCACCGACTTTATTTTGTTCGTATCCGCCTTTCGAGCCACTATCCCAACTGGACTTGATTTTGGTGCGCGACAAAATCGAGCTAAATGACCTTCTCTTCTTGAAATTTCTATTTCTATTATCTTGGCCATGATTACCACTGAAGTGGTTACCATTCTTGGCATGATAATTTCCTCCACGATTGTTATCATTGTTCTGATGGCGTTACCACCGGTACGATTATTATCGTGTTGTTGCTCGTTATCCTTTTATTGGCTGGCTCATTATCGTGCTCCAATAACTAAGCTCTATTCACTACATTTGAATATAAACAAAGTTTGTGAGAAATGAGGTATTAACGTATATCTGGTTTCAAACCTCTTAGAAACATTCTCTCCTTATTATTAACCAAGTGGGACGCAAACCGAGATAACTCCACAAATTTAGCCTCGTATTGCGACACGGTTATATTATTTTACTCTAACTTGAAGAATTCCACCTCCTTCATGTGACGAATACTTTCGAGAAAGTACTTCTCCCAAGATATTTTCAGATGCCATTTTTAAACACTGTCACAAAACAAGGGTTAATTAACATCACGTATTATCAATATACTCTGACCGACCAATTAAATACCAAATAAACTTAGGTAGGTCATACTAGCAAAAGAATTCCCTGTCTCTCCCCTCCTAGTTCTTGTCTCACATCTCAGCCACGGATCATATCCCTAAGCTTTGATACCAACTGTGAAGCCCCCAAAATAGGTATACATCACCCATCTTGAGTCGCAAATACATGGTACAAAATTCAAATATAACTTAATTATACAACTGACGTGTAAAATACGACAAAACATAATCTAAGAGTTTTAATAAGAATATTGTCATCTAGACAGTATACAAACTCAATGAATTCCTCATTACATTTATTGTCACACTATTTAACAAAATAGTGGGGACTACTAATGCTATCATCTGGACCGTCACTCCGTTCCCCGACTAGTCCTGGCTACGTTCATATTTCCTGAAAAGAACAGTGAAAGAAAGGGTGAGCTCAACTAGCCCAATAAGAAATATTATGACTAAGATAATGTAGAATAAATTATCATTAGCCTTCAATAATGTTAAACTGATAAAATACAATAGACATCAAGTTTAACTGCAACGGAATAAGCAATCCATTAGAAGAGTCAAGTAGAGCATAAAATCTACTATCTTCTATGATTTAAAAAGATTTTCATCAACTTTATCGCTGAGACTCAGCTTAATAAATAAACCACATCATCCCTGCACCACGACCAATGATATTTATGTAATCATCAATGGTCATGATTATACCGAATAATCTCTAGTCATAATCATACCAACAATTGTCCACCAATGAACTACAGACCAATGAGGACTTTTACCACATCATTCGTTACATTACGGTCATGATTATACCGAATAATCCCTGGTCATAATCATACTAAGTTCATCGCACGTAAGCCAAAGATAACTTTCATCACAATATAAGCATGAGGATGATGACAATAATATAAGCATTACTCAAACGAAAAAAAGGATAAATATTAAAGACTTTAAATTTATCCAAATATTATCCATCACTTAAATAACTCATAATCCAATATTGTTAATATTATAACAATATTTTAATCACTTCTTAAACTTATAAACAATTTAATTTAATTGTTTACACTTTACCAAATAATGCATTTAATCATTCAAAAATGCCATACTCGTAAGATTTCATCACCAATGATCAAATCACTCATCAAAAATCTACATATACCTTATATAGGATTTTCAAGCCCTAAAATCCTATTTACCAATTCTTTAACTTCACATAACATATTTAACTCATATGTTTGAAAATAAACCATTTTCATAAAAAATTACCAAATCGACTTATTATTTTTCTATCCTTTGTCCAAACATATATACATATATTTTGTACACAACAAGTATTTTTTTAAAATTCTTCAACTCTCTTAAGTATTTTTCAAAAATTAATTTCTAATTAATTTCTTAGGAAATTAGCTAGTTCAAGTTAAACTCCAGAAATTTCCAAATCTTGGCAGGATCTTACACATGTTAACGTGAGCTTCTAGTTTAAATTTCATGGTCATCGGAGTTATAGAACTCAAGTTATAGCATTTTTTGTCGAAAAAACCTAAATATTGAAATGGTCATAACTTACTCATTTTAATTCGGAATGAGCTCTTTTTTGGACAGGGTGTACTTTATACCATATATTTCCATGTCGTAAAAGGCCAGAATTTTTCTCATAAATTAAGTGCCCGAAAATACCATTTTAAATTTATGGGCAGTAGCTTTTTTGGTACTTTCCAGTTTTTGACTCCTTTGCTAAAATCAGTCCACACGAAAATTTACAACACCTTTTCCAGTGATTTCACTTGGACAAGTTATAAAATTCATAGATCTAACTCTAGAACTTGACCACACTCAAAAATTTGAAATATAATAGGAGATATGATCAATTGAATTTCATGTTCCATTTTCACCAAAATCTGATTTTTAACCCTTTGTGATTTCTAAGAAACCTTCATGTTTTCACATAATAACCAACATAACTCATCATAACACTTACTAATACTACATATAACCATGATTTTCATCAGTCCAGTGCTTTTATTATGACTTTCGTCATAATCCACGTAAATAGATCATTTTCACAATTTAATAAGGAATGAATATAAAGGATCATTCACCATGCATGTGGTAATCCACATAGACAGGTTATTCTAGCAGAATAATAAAGAATGGAATAACTGAAGAATTCACCATGCATGCGGTACTTCACATAGACAGGTTATTCCCAACAGAATAATAAAGAATGGAATAACTGAAGAATTCACCATGCATGCGGTACTTCGCATAGACAGGTTATTCCCAACAGGATAATAAATAATAGAATAACTGAAGAATTCACCATGCATGCGGTACTTCGTATAAATAGGTTATTCCCAACAGAATAATAAATAATGGAACCAAGTCATGCGTAAACGCACAGACAGGATATTCTGACAGAATAATAAAGAACGGAACCAGGTCAGGCGAAATTCGCACCGACAGGATATTCCAACAGAATAATAAAGAATGAAATAACAACAAAATTTCACCATGTATGCGGTACTTAGCATAGACAGGTTATTCCAGCAGAATAATAAGGAATGGAATAACAATAGTTCTCTTCATGAATACGAAAGAAATAATACCCCTTACCTTAGAAGAAACTAGATATTGAAAAAGTGAGGTAGCAGACTTCTCTTCTTTTTTCTCTCTATAAATTCTCTCTCTAGAGTTTCAGTGAATTCGTAAGAAATAATGAAGGAATGAGCTTCTATTTATAGGAGAATGGACTGACTAGTAACTAATTCATGAACGGTCCAGATTGATTTACTTTTAAACGGACGGTCCATATTGATTTACTATGCAGTATTAATAAAATATTCTAATAAAACAAAATCTTTTAAATAAAATATAATATATTCTATTTATAATCTAATAAAACGAATAACTTTATAAAAGTATTCTATTTTATATAAAAAGATTTTACTATGCATGTACTATATAAACACTATGCATAATAAAATATATTATATTCTAATAATTGTCTAATAAAACAAATAACTTTATAAAAGTATCCTATTTTATATAAAAAGATTTTACTATAAAAAACACTATACAGGCACTATACAAATACTATGCATAATAAAATATAATATATTCTAATTATTGTCTAATAAAACAAATAACATTATAAAAGTATTCTGTTTTATATAAAAAGCTTTTCTGTTTTATTACATTAATAATACTAATAAAACAAAATTTATATATATATATATATATATATATAAACTTCTGTGACTTCATAAAAAACATCTCAATATATTTAACAATATTTATCATCATTATTATAATTTATAATATTAATCGACCAGGTCGTTTCCAGGAAAGAGGGGGCTTTCCAATAAGGATTTCTCCCTATTGGCGCGTAATTAGGTGACCAAACCTCTCCTTGACAGAACTTCTAGACATCGTTAATATTTCAAATAATAATATTAATAACTTTGTCATCTCAGTTATTGATATAATAATATATAAAATATCGACAATGATTTAATCAAATAACGTGAGATACTATGCAACAATTACTGTAGCAATAATTAAATAAAACTGAGTAACTTCTCACGTAAGCATTAATAATCAATACCGTATGCTACTATACAACCACGTGTATTACTGTACTTTTACTACCGAGTAGTTCAACAGTTTTAACGGTAAAACTTCCGCCGTTATTTTTATAAAAATATTTTTATCATTTTCTCAATTCGATAATAATTCCGTTGTGGGGTCCACCAATGATTGTACCGTAGTACGGATATTCCCCGACAAAAATAATATTTTTCGACCAATCGAATATTATACAACAACTTGCATACTTTTTAAAATTTATAAATATTACCCATAACTATAACATTATATCAAATCCACACCATAATATTCTAAAAAATATTTTGAGAAATTTAAATATTTATTCATAAAATTTGGGGTCTCACAATACGTCATTTAATAATTGATTTTGGTGAACAACAATAGGGTGATGAGAACTCGACTTTGAAAGTGTAAAAGTGCAACTCATTAGAATGAACATGATAGTAATCTTCTCATTTTTCTTTGGGGTCTTGAAATATTTGTTGCTGTATTTTATATGGCATTGTAATAATTTGAGTTTAGATACTGTCTACGAGAAAATATCTGTGTTAAAAATCACAGCCTATGTGTTATCATATTTTGCACGATAGTATGACAATTGTATTAATGAAGTTTGTATTTGGAAATTGTGTTGAGTGTATTTCGTGGCGACCCAGAATGAGTTGGGTGGATTGGACCTATTTTGGGGGCGTTATAATATAAAAGATTTTCTTTATAATTAAAGAGTGTGTTTCTATGGTTTAAATCGATATAACTTTGAGTTTAGATAACCATATAAAAATCACGTATATATAATGCAACAAGTAATTTATGAATAAGTTTGTGAGCAAGATATTTGTGATGACAGTTTATCAAGTATAACAATTTAATCAATTTAAATAATACTTGAAGAAACTAGTTTCACTCATGTATATATTATATTATATTTGATCAACGTTGTGAAAATTTGGCCACTTAAGATTTTAAAGATTCTTTAGGGAATTTCAGAGAAATTACATACGAATTATATCGGTATCTAAGTACTGACCAAATTATTTGTTTCATAATCTAATAATTATATAAATATTTTTCAATATTTATATAATGTATCTATATCAATAAAAAGCCACTTAGGATTTTAAAAGACCGTCCGGATAATTTTAGAGAAATTACTTCTGAATTATATTGGTATCTAAGTACTGACTTTTTATATGATATTTAATAGATTAAATATAGATATATATAGATGTGTATGACAATTAAATATATAAGCAAGTATAATAAAAAAAATTCACTCACGTGTGTGTATATATATATATATATATATATATATATATATATATATATATTATATTTGATCTTTATTGTGAAAATTTGGCCACTTAGGATTTTAAAGACCGTCCGGAGAATTTCAGAGAAATAACATCCAAATTATATCGGTAAATTATATCGTTATCTAAGTATTGGCAAAAAAATTTGTTTTACAATCTCATAATTATATAAATATTTTTCAATATTTATATAATGTATTTATATCAATAAATAGTCACTTAGGATTTTAAAGACCGTTCGGAGAATTTTAGAGAAATAACATCCGAATTATATTGGTATCTAAGTACTGAACATATTATTTGTTTCACAATCTAATAATTTTATAAATATTTTTTCAATATTTATATAATGTATCTATATCAATAAAAAGCCACTTTGGATTTTAAAGACCGCCCGAAGAATTTCAGAGAAATTACTTCCGAATTATATCAGTATCTAAGTACTGACTTTTTATATGATATTTAATATATATATATATATATATATATATATATATATATATATATATATATATATATATATATATATATATGGTCCGGATCTTAAGCTCTGTGACAACCCGATATTTTCTATATAAATAAATCATAAATTTTGCGTATAAATTTTTTTATTATTATTATTTATTTATTAAAATAAATATGAATGATATGTGTCAAGGTAATGTGTAATTATAATTATATGTGTGATAAATAAAATTTATTTATTACATTAAGTATTGCAGATAAATTTATTTTTAGAATTATTGATTATTATCAATTATAATTTGTATACTAATTAATTCCTTATTGGAAATGCTTTTATTAATTATTTTCTATGGAAATATAATCTTATATTATTTAAATAATCTATGAAATGATTTTAGAATATTTATAATAATTATTTTATTAAATGAATTTTGTTCAGGATATTAAGTTAATTATTTTGACTTAATTTATAATGACAGATAAATCAGATATAGAATCCAAACCCTAATTCCGGGTTTTGATCAAAGAATGAGAATAATAATATAATATTGTTATTTTTCAGTGTTATAGATATGTATGGTTATGTGTGTAATGTTAATATGTGGAACATTTTTATTATATTACGACCAAACCCTAATAATATTTTATAAATCCTATTTCTGGTTATGGAATGAGGGACGGTGATAATAATATAATATTAATTATATTTTGATTTTTCAGTGCTATAAATATGTGTCGTATATACGTGTTGATGATGATTGGTCAATTATGGTGTTTAATTTCAAAACCCAAATGTTAATTGGTTAAACCCTAGTTTTCTGTGGAAAACACTAATTTGAAAATAAATTGTGAGTTTAAGACTGTTGTTTTACTGTGTTATATGATATATGAATTTAAAACCCTAATACATAGAATTCTAATTTGATAATTAGAAAACCTAATTATAAATCGGTAACCCTAATTATCAAAATCTTAAACCCTAATTGCTAAATTAGCAAAGTCAATGATAATTATATGATCTAGAAACCCTAATTAATTTATTTTTTTGAAAATCCTAAGATATTTTAAAAACACTAATTTTCTATTAAAACCTTAAATTTTAATTAGTAAGTTATAATTAAAATTTTATTGAGTTTTAGTCTTAATTGTTCAAGCCCTAGAAATTATTTGGGGAACCTTAAGGATTTAAATTCTAGTGAATTAAACCTAGATTCAAGTACCATGGACAAGAATACCCTTAATTATTTTGTTAAATTACTAAAATAGTATTTTTGATTTATTTAATTAAGCTTTCTTGAAAATCTTTCCAAATCTTGGGTTGTTCACCAACCCTAGATATCCCATGTGCCAAAATCTTTTCAAATCATCCATTTTCAGCAGCCATGCATGCACCAACATTATATAAATAGATTTGGAGAGAGAAATTCTTTTTGTTAGCTCAAAATTTTCCAAACACTCAATATTTTCTCTCAAGCTCCCCGCCTACGAAATTTTCTCTTAAGATCAGCCAATAACCGAGCCCCACTAACAACATATACAAAAACAGAAGCTAGAATCAAGATCAAAGCCTAAAGAAGTATAAAACCCTAGTTTAATTTCTGTCCAAATCGGGTGTTAGATGTTATGATTTGTTGTTAGAATATGTTGTTTATGGAGTCTTATGATGATCTGGGTTGCTAGATGTTAGATCCATAACATCTAGATGCTCGGATTTGAAGATCTACAAATTCTGGAAAATTTTTAATCAGTTGTCTGACAACGAATGTCAGGTCGTGTAGATCTTAGTATGTTTTGTGTTTTTGTTGTTTAAGTGTTGTATTTTGTAGTCTTGTATGTGATCTTTTATCTTGTACAAGAAACAAAGTTGGATCAGTTATAGATTAGAAGTTTGGATCGGTCAAAACCCGTTGACCGGGCATGACCAAACCATTTATGGGCAACCCAGAAGGTAATTTCCCGAGTCTGACAACGTTTTCAATTGCTTTAATCTGTCAAGTTTTGTACGATATGTTGGTATTGTTGTAACTAAATTGTTGTATGTTGTATAAACGTTAGATCTATGCCTCTAGATTCCTTAATATACCATCAGAATCGTTGTAGTAGATGGTCAAAGTAGACCATCCGGTAACATTTTCAATTTTCTGGAATTTCCAGAAATTTTATGAACGAGTTTTCTAGCAAGGGTTGACCGATCAATATTTTTCTATATGTTTGTTTTTATGGTGATGTTGTGTATTATATCTGTAGTCCTACATGTGGTCTACAATCAAGAGCTCTTAAATCACTAAAACAGCAACATGAATTAAATTTATGGAAGTCCGAATATGATCAGGTGAACTGTTCTTCATTTCTGGGCAACCCAGAAAATGAAGAACAGGTCTGACAGTCACTTTAAGGACTCAGATCTCGTTAGTTATTCAAGTTATGATGATGTTTATTGGTGGATCGTGTAGTCTTGTATTTGTACTACATGATCTGATGAACAACAGACCCAGAAACACAACACACACTAAATTATGACTGGTCAAACATGACCACTCGGTGACTGCCTATGAATTTCTGGGCAGGCTCAAGAACATGAAGAACACCTATAGTGACGGTTCTGTCGCTATAGGTGGTCTTTAGCGACAGATAGTAATTAATTTCCGGAAATTAATAAAAAAAATAGATAAAAATGTTTTTAATTATTAAAAATACATAATAAATTATGAAAAAATATTTTAAAGTCTGAAAAATAGTTTTTTATTATTTTGGACATATTTCAAAAATATTTAATATTTTTGGAATATAAATGGTATTTATTTATTTAATTACAATATTAGATAAATTATTTAAAAATGGTTTTAATTCATGAAAAATCATGAAAAATTATATTATTGTGTTAGAAAATAATTTTGACTTATTTTTGATAACTTTTAATATTTTGTGATAATTTTCATTAATAAATTAATATTAATGATAGTTAAGTTATTTATTAAATGAATTAAATAAATGAATTAAAAATGATTTTATTATATTAAAAATCATTTTAAATAATAATAAGGTATTTAAGAATATATTAAGTTATAAAATATAAATTTTAATATTTAATGGCTAATTTCATTAATTTAATGATTAATAATGGTATTAAAGTTATTTAATAATTATATTAAATAAATTAGTTTAAAAATGATTTTAATATTATAATAATCATTTTAAATGAAAATAAAGTGTTTAAAGATATTTTAAGTTATAAAATATAACTTTCAATATTTAAAGGATAATTTTATTAATAATTTAATATTAATGATATATTAATGATATTAAGTTTATTTAATAATTATATTAAATAAATAGTTTTAAAATGGTTTTATTTATTTAAAAATCATTAAAAAGGGATATAAATGAATTAAAAATATTTTAAGTTATAATTAATGACTTTTAATATTTAGATAATAGTTCGTTAATATTTAAATACTAATGGTAATTATTTAATAATGATTTTAGATGTTTTAAAAATCATTGAAGGGTAATATAAGTACTTTAAAAATATTTTGAGTTATTATAAATGACTTTAATATTTTGGCAATGGTTTCATTATTAGTTTAATATTAATTAAATATTAATGATAATAGAATTGATTGATATTTAAATCATTTAATAATGATTCTGATATTTCAAAATTTATGGTAAATGGTAATAATGATGTTATAATTATTATAAGGTCATATGACTGTTATTTAATTAGTCTAAATGAATATTAGACAACTGTTTAGAGTCTTAGACTCGATAATTACTCGATAAAGATGTCGGTAGACCGACATGTTTCAGAAATTAATCTGGATTTAGATAATGTGATTAGTTAACTGTTTAATTGCGATTCAATGGTTATTAAGGTTGTGTGACAATGTGATTAGGAATGTGTTGATGATTGTTTGTGATGCCATGATTGTAGAACATGTGTGATAAAACGATTAGGTTATGTGCTGACTGCGAAATGCAATATTATGTGTTATATTATATGGTTCTAATCGAACGAATGATTTGATTAATGATAGGTTGTGATAGAAAAAGGTAGAACTAAGTTGAGAATTGTAAGCAGCGCATCAGGCAAGTATCCTAACTTTATATTTTTTTTATGCAATGGACAGAAGTGAGAAGTTCAGAATTATAATTATTAATATACAGATTGTTAAAACTATATTATATACACCCATTGATTATCAACATGTTAGTATATGATAATTCAGTTATATATTATGTTCGTTAATTTCTATAAATGATTATACAAGTGTCCCCACTTGGATAATCATTGTATTTAATCACATGTTGATACACCTTTGTTATACATATATGTTGAATTATAGATTATTGTTGGATAAAATAAAACTTTTTGTCTGAAACCCTGACAAATATGAACATCCCGTTCACGGGAAAACTTTTATGCGCCCAAGGCGGATCAAGTAAATGATAACATCGTTCTTGTAATGTAGTATTGATCAATACAGGACACAACAGGCTGATCACCCCCGTGTTCGTAAGTTATGACGGTTTGCAGATGAAGTTCTGCTAAATCTTTTCGAAAATAAAAACAATGTTCATAGAATGTCTCTTAAACCCTATTTATAGTCAGTACGTAGTTTCAAAAATTTGAAAGAGGGTTGTTATGTTATTAATATCGGTTCAGAATACTTCACAACTATTGACTTGTTGTAAATGGATATTATAAAGAAAACATTTAAACTTTTTTAACTTATATATATATAATACTTGTTGGGCACTCAAATGCTCATCCTTGCTTAATTTAAATGTTTTCAGATAAGTGTGAACAATCAGAAGGATCGGTCAAGAACAAGTGAAAAGGAAAGCAAACAGATTAGGTTTACGGTGTCATATAAGTAAAGGTTGCGTACTTGGGATTAAACTCTGATAAAAGTAAGATAAGTTTGTAATTTATTTTAGTGTTATTATTATTAGTAATATTTCCGCTCATAGAAATGGTATCGTGAAGTACCGAGTTCGGGTTTCAAGTATCCGGATTCGGGGCCTTCCCAACATGGTATCAGAGCTATAGGGTTAGAAACCTTAGGTGAGTTAGACCTTAGGCTATAACCTTAGAACAGAGGGAAACGTTTAAAATACAAATAACTCATATAGAGTTAGTGGGTTGGTATGATTCAAAGATGAATCTCGGTGTTATTAAGTCACAGAGTTTCCTAACTCTGATAATAAAGTTAAACAGTAATGGTGAATAGATCGAGTCTAAAAGACCGGAAGTGCAGGAAAAGGGATCGTAAAACAAAACAGTTAAGACATAGAATTAAATCATAATATATACGATGAAATCATCCCGTGATCTGATAAAATTATGACAGCCAGAAAGAATCAATCTTATGATTGGAAAGTTTAAAGAAAGATTGTTGTGTGAATGGTACAGATTCAAAAAAGGATTATGAATATGGATTAAATGAAATTCGAATGGAAAAGGGGGTTAGGATTAGGTGGGGATTTCAATGAGGACACCTGTCGGCAGCTGAGTTGTATGATTCCTTGTATGGGCGGGGAATTGTACTTGGTGTAAAAACTACTTAGTATCTGACACTAATAATCATTGAAATGTTTGTGTCGCGCTATTTGCTATATGCATGTTAAGAGGGTGATTCCTTTCTCATGTGTATAAAAAATAGATAGGTCATAGGTAGAGAACATAGGGTTAAGTGTGAGTTCTTAAAACTCATACTTACGTGACATTCTTGATTCATAGTTATATGAAATATTTATGAATCCCTCAGCGAATGGACGCTAAAGGTCTGACTAGGGAAAATTCATAAACTCATATAGCTGTGACAAGTTTATGGACTCATAAGTGTGGTTCGACGAACTGGGTATAGTTAATCTTTAGTGAAGGCAAAAGAAATAGGTAGTATTGGTATTAGCTGAATATGTATGTTTCTGTGTAGTATATGTGATAAGTATGTTTGTGTAATGAAATATTTTTAACTTTTGTGTTGGACAAAGTTGTAAATCCCGATTTTTGAAGTCACAAAGGGATAGCGAATGTTTAAAAATAGAAGGTTCTATGGCATATCAAATGTTTTGAATATGAGTCTATGTTGGATTAATGAAATAAGTTGGTATAAAGATAGGAATTATTTATCTAAGCATTGGTTAATGCAGTTTTCAAAAGCTAATATTTTGAATACATGATTATTTGAGTAGAAAATTTGTGTGTGATATGTTAAGCGGTGGCGATAAGGCTTAGTATGTAAGAATAATTTATAAAAATGCCGTCAAGACGAAAGTTAAACCAAAGGATAGAAGAATCTGTCAACAAAGCTGGAGGACAACCAGACTGATACAGAAACTTGTGAATATGGACGATCAAGATGTGCATAACGGAATACCAGCCGCGAAAGATCAACCAGATAATCGAACGTCGAACGTTAAAGACTTCAAGGCGGTCCTATCGCCAGAATTCAAAGGTACAAATGACCCTGTAGAAGCCCAAACATGGGTTAAGAAAATTAAAAAGGTGTTCGTGATAGTTAGGGTAGCTGAGGGGCAAAAGACCGTTTTTGCCACCTGCATGATGAAGGGTGAGGCAAAATTTTTGGTGGAAAGCAAATTAGACGAGGGCAGGAGCCGGTGTGGTAGCATGAGATAGGTTTAAGACCTTATTTATTTATTTTTTTTAAATTATTTTTCTGGTAGTATGCAGGCTAGAATGAAGGTGAAATTTCTAGAGTTAAAGCATGGGGATATGTAAGTTGCGGAATAAGTCAGTGAAATTTAATGAGTTGACTAGATTGGCTCCGCATCAAGTTGATACGGAGGCTAGAAAGGCACGAAGGTTTGAGCTGGGAATCGAACCCTAGCTCTATAACAAGGTAAGAAGGAACAAGGGTAAGGTTGAGGAAATTGGGAAGGTAGAAATTAATAGTGAAAATAAAGGAGGAAACAAGCAATGGGAATAGGTGTGAAAAGAGGAAGGTGAACAACTTTAGAAGTGTGCAGGTGAAGCAAGAAGGTGTGAAAAAGGAGAAGCAGGTGGTGTAGTATGCAAAACGGTGGAAAGAACCACTCTAGGAATGTTTGAAAGGGAAGTTTGTATGCTGTAAGTACGGGCAGAAGGAACATATCTCTCTCAATTGTCTCAATCCAAGAATGTATAGTAGGTGTTTCAAGTGTGGATTAATGGAAAATAAGGTGGGAGACTGTTCAAGAAGGAAAATGGAGGTAGGGAATACGAATACGGAAAAAAAAAAGCAGCAGGACATTGGCGACAACGGGACCGACATCAACAAATGAATCAACAGAACCAACTGCAAGCGTCTTTAACACGACCGTTCAAGATATCGTGGCAGCCGGGGATGTAACTCCAGGTATTACTCGAATCAATTTTATTTTCTCATATATTATTTCTACATAAATAATAAATTATTTTATAAATTATTTTGAAGGAGGAATTTGAGTTCTTTTAGAAATCAAATTTTCGTTTAATCAGAAAGACAAGCTTTATTTGAATAGTTAAAGATCGATTCGGTCAATCATGATCGAGATCTACTTGCAATGATTGTGAATGTTATGTACTCTGGTATGTATAGGTTTTAAAGTGGTGATTCCGAGGACGAAATCCTTATAAGGGAGGGTGAATGTGACAACCCGATTATATCGTTATCTAAGTATTGGCAAAAAATTTTGTTTCACAATCTCATAATTATATAAATATTTTTCAATATTTATATAATGTATTTATATCAATAAAAAGTCACTTAGGATTTTAAAGACCGTTCGAAGAATTTTAGAGAAATAACATCCGAATTATATCGGTA